>JAUBNQ010000017.1:23200674-23214569 GCA_032353495.1 Ctenopoma kingsleyae | reverse complement strand
CACACACACACACACACATACATATACATCTTGGTGCAGTTGATTATTAGTTCTCAGGATGTTTTGCAGATGCAGAAGAAAATGAATAGATGTACTTAGTTCCAGAGATAAACAACATTTGTCATCACATTTCCTGCATTTTTCTTCTGGCTTACAGTACCTCAGACCACAACTGTGTGTGATCCACGCATGGCACTTCGTAAAATTAAACTGTCTGAACTCTACTCGTGATTGTAACATACACACCAGAGGCTTTTCCACATTTGGTGGAACTGTCAACAACTAGAGATGGGAAACATCGCTTATGTGCCCTGAAAAGTGAGACTGATTAAAAGTAAAAAGTTAAAGCCCTTGAAAGGATGTAACCTTTATACATGGCAAAGCTTTGTGTTTTCTGAGGTACAAAACAACTGCAGCTCCTCTTTCAAGTTATACAGATGTCATGAAACTAAAGACAGAGGAAGGTCACATATTGGCATATATCATATATTTTGCCCATCGAAGTTCAATTACAACAGAGTCAGTTGAACTGTTGTTGTTGTTGTTGTTGTAAAATAGTTTTTAGAATATGTTTCATTCCAGCTGCTGAAATTAAAGCCAAATGTCAGCGTAAACAAGCAAATCACTCATAGACTTAGGGCTGAGTGAGGAAGGATTTCCAGCAGCTCTGGGATCATCTGAGGAGCAAACAACAAATCACACACACTTCTTCGCTCTCAGAAATAGAACATCTTGTGCTTCATTTACATCTACATACAACACTCCTGTCCACTCATTATTTCTGTTTGTAGTAATGTTACATTTTCATTTTACTCTTTCTGGTTTGTTTGAATGATAACTCAGTGCAAGGAATGTAGAATATTTACCAGCTGCTCGTATTTTACTGTACTGTAGAACAAACTCTTAACCCTCTCTCTCTCTTCCAGGCCACCAGATCGTCGCCGTAGAGACCTGTTTGGTGTCGCCAACTCCACTCACTCCCGCCGCAACCGCCTACACAACAACAACAACAGCAGCAGCACTGTCCCTCCCCTCCAAGCCGCTGGCAGCAACAGCAGCGCGGCCGACCTCGAGCCGTTGGTCAGAGAATTTGAGTTCATGGAGCAATCGGTGACAGAGCGTGAGCTGCAGATCTCCGGCCTGCAGCCGTTCACAGTTTACCGCATTGACGTTCACGCTTGCAATCGGCAGGTCCAACGCTGCAGCGCCGCCGAGTTTGTCTTCTCCAGAACCAAACCAGCAGGTTAGAGGAGAAATGTTCCCCTTACAGGTGTAAATAAAAGTTTTAGTGTTGTCACAATAAGCACATGAGTATTCCAGATATGCAGGTACATGGTGCAGTCTTTTCTCAGCCACCAGGTCATCTGTCTGGTTTTTTTTTTTGTTGGTGTTATTGTAAGCAGCATGTGACCTCATGTGGCCAACACGGTAACGAATTCCTCTTGTGGTTCTTCAGAAAAGGCTGATGACATACCGGGTCCGGTGACCTGGGAGGGTAATGAGGACTGGGTGTTTCTGCGTTGGCCACAGCCACCACGCCCCAACGGTCTCATCCTCATGTATGAGATCAAGTTCAAACTGGCTGCAGAGGTAGGATAACATTCTACATATCTACGTGCAACCTCCAGTAAAGATCTGCTGATTTTAAAAGAACCTATGAAGCCAGAAAATACATGTTCTTATGTCTGTGTTATGACTTTGCTTTTCTTTCACGTGTCAGAATGAGAAGCACGAGTGTGTCTCTGGTCAGATGTACCATGGCCAGCGCGGCGTTCGGCTGTCAAACCTCAGTCCGGGAAACTACTCGGTCAGAGTGAGAGCCACGTCACTGGCTGGCAACGGCTCCTGGACTCGTGGTCTAGATCTTTACGTGCCTGAACGTAAGACACACAGACTCCTGCATCATCAGAGTTCTTTACTTCTCTGTATCTGTACACTGTGAAATTCCTTAACCTGTTGCTGGTTTTCTCTCATAACTGTAACAAACTCAGTAATGAATGTTTTTGACTCCACAGGATATGAAAACACTCTCTACATTATGGTCTTTGTTCCAGTCTGCATTGTCCTCTTTATCTGCCTTCTGGTGGCAACGCTGGTGGTCGTCAGCAGAAAAAGGTTACTAATTGTTTCATTACCTGTAAATGTAATGAACATTACATATGTCAATGAAAACGAAACTCTTACACATACTCTTTTTCTTCTCTGGAACAAATGTTTGAACAACTTGTGTGGGTCATATCATGATCCATAACTTCTAACCCACTCAAACCAAAAAAGAAACAAATGCTTCTGCCAGTTAACTCCAGCAGGCTTAATGAATGTAAGCAGAATGTGCTGCACCTTGACGGTGCTCTTTGGAATCATATACAAAACCTATGCTGAGCGAGTGTGTGTATGTATAGGTACTGCATGTGCTAGTGTTTTTATGTGTCTGTAAACACTGTTGGTTTTGCTTTGGTCAGGAACAGTGACCGGCTTGGAAATGGAGTCCTTTATGCCTCAGTCAACCCAGAGTACTTCAGCGCTGCAGAAAGTGAGTTATGCAGTTTAATTGTATATAGGTGACTGTATATAGGTGCAAAGATCTGCATTAATTTTTTTTTGGTTTGTTTTACAGTGTATGTTCCAGATGAGTGGGAGGTGGCACGGGAGAAAATCTCCCTGAGTCGTGAGCTGGGTCAGGGGTCGTTTGGCATGGTGTATGAGGGCTTGGCAAAGGGTGTGGTCAAAGATGAACCAGAGACGCGCGTCGCCATCAAGACTGTCAACGAGTCAGCCAGCATGAGGGAGAGAATAGAGTTTCTCAACGAAGCCTCTGTCATGAAGGAATTTAACTGTCACCATGTGGTACGTAAACACACACAAACACACAGAACTATTCAATCATTTAGAGAATAAGTTCTTTAAATGTATAATTTTGATGGTTTTGAGAGAGACAAGAAAACGAGTGCAGAGAGAGACATGCAGCAAAGGTCTCCCAGGAAAAATCAAACTGTGGATGCTGTTGCAGGTTCGACTCCTGGGAGTGGTCTCTCAGGGCCAGCCCACCTTGGTCATCATGGAGCTGATGACGCGAGGAGACCTGAAGAGTTACTTGCGCTCACTCCGACCTAAAGAGGTACTGTCCTTTTGCTGTAGTTTGCTGTTGATTGAGTTTACAAATCATCAGGTGCAGTGAGTTTGTGTGTGGATCAATCCAAGCACAACTTTTTGTCTTCTTATTGCTAGATTCCTAATGGGTTAAACTTCTGTAGTGTCTCGTTTTTCGTGTAGAACTTACTCTTGTGTCCTGTTGGTCTTTCTGTCTCTAGCAGCAGTGGTCAAGCCTGTCTCTTCCTCCTCTGAAGAAGATGCTTCAGATGGCCGGACAGATCGCTGACGGCATGGCTTACCTCAACGCCAACAAATTTGTCCACAGAGATTTGGCAGCCAGGAACTGCATGGTGGCTGAGGACTTCACTGTTAAGATAGGAGGTAAAGCACCAGAAGGAAGTCAGAGATCACTGTCAGCTAAGAAACAGAGATGGGAGGGGGTTTGCAGCACAAAATTAAATGACCATTTAGTCTGATCATCATGTTCATTACCAAGTCATTAGGGTATCTTTAATCTTTTACTCATGTGAGCGTCATGGTAGTCCATGCA
This sequence comes from Ctenopoma kingsleyae, assembly GCA_032353495.1. NCBI lineage: Eukaryota > Metazoa > Chordata > Actinopteri > Anabantiformes > Anabantidae > Ctenopoma > Ctenopoma kingsleyae. The sequence goes on along the minus strand of JAUBNQ010000017.1, from coordinate 23,210,926 downwards.
GAGATCGTTGTTGCTCTGTAGTGGGGGCTGTAGATCAGAACATAGCAGCACACAGGAGGACTTTGTTCTGTGTTATATCACTAACAGTGTCTTTGTGTCAGTCTTGCACCCATAATGGGTTCTGCTGACTCTAATGTTCTTCTAGATTATTTGTTTAACGCTGCATTATGAAAGTAGGTGAAAAAGGAAGTGGTTTGATTGGGGTTCTCAAAAGTGAGCCAATCCTTAACAAGGAGCTACTTGATGACGGTGACTGAGAGCAAAGCAGTGAAGATGTTTCATTCATGCACTTTTATCTTCTGCTTGTTGAACAGCTGTTTGATGAATTACTCAGTTTCTGTGATTTTGCACTCCAGAGGAGATGAAAGAAACAAGTAGGTTAAGAACTGCGGCCCTACAGTACAGTAAAGAAACATTTGATTTGTTGAGTCGGTTGATACTGATACCTGGGATGGGCTCAGGACATCTCCAGTGTCCAAGTTTATTTACTATCAGAGAATCTAAGCCAACTTATTTAGTATGTGAAGCCTCTTTGGGAGGGAAAAGGTGTGGATCATCATGTAAATAATCACAGTTAATGGAATTAAATAGTCATTTTAAACTGTATAAGTCATTGATTTACTTTCTCACTGTGTGTGGGCAGATTTTGGCATGACCAGAGACATCTATGAGACTGATTACTACCGCAAAGGAGGTAAGGGTTTGCTCCCTGTGCGCTGGATGTCACCGGAGTCTCTGAAAGATGGGGTCTTCACTACAAACTCTGATGTCTGGTAAGCAGCAGCCCAAAGAGCTTTAGTCTCTGTGTTTACTGCTTTACTGCTAATATTGATAATGGAAGACATTTCTTTACGCACCTTCCTCTGTTCCTCTTGTGTAGGTCATTTGGGGTTGTTTTGTGGGAGATCGCCACTCTGGCAGAGCAGCCCTACCAGGGTCTTTCGAACGAGCAGGTGCTCCGCTTTGTCATGGAGGGAGGGCTGCTGGAGAAACCACAGAACTGCCCTGACATGCTGTAAGAGACAAACACACACTTGGACTATACCGCAGGTTCACACATCAACAGGCTCTGTTTACCATGTTTTTTTCTTCTACTTTGCTAGTTAAATCGTAAGTCACTACTGTTCACACAAACTGCGAAGCCTGCGGTCACTGGGATTTCCACGCCACAGTTCTGATTGCACTCACAGCCCTCTCATGTTCTCACTGATGTGTTTGTTGTTAGTATGAAACAGCAAACACGACAAATGTGAAGCCACTGGGTTTAATGTGACAATAATGACAACGCCTTACTGCCTAAATCAAATTTCTATTGTTCTATTGTTATTCTTTAACAGTGGTCATTTAAAATTATATGTTCTGGATACAAAATTGAGGTGGACAAATAATTTATTGGTTGCTAAAACTGTTTGGCTTTTTGGCTTTCTGCAGCGTCTGTGAATGTCTTCAGACAGGATGCGAAGTTAGAGGTGCCTTATACCGCTCTCTGTACTTCAGAGTCCACCCCAGACTCCTGTACCAGCTTGAAGAATCCTGAACTATTCCTTTAAAAATAGATGAATCTGAAGTTTTCTTTTTAATCAGTGGTTTCTGTACTTTTCATTTCATAAGAATGACCATTTTTACATAAGGAGTCGCAGTGTTTTCAGATGTTTCAGATGTGTTACTGCAGATTTCCTTCCACCCACTCCGCTAACCAACAAACACTTCTGGGCATGGTGATGCATCCTTATTTCTGCACAGTGTCATAACAGATGTATCCCGCCTCTCCGTAGCCGTGCCAACAGACTGTAAGCTTCGCATAAGTAGTAACCTAGAGTATAACACATCTCTGTGTTGGTCAAAAAAATGTTTTTAAAACCATTTTAATGGTTTAATTTCAGTCAGAGGAAGAATTTGCTACATTTTATGTGAGGTAGGTTCCCGTCTTGGTGTGTCAGGCCTGTTTGTCAGATCCAGGCTCGATGCAGAGTTCTCTGTGCCACCTGCCAGACTTTGGTGAAAGCAGCATCAGTCTTCTTAATCGCTGCCCTGGCCTGTGTTTCATAAACATCTTGTTTATAAAGCTATTAAGAAGACGTTTGCTTACTGTTTTAGCAACAGAAAACAAACATGTGGCAAAAGTAAATATTAGCTGGTTGCTACAGGAGGACTGAGTTAACCTGTGTGTTTGTGTGTGCAGGTTTGAGCTGATGCGAATGTGTTGGCAGTACAATCCCAAGATGCGTCCATCCTTTGTGGAGATCATCAGCAGCATAAAGGATGAGCTGGAGCCGGCTTTCAAAGAGGTCAGTTTTTTCTACAGTGCTGATAACAAGCCTGCAGATGCCCCACACCCCCACCTAGACAAGATGGACAACGCTGATGATGTTCATCTGGATCCCCCTTACTCTACACAGCCACAGCAAAGCCCAGTCCCCCAACAGACCCCCCCCTCCCCGAGCGCAGAGGCTCCACCTGCCCCCTCGCTAGACCCCAGCTCCCCATCCTCTCCCTGTACGTCAAGCGCTGCCATGGACAAGCAGCCCTCTGGCCAGCAGGCAGCCAATGGGCTGTCGGGGCCCAGCCTTGCAGCAGGTTCAGGGCTCGGAACAGGCACGGGCATCACAATGCGGCCGTCTCTGGAGGAATTGCCGCCGTACGCACACATGAATGGACGCAAAAATGAACGTGCCATGCCCCTCCCACAGTCCTCTGCCTGCTGATGATGCAGAGGCACCCACCAGACTGCAAACCCTGCCACCTGCTGCTCTGCAGAACCTGATGTCACAATGAGTGGGATCTTTTTTTATTATTATTATTATTATTATTATTACTGTAATTAATGAAATCCAGTGAAACCATGTCCACCAGCTGGGTGTGGCAATTCAGTGAGGAGCAAAGACTGTCAAAGAGAACTTGTTTGTTAGTCCATGTCCTGCTGTAAGTCCACATACTATTTTTTTTCATATTATTCTAGTTTTGGTTTCTACCAGCTGGCTGTCGGACGTGACACTGCCTTTGCTGTTAAGTGGGAAGACCCCCCCAAAAAAAACAGCGAAAGAAAGAAATCGTTTTGGGGAGATCTCTGTCTCTCTCTTTATGGCTGAACTTATTTTATAAACTGTTTGTTACGTTTTATATGTATTTCCAAATGGGAAAAATGTGTAGGCCTTTATACATGACTGGTGTTGTGGTTGGTTTTGGGTGGGCATTATGGTGAAACTGTTAAGCATATCTAAAGAAGAAGAAGCACTTCAGAGGGGTCAGCGTCTCCGTCGGCTGCAGGCTGTACACTGGTTGTCAGTGTAATATTGGGTCAACAGCCAGTGTGCTAAAAAAAAACAGCCAGAGGGAGAAAGATCTAATCTGCCAAATTTGTTGCCAAAATCTTACTTAAATTCTGTTTTTTGCAGTTTTCCCTGTAAATCTCCAACACACCAGAATGAAAATGGAACCAAAAAAGGACCTTTGATCTGCTACCACACGGTTCTTTAAATCTGTGATCAAAGGGATTTTAACTTCCCTCTACAGTCCTAACCCTGTCTTCTTTTTCTGTTTGATATCAACAGCTACTCTTACTCTTATCAAACTGACTTTGTGGACCTTGGTTACATTAATTTACCTGAAAATGAGCCACAGCTTGTCACAAAGTGCTGTTCTATTACGGTTTAACCATCAAATCCAGTCAATAAAGAAGCAAAAACAAAAACCTCAAAAGCGAGGACTGTGGAGGGAAGAGGGTTAAGAAGAAAATATGAATACTATATCTATGGTGTCTCTCAGTTGGCGTTCGTTCCGAGTTCAGAGGTGTCCTCGTTGTATACAAACAGGTTTTTTTTTTATTTTTTAGACTAGTCATTAGTCTCCAACATCTCTACGTGGGCAGAGCATTTATGTACACACCAATTGTTTATGTCACTTTTATAACTTTTATACTGTCTGAGACATTCATCCTGTACAGAAAGAAGCTGCTATTCCTTATTTCTCTTGTGGTTGTAATATAGTTAATATCTATATATAAAAAGAGAAGAAAGTGCTTCAGGTTGGGTTTAAGAACGTTTCCACTACAGTCCATTTTTTAAATGCTTGTTATAGTGTAAAATGTTATCAGAGCTGGTTTTGTTTCTGCGTTTGCATAAAAGGTACGACAGTTTGCCTTGTTCTGGAACACCGGTAACTTCCCCTCCCATTTGACTAGTGGACAGTGATGGTTCCAGTGGCCATCGACGTTCTCGTCTTCTTTAAGGACGCCTCGGCCTCTGTCCCCACAGGGTTTGGACTGGACATCCTCAACCTATTATCGTACTCTGAGGTCAAGCGTTGCTGCTGAGCCCCAACTAAAACTCAGGTCAAAGAGAAAGTTAAATTCTTTTCTACTTTTTTTGTGCTGTCATACCGAGAGACATTCACTCTGATGTATGTCTGATTCTATGTCCCTCTAACTTTGTTATTGCAGAAATCATTACATAAGAGCAGTGGTTCTTCAGACAACAGTCTGAAACCAGAATGGGGATTTACAGTTTTAATGGGTCCTTGCACTTTTTATATGGCGGCCCTGTACTGACAAAATGTACTGGCTGGTTAAGTCAAGTCAAAAATATTCATGAAAATGAAAACTCATAATAAATGATAGGTTGTTTAAAAAATTAAATAAAGCATTATATATTTTTTTTATTACACAGTCAATTTATAAGATGAATTCAACCATAAATTATTTCAGTCTTAACATTCTCCTAGCTCATATATATTTCTCAAGTTTTTCATTTGACTTTTTTCATGTATTCTGTATTTTCCATACAAATCCATACATTTGTTTGTTTGTTTGTTTTTTCAAGTTAGCTAACTAGCGGAAGCTAATCTAAAACCTAAAACCACACCATACAGTGTATGTAATGACACTCCGGTGGCATCCAGGGGACAGGGAGCTTGTAATGTAAATATCTATCTGAAGAGTGCTTTTCCATTAGAGTGTAAACTCGTGCAGCTATATGTAGCTAATGGGAAGTGTTATAAAGAAAAATGATTAAGTGTGTGCCAGAATGGTGGGAAAACAAGAAAACTTTGGGGGTTGAAAAATTATTAGCTAATTAAAGTTTCAAATACATGGCTTAGGAATGGTTACGTTACGCTTTATATTTCTCTAATAATTTAGATAACAGTAATTGAATTATGGTATATTTTTGATTCTTCTAACAACCTTTTATTACATTTTGTCAGTTTCTGGCCTCCATATGTTTGTGTTGTGTAAACACTGGGTTCAAGGTACAAAGTAGATTCAAAATAGAATTTATTTAATTTAGCAGTCAGTCTCAACAATTTCACTTTCTGCTAATCGGCGTCTCTCTTGAATCAAGGGTGGTTTTCTGTAAGCTGCTGGAGTAATCCACATTATTTATCTTCAACATATCAATGTGTTTGTAGAAGACTCCTAAAGTAAAATTGGATTGAAAGATAACTGGAATTATCTAAAAACACTAAGGGACTATTTAAATGCTTTAGGAAAAATAAGATTTCAGAACTAAGGATGACATTAAAGGATTTAGAAGAAGAAGAATACATTATGGGACAGCCCTTCTCTTCTCCCAAACATGTTTTTTTTTTTTTTCTTTTTTTTTTTTTAAATTCAAGGCACATTTGGTTATAGAACAATTGGATCCCAGTGTTGAACTTAACAGACTGCTTTAAGAAGGTTTACTAAAGAAACGCATCAAACTAAAGTATGAAGAGTATGATCAGAGAGAACCATATGGAACAGATTTTAAATACCCATTCACCTCAAAATGTTGCATTTGGATCCCAGATGTTTCCTGATTATTTATGTTATTTTTTTGTGAAGTGTAAATCACTGTACAAATTCCCCACAGTTATTTTCCCTTCTGATATTTTGATGTTGTTTCACTATTCTAGGGGAAGGTTTAGTCGTTATTTCTTCAACCATCCATCTACCTCACTGTTTTATTCTTTTTTTTTTTAATTATTCTTTTTCAATCTGTATATGTGTACAGAAAAACAAAGATTTAATCTCTGTTGTCCAGATGTTATGATGATCTTACTGAGTGCTGTTAATATGGTCAAATTCAAACCACAAACCACAACCATCCTGAAAGAGGAGGGGGACGCAGAAATGGGATGACCAGTCTGGAACGCCAGCTTCATGTAGCTAAATGTTTCTTTCTGTTCTGCAGATAAGCAGCAAATCATTCGGGCTCGTTTTGTTTGCTTTGGAGTATAGTTTGTTTCTTAGATGATCCGTGAGAAGCTGTGAGGACTGTGGAGGAAGGGAGGAAGTGCATTCCTGCTGTTAGAGGCTGTGGTGTTTCTCTCTTGTTAAAACCTCCTCACCTTTCCTTTCTCCACCCTCTGCTCTCTCTCACCTCCACCGACTGCCCCTGTGCACTGCTTTGTTTTCAAACCTAGTTCCAGCCTTAGTTTGTGCCTCCCATTCATTGCTATTATGTTTGAGTCAGTGTCTCATAGGTGTATTTATTTATTTATTTTAATAATTGCCTCATGGTCTTTGAAAACATTTCCCATTGTTCTAAAGGCATTTCCAGGATAATGAAATACTCTTCTAGCAATCTTGATGGAAAAATGCTGTCAGCTGTGTGAGTTAACCCATTTCCAAAGTTTCTATGACTAGATTTCCTATGCAGGTAGCCAGAACATATCTCATTGCTCCTTTTGTACAACACACAGAGATGTTAAATAATACAGCTTTTGTGTTCTGGCAGATTAGGAAGCAGTGAGTAAATTCAAACACAGCTTAAAATGCTCTATTTCTTTCTGTATACTGCAGTTACAATATGTTTTTTTTCATCCAGTTGGTTGGAGGAGTTTTTGAGGTTTCTGGAAATACCCTGAGAAGAAGAAAAAAAAAAACAGATGCTTAGCTCTATGACTAGAATGCAATGGTAATAGATGACAGACACAAACACCTGGAGTTGCAAATCTGCAACTTTGATCCTATCAGGTAGTTTCTAAAGAAAAATGCAGCTGTAAAATCCATATATAGCCTATATACGTTGTGGATTTGTGCTTAATCACAAGGATCAGGCTGTCTGTAAGCAGGAAGTGAAAACTGAAAGAGTTTTTGTCGGTCTTTGTCTAGTTTGGTACCATTTCCACTTACTAATTTTCAACACACACGATTATAGCTGCTACGCTACAGCGAAAATGAAAACAACCTGTGTCTCTTCCCTCTCCCTAACTGTTAATAACTCGTTCAGTAACGTCTGTAATAGTTCAGTAACTGACAGGTTAATATGCATCCCTGCACACTCAAATGGGCTTTAATGTCCACTGGAAGCCGTTTCTTTCCTGTTGTTAATAAGGCAACTAAAGTCATGTGGAGGAGCAGGTAGAAGGAAGCCCTTTGTGTGCAGACAACATCTGGTTTCATTTAGGCTGCTTGATTGGGACCTGAGAGCTGGCTGTACTGGCTGCTATGGAAACACCTCTGGTAACTGAGGCAGTGGTTTAATATTATTTCCTCTTGATGTGGTTGACAGAATATTCTTGAGGTTCTTCGCCAGCATTACAGGACTTTGGTGCCATGGTGAACATAATCCCAGCGAAAAGCATCCTTACTTTGTTTTACTCCTCTGTTGTTTAGGTTCTGGTTCAGAGTCCTCCTCCCACACCAAACTAATCAGTTTATACTGACATGATGAGGTCAGGATGGTTATGGCAGTGTTTGTGGTCTGATGTTTGCCTCATTTTTTTACCACTGTAACACCTCACAGAGCGGACATAAAATCAAACGTTTTTGTTACGTTGATGGCCAATTTGTTACCAGGTTTTTGATGTGTATAAATTATTCATAGCCTTCCAACTTCTTGGATTTCTATTGGAATGATCTGTTAGGCTGAGGTTTCATTTTGGCTTTCTTTTGTACATGCTGTTGTAAGATTTTTTTTTTTTTTTTCTGTTATCAATATATTCTGACTACTGGGAGAAATGATTGGCTGAAGGAAAAGAGAATGTCTGTTTCTCTGATTTTTTTTTTTCTACACAAGATTTAAGGTGAATAAAAATGTATGCAAACCATTTCGCTGCTTGTCTTTGTCAGGAAGTGGGTATACTGTATTGGTTGAATTATATTTTCACAATTGTTTTCATTACTGATTTCCAGGACAAGAAAAAGGTATTTTCTGAAACTAAAGCAGTTACATGTCTATGCTAATAGACTGTAGATGAGACCAAGTTAAAAATATTTCAGTTCAGACTGGCACCTTTAGGATCACCATGACCTACATGAGGGCCCGACGTCCTCTACGCCAGAATTGGCAGGTTCACCACTGGAGCCCAGTTTTCTTCACAGATCTTTATTTTTATTTTATATTTATTATTTTATTTTCAACATTGTACAAAACTAGCAAAGAACATATACAGAATTACAACCTAAACAAAAAAATGGTAAATAACCCAGATGATATTTTATATTTTCAAACTGACGTTTTCACACCATTTGCTCTGGTCTGATGAGTTTGTAAATTTTTGTACTATTTTCCCCTTTGGTTTGGTTTGTGTTTTTACACAGAACATATCTAGGCATACCTGAGCGCATCCTGCAGCATAACGTAGCTTTGTACAGTAGTTGTAGAGGCAGTATTAGGGCGACTGACTCTGTTCCCACCTTCTGCGCATGGCGTTAGTCTGTGAACTGAAATCTATACCTTGACAATCTGATGACAGGATGCCATGATTGTGCCAAAACTAAATGTAGCTACTTTGGGCAGTGTAAAATATAATAAAATATGATGCATATTCTGGGTTATTTAACACATTTTGGTTGACTACATAATACCAGATTTGTTCTGTCTTCTGTTTCAGTGTCTTCAGTACTGTACAATGTTGAAAATCATAAAAAAAATAAAGAAATTCCACTGAAGGAGAAGGTTTTAAAGAATTATTATTATGTTAAATTCCTGCAACCCATAGGAACAAATTATGTTATGGTGTTATAATAATATGATGTGTGTTTATTTATTTTCTTTATGTGTTCCTAAAGTAATTTTCATGTAGAGAGGGTTTGTTGAAGCCTCCTGTGATCTCCTGTGATCCAGACTCCATCCTTACTTAATGTAATTTCATAACAATGACAGTTACCCGAGGCCCTGAGCAGAGCTTTGTGGAGTGTAGCAAAGCAAAGCACAACAGAGCAGATTGGATTGATTTTGTCTGTTGTGCTGGTGTTAGCTTATATTGTAGTTTTAAGTATCAGTCATATGTGAAGTAGCAAAAACTCTGTTTTTATAAATACAAATACTGTATCACCATGCAACCTATAAAATTTTTATGATGATCTTAAATAAATCCAAAAAACACTGTTGTTATGGCAACCTATTGATCCTTGATTTAGTGCATTGATGTCCGCTTCATAAAGGTGTTCACTTTTAGAACAGAAGGTAACTTTACAGTCTGCACCTCACAATTCTCGGACACTTTAGAAAGACACAAGTAATAGTTTCAAAAGAACAGAAAATGAGTGACTCCCAACAGACCATCTGTTTCCCCGAGGACTCTGACCGTGACAACATGGACCTCCTCCTTAATACCATGAATATGAGCATGTGGGCCATCAGCCAACAGCTAGATATCCTGCACCTCCAAATTCCTGAGCTCAGTAAACTGTTTCAAAGCTCTGAGAGTTTGGAGAAAGAGTATGACCAAATGAAGGCAGCAGAAAAGGCTGCACGAGAAAAACGCGATGATCTCCAAAAAGAACTGATTAAGGTACAAAATGAAACTTCCTTGAAGGAAATGTGTGCAGCAATGAGGAAGGAGGAAGAGGCCGTTTGCCAGCAAAACGACACCATGCAAAAGGAAAACTTGCAGCTCAAGGAAAGGTACCAATATGTCAAAGCTTTGGATGAATCTTACAAAATCTCAATTGTGCTCTTCAAGAAGAGCACAATTGTCCACTTCCCTGAATATAAAAGTCTCGTTAAGTGAAACAAAGGAAAGGGAGGGTGTGGGTAGATGTAACAGTCACACCCCTGGCCTGATTCCTGGGGATGGATGAAAGGACAGTATGATATCATTTTGTCCTTTCATCAGAAAATCAGGCCCAATTCATACCTGCACCAAGTTGGCCACACTTGAATGACCCACTTTATGGGGGTAGGAGGGGTTGCCAGGGGTGTGACTGTTACATTTACCCATGCCCTCCCCTTCCTTTGTTTCACCTAATGAGCCTTTTCAGCGCAGTGGTGAAGTGAAACCAACCTGGAGGATAAATTTGTTGGTCACTAACCAACTTCCCTCAGAC
>JAUBNQ010000017.1:23175062-23196183 GCA_032353495.1 Ctenopoma kingsleyae | reverse complement strand
AACACAGCTTCCAAAACAGCTTAAGTTAGATCCAATTCATCTGTTTAGATCAGTTCAACCAAGTCTGGCATAGATGCGACAAATAAAAAGGCTTAAATACAGTTCTACAGGAGAGATTCCAGTTTGTAACTTTTAAGAAGTTTGCAAAACTTTTTTAAATTTACTTTTGTAAATTAAATCTATAACACAAACTACACAATAAGTGAAGTGGTCTATATATTTTCTGAAACCACTGTGTCTGTGTTGTTCCTGTGCAGATGTGGCATGTCATCCCAAGCGCTTGAGGGAGATCTGGTTGAGGTGCTGGGTGAGGCACTGAGTGAGGCTCTGGTCGGTCTTCCAGCAGAAGTCAAGGTTGTTGGCTCAGAGACGGATAACGTGGTTCCCCTGGAGGAGCTCGCCATGAGAACATTACATCGCATTCACCACCACTGCCCCACAGGTGAGGAGTAATTCCAAATGAATGTGTGGCTGACTTAACAAAGTGCAAGTAAGAAAACAAACTGGTATTACAACTACTTCATGTACTGTTGTATTTTTAGACCTCAACTTGCTGCCTCCCATCACCCTTCCAAAGAGCCTGCTGGACCTGCTTCAGTTCCCTCTGGGACACTGTCACCGCTGCAGTCAAGCTATGTTCACCATCATCTACCCCAAACTCTTCCCCCTCCGTGACACCGCGTTGGCAGGAGTGCACCGCAGGTCAGAGGGAAAACATACTTTTTGTTTAAAGCTTACTATGAATTTTAATTTATGTCTGTTAAATAACTCTTCTCAACTCAGCACTAACGCTCATCATTATCCTCACGTCTCTCCTCTTCAGGACAACTGTGAGTTTTGTGGCCTATTGCTGCTCCAGTCACTGCCTCCGGAGCTTTGACCTCCAGGGCTGACATCATTTCCTTCTGATCCTGTGCACATGTGAAGCAGATGCTGTTCACTGGATTTCCAAAGGTGACGGATAATGACTGTGTTTAACTGACAATAATAAGCGTCACGGAGAAGCTCGCTGTGTGTGTGTTTGGTGGGTCAGGTGACGAACGCATGGCTCCTGTACAGTAACGCTACAACACAAAACCTACATGGTGATGTTTTGTTCTTCTCTCTGTGGTGGGCTTCAACTTAATAACTACAACAATATGTGTCATGAAACTAACAGTATTACATCTTAGCAACTACAAGCCCCCCCCACCCACAAATGAATGGACACTTTCTAAGAAGAAGCACTGTTTGATATTTGTAAAATTACTACATTTTCACAGGTGTTTTTCTTTTTTGCCGCAGACACATTAATTATAGAATCATCTTCTACATATTAGCATGTTTGTTTTACTGATTACTGAAGAATATTTGAAAGGTTATAGTTGTTATAATATAATGATATGTCCTCATATTTGTTTGAGCAGCAGCAGGAAAGACTCCTTCTCCATTAGTTTACGAACAGTCACGTGTCTAAACAAGTCACTGGGGATCACATAGAGTGAACGCTTGAAACAGAACACATCGAGGAACCAGCTTAAAGGGTACTAGTCAGTGTCTGATGTTAACCATACTGGTATGGTATGATCTTGTTTTTATTTTCATTTTGACTGGTTTTGGAGCAAAGTTTTATGTTATTAGCATGTTGAAAGTAATGTTTCTTGTCATTACAAACGTTAAAATAACACTGTTTTCCTTACATCAGCCACAAATGTCAGATTTTTGCATTTGTAGAGAGTTTAACATCTGCACACTCACTCAGTTTGAAGACAAGAAAGAAGAAACTGCTTCAGAGGCACCGTGTGAATCTCTTCTGATGCTTGTGTGTTAAGCGCATTAATATGTTGTACAGTTGTCGTTTATAATTAGTTTTGATTGTGTTGCATTTGGCAGTAAAGTTTGACTGATGTTTAACTTTCACTGAGTTTTTTTTTTTTACGTGGCGAGAGTTCGTCAGAAAGGATGCACGTGCAGGCGCAATCATAGCAGCTGTGACACTCGGCTGTACAAAAGAACACATTGCATTTTCATAAAAGTCCACGGAGTGTAGCGCAGTGGCTCCAACACAGATCACAACAGCTTAACACATCCAGCTTACTTTATCTTACTGGTTTTACTGCAGACAGTGTATCTGTGTTGGGAGTAAACACTATTAGGATGATCTTTCCAAAGATACAAGGTGTAGCTATGTCACTGTTAGTCAGTGTGGAAAGAACATCAGGTAAATCCCAAATGTATGACAGATGCAAAGTCAGATTTCTGGCATGGAGACACACACAGGTTTCCAATGTTATCAGGGAATTCATATGAAACGTGTAGGTGCACCATCCTTGTTGATTTCTGTATGACGCGTTGTAATAGAGGGATGTGGAGAGGTGGAGGGTGGAGCAAAAAGCCGAGTGGCTCCATTATCAGGATCGATGGAGTGTTGGAATGAGTGTGAGATCTTCTCTGGCTGGTGCTTCAGCTTTCTGCTCTCCCTCTGGGACTATCAAACATCTGCTGAGTGCATAGATGAAATAACACATACATGCTACGTGTTCATATAGAAACATAGGCACAGACAAAACAAGAGGAAAGTGTACAGAAACACACATCTGCACCCAACATGGAAGTTATCTACATACACGTGTCTAATAATGTGTCATGTTATTGTTTCCCATTGGTTTTAGGATGAGCATGCCTGTATAAAGTCACCGAACTAAATGTGTAACACTGTGCTATAAACTGTGTGATGCTCCGCGTCGAGCTGAAATTATGAGGCACCGTGTGGCATTTAGACACATCCTGCAACACCAAAGTAATTTCCTGTGGTGAGTCAGGCACGCCCGAGGGTGGAGGAGAAGATTAGTAGACTAAGCATCATCTGACGTGAGTGTTGTTCAGCCTATTGTAGATAACGCACACTGTGAAATGCCATGTCATGAATACAGAATCTGAATTTTGGTGGGACGTCTTTGGATTTAGTTTAGAGCATCTGTTTGAGTCTCCTAGCTTGAAGGTTTGTTCTGGTGTGAGGTATCTTTATGCCACTTTGATGTCTGATAATACATGCAGTGTGGTATTCACCAGGAAAACTGCAGAGTTCTACATTCACATCTCTGTCTTCAGTGAGCACAATGTGTTAAATTCATCTTTAACCATAGAAGATTTATTCAGAGAAGATTTATTCTTCCTGAACTTTTTCAAAGTTCCCCCCCGGTCACAGTCTATCACTTCGTTTACACACTGCTGCAATAGACGAATCATCTGTAACAAAAGGAATCGCTCTCAAAATGTGTAATCAACGGGTGCACTGTGCTGCACATAAACTCAGTCTGAAAGCGCAATGATCAAAGAGATTGTATTGTGCTCAGACTGAACACTATTGGATCATCACTTTGATGGGAGGTCTTTAATGTTTTTTTTTTTTTTTAATGCAACCATCATAAAATGTATCGTTGACATTTTCTCCTGCAGCAGTGATGAACATTTAGCGTTCAAATGCACGAACTAGCAAGTGATGATGTATGAGACAGCCATTAAAGGAATGAGCCGTACGGTGCCCTGTACAACAGAAATGCATTAAAGAATGACTCTTGATAAAAAATGATAGGCGCTAGTAAGGTACAATAGATGCAGGCTTGTGACTGATTTGAATTTCTAGACCAAATATCTGACAAGAGAATCAAGGACTGTTTGAAGCCAGTGTTTTTGAATTGCAATAGAGGGTTAATTATAAACCATTCACAGCGTATTAAAGTTGATCTAGTTTACATGGAGAGAATTTGACAAAAGAACATAGCTGAAATGAGAAGTGTGTACCCTGCAGTCTAGCACAATTATTATTTTTTTTTAGCTTGGTTTCTTACTGTGTATTTTTGGTCATATTCAGTATTCAGTATGCCCATGCCCTGTGGCGTTGCAAAAAAAAGTATCACGTATTTCATTATGTAAAGTCAAGGACTTCAGGGGCAAACAGCTTTATACAAAGAGGAGAACGTCAAAGAGCCTTTTAGTCAGGAAACTGCGCACGTGGCCTACAATATGTGCACACATCTGGGATAAATATATGCAGCTTTATAATGACATGACGTGAAATCAGTTGAATGTCTTATGTAAAACACCAACATCTATTTATGAAAAGCAGCTTTTCACTCTTACTAAAGCTTTATACTTATTTTCCTTTATTTCTTTTCCAACTCATAGTTTATATTACTCATTCTGCTCTGTAACTAGCAAACAGTCTAAAGAACCACAAATGAATCCAAATGCAAACAACAGGCTAATCTGCAGTTTGACACAGCTCATCCTCCAGCTCTGACTCCAACATGGCTTTGAAGAGTGGAGAGCTGCCCTACCTTCATCCGCCGCCCTGACGTCAGAGGGCGCGGCCATTTTGTGAGCGCTTTCAAATTTAATGACAACGAGGCAGGAAGTCGGTTTACACAACCATCAAAATAAAAGCAACCAGAACGTTAGACTATTTATTATTATTATCATCATTATTATTATTTTATTGTTGTTGTCATCTGGGATGAGAAATTATGTTATTGTGTATGCTAGTTACACTGTGGATATACATTGTAGGTAATACCTGAAATATTTCATTTACAGTTAATATTACACAATTCAATTTGCCAAAGAATGGGTGAGCATATGCAAGTTCAGTATCCATATTAAATTACATTCTGATCGATTATCTGGCCTAAAACTGGTGGACTTTTCTTTATTAAAAATAAATAAATATGTAAAGTATTAATCTGTAGTAGTCTTTCATTAGGCTACCAATAGCCACCTTGTTGAGGTTGTTGAGCGACACACTTTTTTATTTTGGATAGATGGTATCAGCGACATATCTGATCTGAGGTAGGAGTTGGTGGAGGAGGCACTGTTTTTAACAGTAGCTGGTCTGATGCATTGCCTGACATGCCTTAGGTTTTAAAGTTTATTTTACCTGACAAATAGGTTTTATTTCGTAAAGCATCAACAGGAAGTGTGCAGCCTGTAAGCCCGTCCGGCTTAACGCGTGTGTGGGAGGAGGGCGGTGTGTTTCCACCGGGGACAGTCCCGTTTAACGGAGCGACAGCGCGGACATTTTCACCGCGTCTCCACACACAGCGAAATAAAAAAGAAGAGAAAGCGCAGAAGAAACTTTACGAGGTACGTTTGACTCATTTATCTTTCTTTTTCTTTTTTTACTTTCAGCTGTCAGACGGACTTTAAAAAAAAACAGAGCAACATGAATTAAAGTTTGAATTATTAATCAAACGTGGTTTTAAAGTTAAAGACTGTTGCTGCAGCTCTGGATCTCACATTTTAACCACTGAACTTGGTGCTGTTTTCTCAACAAGCCTAAAAAAAAAGGCGTTTGTTGTAAGGATCAGAGTGAGCCCTGTGCTGAATGAATGGTGTTCAGCACCGCGGACAGCTCCGGACCACTCTGACGTCCAAATACTACAGGCTGCAAAAAAAACCAAACCCCAAACAAAACACTGCAGCATCTATAAAGAGACCCTGTGCATCACAGTTTTCATTTCAGTTACATAAAGCGTGGACTACAGTAGGAAAAGTTTATCTGGTTGTGAAACCAATCAGTCTGTGAGCAGGAACAGGAGAGCGTGAACAACAATGCGGGATTATCAACCTACATCATTTAATTAACTAATTTGTTAGAAATTTGCGCCACTGACTTACAGCGTCAACTGGGACTGGTCCTCCGTCCTCTGCCCTGTGGCACCAGGCTTATAGATGGAAGTATAGTAGTATATTTAGGTCATTTGTTTTGTGTCAGTAAATAAAACGTGACATTTATAAGAAAAACATAAACAGTAATCAGCTACTAGTTGGTTCTGGTTGTTCATATAAGGTTCATATAGGGGCCCCCTTAAAGGTCAAAGTGTTGACGCTGTCAAAAAAGTCAAACTCTGTGTTGTTGTAGAAATGAACAATGCTTTCCGTCCTGCCTCTTTACCTGTGTTGATGTCAACGAGGACAAAGAGCTCAGGTCGCATTTTAAGCAGATCAACATGTGTTCGTGTGTGTTGTCTTCGTTTGGCTGCTGTTGTTTGTGACCAGCAGTAAACGGATAGAGAAGGACTGGAAATGACGACAACGCATTGTCTCAGCAAACTGAAATATATGCAGCTTCCCTTGAATTTGATGTATTTTCTATTCACCTAATGATGAAATGTGTTCATTTGTGCTGTGATTTTGATTCTGGATCAGATTAATAGAAAAAATCATCTATAAGGCAGCGAGGTTAGTCTACAACCAAACAAACATGACTGTGTTTGTTAGTGAAGGGTGATTTTAGTTTGCAGGCTTATGTTAACAGAAATGTTTTGATCGTCTGGAGCTTGAACCACTATGAGGAACCTGAACCCAGGGTGCACAGATAATGAGTTTCCTGGTGAGAAAATGGTTCCTGCTTCCACTGGCACAGTTGTGACCCCCCCCACCCCACCCCTCCCACCAACACCACCACCGCTCCATCACCCTGGCCACAAGAGGTGAGAAATTACCACCAGCTTTCAGTCTGTCCTGCTACATCTGTTGAAAACATCTCGACTAACACGATTTTTTTTTCTTGTCCATTGTGATCTTGTTCTTTTTGTTCCACTCTTCATGTTGAATTTCAGTGTAATCTGCTGCAAAAGAATGCCAGATGGTACAAAAACAGCAATATCAGAAAATGAATCATGTTTCAGCAATCAATTGAGCAGGGAAGGAACTTTTCTTCTGGGATTTCACCAGTATATACAGATTTGTTTTGAGCATATACATTTAAAACCTGTTAATGTTTGTCATTTTGTCAACACAGACCTGTTGTAAATCCCACATTTGTCTATTCTACAAGATGCAGATGTTTATAGACGCCCTGCAGGACGCTTTGTGTGGGCTCAAGTCACGTAACGTTACACTGGACTTGACAAAAACGGGCGACTTTCACACCACCGGCTCGTGATTTCGTTCGCAGGCCTGAAGATTAAAAAAAGTTTTAATTAAAAAGCAGGCGCAGCAGGAGCGAGTCAGATTGTATAAGCAGGACAGGAAGTTACATTTGGCGGTGCGCACCAGCACACAGAAACAAAACAGCTCTTACAGTTTGAAACAGGATTTAGGATGTGGGTCTTGACTGTGAGCTCATAGGTTTTGTTTAAAATGCACACTGTGGATTTGGTGATCACTAGTTGTGCTATAGAGAATTGTTTTTAAAAGGGTTAACAGGTTGTTGTGTTTGTGTCTTGCATGTGTATGAGGACACGTGTGTCATCGTTGAAGTAAAGGAGACGACGTGAGTGTAGACAGTTTAAAATATGTCAGAGGTTTGGTGAAGCAGGAAATGAATTATGCTCGTTTGATGGAGCACACAGTGCATTTTGTGCAGTTTTTTTCTACCTTCCCCTGAAGGTTCCTTCACACACATGCATTTTCTTTTTCTCCTTCTTGTACAGTCTACAGGACGTGCATCTGCACCTGTCTGTTTTCACATGTGCTGAACTATGTGTACTTGTCAGCGCTGTGTATATGTGAGTGTGTATAAATGAACAACAAGGACACAGCAGCATGTTGACAGGTGTCCATTTGAATGCGTGCTTGCGAGAAGTGAGCGGAGAAAAAACAGAGAAAAGGAGGGGGTGGTGTGTAGAGAGAGAGAGAGAGAGAGTGTGTGTGTCTGTGTGTGTGTGCACTCTAGGCTTTGTGTGTGATAGTGAGGGCAGAAGTGAGAGAGAGGCTGTGAATGCCAAAGTGAAAGAAAGAGAAAGCATGTATGAGGGAGGGAAAGTAAAAGGGAGAGGGAGAGTGGTCTATTCGTTATGTAAGTGTTGTGAGGCGTTTATTTGTTTGTGTTTGTGTGTGTGTGTGTGTATTCTTCAGGCCTACAGATTAATCCAGTGGTTTTTTATCCTCAGTGAATGGGACAGTGGGGCTTTGCAGTGATTATCCCTCCAGGCCACAGATGATTGCTTTGAATCTCATGTACGTCCCACACTAGCATGTTTCCCTGCCTGCAGATCACTGTCTGCCTAATTTATTATGGACAGTTAATGTTGACAGATCATTCAATTTGAAATGTCTGTAGGTGGCAGTTTAGAACGGCATTACTGTAATTATCCTTCGGATGAACAACAAAACTGCTCCAAAAGCTGCTTTAATCTGATTTTTAACATGTATTTTCTTCCTTTCTGACTGACCACTCCACCTCTGCACACATTTCTTCCTGTGTGTACCTTTTACTGGTTAATCTGCCTGTCTCAACCCGCCTGCCATAGCTTTCTGTGTGTCTGTCCTCCTTTGGATTATATAATGAGTAAATGTCAGATATGCAATCTGCTCCATCATCCCTGCTCAGCTGGGACACAAATGGCTGGATGCTGGGAACCTGCCCCCTCCGTTTGTTTTGGGTCTTGTAATCCTCTGTCACAGAGAAGGTGTTAAAATCAGACCGGACATCTTAAATGGTACATTTTTGCACTTACTGCCAGGTTGTGACCGTCTGCTTTTTTGCTCAGGCACTGAGTTGCAGCTTCATGGGTGTTTTCCTGTGGAGTAATGTGCTTTAGCCAGAAAGTCTGTAGCGTTACTGATTATGACAAATAAAGAAAAGGTTTGGCAAATTATATATAAATGCAAATAATAATAACATCTAAGATATCCATTGTAGCGGCGTTTCAGCGGAAAGTAGCGCAAATCAGAGGCTCATGCATTTATCCTCGCCATTTCCTCAGTGATTTTCCACAGCAGACTTCTCCCTATGTGTCCCTCCTGTTTCTCCATAGGGAATGTTTTAATTCGGCGAGGCCATATTGTCACGGCAGGCGTTGCCGTCGGCAGAAAATCAGCTCTGTGTGCACTTTTGTACCTTGTTCCATTCACATTCAGCCACTGTGGTCATGCGGCTCAATTATGACGCTGATCTCTGAAGAGCATTATAAGTAGCAGCTGCATGCCACTTCACAGTCATTCTGTATTTTTTAGTACTTTTATTTTTTTAATTCTATCTTTCTAATTATTGTATAATGAGAACATGAATCTGAAATAATGGAATAATAATTTAAAATAAACTGTGGCTCAGGTAAATACATCAAGAGGATTTACATTAGAAATTCATTAGAAAACAGTTAAAATACACAAAATGTAGATCCATCCTAAACTAGACCTGCACATAATTTGTCTCTTGCAGGTTGAATTCAAAAGTCTGTTCAGTTATCTTCAGATTAGCCTATCTGATGTTATTTTAAATGCTGTTTTTCCAGTGTGAACACTTGGACTGATTGCATCTACAGAGAATTTAGAGATTAGATCTTTGTTTTTATACTGATAAATTAAGTTGAAAGCAGGTTCTAGTCGTTCCTATTTTAGGTAAACACCCTGCAGGTGCCAATAAAAATAGGCACGAGGCTGCAGGGCAGTGTGCACACACAGGGATCTCACAAAATAACTGAAAGAGAAAGTTAAAGAGCACCAGACTCCAAACAACAGCCAAGGCACGGCTGCATGAAGTGAAAAGCAAACGAGTGTCATAGCAACAACAGTGGATATAAAATAACACACGTACATGTGCAAATGTTTCTGTTCTAGAGAAGAGATTTGTCCAGAGTTATCCAGGCCCATTGTTGGTATCATTTCACAGTTTGGTTTTGATGTTAAATTAGATTAAAAGTTGTTCAAAGTTGCCTCTGTTTTTCAGATCAAACACGGAGTCATTCCACTCTCCACAAAGTTTCACTTTTCTTTACTATTTCTTTTCACTATGAATGTGTGTTTTACCAGAACACTGCAACATTATGCTGGTAAAGCATGATAGTGTTACTCTAGCTGTGAAGTGGTGGGTGAACTGTCTGAATACGAGTAGTTTAGCCCTCAGGCTCCCATCATGCTCTCTGGCTTGTCATGTCTTGACATATGTGTTTGTTGCTTATGGGTCAGGGTATGAACTGATGGTATTTGTGTGACTGAGAAAAATGCACTGAACAAAAATATATTGTCATGTTGAATTTAAGCACAGTAGTGACTGGATGCATTTTTGTCAGCACACCATTATGTTCCCCTCATTTCATTGTTTCATTGTGCCCAAATGGTTCTGAGTTGCACTGGGAGCTCAGGCCCTGGCAGAGCTGCTTCTAGGTCTGATACTGTAATGATGTCATATGTAGTGCACACACGCACAGACACACTGCTGTTAATATTAATAATGCTGACCTGGCTCCATCCAGTAAATAATGAAACATGGTTCTGCTTTGATGTGGTGAGATGTTGGATCCTCTCACCCTTGCACCCACACTGACCCAGATCTATTAGTGTGATGTTTTGAGCTCCTCAGTGTAGAGAAGAACGCACACACATGCACAAAGCTTGATTATTATACAACTATCCTTATAGGTTATTAGCTAAGGTCTGACTTACCTTCTAATCTTTGAGAGGACTTAAAGAGAAAAGACAGCATTGATAGAAGGCAGCAGGTCAAGTGTGGTGCAGAGTGGGTGGGAATATGTGAAGAAGAGGATGCTGAATGTTCCTCAAAGATGTTTCTGCCCTGACTTCATTTAAAATCATTAATATCCCCCGTCTTTGTTCACACTACTGAAATAAGACTTATGCAAGAATGAGAACAAACTGTTTTCACTGCCTTTCTTCATTACTGCTCCGTCATGCATGTTCCCCCTGCAGGGCTGAACCCCACACGCGATTCACTTGTGTGCCTTTCAGTTCTGCACAATTCTACGACAAGAAAATGAGAAACAGCAGTCCTAATTTTTTAGCCGCGCTGTGCCCACCGTCTTGTTTCCCATCAAAAACAAATGCACAAAAGAGAGGCAAAAGCTATCCTATAAATGTCCCAGATTTAGATTAGTGCTTCTGTAAACCCGTGAGAAACATACAACTGACAAGCTGACCTGGTTTCCCTGACTGTGAGATTTGTGCAACCAGAGTGTCCTGATGTCCTATTTCCTTCACAAACACTGTTTATCTCAAGTGAGCACGATGCTTGATTGATAGCAGTCCTTTTGGTTCAGAGTGGAGGCAGTTTGTCACGACAGCCTGTCAAGTCTGCTACGGTGGAGGAGGCTAAACAAGTGTCTCTTCATATTTTTAATCCTGCATCTCTCATGAATTTGTGATGTGTAGATTCCTTCCTGTGCGTCTGTCCTTCATGCAGGCTGCATTATAGAGCATAGATCCTTTCTGGTGTTGCTGGTAAGAATGTGCAGGTTGTTAAGTGCTGGTTTTTAGGGCACATTTTTTAAAACAGTATTAGCAGTATCACTCTGGATTCGCCCGTTTACTGCATTGTGTAACTTTATGGTAGCATGCTTCAGCTGAGTGTTTGAGCGTTGCAGTTGGCTCAGTCGGGCAGAATTCAGGCAAAATAGCTCACATCGTCTTCTTATGATCAGGCTCATCGCTGGCACCTCCTCTGATGTCTTGTTTGTAATAAAACAGGCTGCTTCTTTCATTAGGGTTTTCACAGTGGAATTTTCCATTAGTATGCTTTGACAGGATTTCTTTTTGTTGCCTGAAATAGCTTGTCATTAGCTTCTTCCCACAAGTGAGGCTGTGACAGTGCTAATCCAGTCCCCTTCTAATGCTCTATGCTGGTATTAGACTATATGTTGTTCTGCTCTGCTACGCCGTCTTCATATGTGCAACATGAAACCATCCAGCTTGATTCAAATGATCTCCACAGCGTGACAGGAGAGGGTAACTGTCTGGTGTGCCTGTGCTAGATGTCTTTGTACTGTAGGAATAAAATAGGAGAATGACGTGATGATGGATGTGACAGACAAGGAAGGAGGCAAACTGAGACAAGAACATCCACAGAAACTAATTCTGGCTTTTTAACCAACATTAAAAAAAAGAGGAGTCCACATATTAGCATCTTGTCTTTTCGCTGTCAGGAAGGGACTCCATCCAAATATAAAATCAAATGTTTCCATTGTTGTTTTGTTACAATAAAGTGTTAATCTGCTTTGTTCCCTGGCTCGTGTGCTGGCTCTCTACCTCTCTCTCATCCTGCTTCCACATTTACCATAACAGCTTTTAGGATTAATGATGTTAATATTTTTGATCAATTATTCATTGATGCCCTTTTAATATCGCCATTTAAGCCTTCGCTGTGGTGTTTTTACTCTGCACCTGTAATGTCATTTGTTATTATCTAGAGTTTCTGTAGGATTCATAGTCATAAGTCATAATAAAAGAGTCATAATGACGTCCATCACTTCCTGTGAGCCAGATTATTTGACATAGAACAGTTTTAAATGACACCAGTAGTAAAGTATTCATCACTCCTGTGTCGTATCAGTCAGCTACAGATGTATCTATTAGTTCATGTAAGTTGTACAGAATGCGCTCTCTCCTGTTGGTTCCTGGTTCCTTATAATGTACACATTCATGAACGGCGAGGCCGCAGCAGATAGATGAAGTGAAACGTAGTGGAGAGAGTGTGTGTGTGTGAGGAAGAGAGAGGAGACTAAATCCTCTTTCCCCGCTGACTTTAATCTCTCCATGGGCTGAGCCTGACAGTTCAGGCCTTACAGCAGCCGTTGGTCAAGACAAGTGACAGCCAGCAAGGCCGCAAGTGGGGGATGGGGACGGTCAGACCTTGAGCTACATCAGGTCCACTGTAGTGTGTGTGTAAGTAACTTCCAGAATGGGATGGATAGCCAGAGGAGCAGGAGAGAGAGAAGAGATGGATGTTCGGAGTTGTAGAGTGATGCCGAACAGTGGACTGAATTTGTTTTAATGCTGTTCTTCCCCAGGACATTACGCATGTGTGGCGCTGTTGTCTGTTAGTTGGTGCATAAGAACTTTGATAAAATCCTTTGTACTGCATTAGTTTGGGGGAAATCTGCTGCTTGTGCATTAAGAAAGAATTACCGTTCATTCATGTTTTTTATTAGTTCCCAGTTAAATTTTTCATATTCAGTAACTGTTAGAGTTGCAGCATGATATCAAGTAGTGTGCAAGCCAACATGTAATAAACTGGATAAAGTGACTTTCTTGACAAAGGTAGAGTGGTTCAGCCTCAGTTGTACTTTGTCTTCATTGCTACTTTAAATAAAATGAACTATTTAGTCTTTTTTCATCAAAACCCATCATTTGTTTAAATGTGAGCAGATACCCCCTGTTTTCTTTGTGCAGTGTATTATGGGACAATAGTTTTGATCAGCAATGCACTGAAAAGTGAAGGGCTATTTAGTATGGATGCTGAATATTTGAATAAAACGTGACATACTTGAAACCTGTTTGGATTTGTCTAGAAAACGTGCAAAAACAAATGAATCTCATTTGTGTACTGATCAGCCAAGAGCTGAACAAGTGTTACACTGATGCCCAGTGGGTTAAAGCTATGTTTTATTGCATGCTAGTGGTGTTACAGGAGTAGTAGTGACAGAGATGAAGTTATTATACACAGTATTGATGGATGAGATTAGTTGTTTTAAGACAAGTAGTGGGAGCACATGAGCAACAACAACAAGCACGAAACTAATGCATTGTGAAGACTATTCGTGCACCCAGAATAGATGATGTGTATGTGGTTAATTGAATATCTTTGTTGAGAATATTTAGGTGTTAATCTGTTAAAAGAAGTGTTGGGATATCGATTGTCCTTTTGAGAGACTGGGAAAGATTAAAAGTGAAAATGAGTGAAAAGGACAGTGACATAGAGAGTGATGTCAGTCAATATACGAAGAAGGCAGAACTTAACTTAACAACAAACAGCTCCTCCGTAAAGAGATGAGCGATCAATGACTGATCAATAACACAGCAGCTGTCGCATTAACAGGAGAAGAAGATATGGAGCAGGTGAGATCCCAGATTTACTACTCTCCTGTTAAAGCTAAGGTAAATGTACTGAGTCGTGTTTCATTCAGTACATAAAGAGGACGGTGTTTTATGAGCCATGCATCACTGGAATATCAATACTGTTGCTACGGACAACACCGCCACAGCAACACTGTCAACAAGTGGGCATGAAGTGAGCACAGCCATGAATATGATGAGTACTGGTTTGTTGCCATTTGGGAAACGTCAGATCTATTTTGGAGCCGAAGATCAAGCAGCAGAGAGATAAAAACGTATTAACATCAACTTGTGCATTAAGAAAAGAATTACATTTCATCAAATTAGTTTAAGCTGTCTGTGCGCTGACACACTCACTCAGTTGGGTCTTTAGCAGATGTTTACAGTTTTTAAAGTCAGTTAATCTGCATTTTTCCTTCCCAAGTTTTGTCTTTTATGACCCTGTTTGCTGTGTACTTCAGCCATAGCGGTGCTGATCTATGACATTAAGCTTATTCTGCTGCTGTTGCTCTGATTGTAAGCAGCTCTGGTTTACAGTGTCAGCCAAATGGCTAAAATATAAAATCAACATAAATATTTTAAAGTGTAACTGTGTAGCAGAAAAAAACACACATAGAAAGAGACAAGGATAGAAGCTCTTTGACAACACTGAGGCTTTTTTTCCCCCCTCCATCTCTTTTCCCAGCACATGTTCAATTATTAACCATCTTGACGATGCTGGGATGGAGAGAAAGACAGACAGGAAGAAGGCGAAGCAGAACAGATACCTTATCAAACATCCAGAGTCTCACTGACCTTGTGCCTGCTCACCTCAAACATGTTCTGACTCACTGACTTATTGATAGATGCTTTAGGATGAAAACAAACTTTTTACAACCCAGAAACTAGTACATCAGCTGCTTTTTGCTATTTTTCGGACAAGTTTGGGGTTTTGTGGTGTCTAAATGATGATGGATGGCTCCTGCACACTTGCACAACCTAAAATATACCATAACCAGCAGTTAAGTGTTTGGTCTTTGTGGAAAAGTTTCTCCTTCTCCCTCTGTATCCACAGCACCTAGTGTATATGAGCCCAAAAGACAGTGATGCTCTGGTCCTGGGGCTACACTGTATATTGCAGAAGATTAGATTACATAAAGCATTAATGATCCCCGCGCTGAAAGATGCTGGGTGGTTACATTCGTATCAATGATTAAGCAACGTTAGCACAAAAACTCTTCATTATGATTAGTGTAACAGAAACAAGGACGAACAAATGAGATCTGATTAGACCAGATCAGATTATATGGCTGATCAAAGGCTTAATCGTCCAGAGAAACAAATGAGGAAACGAGGAAGTGAAGGAAACAAGAGGGACTGAGCTGGATTTCTTTGTTTCCTCAGCCCCTGCCACCTTCATCATCAACTATCAGCAGGAGCAGCAAATAGCTCAGAGTAACGGCCACATACATTTTTCATGGGCCATACCTCGTGCTCTACTGTGTGTGGCTGTATGAAATACTGTCTGTCAGCGCGTCACAGGAGTAAAAATAGCCCCCTGTCTCTGTCCTGACTTCTTTTTTTTCAGTTACAGAGATGAAGCTCCTTCTTTATTCATCTTGATTCACTGTTGATTCTCGATGAGGAAATGCAGGGTCAGCAGGGTGTGGGTGTCCGTACAGGAGCAATGTTTCTTTAACCAAATATTCAGCGTGTTTGTTGGTTTGCATTTACATGTATAGTTGTGTGTGTAACTGGGAGTGTAAACCTGGTCAGCCATGGTGTTTTTAGCAGTAAATTATGCATCACTTGTGCTAATGGTAAGAATTTTGCCTTGAACTTTAGCTAAGTCAACAGTTCTGATGCCGTTGCTTCATCTCATGTGTTGATGGTGTTTTTCTGTGCTGCTGCATGTACTTAAAGTGACTGAGCTTATGTAACCAAGGCCCACTTATGTTACAGAATTTTTCTAAGCAAACCTATTTAACCTCTCCCATCCTCAAAAGAGGCTGAAAAGCAAGTGTGAAATATTGTTGAGACTTGTTTAAAGTCACGGTTCAGAAAAGGGTCAAATGTGATGTACAAAGGACACTTTGACGAGACTACGAGCTGGAGGAGAGGCCCCAACAAGGCTGCTGCTGTTAAGTTGCCAGCCTGTTTCATCAGTACTGCTTCTCAAATAGCTTTTCTTTTCATCCTGCGTGATTGGCCAACACTGCATAGGTGAAAAGAAGAAAAAAGCGTTTGACTGTTTTTTGCTGTTGTTTTCTCACTTTTCACATTAGCAACTAAGTGTAACACGATTAATGTCTACAGTGAGAGAAATGTAGACTTTCATTCCCATGTTTAAACTGAATTGTGGCCCCTCCCTCTCTTTAAAAGCCACCAGGCCAACTACAAATACCAGTACAGGTACAAACATGCTTTTTTTCACGCATAAAACACATTAACAATCTATAAATATACTGATTTGAGTTCATGTGGTGTATCTTTGGTATTGTGGGAGGCAGAGAGGGAAGATCTAGATGCAGGTCAGGAAACTCCATAATGAAGAGTGGGCATAATGTATCTCTCTACAACATATGTAAATCTAATCTCTGATATCTCGTATTTTTTTCACTCTTTAAGTACTTTATTTTGTTATATGGTTGGTGTACTCACCTGCCTCTCTCTCTCTCTCTCTCTCTCTCTCTCTCTAGGTTGAAGTCAGAGTTCAGCAGTCATCATGGCAGACGAAGCAGATATGCGCAATGAGCTGGCCGACCTGCAGACACGTGCGGACCAGATCGCCGATGAGGTACAGTGGAAGACACGCAGCTGACTGAGGATGCTTACATGTTGACACACGTGCACACAAAGGCACTGATGATACGTGCCGTAATGATGAAAAGAAAGATATTGTATTACATAGTACTGTACAGCATTTCCATGTGAAATGTTTCATAAACAGTATTCTTTCCATAGAAGGTTTATCATGTTAGAATCTATGTGTACATGTTGAAGACTAATTATTATTTGCCAAACCAGGAAATATGTTGTATTCCAGGATCTTCTTTAGCCTATTTTAGCAGAAACAATAAAATACAAATATCATTTAGAAGCACTTGTAGATGCAGGGAGTAGAACACTAGAAAGCAGTTTGGCATTTTAAAATGACCCGTTCTCATAAAGACACAAATTTACCCCCTCAGCCTCCAGGCTACCAGACACAGCTGCTCTAATGTGACCCTTCCTCGTTTTAGCACGTCTCTTTCATCAAGGCTGTGCTTTTTTTGGATAAAGGTGGAACTTTGCCCTTTTTAATGAGCTGAGAGGAGCTCAGGAAGAGCAGATAATTCTCTACAGCCGAATAATAGAGAAACTCAAATGGCCTTATTAAACATTCATGAGGAGATAATGCAAGGCCAAGAGGCTCCACAGATGTGACGGGGAAGGCAGGGGTGGATGGAGGGATCGATTGATAGAGATGAGCAGATTACTGTGAAAAAAGCGTTTCATATAAGAAGTGGGTGAGATTTGGAGGAATCCTGCAGAGGGTAGAACTTTAGTAAACAAAAAGTAGAAATCAGATAATTCACCCTGGAATCAAACTATACTTTGTTAAATCTTCAATTTCAATTCCACCTTAAATAGCTGAGATATACTATATATATTTCTTTTTTGCATTTGTATTTGCTCTCTTGTGGCCTCTCAGCTAATCAGTTCTCTCTCTTTCCGTCTTCTTGTAGTCTCTGGAGAGCACTCGGCGTATGCTGGCTCTGGTTGAGGAGGTGAGTCTAACAGCACAGTGACACACACATCACATTAACAGCCACAACAGCAGGAGAATAAGCATGCTCACATGATTACACGGACTGTGATTTGTCTCCATGTTTTCATTCATCATCTGTCTCATAGTAAAGATGAAACTATTTGGATTACAATTAAGTGATTAAGATCATTTTGATGTAAACAGGTTAACCAAACGGGTAGTTGGTGTTTTTGTTTTGTTGAGCTAACATAGACAGTTTAGAAACCAACAGCATTTAAGATCTACTGTACATTGGGAAGTAAGACACACTAGATAGCAAAGTGTATAACTCTATAAGAAGCAACAATACCAAACTGACAAGAGCCTTAAGCTGCAATCAGGCAAATCAAATCTGCAATTATCCAGGTCACTTGAATTTGCTGGGAGCAGTGGAGACCATGGGGTGTAATGGCAACAGAAACAAAAGACCTGTGGCAGCACTCCTCCACACGCTGCAGGTGGAGCAGCCTGTTGCTGAAGGTGCTGCTCAGGGCGCATTCTGTCTGTCTGAGTCAGGACTGAGTTCAGTCTATTTCATTGGGGAGACACATCTTACAATCCCCATAATGACGGAAGGAAGGCAAGGTTTATAACATCACAGTTTTTCCTCTGCCTCCTCAGCTCCTGCTGGAGTTTAGACCTTTCCATTGCAACCTGTAAAAGAGTACCGTGGATACTAATCTGAACTAATCTAAACTGCGTTGCTCTTATTGTCATTGTAAATTGCAGCCAGATGTTCAGATATTGATTGAAGTGAAGTGCTTGGTGTTTAAGCAGTGTGAACCGTGACTATGTGGAAAAAGCTTAATGGTGGGCTGAATGGCCAGGTGTCTGCCTGTAGTCATCGTGGACTCATGTGTCTTTACGTTTTTGAGATTTTAGCTCTAGATAAAGTTCAGCAAAGATATCTTCAAAGGCCATGTCACTGCTTGTGGGGGATGGCTTATGTTATTCCATGTTCTCTTGCAGAGCTGCTGATCTGTAGCTTCAGACAGGACACCGTAGCTGTATGCCAGGAACAGTTAGCATTAAGTTGGCTGTAAGTAAGATGTGTAATTGTCAGGTGAGTTCCTGTTGCTCCCTGTGGCTTTAGAGACATGGCCTCGCACTAACCCTGGACTAGCCACCATGTTTTAATGAGACAAAGCCGTGAGTGACGGAGTGAGACCTGACGGTGACCTAAACAATATTCCTCAGCAATTTGACAGACAGTAGCTGAATATTTGACCTTTAAAAATAATGCCAAGAGAATGCTGCTTATTCATTTAAGTGATTCTACATGAAACAACCTGCCCGTTAATGTGTTTCAGTAATCAAACTGATTACTTCCCCTGTGGTGACTATTTGGTCTTTTGTTGTTTTCTTATCTTGTTGTTTTGGTTGCACACAGATCTTTAAAAAGATCATTAAAGATTAATGACGCCATTAAACTTCATCAGCGCTGCGTTCATGCTGTGAAAAATGATGTACCTTGAGTGCTACAACCCTGGCTCATTAAAATAAGAATAACAACTAAGATGATAAAGGTCATTAACAACATTAAGTTGTTGTATATTTTATAACCAAAAAATAGATGTTAAAGTTTACTAAATAGGTATTAAGCATACAAAAGTATATAGGGAGGAACACAGGTAGAAGATGTCATTGAAAAGAATAAATAAATCAAACTAAGTCTATCTAATAACCAGGGATTGTCTAACTACGTTACTGTAGCTACCCAAAGATAAATAAAATCAAAATAGTATTATAAAATAATTTAATATGCACCTCTTCAGCCACACAGAGAGTCTCCCTCCATGCATGTCATTGAATAGTATGTACAATGTTGTAATTATGTATTATCTTACTGCAATAACTGATGTATCAAAAACTACACCCTGGTAGCATAATGGTTTGTGCACATGCCAACATGTAACTGCAGCGTCCCCTGTCCCACTCTGACTGTTTCCTGTCTGCCTTTTCACTGTCCAGCTATCAAGTAAGAACTAAAAAGACATAAAACTAGAGGACAACTCCTGGAAGCACGAGTGTGCCTTTTTCTGCTATAAATCAAAAGAAGGTAGAAATCATGATATCCTTATATAATTACCACTGATGATCTTCTCTAACCATCAGTAGACAATTTCCAGTGTACAGTATCTAATGTGATAGTAAAGAGATGAGATGTGCTATAATGAATTCTGTTATGGGAAGTGATTGGACTTTAGTGAAACACATTTCACAAACATTTGATCCAGTATATCTGAAAGGGTTTTTTATCAAGGAAGACCCTTATTGGGTTTATTGGAGTTATTATGAAAACTGTTATCTTCCTACCAGGCCTGCGAGGAACAGAAATGAAATGTGAAAAAAGCAAGTGAGAGAGACTGAAATGAAAAAGAGAAAGCAAGACAGCGAACAGGATGAGGAGAGTGTGAAGTGTCCATGGAGCAGATAAAATGAAAATTTATTACACAAGATGCAGCATGTGGTCTGTTCTACACTGTTGAACTGCACGTTGTAGAAATTCATTTATGATTTGAGTCTGACAAGCATTTTCTTTAAATAGAAGAAATTCTTACTAATGGTAAAAAAGGTCTGTTGTTTGGACCTAAGTCTTATTCCACTTAATCCTGTGGGAAGAATTTTAATGATGAATATTTTGTTTATAATTAAATAATTAATTAATAAGCCACCACATATTCACTGTACAGTTACACAAGCAAAAATATATTTATTTGATTTTTTTTTATATCTATTTTAATATATAAACACATTTAATAGCAACCTGTCCTAATGCAAACACATTAGCACACCTAAACCTCTGATCCTATAATCACCTCTAGATGCATTTTATTACCTACAGACTGAGCCAGGCTGGATCTTTTCCCCTCGTTACAGTCTTAATGCTGAGGCCATCTAAGATCTGCTACAGACTGTCGCCAAATACTTACTGAACATATTGTAGAAAACATATAGAAAACAAATAAGGCTATTTCTCAAAATATCTCAAACTATTTTTACATTTTAGGCGAATAAAATCTTCTGAAGCCGTGTTTACTGTTTGCTCTGGATCGACTAATCAAACTTTTCTAATCAATCAACTTGTTTTAGATTGATTTGATTCTATTTATGGCTTTGATAGATTTGTGTTTATGTCATAAGGTGTCACCTCACCTCTACCAGCAGGTAGCCATGTAGGTCATACTGGTGCCGTCATCTCCACGGTGACTGGATTAGAATAGACTCCAGGAGACAGCAAGCATGGATACCTCAGTGGAAAATCAATGGCAGAGGAACGTGTCTTAATAACAGCAGCATCTCTTGCTCTCTTTCTTTGTCTTTTTTTCTTACTCTGTTATTCTATCATCTTTTTCCTCTAGTTAGTATAATTGATAGAAACATCACCTTCAGCCTTTCAGCACTGGCTTTAATTCACCCAATCTTTAAGACAAAAAAAGGTTTTATAGAAGAACATAATTTAAGGAAAAAGGACGGCATTAAAATGGACCTAATTAGTAACAAAGTGTGCTTAAGATTCACAAAAAGAAAGGTTGTCAGCACCTTTCATGTTCATTTCCTGTGCAGAAAGTGATCTCTGGA
>JAUBNQ010000017.1:23139289-23174962 GCA_032353495.1 Ctenopoma kingsleyae | reverse complement strand
ATCATCAGGTTGTTACTGGAGACTCTGTAACTGACTGTGTCACAGCGAAGTGTGAGAAAGACCCCATTGTGTGTACGTGTGTGTCTGTGTGTTTACCTAGCCATGCAGGAAGAAGTGATGTCACCATATCAGAGTACGCCAGTTGGCGTGGTCAGATATCCTGTCCTGTAGTTTCAGAGACGACGACTGTGATCGCGTGTCCGTGATTTTATTCCTAGTGGATAAATAGGCACATTTACATGCAAACATGCATAATTATGTCTTTTTGTTCAAAAAATCTCTGAGTATTCATTCAACAACAATTTAAATTCCCACTGATACAGATCTGTGGCAACTGGCTGATCTCTCCTACAGTCCATTTGATTAACACTGATATTATTGGCACGTCTAACTGGCCTCCAGCAACGGCCTCTACCACTGCTTCAAGATCAGAACGCACTTTGGTCCAAACTAGCTGATGCGGGAACTGAACGGCCTTTGGACTTTAATATCTGTCAGAGCAAACCTCTTGCTCATGGAGAGCACAAAGCTGTTGTTTTGTTGTTTGCGCAGTGGTTAATGTGGTTATTGTGTGCTCACCGAAGTGTGTTATTATGTGATGAAAAATAACCGCGCATGTGTCCGCACGGATGTTTGTGTTCTGTGTGTATGTGTGTGTGTGTATGTGTGTGCGCTTGACTGTGTGCACGTGTGCCAACTCTGAAAGCCAAATCAGAATGCTACATTACTGGAGCTTCGTCAACAAATATCTGGTACCAGCCCAGTGAACAGAACAAATATAGCACATGCCATTTGGTGGACGAGTTTATCCCAAGAATCTTTGCAGGATCAGGCATGAATATATTTGTCGTACTTTGATATTTTGGTCTTTTTGTCTGATTCTTGCCTGAAGGTCTAGATATAGATTTAATCATTGTATAAAAAGTGGTGTATGTGTACATCTCGTTTGCTTAGTCTGTACCAAAGTACAGTATGTACTGTAATTTGACCCACCTTTGCTTTCCTGAGATCTTTGCTCTCTTCTGCTCTGTTGACCTTCACTGATCTGTCACATTTTCACTCTTTTTCCCCCCCTATTTTCTTTCTGCTTTTCCTCCTTCTTTCTGTTAGAGTAAAGATGCCGGCATCAGGACTCTGGTCATGTTGGATGAGCAGGGAGGTAAGTTGGCAAGGAGAGATCACTAAGCCCTATTTTTCTCACCTTTTTTCTCTCTTGCTGCTATTTTCTGCTGTATAATGAGTCGACATCAGCAGAACATCCGGTATAACACTGTAGCAGCCCAGTCACATTTATCTTGACCTTTCTGGTTTTAGAATTACAAAAGCAGAGCATCAGTTTATGTCTTTTGAACTTCTGCCAAGTCTTTAAAAGTAACCACTGCTGGAGCTGCTCTGGTTAACATGATTATACTGGATGTGACCACTGAGCTAGCCTTCTGCTTTGCCTCCATATTGCTACATTTCTACACTTATTTTTCCCATAATTTCATACTGAGTGGTTATATTTTAGCTACAATTTGCCTTAAATTGCAGCAATTTATCAGAACAACAAATTACTGACCTTGAACTTTATGGATATGGTTTTAAGCACCAAACAACAACTGTTAACAGTAACAACTGTTACAACTGTAACAGTTTTAACAGAAATGTTTACTAAATGGATATTTTACACATCACTAAATGAAAATATGTTGTGCCACAATGACTTGCACAGATCTCACTAAATAGTCACACCCAGTAACTGACAAAACCACGGTTGGCCTGCTAGTATAGCAGTATGACCTGTTTGGGTGATTTACACAAAGAAAATTATATACTCTACAATAACAAAACATTAGGCTATGCCTAATTGCATATTTCCTGCTCAGTCTAAACTGTGTTAACCACTAACCTGCAGTCATAAATAAAAGAAAGTCATAACTACATTCACAAAATATCAGCAGTTAAATTAGATATATCCAGAAGTATATGTGGAAGTTTAGCTACAGCTTGTTTAACACTTCTGATTGCGTTTGATTGGACAGCGCTATAGATGTCTTCTAGCAACTGATTTAGACAAAGCCCACGTTTATTATCAAAGGACTCCTTTAAATTAAGGAATTCATTGATTTGATTAGGGGCAGCCTCCCCAGCAAAATTACATCTATGTTAACAAAGAGATATTTAATATATTTAAAGACAGAATTGCTCAGCTGTGTGACATGAACGAATCAACATGAACACAGTAGGAGAAAAGCTATTTTTACTAATTTGTCTGCTCTTGGTAGTGTGTACTCTGGACCTTTAAAGACTTAAATGCCATCTTTTCAGTATTTATATCCACATTCAAGTGGCAGGTGTCTTATAGCTACATGTGTTTTAATTTACTGTGTGCAGGGGAGACTTGGTCGTAGTATGTGTGGAGGATGTGTGTATGTGTATTACTGAAGGCTTGTGCTTAGTTCCATGCGTGAAAGAGCAGCCTAATTGGCCTGTCAAAAGGAACAGATAGTCTGTTTCCCCGCCTCTCTCACGCTTCTCCTCCTGTCTTCCCTCCAGAGTAAGGGCTGCCACAGTGCACAGCTCACTGCCGTTAGCAGAGGACAGCAATCAATTCACAGATTTAAATTACCTCTGCCTCTCAGCTAATGTCCTCTATACCTGATCCCCCATCTGTCTCTCTCGATTTCTGTCTTCCCCTTCTCCTCCCATGTTGTCCTTTGTTTCGGGCTCCTTCTCTTTTTCCTGCCTGTCCCTGCTTTTCTCTCATCACATCCACTATTCTTCTTTTTCTGTTCCTTCGCCTTCGAATCCCTTCTTATATTGCCAAAGAGAGAAGATGCATAAATAATAACTTATGATGGCGGTGGTAATTAATACAGCCCTTATGAGCCGTAAACTAGAGTGTAAGTAATTCCTCAGCCCTACATGTATGCACATACGTGAGGTCATGCATAGGAGAGGATCTGCTTTTTCTGGCAGTGATGTATTACTTCAGGTGGAGGTCTCATTGCAGCTGATGAGTCCCTTTCTGCTTGTTATGTGCATGTTGACCTGATTTACTCCTCAGTCATGGCTGATGACCTGCAGTTGAGTGAGCACACGTGACTAGCGAGTAGTGACTTGCTCCTTTTTTTAGCCGTCTACGGTTTTAGCATTTTAAAATGAAGAATGAATTTTTAGACACACTAGGGATTAAAATCTTTCTGAAAAATAAATCTGCAGAACTGAGCTGCCATGTCATGTCATTACATCTATACTTTTGTACAATGCTAAGTTCAAATATATACTGTTTCACTCATTCCTCATTGATTTGAGTCATTCTACTTTCTAGTCGGTTAAATCTGTGACTGACTGAATCCCAGAGAGTCGACTGGAGGCCACACAGTAATCCTCAGATGGAGGATTATAGTTCCCGCGTTCCTTCCTCTGCTAAGTCCCTCACTTTGCGTGGGATGACTGCTGAAGGCCACTTAGTTGTCGTGTGTGTTGGAAAACTTGGTAAACGGCAACTCCATTTATACATTGGTGATACGGACTTCCCTCTATTAAGCTTAGGATGTAGGTCACGTAAAAAGTGAAACTTATTCTACTTTAAGATACATAAAACACAAAGACTTTAGTTACAAGAAAAGGATTTTTGAAGTATGACACAGAGAAGATGTTTAGTAAGGAACATGTGGTTCAACTAATATTCTGCAGCTTGAAATTATGTATAATAAATATTTTTTTAGTTTTTTCCAAAAGTTTAGATATCAGAAGCACTTGTTTCTGTGGAACAGAACCTGTGTTCAATGATCATCAGTGTCTTCTGAAACACAATGTGACTAATCAAGCCTCAGAAGTTCTAACTGGATTTCACTGATGGAAATTACTGCGATCCTGTGCAATAACCATTAAGCAGAGAGAAGATCTGACCTTGAATCAGAGCCTTTCTGTGGCTCTGTGTCCTATTGACCATCTGATTAAGGAAGCTCGCACGACTTCATGTGCCTGAATGATGCTTTTCATCACATTCATTACATGATTTGTTCATTGATTGTTTACTTGCTTTTAAGTGCTCGGCCTGCCACATTTTAAACCATGTGCCATGTTTCTGTCTTCTACCTCTTCATCTTTCTTTCCCTTTTTCACTTGTGATTGCTTTTTCTCTAAAATCTGCATCATCGAGGCTCAAATTTCTTCTCTCTGTCGTATCATCTTACTGGTTGGCAGTAGTGTTCAGAGTTAACATATTTGTGTGGAGATGCTACTGATGCAGGTACTGCTACAGCCACTCAGTTTACGCACCTACTCAGAAAATGAGCATGTTCATCTTGGTGGAAGAAACTAAACAAAATCTGTTGGAACAATATAGAATGCAAGGTAAAAAAATAAAAAATAAAAAATAAAATTACAGTTTATGTCTTCTATATTCACTGCATTAGCAGAAATACCCAGGTAATTCTAAAACCTATTGCCTGCTTTGCTTTCTGCAGCTAGCCGATACATTTTGCCTCTTGCACTGTAGAGTAGAGCGCCCTAAAAAAAAAAAACCCAAAAAGACAGACCAACCAATTTTATTTCACTGCTCTCATGCCTTTGTTCTCACCAGAACAACTTGATCGTGTGGAAGAGGGCATGAACAAGGTGAACGCAGACCTGAAGGAGGCCGAGAAAGATTTAAAAGATTTAGGACAATGCTGTGGTCTGATATGCCCATGTATTAAAAAGTAGGTACCGGCCAGGAGCCCCGTGCTCTTGCCTGTCCAGTGCTGGTGATGGTGGTGGTGGTGGTGGTGATGGTGATGTCTGATGTCTCTCTTGTTCTTGTCACAGTCAATGTCTTTTTTTGTCTTTTCTCCTTTGTTTCCCCTCTCTACCCACCCCCACCACTTCCTCCCGACCGCAACCTCTTCCTCCTTTCTTCTCTTCTCACGTGCTTTCGTTCTTTTGCTGGGAAAAATGACAATTTGTTGGTAATCAGAGCAACTGGAGCGCATCGAGGAGGGGATGGACCAAATCAATAAGGACATGAAGGATGCAGAAAAGAATTTGAACAATCTAGGACAGTTCTGTGGTCTATGTTCATGTCCCTGTAACAAGTAGGTGCTGCCTGTGTCGCCTGACTGCATGTGTTTCAGTGCCTGCCTACCTGCCTCTCTATCCATCTGCCTGCTTCTGGTGTATAGAGCATGGTGAACTGTGGCGTGAGTGGTCAGGCCCATAGCCACAATAACACACTCTCTGAACAGGCACCAGCAGTGCATGCGGCATGGATGTCTTTGCTTAAGTTAAGACTGAACGAGTGTAAGATTGCCTGCATGCATGAACAACACACATGTGCACAACAGGTCCAACACCACTGTATTTGCTCGCCAGCCTCTATGGCCTTTGTCATCAAAAGCCCTTCATTCCACATTGGATGAGAGATTCTTTTCCAGCAGGTAGCAGCATCAGCAGAGATCTGGCCCACAGCAGACCATCATCCCCTTGAAACCCACTCAAGCACCACCCTAACACCCTGCAGCACGATGCATCATACCGTGTACAAAGTTCAACCAAAGAACGAATCAACTAGATGCCTTCTGTATTAAAGTTTCTATTTTGTGTCCATTCAAAACCTCGCTAATATTCTTGTTTTTACAGTGCATTCAAAGAACTTGATCTAATTTTAGTCGAGATCTAATTGAGTTTCATCTCCATCCTATGTCCTGGAATTCATGAGATCCAAAGCATTTGTTCTCATTTATTTTGCATGGAAATGAACTACAGTTATCATTTCATCAATTATGATTTATTAACATTTAATTTCATTTTTTAGTTTAGTAAACTTTCTGTTGTGTTCCGACATACAGTAGCTACTGTATGTGACTCCATGAACAAGTTACATTGGAAGCAAATCTTAATGTAGGTTGTTTAGAGTGTTCTCTGAAATATAATGACATATATGAAGGTGATGCAACTTGCTATTAACAGACAAGTCATAACACATACAGTAAATATGCATTTAAAGAAATGAGAAGTATTAAAATATTACTCCGACTGTGGCACATGATCCTGAGATAACAGGTTGTAAATAAAGGTGCCTCAGCTGGCCCTTCCTTCTTGTCCCTCAGGGCTGTCCTACATAGTGAAATATCATGCACGAGTTAGGCAAACTTCTTTCCAGTTACACTCTGCATAGATAATACCATTTTAATGTTAAAACTCTTAAATCCTATGTTAGTGCTTTGAAAGCCTTTTTTTTATGAAACTGAATTTCAAACGCCAGCTTTGCCAAACTCCTGCGTGATGTGTTCTTCCACAGCCAAACTATGGCCACTGAGTCATGTCTGTGCATACTACACTCTGAGCTATAGAAAACACAAGTGGTTGACAATTCAAGAAATAAATAACTATAAAGTTTTTATGTGGGGGGTTTTCAGGAACTCTTTTCTCTGTCATTCCGCTGGGAATGAATTAAGTGATGCCTTAATTATTATCAAATGCAGTACATGCAAGATACAGTATACAAAGTTAGGTTATTGGTATAAAATGTGTTTTTGTTTTCTTTCACTTTGTATTATTACTGTTTTATAGCAGTTCTGGGAATTGAATAGAGTACATCAGCTGATATTTTTTCTATATCTGGGCTAAACAGGATCTTGACAGTAGCTTGTGTAACTAATCTGCTTTATACAGCAGCAGCATTGTAACTTTTTACGTATTTTTTTCTGTATGAAAGTATCTGAGGGGTTTACAATTTGGTCCTTTCTGTGTTTGCTTTTATATGTGATCTTTTTTTTGGGTCCGGCTCTTGTCTGTTCTATAGCTCTTTTTTCCTCCCAGTCATGAACCACTTGTTTAAGTAATCCTACGGACTCTTTATATGGCAACGCTGTGATATACAGTCATTGACCAGTGAATATCACCTTTAACATAGCATAAACTATTCACTGTGTTGTCATCAGTGGTGACTTATAACTGTGAGGTACTCCAAACATAATACAACAAACACAAAGAATTCCGTTTGCTTATTTGACTGTACACAGTGTATCATCCTACAGATCTATCCATCCAGATGAAATGAAGGGCTGATCACAGATCAAACTATGCAAAACATAGTCTTGCATGCAGAATGATCACCATTCACTTTTTTTTAAAATTTTTTTTGGTTGGTTTTTCATAATGGATCTAACTGTTTGGCTTTCTTTTGTTAGATACAGCATGTATCTGATCCTGTTCCTCTACATGTTTGCCCTTCCCATGTCAAATGTGTTTCTGCCTTGCATGTCCTCTCACTCTGCATGTTTATATGTACGTGTTTGTTTACGTGTCCTCTGTCTGGGGTCTGGTCACTATGTTCTGTGTTTGTGCTTTTCTGTATGTGCTTGTGAGAGAAATTTTTCTGAGTCTTAAACACTTTCTAACACAAGCGACATCTGAGCTTTGTATTTAATTGATCTGCATGTTAGATCAATTATTCACTAACAGGCAGCAAATGCATGTATTTAACTTTATCATATGTGGCTATGATGTTGCTTTTAGTGCAGTAATTGGCTTGAAACTATATTTTTCAATGCATTTTAAACATGTTTTTAATAGGAAACCACTAGAAAATGTGGACTTACACAAACCTTGCAAAAACACATTCACACTCTTATGCACACATACACACACATATACATGCACATGCACATAGAAACACGTGCTAATACAACGATACCTACACACACACACACACACACACACACACACACACAAGCATTCAGTATAACACTTACAGTAGCACTGACTGAAATGTTTGTGTGGTAGGATTAAGGGCGGGGGCCAGGCCTGGGGAGGGAACCAGGATGGAGTGGTGAACAGCCAGCCGGGGGCTCGAGTCGTGGACGAGCGTGAACAGATGGCAATCAGCGGGGGATTCATCCGCAGGTAAGTGTTTGTGTGTGTGTAGGTGTTGGTTTGCATGTGCTCCTCTCTGTGTATGTAGCTGGCATGCTTGCTTGATTGCGTGTATTTTAATACACAACCATACATTTTATATAATATAATGTTGAATGTAACATTATGAACAATATGATATTATAGTTATATTTAGTATAGTATTTTCATGCTATTTTGTTCAGGAATTGATTTATTAATTGTTTTATTAATTAATTTAAAGCTTTTGCTTTTCTTTTTTTGATTTGAATGGTCAGAACAGTATCTCTGACATAATGTTTGGCCAATAATAAGTCCCACTTCCTCCTGCTGTGTGCTCCAGGGTAACAGATGATGCTCGGGAGAATGAGATGGATGAGAACCTGGAGCAGGTGGGGAGCATCATTGGAAATTTGCGTCACATGGCCCTTGACATGGGTCAGGAGATCGATACCCAGAACCGCCAGATCGACAGGATCATGGAGAAGGTACTGTACAATAAGCACTGGCATAAAGAACAGTGACTTTTAATAGGTGTTTGAAGTTGTATTATTTGTAAAGTATTGCATGGCTTTGTTGTTTGGTCTGACTTCAAACTCACTGATGAAACCGAATGATTTGCTGTGCTCTATGAAATAACCTTGTTTAGGCATATTTGTATTAATGATATGAGTATGAAAATGTACAACAGCAAACAAGATGTGGTTAGGTCTGCATACTTGAAGTCAGAAGTAGTTGTATTGTATATAAAGTAGGTTAATGAAAGGTAGGCTAATGAAACTAGAAAGGATATAGCTAATATACGGTGTATAGCATTAAGCTGATATTTAGCATGGATTACATACATAGCATTAGGCTATGTAACAGAGCAGATTATTCCTGGGTTTGACACACTACTGGAGAAAATCTGATACATGTGCCAATCAAGAATCACCACGTGTGAAACATTTAAAGAGTTTTACTGTGCACATGTGTCATACTCATGTCTCCTTTTAAATGACTCATCCACATCCTTTAAATGCAGTTTCACCACATTTCCTGAGCAATAGTTGAGCTGTTGAGCAGCCAGTGCCTTTCTCTTTCAGGCTGATTCCAACAAGACCAGGATTGATGAGGCCA
Organism: Ctenopoma kingsleyae; assembly: GCA_032353495.1. NCBI lineage: Eukaryota > Metazoa > Chordata > Actinopteri > Anabantiformes > Anabantidae > Ctenopoma > Ctenopoma kingsleyae. The sequence goes on along the minus strand of JAUBNQ010000017.1, from coordinate 23,165,980 downwards.
ACCAGCGTGCTACAAAGATGTTGGGCAGTGGCTAAACTGCAGCAAAAAGTGCTTTCATCCCCGTTTAACCCCAGGCACCCTAAAAATAACAACTCCAACTAAACCTTTTCCAGGCCACAACACCGACACCCGGAACCCGCCTCCTTTGCTCGACAGCAGGCGCTGCAAAATCATGCTTTTGTTGTGATACTTGTAGAAGTTTGCACACATGCACATATCAAACTTTCATCTGCCCCCTTTCAGTCCTTCACTTCCCTCTATCCCTTCCTCTTTCCTCCCCCTTATTCTCAATGTCGTTCTGTGTTGTTGCTAATCTGATTTTGTTAAGAAATAATAGTTTGGTTACACAACATCCATTCATACTCTCTCCACACTGTACATAGTGCTTCTTAAATGGCTTGATTGATTTACATCACTTGTCCTCTTTTCTTCATCGCTCTTTTTTTAAAGTCTGTGTGTAATATAAACTGTACGTACACCTTGTTCCAAGACATCATCTCCCCATGTCAGTATACACCTGGTGTTGTCCATGTAAGACACACTGTGTATTCATGAGTTAGGATGTTGTGATGCTTCATGATTAGGCCACAGTGATTTGGCGTGAATATAGTGAACATGCAGCCCTCGCAGCTTGTAAACTAAGGCCACTGTTTAAATACAGTACTATTTAATGTAGACTTGCATCCGCTCATATCTTATTAACAGCTGGATACTCAATCAAGCCTTTGTTAGTAGTTGAGTCATTTGGCAAAAATAAGGAGCTATTTGCTCTTGACTGTTAGTGCACCTGTATTTCACCAACTCTACTGATGGAGCGTGATTAAAACAATTTGATGCCATAGACTGTATAGTATATACATCTTCCTCAGGGAGCTAAATCCAACCATTCAATTATGAAGTGTTGAAATTTTAAATCGTTATTCATAAAAACTGATTCATATTTGTATCATATAGCTCAGTGTGTGTGTCAAAAAATAAACGTGTCTGTGGTCTGAACAGCATTATTGATGGGGCTCTTGTTTAAACATCAGACAAAATAACTATTAGTTGACTATATTAGCTAATATTGTGATAATGAAAGGTGGTGGAGTCACAGCAACCTTTAGCCATTCTACAGCAGAGAGAGAGAAGGGCCAACAGCCTCTTCACATACTAGGCCAGACTGCTTTACCCATGATTCAACCCTAGCAATACCAAGTGATGCATTATGTGTGTTATGCATGTCCATCTGCTGCTAGAAGACACTGAATAATTCATTTCTCTAGGCAAAAATATTCTAACATGGCAACTGCATGCTACATCTATATACCACAAACAGGAAAGGCCCATTTTTATCTGCAATAGTGCCACTCTTTTTGTTTCATGTCTCTATGCTTATCCAGACTGTGACCATTACTGTAATATAATACCTTGGAAAATGCCAATAAAACCATCATAACTGTAGGAACAAACTGTGTTATCTTTCTGTTTTTGTGAAACTGAAACACAGACACAGTCAATATAGTGAATAAAATGTTTGCAGCCTTTGTGTAACACAGTGCTAAACATTAAAGTGTCAGCAGGTTTATTTTATATTGAATTTCAATGACAATTCATCACAAAAACAACATTGTGTTGTTAGTAGGGCTTGCATTTCTACCATCCATATAAACTCACATATTTTACAGAACAAAAAAATAGATGTTAAAATCACAGTAGCTTTACTCAACTTGTGCGAAGTTATACTATATTTATCCAATTTTCTGTTCCACCGGGTGAACAAAAGTCAGAGAACTTATCCAGCTACTGGTTAGGGCATTCTGAACTTGGAACTAAATGGCCAAGTGTGTGTCAGGCATGGAAGAAAATACACAGCAGACAGGGGAAGAAAGAGACAGGGAGAGCCAGAGGAGGGAAGAAGTGCAGCAGCACATTACACTAATGGACATCTACTGTGGTGCCCTGGGCTTAGAGCGGATTAGAGTTTACCACGTCACTAAGAACGCTAACACACATACACACACACACACACACAATCAACAACAGACACACACGACAGGCTAATCCTCCATACCTTGGTTACATCTATTACACTGCCCGTGTCATGCTTGTGAATATACACAAAATAACATTAAATGAATAATTACTATCATTCATGTTGTTAACAGTAAATAGGTCCCAACATACTGTATTTGATTATTTGTGTTTTATTTAATACAAAATTATTTAACTATAAAATAGCAATGACATGCTGCTGCTCGCTGAGGGCTGAAGAGTATGTTTTTACACCAAGTGCTCCATCTTCTGGTATTTTATCCCTATTGCATTTTCTTGTTTTAGTTGCGATGATGACATCAGGGTTGTCACAAACTTGGCGTTTAAAAGATGTGGTTGTTTATAATGTGTGCATAGAATGTGTTAGTGAGTGAAACTGAATACTTAATTAACAAATAAAATAGAAAAATCTAAACATATTCACAATATGTTTGAGAATATTTTTTATCTTATGTTTAATCACAATAGCCTTCAATTTCAATTAAAAAAATAATTAAATAGATGGGACAGATTTGGAAAATGTATTTTGGAATATGTGTTTTATATTGTCTTCTTCATCTTTATAAAAAAATGAACCTTTATTGATTTTTTACAAAACTAAGCCGCTTCTCTTCTCTTACATCCAACGTGAACGCTCGTTTCTGTGACAGGTTAATGGTTGGAACCATTCGGCTTTCTCCGCCAGTCACGTGACGTGAGCGTCGTGCTTGTCCGTCTCGGTCCAGTCTCGGTCTCTAGTGCAGGACGGTTAGCACTTCTGCGGTACCATGTTCCGAGTCGTGTCCCGACTGTCAGCCACAGGGGCCCGGTGTCTCGCCTTGTCACGAAACTGCTACTCAGGTAGGACAGTCCGCTTTACTCCTCGCGTGAAATTAGACACGCTGTGATAATAAAGATGACTAACGTTACAGTAAGCTAGCCCGGCGAGCCGCCTAGCTCAGCTACTGCTGTAAAAGCTAGCTTAACGTAGGGTGACATTGAATTGTTTCTATGAGTGACGTTACCTATCTTTATGTGCTTGAAATAAATATTGTATTTACCGCAACACTTTATAGAGCGTTTTAAATGAAGAGGCGCGAAATATTTTTTGCGTAAAAGTCACGACCTTGTGATGACCCTTCGTTGGTTGAAGAGTGTCACTCGCCGCAGTTTGTACGCAGCTGATATCAACACGTTGTAATTTCTATGATAAACACTAACATATACGTTTGAACGTGACTACGTTAGTCGTTTAGTGTGTGACCTGTTTTGGTGTTTTCATTGATTCTCAGACTGTCCTGACGTGCTCTGGTTAGGCCATCATATGTTAGCTATGTGGGTATCTGTGAAGACTGTGGTTACACTTGACTGGGTGCAATTTGAATAAGATGACTTGTTGGTGTCACTGTGGTGCAGAGATGAAATGAACTTGCACATTTTGCAAGAAGATCTGAAGTTTTGAAAGATAAATAATTGTCTGTCCCTATTTATATGCGCGTTAGGATACTGTATTGTTACAACGGTTGTTATATCAGCATTGTATTTGTATATTTTTTTATTTCAGTTTTGAACTTGAAATAGTTGAATTGGGTGTATTGCGGAAGTCACGTTCACTCATTGTATTTAAAGAAAGTGAAACCAGACTTGTTACATATACAACATTCTTCTAAATAGATGTCAAAATTATTTGCTTTTATGTTGGTGTGGTTCTTTGCCTTTTGTGTTCTTTTTGTTGTTTTGTTTCAGTTGTAACAAGACAAAAACAATTCACCCCAGGGATTAATAAAGTTATTTGAATTTTTAAGTGACAGACTCAAAACAATCAATCTGATGAAGAAAATGTGGCTGATTGTGCTGTTGTACAACTTGATTTTAATCAGAATCAGAAATACTTTATTAATCCCTGAGGAAATTATGAGGTCTCAGTTGCTCTTGACAGTAGGAAAGAATTAAGTAGAGAGGAATGAATGAATGTGGATCCAATCTAGTTCGTTGAAGCACTAGCACTGTGTCCACAGAGACAGCTTGCTTGTTCGGTTTTTAATAGAGGCGTTGTCTCATTTTGTGGTTTAACATGGAATGAGGAATTCTGTGTGCACTTAAGTATCAAAATATGACTGTGGTAATGTCTGAATCAGTCTAGATAGGTTTTAATGTTAAATGTAATTATTTGAGTAAAAGCTCTGAATTTGTTCTATGAATTTCCAGTCATTGTTGTGTTCCTTGTTATTGCATGAGATGTTTTCTGTGTAAATTACAGTTTGTGCAGGTTGAGAATGTTGCACTTGTTATGCATTTGATCATATTTATAACCAGATTAACCAGTAGTATAATAAATATTTCATGAAGAGATCTTTATTTCTGCCTCATGGTTTTTCAGCTCCATTGGCCTCCAGATGTTACTCCCATGGCAAGGTGGAGACAGATGAGGAGTTTGATGCCCGTTGGGTCACTTACTTCAGCAAGCCTGACATCGATGCCTGGGAGCTGAGGAAAGGTGACTGTGTTCACAGTTAATGCACATCATGTTCTGTTCCCATGTTCCCATCGTTTGGTTATTGTTGTGATTCCACTTTGGGTTAACAAGTACATTCAGGGTCAGTTGTGTCTTTCACTATATTACCTCTTCTGTGAAATAATGGGGCTTTTCCGATGACTCTGGTCTAAAGGAATGAACACCCTGATTGGGTACGACCTGGTACCTGAGCCTAAGATCTTGGATTCAGCACTTAAAGCTTGTCGTAGACTGAATGACCTGGCCAGTGCCATTCGCATCCTTGAGGCTGTCAAGGTGAGAGCCAACCCCTTAATAGATTCTTAGCAAGTACCACAGCGTTTTTACTGAATTTTTTGTTTGAGTTAAGAGGTGCAACAAGGACATAAAGGAGAATGACAAAAATATAAGTCAAAATAAAAAAAACTGTGACCCTAAAGACAAATTAATCACTAGATCATAAGTAATTTCAAAGTTACCTTTTGTAAGTGTTGTGTATTGACACAATGCTCCTCATTTGATGGTGCCATTTTCTTTTTGCAGGATAAGGCAGGACCCCACAAAGACATCTACCCCTACCTGATTCAAGAGCTGAAGCCCACTTTGTCAGAACTTGGCATCTCAACACCAGAAGAGCTGGGTCTTGACAAGTTATAGACAATCAAGGTGAGACTGTAATATATCATTGTACTACATGTGACGGTGATATGTGGCTTTAGAAAAATTGTTTCTCAGGTCCTTTAACCCTGTATGTGTATGCCCATATGCTCAATGAATGTACAGATCTGAATACAATCTGAAAGTAATCTGAATCAGTAGAATGTGATTATATTTCATGCTACTTGCTTGCAGTTGAAAAGATGTTTTGTTCATCTGTCCTCAGGTCATTTCATGTAAAACGAGATGAGCTCTCCTGCTTCTCTCCTGTCAGAAATGTCTATATTGTTGATTAAATCCATGCTGCCCTGGTGTGTACAAAATGATGGACTTAATAAAGAAATCAATTATTGAAGAATATGTGTACCTTTTTTTCAGGTAACTGAATATTTTTATACTGACACTGAGCTCCTTGAATTGCATTCAACTGCTGCCATTATCCAATTTAATTACACATCATGTAATTTTTGTACTAGTCATTTTCATGCAGTTCTGTGAAAAAGTATTTTCCCCTTCCTTATTTATTCTTTTGAATATTTGTCACAATTAAATGATTCTGATCATCAAACTTAATATTAATAAATTTTAATATTACACAAAGATAACCCAAGTAAATTCAAAATGCAGTTTTTAAATCATTTAATTTATTAAGAGCAAAAAGCTGTCGAAACCTTCCTAGAAAAAAGTAATTCCCTCTAAATCTAATAACCCTGTGTGGCAACAACTGGAATCAAGCATCTGCGGTAACATTGCTGTGAAGGAATTTTGGCCCACTCTTCTTTGCAGAATTCTTTTAATGCAGCCACATTGGAGGGTTTTCATGCATGAATAGTCTGTTTAAGGTCATGCTACAGCATCTCTATGTGATCTAAATCTGGACATTGACTAGGTCACTCCAAAACCTGTTTTTTTATATTATTCAGAGGTGGAGTTGTTGGGGTGTATCGGACTATCAAACTACCACCACCACATTTGACTGTTTGTGTGATGTTCTTTTTATGAAATGCTGTGTTAGTGTTACACTTGATGTAATGGGACGCATATCTTCCTAAAAGTTAAAAGATTATTCGTCCATTCTCCTTACCGTTGAATCATATACCCCGACCTCAACTGAGGCAAGTCAGACCTGCATTTATTCAGATGTTGTTCTGGATTTGTTTATGACGTCCTGGATGAGACGTTGTGGTCTTGGAGTAATTTCTGTAGGCCAACCACTCCTGAGAAGTTTCACTGATGGAATAATAGGCTAACAAAACGTTTTTTTCCTAATATTTTGTGTATTAGTTCCCTGAGCCACACATATTACCAGTTGGTGGCGGTATTGCACCAGTTCGTCAGCCAATAAAGCCCAGAAGAAGAAGGCGGAAGGCTAACAAAAGTGCCTATCTGCTGCCGAAGAAAGCAACCTAATCCCTCGCCAGCCAGCTATCATCATGGCTGTGATGTGGTGTACTTTGTGACAACTATCGCCAAGATGATGAACGACATCATAGAGGAGCCAGAGAAGGACACGCTGCTGGAAACGCAGCCAGAGCCACAAGTTTTGCCGGTAATGCCAGGCAAAGCTATCCGGGTAACGCTAACGCTAGTTGGTAAACAGAAACTGGGAGGCTAGTTAGCCTAGCATGTCATTTTTGGCAGTTGTTACGTGACACACATTTAGAAAATTAATTTCTAGAGGGTAGATTTTCTGTCATCTCATCTAATTTTGACTGTGAATAGAATGATGTGACACAATTAAGATGCAGACAAACAGATAAAATGTATGAAGCGATCTCTTCCCGTAAACCAGACGACTGCTGGGAACATTTGGAGAAGTTTTCGATTTTCGAAATGTATAGTGGCTGGTAAAATGTTAGGGCTTATTCAAGATACAGAAAAGAGAGACACGATTTCACGTTTTGGACAATTATTCTTAAAACATACTGATGTTGACTTGAAGACTCATTGAGACAACACTGAAACTTTTGTGTGTTCATAAAGCTAAAATGTGATATTGCGCCAACTTAGTTATTATAGTGTTGCCTTGTCCTTTAGTTGGCTGTTGTGTGAATATGTATATATACGAGTCTCTTTCATTCCTGCAACTACAGGGTACCAGTAGTAGCACAAGACCTAAGACAGCAGATGGAGGCATCAGGCCAGTGGAGAAAAGGGGACCTTACATCATGTCCAGAGTTCCAGCCATCCACCTCAAACTACGTAAGATACTCATCACATCTGATGACATAAGCAGGTTGTTGTTATTATGACAATTGTGAGTCAGACGACCTGTCATAATTGTACAGGACAGGATAACGGGACAAAACGCGACTGCTAAAGTCTGTTTTGGTCTGTTGTTCTGTGCAGCCAGCTCGACAACAGAGTGTGGATTATATGACACTAAGGTCTCCACAGCTTCATTTAGGCTGCGTCTATAGGAAAACAGTCTATGCAGTCATATTTTCATAATGTCATTTAGCGTCACCAACCAGGGTCCTGATATCTTTATGTTAAGTGGAGAATGTGCTTCTGAACTGTAAGCTGTCAAATTTTCTGCAACAAAAATATCAGTTTCTTATACTGACTGAATAACAACTCTGTTGCTGTAATTCACTTGCCGTCTACCGACGTTGAGTAGCTGCACAGAGAAGAGGTGATGTTCAAATCACCACATTGTGAATCGGTCATGTGAGGCTGACGTGTTGCATAAAGCACATGACATATTTCACAGATTCTTTTGTGACTCTGAATTAAACCAGTAAATGAGAAAGGGGAAGCTAACATCTGGTGGAACTGAGTTTATTCTCTGGATTCCTGAAACATTATTGACTTTTTGTCCCAAGTTTCTTGGGAGCTATCTTTGAAAGTTATTAAAACTTCTTAGATGATGCACATTTATATAGCATTTAACATTTATATTTAAATTGTTAGAGACTTGAGCAATAAAAGCCCTTTGTAGGGTTTCTCTAAAATACTGTATGTATAGTATGATTGGGATGGTTCCCTGAAATTCAGGATTCAGTTTTTTTAATACAAATTAATCTGTAAACTATTAATTTTAACAGATGGTATCAATGATTATGCCATCCGATCATCACATTAAGGACAAAAAAATGTCTTTGTCTTATGAATTGTAGAGAAACACAGGGAGATGGCGAGGAAAGCGCTGAAGAAGAAGGCGCTCTCACCAGGACCTCCGGTGATGCATCAACCTAGACAGGGAGCGAAGAGGTAAGGAGAGAGGCGACATGATGAGGAAAGCTGCTTTTTGTGATGTCAGCATAAAGCAGGAGAAGAGAGATTTGTTTCTGAGTGTGTTTTTTTTTAAAGTTTCTGGTTCTCTTTTTAGAACGGTGAAGTATAACAAGGGCTATGCTGCTTTGAGTCAGCACGCTGAGGACACTTTAGTCGCACTGGACTCAGACAGGTCAGTTTACAACGTGTACACAAATCCCTCAATCTCACAATTTGTAATATATTTACTATACTAAATAATAAAATAACCATTACATATAATCAGAGATTAAACAGACATGCTAAGTTTAAATATCAGCTTTTTAGACAATGATTCGACAGCCCGTAAACTCTCATTCGAAATATTTGTTGCTGGACTGGAACATCTGTTTCTGTTTTGGCCTGTGTGATTCTGCCCACTGCATATTTGCCCAGTAACATTTGGACAACACAGACATAAAACCGCTTTTACATATGTTAGAAAAGCTATACAATAATTTCATCTTGGCAGACTGCTCCAATGTCACTAAACACATTTCCTGCTGACACGCTAAATTTGTTCACAACAAAATGACAGAATCTCTTCTGCTTGCATTTACAGTGATGAAGAGATCGATTTTGAGCATTATTCCTCTGGATACTCTTCAGCTGAGGTGAGTTGGCCCCTTGAGACATTAGCTGACTAAAGCTGTGTTGGTGTGCAAACTTTTTTCTGGCCAGTCACACACAGTACTGTGCAAAAGCTTTTAGTACTAAAGATATAGAAAGGATCCTTTCAAAATATCATAAACAGTACACTTTACTGTACGCAGTTTTTTGTGGTATTGTCAGGTAGATTGTTCCAAGCACCTTTGAGAAGGTTTTGTATAGTACTGTGTATTATTGTGTTATTATTGACCTGGCACTTTTGAAATCCTTGTCCTCTCACCTTGCATAACCTTCACAATATTTTGCAACCACAGAGATAATACAAGCTGTCTGCAAAAATTTTTTTTAATTTGTTTTGTAGGTTTGTAAACAACTAGTCAAGTGGTTACATTTTTTTTCAAAGTGATTATTAAATACAACTCAGATTAAAGGAGTTAATAGTACAACTGATTGGGACTCTGATGCCGTTGAACTTCAACTTCAAGTCAAAACCCAGTTTGCTATTTCATTAATTCATGTCCGTTCACAGAGAATTGTTTTTCATCATCTGGCTGCTCGAGTAACTTTGTTTCTAAATTTAGTTCACAACAACAGAGACACTTAGTTGTGGAGTATTAAAAGGTTACTGTAAACACATGAACCTCAGAGGTCTGCCAGGTTTAGCCACATTGCTTTGTATGTCTGTCTTAGCGAGGTCCCTCTGTTTGCTCTCCAGGTCCATCCTGATTTAAGCAGGCAGCTGCTTCAGGACGGCTACCGTCTGGATGAAGTCCCTGATGATGAGGACCTGGACCTGATTCCGCCCAAAGCCATTGGCTCTTCTGTGTGCTGCTGCTCCGAGGGACCGTCGTGCTCCATGCAGTGATACCGGTGCTTTGACTCAAACCTCACAAAGGCTTGGTTCCATTTCCAGTCACTGACTTAAGTCACTGGTGCCAGATGCCTGCTTTCTAACCCAGCTGCACTGCTGCGCTGCCTGATGACTTTCTGAAACCAAACTCGTGCAGGACTGCGTGCACCAATGTTGCTCAGCCCACAAGGAAACGCGGATAGACGTAAGAACAAGCCTTATCCACTGTGACCCCAAAGCTTGACCTATTTTTGTACTTTTCTTTTTATAGAACTACATGAAATGCTAACTACACCGCTGCTTCAAATAGAGCGAGAGAGTAACTCATTGTTTGAAATATCTTGTTGTTTACCCAGCAGAGAGCTGGTTACTGTCTTTTCCTTTCTAGGTCTGCAGCCCTCTAAGCACGACGTGACGATACGCCAAGTATGGTGTACTGTGTTTTGATGTTTCAGCCCTTTGGTGAATTGAATGTTTTAAATATTTAAGTACTACATGAAGGCACCTCACATGCTGACTTACATTCCCTGACCACTGTTGCATGAACTCTTGTTTTTTTGTATTCTTTTCTCGCAAATTATATTCGAGTTTTATCTCAAAATGACAGGACCACCACTTGGGGAAAATACAGCACTCGTTTCAAGAAAATTATCAGCTACGATATATTTTTCAACATGAAGCAGAGCACTGAACTGACATAGTTTGAGTAGTGTTTGAATGAAACTGCTTAATTTCTTTGTGGCTTATGTTAAATGATAATTATTTTTTAGTAAGTGTTGCTATCTCAAAACCTTGAAAGGAACTGTGGATAGCTCGGCCCGAGCCAAGGTTATTTTCTACTGGTTCTATATGTATTTTTGTTATTTTATTTGTGTCTCAGACTACAAAGAGTAGATTACATTTTACAAGTTGTCACTGTGCAAAAGGCTGCACGCCAAGAAGGACTCACTCACCCTCTGCCAGGCTGAGATACACATGGAGAGAAAAGCTGAATGAAAAGTTTTTTAGTTACTTATCTACTGTTAGAGTAACACCTACACTTACCTACATGTGTTGTTATGTTGCTACGACACAAAATGTCAACAGAAGAGTTACTGAAGCGCTTTGATAGAACCCAGCAACATTTAATTGGATTGGATTTTACAATCTAATTGTGACGTCAAAATACATTAGATTCACATATAAGTCATCTTGCCACCTTAAGACATTTATTTATGTGGTGAGATATCTATATTTTTATCATTAAAATGTTCTATTTTATTTATATTCTTTAGAAGACAAATTGGGACAGCTGTAATTTAAAAACATATTTCCGTGACTCTTTGCCACTTGATACAGTATGTAGCATTTTGCATTAGAAGCTTATCCAGCGTCTGAGATAACTCTTTAAAAGATGTGTCACGTTAAACACACCAGAATGTGCGCAGGCATCAGATTTGAGTAATTTTACTTAATCATTACACATTTGCTGGGGACACTAAAAATATTTGTTACATGTTTAAAACAAATTGACTTTATAACTGAGGTATGTGGTGGTCTCTTATTTGTTTGACAATATTTCTTTTTGTGTTATAATGCGTCTCTTTGTTTTCTACACAGTGGACACTATATTACATAGTGATCTTACAGATGTTATTTACAGGATATATTTGACTTTTACATTTGTTTTTTGCTCTTTAACAAAACATGTTCAGTATCAGACAAGTGATAGTGATCAAATAATGTCTTTTACATACATTTGTACAATAAAAAAAACAAGTTTGAAAATGACATGAACTGCATAGAGATGTGAAGTCAGGATGATGTGTGTCTGCTGTTTTACTTACCTGCAGGCCACGCTGTTACTTCTCATGCTGTGAGTCATAAATAAATTGTATAGGAGACACCAATAAAGAAGTTTACGATTGGTAATACACCTTGTTCAGGAACCTTGATTTGTACTTTAAGATGATTTCGCAAATTTCCAAAGTGTTTTTTGTCCAAAAAAAACCAAACAAAAAACGATGTTATGTACATGTACACTGTCTCCTCCCAGCACTCTGTTGTTGTATCGAGGGTGATTTAGGAATAAAAGCTGATTCTGCTGTTACACTAAGTGTGGGGTGTTTGATGCAAGTGTGAGCTACGTTTATGCTTTAAATGTAACAGCTGAATATAAAGTGTGTTGACCCCGGCATTGGCTGTTTGTATGTTCATAAATATTGCACTTGACACCAGTGGTCAGTAGCAAGTACACTTGACTCACCTGTACTATGCAACTGTTGGGACAATCTGCTTGTTATACGACATTGTGACAATATAGCGTTGAGTTCAAAATAAAATAACTTACATTGTTATTTCATGATGGTAAATTCTTTTTTTTATTTTGACTATTTATTTGTTTACATTATTAAATGAACCTCAGTTATCTATACTGTCTTGTATTGTGATAATTATTAAGAATAATTTTCCTGTAATGCCTGTGCACAGACGTAAGATGTGAATGAAGCTTTTCCATAATGGGAAATAAGTGATTTTCATACAGCTGGTGGAAAAGCCAGAATATTGAACAGCGTAGTTGTTACCACAAGGGGGCAGCGTTGTTGTGTAAATGTGTAACTTTGCAGTAGGAATACAAAGAATCGTGTTGGGGCTTGAACACACTTGGACAATAAATTTGATTCAGTACAGTGTGAGACCCGTCTCCATTGGTGCAAAGATCTCTTTACAAACATGCAGTTGGGCTTTTTATATGAACGTTTACATTTAGCTTTTTAAAAAAAATAAGATTATGCAGCAAAGTTTTGAGTTCTTATAACCTTTTAACCCTGCTACACTACACCAGTAAACGAACATATGCGACTAAAGTGATGAATAAATCACAGGTAAATCTGCTTAATAAGAGCGTCGTGATACTCCGTGTGACTTGTTGCTGTCGCTGGGCGGGGGCGGGGCTTGTGCACTCGTGCGCCACGCAGGGGGTGTCAATTGAAGGGGAGGTGAAAAAAAAAAAAAAAAGCCAAGTGAAGGGAGTTACCTCAGCGCTTTCCGAGGTATGAGCTCGGGCTATTTCTCACTCGGTCCCCTTTTGTATTAAAGAAGAAAAATCACCGGGGAAAGACCGAAAAGAGTCACGGCTGCGTTTTGGAGAGGTCGCGCGCACACGCACGCACGCACACACACACACACACACACAGAGAGAGAGAGAGAGAGAGAGAGAGAGCACTTTTCTGTCCACGGATCAGTCTCAATCCGCGGTGCATGCACGCTATTCCTCCCCTCGTGCGCGGGCGTGTGTGTGTGTGTGTGTGTGTGTGTGTGTTTACAAGTGTTTGAACGGGTGCCAGCAGGAGCGAGGCAGGAGCGAGGCAGGATAAAGCCGAGGAACGAGGGATGGTGGACAATTCAGGCAGTAGTAAGGCACAAATGGTGAGTGGTGGTCCCGCACAGCGAGCTAAAAAAGACGCCGTGTGACCGCATGTTACGGCGACGAGGTTTTTAACGTTACATTTTCCAAAAAGAAAAACAAGAAGACCCTTACGGTGCTAATTTGACATAGTGGTTTGCTACTTTTAATTAAATTCGTGGAAAATACATTCACTTAATAAGACAGGTTTACTTGTTTGTAACGTTACAGTAACTTATGCTGACGCGTATTACACGTAACGTTACGGTGTCTTACGGTGTTTTCAGGCAGTGTTATCTGGAAACGAAAAGGAAAAGGTGTTTTTCTGAACAGGTTTAGCGTGAACTGTTTTCACTTGGGTGCTTGTTCGCCTGCTGACTGGAGGTGAGTTTTACTCTGTCGCCAATACTCAAGTTTCCGCTGGAGTTTCTCCTAAAGTTTGCACTTTTACTGTGGTTTGTTAAATCCTGTTAAGTGAAGACGGTTATTCTCTCTTTATTTCCACGAAGACATTTATACACGTTTTCGTACAGTGGGAGCTACTTTTAGAAAGACTCGTCGAAATACTTAAAGTGAATTAATTTATGAACCTTTAAATTTTTTTCCTGTCTTATCGTAACCAGGATATTGTGTGTTTTATCTATTTATTTTACTTTTATTTTGCAGAGGTTTGGTAAGGCTACTTTGTGATTAGCTTGGTCACATTAGTTTCAAACTGAATTTTCTTCAATTGCTTCATTGTTTTTGCTTTTCCACATCCTCAGGTCTTCATGTTTGGATCCTGTAGTACCAGGAAGCATACGTATAAATAGATTTATTGGTGCACATTTTCGGATTTGAGTCAATTTCAGTCAGCACCAGGCCATCCTGTACATGTGCCCTATACAAGTCTCGTTTGATCCCCTGTAATGAGATAAAGGGGTAATTAAGCATATTGTAGGTCATTCATTACTCTTCTTCCTCCCACAGCCCAGCATGTCTCAGGAGCCTGGCGTGGCCTTTCCTCAGAGCACATCTACAGGGGGGATGAAGCTGGAGGCAGTGATGGAGCAGCTCCAGCGCCAGCAGCAGGCCCGTCTGGAAATGGAGCGCAAGGAGAGGAAGCTGCGAGAGGCCCACATCCTGTATGCTCAGCAGGTTGCTGCCCAGCAAGCCATACTGGCAGCTGCGCGAGCTTCTGGGGCCAGCTTCATGGGGAAAGGCCTGGCTGCAGCGATGCCTAGTGGCGTGTTGCCTCCCCGGGTTTCCAATCAGAGCAGTGTGGACTCTGAAAGAGAGGATGACAATGACAGAGGCCGGGATTCTGGGGATGAGGATGATGACAATGAAATGATGGAGGGAGATGAAGGCAGTGATGATGATGATGATGATGAGGGAAGTGCCAGTGGTCTGGAGTACCTCCGCAAGCAGACCTTGGCTTTGCAGCAGAGCGCCTCCCGCATCCAGGCCCGTCCAATTGGCAGTTACTCTGCTTCTGCTCCCCAGAGGCCTGCATCGCCACCTATCAGAGTGAAGCAGGAATCTGATGAGGGCCTGTCTCCAGTGGGTCCTCACTCTGCTGCTTCTCCTAATGGACAGGCCGAGTGGGGCTATGATGATCACTTCAGACAGGTTAGTGACATGCCTAGGCTTCTTGCTATACCGTTTCCTCAGTTACATCATTACAGCAATTTCTGTTTCAAAACACTGCCCTTCAGACTAAAGCCTGCTTCCTTTTATGTGTATAAAACCAAGATTACTTCATCTATGATGTTTTTCTGGACATTTGTCCTTCAAGATGGCTAATCCTAATTGATGTTTGTCATATCATTCCTATAATTTTGAGTTAAAAACACTATTGTAAATTGTGACCCAAATATTAAGGTTTTTCACTGTTCACCACTCTCCGTTTCAGTGTTTTGATTTGTCTGTTCAGCCTCCAGCTTCTTAATCTTGACTGCAGGACAAGCATGTCAAGCAGTTTCTGTGTGAGACACTTAAAATCTCTGTGGAGGTTTGACCGCCAATTGGCTTTTGTGGCTAAAAATTGTCCTACGTGACTCCTGGCAGAGAGCCAGACTAAGACACTCTCTCTGCTCTCACATACTATGTGTGTGTGTATCTCTCTCTCCCCTTCAGTGTCCCTCTTGGCACTTTGCTTAAACTCTGGTTTGGCTCCAATCCAGGTAGCAGAGTGAGGCAGGGCAGGGCTACTGCTGTGACACTGTGGGTGGTTTGCCGGGTCAACGCAAAGACTTTAGATGGGTGGGAAGGTTGGATGTAGTACACAGTAGCAACCCGTCACTCCCCACCCCACCTAAAGAGTTTCGGCTGTGTGCCAAGTACACTTTCCACTTAGAGTAAATATTGCCTCAGCACAGTGTTACAGAACGCTGGAATGCCAACTGGGAGCCAAGCCGAGGTACATGTGGGTTAGCATCATAGCTTGGCACATAGCAGGTTAAAGACAGCTCAGCAGCCTGTGGGCGATATAAAAAGCATTTGTTGCACAAGAGTTGGCAGTGTCAGAGGACATATCTGCACTTGATCAGTAAGATGAGGATGCTGAGCTATGAGTTGTCTGGATTTAATTACTGTCTGTATGGTGCTTCTTTAGACCACATTTCCAAACTTGGCTTGGACATTTGGTAATGTGACATGGAGGGAGCACTATGATAAAGGTGGTGAAACAAGGAGTAGCAGAAGTTGTATTTTAATTATAACTGAACATTATGTAGAAATTCTGCACTCACAGTAATTTGGTGAAGATGATAGAAAATATCTTTCCCACGTTAACAGTCAATTAATTGTTTAATCAATTCATAATTTATGAACTACAATACTGTTTTTAATCTTTGACATGATCTATGTTGTATGCTGCAAAGTATGGAAAACTGTTCTTTAAATTGGATTAAATGGGGAAAAAAAAGTTTAAATAAGTTACTTCATTTTGTAATGAAAGAACACATCATAAATCCTTTATTTAAAGTTGTTGAGTTTTCACTCCAGAGTTTTCACATCCAAAGTTGCCTCTACTAAAAACAGAGCAGACAATGCTACACAACTTCCAGTCGTCTTCAGAGAATACACATTAGATCAGGCTAAACATTATGAACATATCTAAATATTGAAACCAAGTCTCAATGAATTTTCCTTCATCAGAAAGGCTGTAGTTTTCAGTAGTAAATAACCTTTAACACAATTGAATAAACATGAAACGGGTTGCCCCAGTCTCTCCACAGTGGACACCGGTTTTACTGGTTTTATATAAGATTATGCATGTCTTATCTATGATAGGAGTGACTTGTATGTTGTTCACCGAAACTAAAATTAGTCCAGCTGCATTAGACTCACCTGAACAGTAGAGACATTTGTCCTTAGGGTCCTCAAATGCTATCTTTAACTTTTAAAGATAGTTACACCAAGTATAACTTTAAGTCTCAGAATTCACAAAAAAAAAAGATTTTCTACTAGCAATTAAATGCATCTGTCGCTTGTGCAGTTCCCTTTTGTTTTTACTTATGTTCAAAAGCATTTCATCGTATTACTGCTTGTCCCGAACATTGGCACCACAACTATAGTGACACTCTCTGCTGTCTGACCCTTAGCTCTTGTGTTAACTGAGCCACAAATTAAGAGTTAAACATGATAGTTGCCAGACAACAACTGTATGCTGCAGTATTCCTCACTACAAATGTCACAGTGACAGCTCTTCTTTCCTGGATGTGCTTTTGTTTTATTATCTGTGTGCTTCTTACTAAAGGTCAGCAAACACATGTAACTCCATCTCATTAAACAGTGATCACCTAGTATTACAATTGATTACTGCTGCAGTATATTACATTTATTATTAATGGTAATAATTTAGTTTATCATTGACATTCCTAATTGTGCAGAATTGAGTTTCACTGTAGTATTATTAATAAATTGTAGTGTGGTCTTGAGCGAACGCTGTCAGAACAGTAGATCACAGGAGCACACATGTAGCTGACCAGTGAACTATCATGGCCTGGCGTCTTTTATTAGGAGAGGTGGGCTGAGCCAGGGGGTTGGGGGAGGCATTATGGGACAAGAATTGGTCTGGCTGTTTTTTTTTTGTTTCCTCCCTTTTATCTTTCCTGTCATTATGTCAGCTCTGCAGTATTTAATGACAGCTCATCTCTTCAGGCAGTTTCAAGTTGCACTACTGTAGGGGGAGGGGGACAGTAGAGGCAAAGGAACTGTTTTTTTTTTTTTTCTTCTTTTTTGATGTCATTGTCTCCCAGAGGCCAGAGACAAGCCTGGCAGATGCCGCAAATACCTACCCCTATAATAATGGGGGAAGCACATTTATTATGTTCTGAAAGCATTGACAGAGGGGAGGTGCAATGACTAGCTAAAGAAACACATGTACTGCAGACCATTTACATTAACATTTACATTTCATGTAGATAGTCATTTTGGGTGGAGGATTTTATCCAAAGTAACCTGTGTGTGTATATGACTACCCAGGCAGAGATACTATTATGGTGTGGGGTCCTTATTAAATGAGTTGCCTATAGATTTCCTCTAGAGCAGCATACAGAGACACAAACATGATGAAAATGTCCATTAGCTTGTTCACCAGCATGTTTAGCAACTTAGTCTGATGATTCACAGCTCTTAGAGAGTGGGTGGAACGTGTATAACATGTTTTAGATATAACAGTGAACAACAAGTTTTTAGCAAGTCTGTATCTCTGTATTTTGTCTCATCCAGCAGCAACATTTGACTGACAACCATTTGATCAGGTTGTCTTGTAGTCCCGTACTCCTAAGTGTATATAAGTGGTGAAGGTCTACACAGGTCAGATTGGGGTGGACTGACATCCTCAGCCAGTGTGTTCATGTCAGTTATGTATGTGCGGTGACCTCAGCCCCACCCTAAACGGCAAAGTACATAATTGTCAAACAAGGGGATGGACAAAACTGGCATGTGGAGGGAGAGTTGGCCTGGCCAGCCTCAGCATTTTGGCCTCCAACCCAGTGGGACCAGGGTGGTATGACCCCCATAATTTCACCCTCCCACCCACTCCTTCCTCTCATTCTCATATATAGAGAGATGTCAGTGGACCTTTCCATTACATACATTAAGTTTCTGCACATCGTATAAAGTGTTGCAGTGTATTGGTGTTTGCATTGCTGCAGATAGCTGTATGTTCTGTGGTTTGCTACAGGTGGTGTGCGGGTGCTGTGACACTTGTTCACATGCTTTTTGTTCCTGTGCAGCTCTGCCCTCTGACAAACGAGACAAATAGAGGCAATGAGCAAAGCATGTCTCCATTTGGACCACTGTGGTTGTGAGAGATGATAAAGCTGCAAGACATAGAAATTGAGTGTCATCACGTCATGTGGCAGAATAGTAATCTCTAGCAATGCTTAGCAGCCGCATTTTAAATGTTAGTAACTGAGTTGGACAGACAAGTAAGTCAGTACAAGAAAACAATAAGGAAATAAGGCACCACTGGTGAGAGTTACATGTAGCATAGGAAAATAGGTGGCCAACCAGACCACAGTGGTCCAAAGCTGGTTTCCAGGGATAACTGGGCATCTATTACTGCTGATCCCTATCATCAGTTTCCACCATTTATCCAGCTTCTGCTGCTCATGCGGAAGCTGTATGAAGCCTGTGTGTTGAGCCATCGCTAGTGCATAATTTAGCTGTCATCCCAGCAACACATCAGCCAGGAAGCGAGGAGCTGCACAGCTGCAGTGCAGAGATCGATAAGGTTTGTGTGCGAGCTTTTAGAGGCAGGAATGTTTGGCCTTGTTTGTAGTTTATTTATGATAAATGACGAGGATATTGGATTTAGCGGGTGGACTCATTTTTAGTCTGACAGTGGAATGTGAAACAAACCTACCCAGTTACATCATCCCATTAATGTTGTTAATAAGGCCACTGGATGTGTGAGAAACGTACAGCAGTATCACCATAGCTCTTACTTGTCTTGTGGTGGGAGCCAGAAGACTTCACTGTGTAGTGCACATGCAGTGTAGCCCAATGTGACCCGCTTTCTGGAATTGCGTTGGTGTCTCATGCCCATAAGTGTCAGTGGGTTTTAGGTTGTACTTAGTCTTATTCTCTTTACTAGTCTTCCTGTTATGCTGATGTAATGTGGATGGAATTACTGTGTGACCCCTTTTTGTACAACACTACACTGCCTGCAAACAGAGGTTATTAAGATGAAGAATAATAAAGAAGGCTGAGGTCCAAAACACATTGCAGTGCTTGTCCAGAAAAAGAAGTGTGACTGTAATGTGTGAGATGTGTTGTCTCTGCTATGCTCAAACTGAACTACACAGGGAATGTAAAATCTCAACTCTAATTGTTTGTTGGTGTGGCTGTTAACACTGACAACAGTGCATCAATATAACAGTAAATACATTGTTTCACATGTTAATGGTCCGTCAGACCAAGCTGGGGTATCTGTGCAATACGAGTTCTTTAATTTCCTGTTTCAGGCTGTTTTTATGTCTTTCAGCTGTTCATACTTATGTATGGATTTTTAACAGGAATGAGCTAGTGTTATGTAATATAAATAATCATACATGTGATCATTTGAATTCAATACAACTATTCTGATGCAAAGTCACTTAAATTTTGTGCCTTTTAATATTTTCAATTGATTCCCTCAGTGACATAATGACTGCAAAATTATATTACTAATGGTATTTGTAATGAATGGCAAAGACACCTAAATAGTTAAGCCCATTCCTAAATTTGCCCCCTAAGCTACAACACTGATCTTAGTTCAGATTAGTCTGGCTACAGGAGTCTGATTTTCACTTTATCTTATCTGGGGTTGAAACAGCCACTTTGATCTACACTTTCTCTATATTACTGTTTTCATGTCGTATATTTGCACAAGCAGAACAGCTTCTCATGTGTTGTTATGTACATTCAGACCTCATGAGAAACAACAGCACTTTATGGTATTTTACTTTTGCTTGTGTTCCTGTTGACTGCTAAACTCTCTAAATACTCTTTTCACAAGGTGTGTTTTGGTAGTCTACAATTTATAACAGACTAAGGTGAGATGTAGTGTTTATACCTTCATTTACAGGATGTGTTGTTTTGCTCTGGGATGTTTCAGTTTATGTTTGTAGTTCAGTGATGTGTCAACCTTGATTTGCCTCATTAACAGCAGGCCTTGGCTGGTTTGCGTAGATGCCGGGAAATGGGCTTTTAGCCTTTTTAAATATCATTTGTCTGCTTGATGCTATTCTGTGCTTTTTGTAATGGTTATGGGCACAAATAAAGGCCTACAACTGCACAATAAGTGATATATAATTACACTTTGCTCTTCCAGTTTCCAGTAGAGTTGGTTCATTAGCAGCATAGGAACATTTTAACTTATTGTCTATTGTATGTACAAAAGTCACACATGAAAGCTCAGTCAAAAGGAAGTATTGTGAAATTCATCATCACAGTATTTCTCCAGATAGCCAAGCATATGTAATTACAACTTTGTGATACATTCATTCTTAACTTTGCACATTTTTGCTACTTTTGACCTCCCATCTCCACTAAGCTGATGTTTTTAGCAGCTACCTAATATGAACCTTTTCAGTGACTATGGTAACTTGAACTTGCTCAACTATGATTTTAACGATTTGTGGTTGGTCATTTACACGTATAAAACAAGCTTAAAATACTACTGTATAGAAAATATTTGACATCCAAATAGAAGTTTTATATTTATATGAATTAGTGTTTTATGGTGTAATTGTCCTGGTAAAGAACAGACTTCATTCTGTGCTGACTTGCTCTTAACAGCCAAGTGTGTAGGATTGCCCCTACCCTGAAATAGAGGTATTGAATTTAGTAGGAAGATGAAGGGGGAAGGGAGAGGCAGGCGGAGATGCTCTGGAAGAGGGGTTAGTGGTCTGGCTCAACACACTGCGCTGCCCCACCCAGAGGAAACATTCCAGACGGAATTAAAGAGTTAACTCTTCAAACAGTGAACATTCCCACCGGGGGCTTTTAACAAGAGACGGGGGTACGATGGGTGTGGGTGGGTGCATGTCCATGTTGTAGTGGGGACCCTGATTGGTGATCTTTCAATTCATTTCACCCAGTGTTGCAGGGGCTGTAAAAGAAAAAAGCCAAAGGGCCTAAAAGGGAGGAGCTGAATGGGAGGGCAAACTGGTGCAGGCAGAGACACTTTTTTTTATTTGTCTGCGTCCCAAAGGGCACATCTGCTGTCAAGAGGGGGCTTCTCGTGGTGGATCCACTCCCCTCATATCATGGCCTGGTCAAACACAGCGCTAACTGGCAGTGTCTAGTCTGTCATGATGATTTGGCCATTTGCACACAAGACTACAGGATTTAGATTGTGGAATGTTATTTGCTAGACTAATGGATCCATGGCCCTGCATCCGGTGTTGTTCGTCAAAGTGAGGAATGGTTAACATTTTCATCCCACAGTTTTAATGTGGGTGAAATTTAAATCTCACAAACAACCTCGATGCACAATTGTTGGACCAAACACCATTCAAATGGAGCTCTGTGGTCTAACTTTGTATTTGAACTAAACACACTTTTTCTAAATCATAAGTGCACTTTCCCCATTCCTCTTGTCTATACCTTACTCAGAGATATTGAAATGCCGGTTTCTTCTGTGGTTTTATTATCAATATGTTCTCATGATTAGCCTTTAGAACATGTTTGCACAAAGTAACATACTCCCGTTCAGACCGCTTTACATGTACTAGTTCGTTGACTAACAGAAATGTCTTCATTTGTGCCATTCAAGTGCTGTGTTGTACTCCCCCTTAATTTTACTTTGCTAATGGTATATGTTAAGAATACAAGGTCTTTTGCCTTTTGTATGAGAGGTGTCTGCCTTAGGCTGTATTCACATAGACATTTACCTAGCATTAAAACAACACAAAGGGCTCCATAGGCGGGGCGAGTTGTTTCATGCACTGGTGAGACAATGAAATACAATCTGGGTAGTCCAGGTAAAGTAATGGATTTATGTTTTTAAAAGCTTATTAGAGGCCCAAACACAGCACAATGGTTTGTAATTCTCACAGAAAGGATTTTACAAGTCTGGAAGGCTTTCTTGGCATCAACTGTTGATTGTAAAGATGTTGATGTAAATGTAAATGAATGTTATGTTGTGTTGCAGTAAATGTTGAACTAGATTCTGCAACTCTTGCCATATGATGCTGTGTCATTTTGGACGACCCCTCACCCACTCACCTCCTTTTGATGACCACACTTCTTCCATTCAAATGTATGAAAATGGCTGTGTTTTTTTTTTTTTTTTTTTTTTTTAATGCAATGGAAGTCTGGGTGAACACAACCTTACAACTGAAGTAGTCGCTCCAGAAATCATCATGCAAATGCCTTTTTTTCCCCTCAATTTAATTGAATTGAAAGGCAAAGGTTCTCACATTTAAATGCAAATGGTGCTTGTCCATTAGAGTTGTCACACTTTTTTTCACAAATCGACCCTGGAGGATTGGCTTCCTTGCTTCTAATGGAAACTGAGCTACTGATGCTTGCTGTAATTTGATCAGTTGGTAGTGAAACCACAAGCCCCCCCTCCCCACATTATTGCTGGCTCCATTCGTCCTTTACAACCACTCCCAGTCAGCATATCTCAACACCTGCTCTTTAATGAAGGCAAACATAGAAAGGGGAATAGCCAAATGAAACAAAGACATCCACCAATGCCTTTGACAGCTGCAGAAAAATGGAGCCAAGGTCATATGACACTGTTGAGCAAAGTTAATTGTAGTTTCTTAAAGGCTGTCCGTATATAGTTTCATTGTGTGTATCTATATTTACATATATATATTACACATGTGTATATATAAACTACCATTTACATTGTATGATGTAAAGTATGTGGGGTTCTTTTGTCCTTGTACCATGTATGGTCTACTGTGAATTAACTTGTGGGTCTGTCTTTCTCATATAATTGCAGCTTGTGTTGTACATAGGAGGGAGTTTGATTAATGTAAAAGATAAAAACACTATTTAGATATATGTATATTTGTATGACGTCCTGTCAAGCTATACAAATATGTTTAGCTTGTCGGGGATGTTTAATTATCATCTCACAATATTTGTCTCACACATATTTTACAACAATATAATCACTGTAGTTACTGTGTTACTCTTATCACCATTGAATTGACTTAGGTATTGTTTAATTTATTTTTTTATTTTTTTAGTGTCAACATGATACCTGTATTTTGAAATTATACTCTTGACTTTGAGGAGTGTAAACAAAAAAAGAAAACGCCTTACGCATAAATGCGTAAATGAATAAAAGTTTGACTGAATGTTAAATTAATTGGGAAAGTATTAAAATTGTTAGTTAGTTTTAAATACTTGTTTCTACTAACACTTTTAAATTGGTTTTAGAAAAACAGTATTAAGGTTTCATAAAATTCTTCCATGTAAATGACTTCACTAACATAACTATTTACAATTACATTATATATGACTGCTCAGTGTAGACCGTCATGCAGATATGGAGACAGGTCTTTGGTAGAGGTATTTTGTTAAACCTGTCTGTGTGTGTTATTTTTAAGATGTTAATTTAATAACTTTAATGGTGAATTGGTAGAAGTTGGACAAAGTTAGGCTGCATAATATCGGAACAGGTGATTGATCTGTTGACTCAATGTATATGCCATTCCAAATAATGGCTGCAATGAAAACTAACAACAAGGAAGACAATAAAAACACAGATTTGTTTTTGTTATAGGAATTTGATTGTAGATGGAAATCTAATCAAGGCTTTTTCACACATAACCAACAGTTTGAGGATGTATTTTAAATTATTGCTTTAGTGTCTTAATCAGGTGCAGTTTTAACTTTTTTCTTTTTATCACTGATTGTGAAAAATGTAAATTGTTTGAGCTCCCAAATTTGAAAAGTTGTGAGACAGCACATTGTTCACAAAATGTTGATGAAGTTGTTGGCTGTGTCCTATCAGGAACCTAAAGCAAAGTAATGCCTATCTGTGTTGCAGCCGCAACCTTGTGCAACTTTTGCTGCAACCTTCTGCAACTGGCAGTTGCAAAGAAAAGATATGGTCTTTTTGGGTTGTGGCCTCCTGCTCCTTGTGTAAAGGGCCAGGCAAAGAGGAGGTGTGAAACGTGTCTATTGTTATTGGCTTTCTTGGCTGCCTTCTACCTCTGCTTTGGCTGCGCTCCAGGCTGGTGTCAGGGGCCTGTAGGTGTAACTGGGCCACTGTGTCAAGGCCTTTGGGTAAACACAGCAGCTGGCTGGGACCTGGCACAAAGCCATGCAGAGGAGAAAGAGGTGCAGAAGGCTTTTCTTTCACTATAGCCTTCCTGCTTTTCAGTCAGCACGCTCATTGCGCGGGCTGCCAAAATCCCATGTAGTTTACAGTAGCATGTGGCTAGGTTATTTGTCTGCCAAGTCTTTGAACACAAGCTGAGCCTAATCATGTGCTTGTAAGAGGGAGCTACCAGCAGCGGAGGAAAGATTGGGGGGAGAAAAAACTCCTCGTCGTGGCCCAGGAAATGTCACATTATACTAAAAGCTATGTGTTCACAGCTCGGCTTCCAACATTTACGTTCTACTGTGGATTCAGGCAGTACATGCTCACACAGTCATCATATGTAACCATACCTAAGTTCATATAGAAGGCAAAAAAACATTTTAATTTCCACTAGCCTGA
The DNA here is from genome assembly GCA_032353495.1 of Ctenopoma kingsleyae. Classification (NCBI taxonomy): domain Eukaryota; kingdom Metazoa; phylum Chordata; class Actinopteri; order Anabantiformes; family Anabantidae; genus Ctenopoma; species Ctenopoma kingsleyae. The sequence goes on along the minus strand of JAUBNQ010000017.1, from coordinate 23,141,052 downwards.
GCAAAGTCCTGTTTGAAATGGTGATTCATTTACACGTTATTGGATAGTAGAGGTGTGCTGTAAAATAATGAAATATTATGATTTTATTGTTGTTGTTTTTTTGTTAGATAGTGTGCTCAGGACTTAGGTGTCTTTCTAGGAAAAAAGGTTCTTGAAATTTCTTGATAAACTTCTATATGCATTGGTTCAGTTTACTATTTTGTTACTTTATCAAAGTAATTAAGTTAAACAGTCTTTACAAATAAATGCTGATTAGAAGTAAAGTATTTGACAGTTTGAAATATAAAAAATGAATAATCTGACCCTACATTAATATTCATCAAATTCATATACGTCACTGGATTCACAACCTGTGTTTTACTAAAAGGCTTGTATCATTGAATTATTTCAGATGACAAAAAAACTTCAAACTTGTAGCTGATCTGGTTAATGGACACTCACTGTGAATAGTACTATGGACCATGTTAGCTGCAGTTGATAATTTCAAAAGCCACATAAGTAAATGATTAAAAGGCGGCACAGAAAATGAAATTGTTGACAGCAGTGAATGTAGGTTGTAAAACGTATATGCTGTAGCTTGAGTAGCTTTTCAAAATCAACATTTGGTATCCTGTGTTGTTTCACAGAAATACAGTCTCACTGCAATATGTGGGTGTTGATGTTAAACAGGTTCTTAATATCATTCTTTATGTCTGAAATTGGCGTAATGTATGTATGAGATCACAATGTTTCTGACAAACATCAGCATATTAATGCAGGACATGGTTCAGTAATGTTTGTGGCAGATTTGGGATGTCCCAATCCCCAGCGGAGCCAGCCTTGATTAGCCAGCCATCTGGTCAAACAAAGATATCTTAGGTTTTCCTGCCTAGAATAAATGTGATTAGAAAACCTGAGGAAACTCCATGCTTTCAGCACAGGGAAGATGGTGTGTGAGATAATGATGTTTTTAAAAGTGGTAGCAACAATCACTAAATGATTGGTAACAGAAATGGAACAGGATTCAAATAATGTGAGGCAACATTCTCAGTTTATTATTCATTTTGGAATCACTCTTCTAGTAAATAGCTTAAATGTGTGATAGATTATTTATCCCCATGGGGAAATTCACATACTCCAGCAGCAGAGTAAACATATAAATATGTTATGGAATATTTGATTACCAAATCAAGGTTCTTTATTTGATAAAATAAAATCAAAATATAAATTGAACATGAATTGACAAGATGTACGAACATCTGCTTACCTGTAAATCTGTCACTAAAACACTGAATGCACTGAGTGTGTTTTTGCTTTTCTCAGTATACGCTTTTACTGGTATTGTATTACATTCAGTACAGTCTGTTTGTTCCATTATCGTTATCACCTTTCCTGCAGGTGTAACAACCCAGTGAGAACATTAGTTTTATCTCATCTGATCATGCATACTGTAGTATGCAGTACATGTAGTATAAACGATTAGACTGTAGCAGCAGTAGTATAAAGCAAGCGTTTAATTGGGTTTTGTATCTTGAGCCTACCAACAATGTAAATACGTAATTTGACTAAGCCTCACGATTTGTCTAGCAAATGTAATTTCTCCTTAAGTCAAGTTATGCAGAAAGCTAACTTTTGAGTATTTGACATGATTTGTGTTTGTAAACTAAGATATTTACAGTATGTCATCGACATGTACCACAATGACATGACCAACAATTTTTTAAGTTGGAAAGAGAGAAAGAAAAGAGCAGTTTTCTTCTTCAGAAATGCTGTGTGAAACTCAG
>JAUBNQ010000017.1:23069468-23088443 GCA_032353495.1 Ctenopoma kingsleyae | reverse complement strand
ATTTTGTAAATGAAAAGACAACAAAGAGGAGAAAGAGAACCAGTCCATCAAGCAGAGGTGGGTAGAGTAGCCAGAAATTGTACTCAAGTAAGAGTAGCGTTACTTCACAATAACATTACTGAAGTAGAAGTAAAAAGTAGTCATCCAAAAAATTACTCAGGTAAGAGTAAAAAAGTACTTGGTGAAAAGACTACTCAAGTAGTGACTAACTGTTTGATTGTAATGTCTAATTTATTTTTTTTGAAATGATGTAATCAGACTATCAACTGTGACATTTCTCATTTGTTTTTTCATTCATGTGTTTTTTACGTTCACTTTTTTCATTCACTACGTCACGTAGCACGACTACATGTGAGGATATCTGAAAGTCGAGTGGCAACTGGATTTCTTTCTTGTTAGGCTGAAACGTTTCACTACTCATCCAAGAAGCTTCAACCAAAAAGAAATCCAGTTTGAATTACTGTGTAATATTAATTATAATTTCATTTGACATGTGTGGACTAGATTTTAATGTCTGATCTGAACACAGGAAAGGGGGGCTTCAAGGAAAAAAGGTTGGGAACCACTGCTCTAGATAGCATCTCTCTGGTAGAATAAATGATGATAAAGTAACGAGTCTAGTGTCGTCAAATATAGCGGAGTAAGAGTAGCGTTTCTTCTTCACACATCTACTCAAATACAAGTAAAAAGGTGGTGCAGTAAAACTACTACTAGAAGTTTCAAAAACTGGAGTAAATGTAACTCGTTACTACCCACCTCTGCCATCCAAGGGTGGGTCTAGAATTATTTTCTTGGGGGGGGGGCACAGACTGTAGAAGGGTGTCACACTAAAATGACAATTTCATTTAAATGCCCTGCAGCCTTAGATTGTAATGAACAGTAGTTTGAGGTTTGATTAACAAAACTATTACTGCTAACTGTAATGTTTGTTACTTAGGCTGCAGGCTAATTTTTTTCCAGTCACGCAATTAGCATGCTTAGCTTAGCATAGCTTAACTCTCTATAACTTAGCAGCGCTATGATAACTATATACAAATTAATGATCAACAGCTATTTACCTACCCCTTTTTCTCCTGTATGATCAATATAGTATTTTTTGTGCAGTAGTCCAAGAGGCTTGAGGTTTTGACTACTCTAACTGAAAACTGATTGACAGCTGTGGTGGGGGTGGCCAGGCAGGGTGGCCAATCAGATTTCAAGGGTAGCCAGTGCCACCCCCAGCCACCCCTGTGGCCACGCCCCTGCTGCCATCAACACAAATGTGAACATTTTTATACATAAAGAGTGACTCACATTAGTGATGTGTTGTTCGCGAACGAGCCGGCTCTAAGAGCTGATGCTTTGTAGAGAGCCGGAAGAGCCGACTCCCATCGGTGAGAGCCGAATCTTCAGCTGCTCTGCTGAGAATTTGCAGACAGGGGCGGGACTTCCTTTTGATGGGCACACTATGCGGCTAATCACATGCAAAGACAGACTAGGATCACACTATTATGTAAAAGAAGGAAGACTTCCATCACTAATTACTTTGATTAGTGTGTCCAATAGCTTGACCTTTCATTAACATTTGTCCTAAAAAAAAGTAGAATTGTTAACATTGTTAACATGCAAATATACTGTATATTCCACATATAATTCACAAATTAACTGAAAACCTAACCAGACAGACTACAATTAAAACGATAATTAGTTGCAGACCTATTATTTTTGACACACTTCATGTGTAATGGAGAGATCACTTAGAGATTGTATAAAAAGTGATTAGTGAAAATTTTCCCACAAAAGTGTCTAAAAAACAGATCTCTTCCAAATTAATTATTAATAATATTACATAATGAAGAGTATAGAGCTCAGTGCATTTATGGTTTATGATAATTGCTTAATTCGCAATAGGTATTAATGTGCCTATTCAATCTGCTATCATCACATCTCATTTAAAAGTTGTTTAGGTACTTTTGAACACTGGTGTACTGTGGATTGATAGGATGCAAACATTGGGATGAACTTGCTTTAAGTTAAAGTTAAATAGTTAAATGTTAAAATTAAGCTTTGAACTATTTTAGAACAAACAATGAGAAGAAGTGGTGAAAATGAATTGAGGGAGAAAGGTGCTAAATTGTTAGAACTGGTTCTTGGAGGGTCTTGCTTTGCTGCCACCTTTAACCTAATGATTGTTGTGCAGTCCCTCACTGTTGCCTGAATCTATGTACGAGTCAAGTCAGTTTGTTATAACACTGGACAGTAGAAAACACAACGAGATGCAATGCCTGACTTTAGACTGTGCGGCATGACATGACACGGGTGCTGCTGTGCTGCAAGAAAGAGATATCTGATATGTATTTGTGTCAGTACGCAGTGACAGTGACCATCGTGCGTCTCTTTTAAGACATACAGGCCCCGCAGGCTTAATTACTGTGGTAAAACGACGGTAAACGGCAGCACCGTAGACTGAGCTGGTTTTTCATAGGGCAGTGGAGGCTTTCTGCACAATCACTGCGACTGAAATAAAGGCTCAGTCACCCGGTGAAGCTATTGGCTGGGAGGCTTCAGGTCCCTGCGCAGTGGAGATGGAGCGCTCTCATAAGCAGCGCTCACACTGACTCCACACACTGACTCATAAAACTGTGTGGAAACATGTCGCAGTACACTCTCGGAGGTAGGACGCTTTACATTTTGTTTTTCTAATTTGTGTGTGTTTCTTACTTTTGCTCATTTTGTTAAAACTGCAGTGTCTGTGTTCGCGCTTGTGTGTTGCTTCATGAACATCCGACAGAAAGAAAAATACGCAAAGGGCGCAGCTTCTATAATAATAATTATTAAAAAAAAAAAAACTCTGCTAAACTAATATAATTTCTTCTGTTAAACTAAACTCAGTTGTGCATATGAGCTGCGTTTATTCAAACTGAGGCATGAACTGTGGAGGCTGCAACTGGTTGGTAAGGTGTCCCTGTTTCTGTTTGCTTTAGATAACTTTGTAGAAATACAGATCAAGACTTTTACAGACAAATAAACAAGGTTAGTGCAGCCGAAAGGTTAGAAACTGTTTCCAAACTGTTCCATTTTGTTATTAGTCCTGCTATATGCATGGTTAAAGCAGCACACACACATCATTTTGGAGTAAAATGCTGAATTTGCACAGCTCAGATTTCACCTTTACCTCATTTGATCTTTGCTCGTGTTCACTGGTTGTTCAGTCTGAGTCATATTTTAGAGTGATCCCAACCATGCCATGTCTTATTTTCTAACACCACTGCAGCATTCAGCCACTCAGGACTTTTGATCTCTTAATGGAGGCTGTCTGAGGAGCTGCCTGCTGCAGGGCAGGCTCTTTCATGGGGCTGAGATGGATCTGCACCAACACTTAGCACTCACTTACTTTGATAGTAATCTAATCTTTATAAAGATCCACCTCAGTCACTGTCTGACACCCGATTAAACAAATCTTTTGGTAACAAACATACAGTGGTTCACCTAAACTAGTATATTTTAGGTTAGTTTATAAGAGAAAATAATAGCATTCCTTCCTTCCATGAGGGATTTTATGGTTTTATATAATAACAAAACCAGTTTGATTTCCCAATGATAGGTTTTGTCCTCATCACTGTCTGTTTAACTTTTATTGGCCCTGAGGTAAAGCTTTCCAACCTTTTTTTCACCACCATCCTCTAGTGTGTCTGATGCATGAGTCATCCCAACACACCCTCATCTGACTTTAAATGAGCATCAGGCCCCAGCTTTAACAGCTTAAACATCAGTTCCTCTGGCAGCTCCGTCATGATTCCATGCAGGCGATGACACCCAAAGACATTTATTTTGAAACTGTATTCAAAATGTAATTTTTTATTTCAGTTCAACCTGAATAAAAGACGTGAAGGATTTTTAGTGATGTGTAGGAACGTATTTAAAGTGTAAAATGTAGAGTATAAAATGCTTAAGAGATTAAAATCATTGTGCACATAACCATCTGAATATTAGCAGACACACACACTCTCACAATTTGCAAACTTATATTTGTGGTCTTCTAGTATTTGTTTTGTTTTTTCCCTCTATTTCATTCTCACAATTGATTACTGACAGATTCACTTCATTTCACTTTCTCATCTTTCTAATTAATCCCACTTACACAACGTTAAACCCTGAATGTGCGTGTATGTGTCTCTGTCTAGTTCACCTACAGATCCTGCTGGCTGTAGGCCTGGCTGTGTTCTGCTACTGTCTGGTCCTCGGCTGCATCCTTTGCTGTCGCAGAAGGAAGAGTGCTTCACCAGAGGACAAGGAGGCAGTTTTCTCATCTCCTCATCCTGCTGAGAGGGTGACTGTGACACTAACTCCATCTCTGTGTACGCAGCCTGTCAAGCAGCAGTATGAGGAGCTGGATGGAGACGTGCTGGAATTTCCTTCCTCTAAAAGCAGCTACTCTCCCTCTGAGGATGACCTCACAGCTTTACCGTTTGACGCCAGCCCGGTGAGATCAGCCGAGCAGCTGCAGTCTCCGCGGTCTGCTTTCCCAAAGCGGCGCCTCAGCACTCCTGCTGTTCCCTGCTCACCCAGTAAATCTCAAACTCATGGCCGAGCCTCTTTGCCCTCCCTCACCAAGCTGAGCCTGGTGTCCAAGTCCCGCCGGGCAGTGGGTCGGCGCAGCACAGTGAGTGGTGAAAGTTTTCTTTATAGTGAGAGCAGTCAACTGACTGCTGCTGCTGCCAAAGCTCCCATCCAGCAGGTGGATCCCTGTCTGTCACAGTATGGCTCTAACACGCTCTCCATCCCCTCAAAACCTGCTTCTCTCCTGCACTTCTCCCTGCTCTTCTCCTCTGTCCATGGCACCCTGGTAGTCAACATCCTGGGGCTCTCAGGGGCGAGTCGGAAGCGCAGTGGGATGTTTGTCCGGGCCAGCCTTCCTCCAGTCTGCCCCTGTCCTCAGCAGATCTCTTCTCGACGCCGCAGCCTCAGCCCAGATCTCCACAGTCAGAGCTTTGTACTGCAGGCGGGCTCTGTGGAAGAGCTGCGCACCTGCACCTTGAGACTGGCTGTCTACAGCAGGGACTTCTCAGGCCTGAGAGAAGCTGCACTGGGGGTGGTGGAGCTGCCCTGCGAGCAGATGGATTGGGAGCCTGACACCACAGCTACCTACATCAGGCAGCTCAGTCCCATTAAAAGCAAGCTGAAAAAGGTATATCATTTATTTATTCTGTTGCTGTGTGCATTACAATTCAGGTATAAAACAGACATGCAGTCAAAACACTCGTTTAAGCTGTTGTCTGAATGCTGTATGAACCCACAGGGTCAGTGGTTTGATTCACGTATCGTCCTGGCCACAAGTCCACAACAATGGATACATATGTGAATGGTACTGAAGCAATTTTTAACACGACAAATTCAAATTAAGTAATTTGCTGCATTTTGATTGGTTCTCAGCATGTTCACATTTTAGTGCAGCCTGTTGTTCGGGAGACTCTTTCTGAACATGAAGCCATGGTAATTTAAGACTGACTTAAACAGGAAACAAAGTGTAACTGAACGAGTGTACTCGAGAGCTGGTATGAATTAGTTCAGGTCCTCGAGTGTGTCAGGTGGCTGTGCCAAATATCTCACGTTCACATTAATGCAGAGTGGACCATGGGTTTTCTGTTTCTCTGTCTGTGTTCATATGGGTGTTCAAAAATCATTTTAATAAAGTCTGCATTTTCACTGATTTAATGGTTAGGAAAACTATGCATGCAGGCCTATAAATAGTACATATCATGTTTTAGCCATGAAGGAATGTAGCTTCTAATCAGCTCACCCATTAGCCAGTTTTCCACTGTTGTTAGTCATGGTGACATTGTTGTTAGTGACTGCAGAGCAAACAAGCAGAGTGCAACAAATTGGCAGCATGCCCACGCCTTGCCCTCTGCAGCTCCACTGAAACACTGCCAGAGGGCATTAATAGCAGGTTTTTGAAGGGAGGGGGTCCTTTGGGTATTATTGAGTGAATCACTCTGATCAACTCTTTTGCCTTTTGTGCTTGATACACAGGCCAGTATCATTCCTCTCATTTTACAGATACAGTATGTGAAAATCGGAACCAGGTGTTCTTACCTATGTCTCTCTCTCTCTCTCTCTCTCTCACACACACACACACACACACACACACACACACACCATCACCTTGCTGTTCCTCAAAAACAGTGACTTCCAGGTGTCAGTGTGTATAATTGCGTGGATGTGCAGCCGGAGGTTTGCTGTGAAAGAGCAACGCTGCTCAGTGATCTGGGTAGAGTGGATAAGTATAGTGGGGCTGTGCAGTTAACACAGGCACCTCCCGGATTTATAGTATAACACCAGTTTTTTTAATCAGTGTAATGGGACCAGTATTGATGATTTTTTTCGTCTGCACTACATTACTAGTTTGGATGTGTCATCAGGCATGACATGGCAGCAATTTGAGGACTGTGGAATTAAGCTAAAGGGGAGCTTGACCACGTCAGGGCTGCTATTGATTGTGAGGATGATCAGCATTACGGTCTTTAGCCTCATGACCATGCTGACTCTTTTTTTTTTCGTAGTCATACATCATCTCTGACAAGTGATAATATTGAGAATGTAGATATAAACTCTTCAAGTCATGTAAACTGATGACTGACTACTTTGCCTATAAAAAACATTTTCATCTATTGTTCCACCAACCTTTAACAGCTGAGCATTATAGAAATCCCTCTAGACTACATCTGCTGAATGTTCATGTATTTTTGCTTTTGGTCCCTGAGCTGATTGATTGAGATCATTTTCCACGTCTCTCTTTCCTGATGAATGTTCCTGCGTCACTCATTTACTTCAGCTCGACATTATTTTGTGCAGGGCTTTAGCATTAAATTGGCTGATTTCAGCTTGTGGGCTGAAAGTATATGCCCATGGCATTTTCTCCTCCCTACAGTATCCAGCTGTTATTGTTAACCTAAGAGGTGTTTATTAATTTAACTAACAGGCAGAGAGCAATATGAACATCCCATGTCAGCCTGGGTTTGGTCTTTATATGTGTCTTGCCGTAGGACACTTCAACATGTGGCCAGGATGAACTAGGAATTGAACCATTGATCCTGTGGTTTGTGAACAACTGCTTTACCAACTGTGCACTGCTGGCTCAGCATCAGGGTCTGTAGCTTGCTGGAGGCTTAATTTTACATTAGATTAGATTTAAAGTCTAGGAGGACAGTCGCTAATAGACCTGTCAGTAAATGTTCAGTCAGACATTCCTGCATAAAGAAAGGCTAAATGAAGTAAAACCACACACACAGGAAGACATGTCTCTTCTGAGCCTTTCATGCTTTGGAGCTCAGTGGATGACTCATATAATCAGTTTGTTGTGGTCTGTTATGTAACCCTTACTGTATGTAGAATGAAGTTACCACATAATAATAGAATCACAAATAAATCCAGCCTCATTGCAAATAGGAGCCCGAAATCACAAAGCAGTAAAGAAAAAGTAGTATTATAGCACAGCAAAAAATCAATTAATGAGCAAAAATGCATTTCTTAAAAAACATTGTCGGCAGATAAAAAAATATATATATAAAAAAGATGTAATGTACAAATGACAATTTCTGTGTTGCGCATCAGGAACTGTGAAAATGAGTCCAAAATTTGAGGAAGCTTCGTGTACACAGCCTATGAGTGACCAGTGGCAGCGAGAAACTGCTGTTTGACGTGTGTGTGCAGAATAAAAAGGCAGTTTAAGTGTGAGTGACAGCCTCTGAGGCAAAGTGTTAGTGACAGAGACAGTGAACCAAAACTCACTTGTTGGGTGAAATTGCATTCACACGCTGCTGAACCAGCCAAGCGGGCTAATAGTCAGCCAGCTGACAGCAGAACGTGACTCACAGGACCCTAAACAACGCAAGCTAATGAGATCTGACGTGAAATGAGATGGAAATGACCATCAAACCTACACATTATTCAAAGTGCCTTACTGCATGAACGTGTATTATTATTTTAGAATCAGACGTCACATCTGCAACAAAAGCTAATGATTTTCTATATAACAGATTAATTTTAAGTGGCTAGAAATATGATACTGATTTAGCCCAGCTGAGCTCCCCGGGCAGGAATAAAAACCGATTATATGTTGAAGAAAAACTGAATCAGTTTGTTTCTGTTCTGCTCCTGTTCCTTGACTTTGACAGACTGTGATTTATGGTGAATCCCTTTAATGGAGAAGTAAAACAGGTTTTGGCAGCATCAGTGTCTTGGTCGACTCATTCACTGACAGGATTATAGAAACATATTAATGGGCCTGTGTCTGGATTATCCTTTAGTGTCATTTCTCTCCCAGCCTCGTAAAGATTGAAGAAAACATCTGCTGAATGAAAGAAGACTTTTCCGCTCTCACATGTATTCTTCATCTCCTGGCTTTCTCATCCCTCTCACCGTTAGAGCGTGAGTTCTCAGGAGACACTGGGTCGCAGGAAGAGCTCGGTGTGCGCCCCGCGGCTTTTGGGACAACTGTTCATCCTGCTGCAGTACCAGACGCTCGCCCAGCGCATCAAGGTGATGGTCCGCAAGGCTGAGAATCTGGTCAAGCTCACACGGATCCCAGGAGCTCCAGGTAGAGTGAGTCTCTATGTGAATCTCTGTGCAACGCTGCCTGTTCTGTTTTTGTCTGAGTCTGACTTCACAGGGGGTGTCGTACAAAAGAGCAATGTGTATTTTGCAAATGTCAGCATTAATATTCTTACATTTAGTAGTTTGCTCAACATCAGTACAGGGTACTGTACATTGGTATACTAATGTACCACAACCAGCAATGCACATGAACACACTGGCGACATGGAAAGCGCTCATGCTGCATCTGTCTGCATTCTCCTTTATTGCCCCAGCCATAGTCTGACAGAGTGGTTTCCTGATTGGCTTGAAGTGTAATCAGATTAGGAACCGATCATCCCGGTGTCATTTCCCCTTCAGTTTGTATCATATCTCACTGCATCTGATTTAAAGCTCTGCTTTGATTATGCTAGTTAGGAATCAGGAACTTCTGTAGGAGGTAAACAACCGTGATGTTTTGGTTTCGCACATCCAAACTGACAGTCTGAGGCTGTTGAGGTCAGTTCCGTGTGTCTTCCTTGTGAGTTTTAATCAGATGTTTACTGAAATCTATGACATGCTTGTTGCAGATATGCGCTTCTTTCCTGACAGTAATACATTGCTCTTTAATTTTAGGCAATCCAATTAGTGCATGCTAGAATAGATTTACAAGGGAAATAATATCTTTCTCAGTGATGAAGCAGATCTGGATCAGTGACAGTGAAGAGAGGCTTATGACGACGTAAATCAACATGAGCAGATCATTTCATGTGAAGTGAACAACAGCACAGACACTGCACACTGTGTACACTGATGTATTATCACCACTGATGATTTTGCCATTTCGTTTTGTTGACTCTTGTAGAAAGAAACCATTTAACCTAATCGTGACATAAATACAAAAAGCCTAAATAAATAAAATGAAATCATGAATTTGATTGTTTTTACCAGACCACTATGTTGTCATCAACCTGCGTCAGGATGGGAAAGTAATTGGTACCAAGGAGACCAAAGGAGCCAGTGGTTCAAACCCCATCTGGAATGCCCCCTTTCTGTTTGATCTGCCGCCTGGTGACATCAGTCAGCTGCCACTCGTTCTCGAATTCATCGTCATGCAGGTATGAAGTTTAGCATCCACTTATATACAGAACATATGTCTCTTGAGCTTCAGCTGAATATCTTCATTTCTGTGTAACCTCTGTTATGTCTACGCAGGGCCGTCTCTACACTAAGAGCACTATATTGGGTCGTGTATTGATTGGCAGCAATGCTTCTGAAGCTGGACAGGGACACTGGAAGGAAATGTGTAGTCGGGGGCAAATAGAAACAGCACGCTGGCACTCCATCCAATCTGACGTGTCGTTGGAATGACTGACAGATTGTGGCACTGATGCGCTGTTCGTTTACAGCTGAGTCTGCTGAGTGTCCTAGAGGTGATGTTTATGATGGGATAACATGTGATCGGGATGGATATGACGTCCAACAGTATTTATTTCAGTCTTTTCATTGTTAGGTGTGATTTTTGGTTTGAAGGTTTTCTTTGTCCTTCATCAGCAGATAATAAGACAAATTAAAGAAGTGGTGATGCAGTTTTAGACACTTAGTACCTGCTCTTTACATATCCAGATGGTCCATATGTATCTACAGAGCTGAAGAGGGAGAGGTACTGACTGCTGTGCGGAGCAGCTTTCTCTTTGTTAACAGTATTGTGCATTTCTGCATTGCCCTTTGTGATTATTTCCACTGTGACGTCTTACGCTGTATCATTCTGTATGTACAGTATGCAATGTACTGATGTTGTGGTACCGCTTGTATCGTGCCCAGAGGCTACAAATGCATATGTTTAAAATAACTTGGTTATCTGAAAAAACTGTAAAGTTATGGCACATACAGTTTATGTTCTGCCTGTGGTTTGCTGTGGTGAATTACTGCTCCGTGCCAATGTTTGTCCACCTACTTTAAACACGTCTCCTTACTAATGTCTTACGTCCACTCATATCACTGGAGTGGCCTCACTTTGTTTGACATGCTTACCTGATTATTCTTTTAGTTTGCGCAGTCCCCAGCAGGGACAAAACATTATGTTTTGTTCATGAGACTTAAAAATATCATTTTAGGCATTATGTTGGTCTCACCATTAAAACCTACACGGGTTTAAAGGTCAACAGCACAGTGTCCACAGTAACAGTGTAGAAACACATTTGATCTGTTTTAATATTTAATCATCAGCCTTCACATACAAAATGCATTGTATTTTTAATACTTGTTTCTAGAAAGAAGTTGTTGTGTTTGTTTGTACAGTGTATCGACCATGTTTATGCCTGTTAGTGGCATGTGTTGTCTCAACTGTGTATGGTTGCCTTTGCTTTTAAAAGGAACAGTTTAAGAGAAATTCAAATAAAGGTATATATTACATAAATGCCAACAGATAGGCTTTTATTGAGTACAGTATATGAAAGATGATGATGATGCTCATTGATGATGAGTCTTTCTTAAAAAAAAAAGAAAAGAAAAAGAGTAAAGACATCCAGGATTTTAAAATCTGTTTTTTTAAAATTTGTTCAGACTCATGAGCTACAGTGTATTGGATTTCTTCGTCATGGAAGACATTTTGACGTCACAACAGGGAAAGATACAGGTGAACAGGAGCTGAATTCCATTTAACTGTCAGGTTACGGCGATTATCTGTGACAGACTGGTGACCCGTCCATGTTGTACTCTGCTGTACATGGGATTGGCTCCAGCACCCCTGCGACCCTTAAGAGGAAAAGCAGATAGGATAAAGGATAAAGGATGAATGGATGGTACAGGTTTTGTGCATGCTGCCTCTCTGTCACTTGGGCACTTAAATGGAATAGAGCCACTGTCAAATTTGCTTTCTTATAGGAAAGTCTATGTAGAGTCAATAAAAACCAGTTGAGTGAAAAGAGACAGTCACCTTATGACTGATAGTAGACCAACTCCGAAAGGTGTCACCTCAGGATACTGTTTACTCATTTCAAACTTTGCTGCTCTAAGGGTCAGTGATGTTGCTGACATCATGGAACAGGACAACAAAAAATATGTATGTTTTATTCCTATTCTAAAGCATAAACATATCCAAACCAATCCCTTGGCCTTCCCTGATGGATATGTCACCCTGTCTACATTCAAATCATTTGTACCTTGACAGAGCTGTTGTGTCAAATGCATTCTTCATGACTAAGTCTTTTGGTGTTTGCTGTTCACACTGGGGGACATCCCTCCCTCCATAGTTACAAATATTTACTGCATGCGCAATTCAAAGGTGATGTAACCTAACTCCTAGGGTGATCTTATGTCAAATCAGATCATCAAACGAATGTGACTAAAGCCTCACAAACACACACACACACACACACACACACAGTATTATACATATATAACTTCCACCTACACCTAAGTTCTAATAAAATCAATCTATAATATAATACAAAAAATCTCTGGCTTCAAAACACTGACTTAATTGAATTTAAGCAAATCTTTTCCCAGAATCCTCCTGTAGTGCATGCAGATAAATCCTGTAAACATGAAAGCACAAAATACTGCACATCCCATTTAGTGTGAAGGACATGAAATAAAAATACTGGCATGAGTGTGCAAAGCATTCCACTCAGACATGCCTGTCTTTCTTCATTCCTCTGATCTGCCCGCTCTCCTGAGGGAGGCTAAGTAGATTAGACTTTGTTGATCTATCCACAGTGTAGTGTTTGTGTGGCCCCACAGAGAGTCTGCTACTGTTACAAAGAGGTTCATCTCACAACCATCATTTTCTCAGATACAAAACATTTAACAAGTTTGAAGGTGAGACAATTACTCCATGTTAGTGGAACTCGTTCATTGGAATTGATCCTTAAATTGTAATTAACAGATCTAAATAAAATAATTACTGCAGCTTTATATGCAGGTTTGAGCTATTGCCAGGTTGTGAAAAATGTTTCTGTCTGGTATTTGTCCCAAACCACTTTAACAGTTTAACCTCTGACCCTCTGGAAGCATACTGTGCCGTACTGTATGGAGCACAATCAATTCATTATCTTTTCATCAGCATTTACAATAACAGAGTTGATGATAAGGGTATAAACAGATATAAACAGGTGATTCACTGTGAACATGTAAAGAATTTTTTTTTCTTTCTTATGTATGTAAGGAGCTAAGGAGCTTTTTTTGATTTTGTCAGTAGCTTTTTTTTTATTTAAATGCAGATTTTTTACAGTAAATACTGCTGTTGACCAATAAACGGTGGTAAACAATTTTATATTTACTCGTATGAGAAATCATCTATGCAAAAAAACTAAACTGGAAAATAACTACACAAGACATTATGCTCTCTCCCCTACAAGGACTAAATCTGTGCAGTACAGCAAGCAACAGTCCCTGTCTCACAGTCCCTGTCTCACAGTCCCTGCATGACTCTTCGCTTGGCTGACTTTTGGCTGTATTGATCTGCACGTGCCAGCTTGTTTGTTCACCTTTCTTACAGCCCTCTGGGCAGAAGTCAGCACTGATTCCCCAGAGAACCAGTTTAACAAACATCCTGATTTATTCATTTGTGTGAGGCCACAGGCATCACGGATATTTTTGTGAGGTCCCTGTTAAGCATTAAATGTGAATGCTTGGATTTAGCAACTAATGATTTCCAGCATAACAGAGTTCTAACATCTGCCACGCTGCACTGCAGGACGCATCCATGACTCGCTCTGATGCTGCTTCGGTTGCCTTCACTAGAACCACGGTGTGACATTTACTGCCTGTCAAGCTACACCTGCTTTCATCTGAGGAGACAGCGGGGCCTTGTTGTTCTGGGCAGAGGTGACGTGTCTTCTCTCTCCGTGTGTTACTACTCCAAATTGTATGCTGAGGCGTGCCTCCCACGCGTTCAAACAAACAGTTTCTCAGCGCTGCCATGTCAAAAAGATTAAAAACTTTCTCTGCCTTCTGTAGGAAAAGTCCATCTAAACTAAGAAACAGCTTCCCACACACTGTCTCATCACTTCACTACTGTGTTCAGCGTTTCACTTACTTACATGGAGGCTTGATGGTGAAAGTTTAACCATTTACAGTTTAACCAAAGATTTATCAAAGATGCCCAATTCAGAGATTGAACTTTAGATTTGAACATTTTTTATTGCGCATATCTTAGTAGATCATCAAGGAGGTGCTCAGTCTGGGGAAAGACTACAACACAATGATCCTTCACACAATGATCAATGCATGTTGATAATTTAATAAATACAACATTTTCACAACAACTGGTTAGAAGCAGGCCAGGTATGAGAAGTCCATCAGGAAAATTACAGATAACAAATTACAGAGAAAAATCACTTTTACTTGCTTTTATACTGACCTACAGCTTTATCAACAACACCCGTCTCCACCTACATCACCATCATGGCCATGGCTCACACCGAAACCATGATAATAAGTGCTTAAATGTTGCCCTCTAGTGGATCTCTGAGGTAAAGCATCAGCTGGTTGACATTACTGTATAACTGAAAAGCTGTAAAGCACGTTGTGTTGTGCATGTATCATCACATGCATGTAATGGACACCGCACTGATTCATCAGACAGAGGAAAACTGCTCTCTGGTTTCTTCTAAGAATGTTCACACACTCTGTGACTAAAATATATAGTAAAATATTGTACTTTTACTTGACATTTTTACATTTATTTTGACATCATCAGTTAGTAGTTACTTTTTGCAGGATTAGAGTTTATAAAAATCATTATATATTAGTAAAATTCTGATGCATCATATATGGATATATGGTGTGTGTTTGTGTGTGTGTGTGTGTGTGTGTGTGTGTGACTCCACTGTCAGCCCTCACATCTGGAGCCAGCTACAGACCTGGTAGGGGATCAGAGAACCACAGCTGAGCCCAGATCTGCCTCTTTTTCTTTATTAGAACTTTTTGTGACCGTGATTAATGAACATGCCGTCACGGTTAGACCAGCATTCACACCCCCCCAGTGCCAGCTCAGAACTTTAACCCCTACATCTCAGGTTGCTCTAGGCCCTAAAATCACAGCGGGGTCAGAGGTCTTGAATCTATTGGCACCAGATCAAATGCCAGCTGGATCAAAGGAGACAGGGACTGCAGGTTACGGGGGGTGTTAAAGTGGACGGACATGGGCCTTTGAAGGCCCGATCAAACCCCACAAAGTGGACAGAACACATTACATAAAGTCATTAGGAACTGTAAACAAATTATCAGCATGGAAACTCATCGCTCACTTTTTAGAGTAACTTTATACAACATTTATTTTTTGAGCTAGTACTTTAATAACAGGACATGCAGTTGTTGTTATTATACCATATATGGTGCATTTTATCATTTTCATTCTGCTTTTACTTAATATTCCAGCTAAACAGTTTGCAAATCATAAGCAAGAAAAGGAACAGTTGTGAATACATTAGCATTAGTCAGTTTTCTGCCCCATCCCACATCCTAGATATTAAAAAATAAATATGAATGAGATCAGATTTTGTTGTAGCCTGATATGTTTAAGAATAAGGCATCAATTTAGAATAAAAACCCTGCTCATCTCGAAAGATTAAATAAAGAAAGAAACTCACCCTTTCTGACCCCTCCCTCATTAATTATTATTTTTTCATAAAATGCTGCATACATTTGTATCACTTTAATTCAGAGACATGAGGACATTCATACATGTATCTGTACCACAGCGAACTGTCCCCGCTGTGCAGTCAGTGGAACACCACGGTGCGTGACTGCAGCTGCAAGGACCGCTGGAGAGAGCCACAATGAAGATGTGTTAAACACCGCAAGGCCTGAATATTCCAGAGCAGCTGGACTCAGTGTGCTTCTCTTCTCTCCGTGTAAACAATGGGCCAAGCAACGTTAAGCAAAAACACATGACGCTCGCCTGTATTCAAACTATATTCACTGTTGTGCTTGCTAACAGACCCTCCTGCACGAAATTCATTTTTTTAACTCCACAAAATGTTGGAAAGTGAGATGATGCAGTGAAAGGGTGCTATTAGTGGTGTATCAGCTCTGCAGAATTTCAGACCAGTCAATTGCTCGAGTCATTTTTAGGCTTTAGCGTTTTTTCCACATAAGTTTGGAAAGGGGCAGCGGTGGAGCAGGAGGTGGAGTTGGGTTGTCCACTAACTGCATCGTTGGTTTTTGGTCCCTACACCACTTGTCCACTTGTCCTTGGACAAGACCTCCAACTTGTTCCGGTTGTGTATTTGTAATTTGACTTAGAAACTGTGGCCTTTAGGTTATAAACAAACTCTTCATGAGATAACAGATAGTGAACCTAAAGTGAAATCATTAAAAACGCAACCTGACAATGCAAACATGTTTCCTGCTGCGGAATCTACACGTCATTCTAAAAATATAATAAAATAAAAAAACACATTTTGTTCTTCCAGTTTAGTTTTTCAAAACCACAATCAGCTCTGAAATCTGCAGGGAGCATCACATACTAAGACGTCCTCATCCCAACTGGCTAGTTTCATGTACTTAGACGCTGCTCCCAGCCAGCAAGACTCTGTCAACCCTGCGTCACCTCGACTCTGTTCGCCTGCCAGGGGAAATAAATAAATAGGAGTAAACCAATAAAGGAAGTCAGATGATTATGTGATAAGGATGTTAGGGGAAACCTTTCAGGCTCAACATGTCATGCACAGAAGGTCAGATTAAAGAGTTGCCAGTAAAGTGTTTTATGCTGAACAAAGGAAACAGAGGATAAAATATTATCTAATATCTTCAAACAGAACCATATCCAGTGTGTAAGGGCTTTTTTTATTTATTGCCTTCCATTGTCAGACGATGTTGTTTTGAATTTAATGAACATCACGGCTCATTATGTTTCACCCAGCTTGATCCCAGTGCGTTTTGAATTAGCAGTCTCAGAACAAAGCTATGGCACCCAGACCACAGATGATGTGACAAATGTTTCTGTGTCCTATTGTGTGTGCTTGTGACACAGAGGGACTAGCCAAGGATAAAACAAGCTGTTTAATTGTCCTGGTTAAATCAAGCACTTAGTCTGTCAGACTTTGTGGTTATTGTTGTGACATTGTTCCTATAGACTTGAAAGAGCCCAGATCCTATTAACCCCTTTGTTCCTTATTGACCCTTTCTCTCCATTTGCTCTGCATCATGGTGGGAGGTGAAAATCAGGCTGATACAAATCACACAGATGTGCCTGTTCATACACAGCCCTCTACAACATTTTTAGTACTTAGGACTTTTAGTAAATGCAGGTAGAGTCGCACAAACACACACATATGGCTTCCCGTTTCTCATAAGAGGCGGAAAACATCACTGCGTGTGATGTTGATGTAATTAGCTTCAGACTTTATCAGTCTACAGGAGTTTGTGTCCCTGTTATCTGACACAGAGGACTTTCTTATAAGGTAAAGACAGTGTGCTGCTAATAAAAGACGAAACAAGCACCGGTCAGATCATTATAGAGGAGTTTATGTATGATATCTGGTTGCCAGACAAAGAAATCTGAAATGGGAATTTTTTTTTTAACTTTATTGTAGACTGCTTATGACTGTGAGCATATACTCTCAAAACCTCCAGGTTTACCACTGGAGAGTCAGTGTGAGAAACAGTCTGAGATAAGAAGTGAACTCAATAGTAGCTGTGCAACTGTTGCAAATCGGTATAATTTCTCTAATTAATTTGGTAATTAAGGAAGTTAAGTCTTTCAACATATGACCTCTATTTTCTATCTTATAGGTCAGCATGACTAAGAATATCATACCAAGCAATTTTCAGTTCAATAAAATACATTTTATAAACCAATAGGATGTCAAATGATTGTGTAAAGAATTTATAACCGCTGTTATATGTTATAAGACATGTTAATGGACAGTGCCTTAAGTTAAAATACAGGTTAACACTGTATTATCCCCTGTTTTAATGGCACAGTACTGTACACCATGAGCACAAATATGCACCAAATTATACTGAGATCTACAGTATGTAGTGATTTACACTGTATACAGTTTGTGATGTAAACATGGAATAGTCTGCTGTGATTTTCACTAAATCTTAAAAAATGCATAAGGCTATAGTTCCTCAATGATCTCTGTGTGGTGTATTCTATTAACCAATTAACTGATTCATTTTCGCTACTTTTAGACATACTGTACATTTATACTTCACTAATATTCCACATTTTCATGAACATGTAACACATGTTCACACTGCTGTTTAGTAAAGCAAATTTTCATGTTCAATGAATAATAACTAATAAGACAACAAAAACAATAACAATCATCATCACCATAAAAATCATCATCATAATAATAAATGTGTAACAGACCTCAACATTCAGCTTTCAACAAATGACAGTTACCTTTTGTCTCTCTGGAGTAGACAGAGCGTCTCTCATCATCACATGGTTTACATTACCAAGATCAAATGCTTTTAATTCATCCCTGCTTGTTCAAATTAGTGTTTGTTAATGACACAACTTCCTTGTGTTCGGCATTTTACCACGATGACAACCTTCACAAATTCCAAATTTACAGGGAACAGTAAAGAGCGCAGAATAATGAAACCAAACATTTACACAAAGCAATCTGAGGACTTTACCACAAGACGTTGGCCCACAGTCGCCATCTGCTCCTGCTTACTGGTACCTTAACTGTTTTCAACTCACCACTTCCCACCGTTTGCCGGTGCCCACCAAACTGCCCTTTCAATACAATAAAGCCCACCCTGTTAAAGAGTTCTGAATTTATTTGTTGCCTGAAGTCCAGTTTGTTTATATTGCACCTCACATATCTAAGCTGGGTCTCAAATGTTTGCCCTGTAAGTCCCCAGAGACAAGTGGCTAGTCGTCCTCATAAAGGAAATTAGGGAAGACTCAACTTTTTATTTGGGTCATTGACCATGGGAACACTGCGAGTCTGTTTTAAACGTTCAGCCTATGTTCTGTTAGGAAGGAAACTGTAAAACAAAAGGTAGTTTTAACCAAACAGTTTGATTGTCCAAAGACATGTTCCAGTCGTATAGATGATTCCTCATAAACAAGGCTAATGTTGCTTTATAAGAAAGTTAATGTTTTATGTTACATTTATGTTTTCTAGACAAGCAAACTCATTCAGTTTTTTTCTTTTCTCAGAAGCAAATATTGAAGTATCTACCAACAGCTGCAGTTTCTTTTTACCATGACCACAATACTTCCAAAGTCAAGCAGTTTTAGTTGAACTAAACTCGATTGATCTTTACCTACTACTAAAGTACTGAAGTAGACTTTAATGCTGATGTTTATGCAACAAAATCACCTTGGTTAAGGTTAGGGAACGATCCTAGAAAGTTGATTCTGTTCATATGGACAAAGTTTTTTAGTGGGAGATATATTTCAAGACTCATCCAAGTCTCTTCCTCAGTCTCAACTGACTGCAGGTT
>JAUBNQ010000017.1:23024447-23039160 GCA_032353495.1 Ctenopoma kingsleyae | reverse complement strand
ACTTTATTTTGTCTTCTTTAAACAACAATGATTTGTCTGAAATGTTCTTAACAGCGCCCTCCTGCTTTGAGCAGTAAATCATTGTCCCTACTAAAAAGTCATTCGAAGGTTTCTTGAAATGTGAATGTAAATAAATGTTAAAATGTCATATAGATGCATTTACACTAATATGGAGTCTCTTCTTCTTACAAACACACACGCACTTACATGCAGACATTGATGAGTGTGAGCACCCGGGCGGCAGCTTGTGTGACCATGAATGTGTGAACACAGCGGGAAGCTTCCTGTGCCGCTGTCGCACTGGCTACATACTTGCACCAGACCAACGTTCGTGTGTCCCCATACACAACTGTGAGTTTCTGTGTTTCAAGGTTTTTATCTGTCAGCTTTGCTCCATCAAGGCGTTAAGTAGATAATATCAATTAATGTCTGTGTACTGAAACCGATTGGGTCTGACTCCCAGTGTGGACACCCATGTTGAAAATGTGTGCTAAAAACATTTAAAATGTATATTTTGTGTTCAGTGAGTTCTTCAGGGAAGTCAGACACTATGATGAGTGCTGGTACCTGCTCGTTCACCTGCCAGGACTTCATGAACATGAAAAACAGTCTGCTGCAGCTAAAACTAAGGCTGGGAAACACACAGTCACAGAACCAGGTAACAGGTCTACTGCAGAGAGCCTGGGGCCATTTATTACATTTGCCAAAACATTGCTTGATTATGAATAATACATTTTCTACAGGCTGTGAGGTAACGCATCGTAACTTCTGTCTACTTTCTAACTTCTCTCTGTAACTCCTGTAGGTCAATAGCTTGGCCAACAGCAGTAATAAGCCAGCTCTTGGGAGGGCTGGAAAAAGTCCTGATAGCCCTTGTCATTCCGGTCTGCCTGGCCCTCCAGGAGCTCCTGGGGTCCCAGGTAAAGTAGATTGTGATGTTAGAGAAATAATCAAATCCACCAAGGATCCATCTGAGGATCTTAGTAGAGAAATTATTCTATTTTCTGTTATGGTTTTGGTGCCACTGTATCTGCTCTGATGATAACAACCGTCCAGTTTTAAACATTCTCTTGTTCACTTCATCCATCTGCCCTCCCCAGGTCACCCAGGTGAACCAGGAAAGAGGGGGGACCCAGGAGAGAGGGGCCCACCTGGCCCTCAGGGTCCACGTGGAGACATGGGGCCCATGGGCCCAGAGCCCGATTTAAAGCATATTAAAAGAGGCCGCAGAGGGCCCGTGGTAAGAAAAGAACAAAATGGTTCCATAATTCTGGGATTAGCACAAAGTATAGTTTCCACCACAGTCTCTACTTCAGGATACAACAGTCCCAAAACTCGAAGACACGTGTCAGCAACTCTTATAAATGTGGGTTTAGTGTCACTGCGCTTAAGTAACTCTGCAGTGACACACAGTCACCCATCATACGTCACCTTCACTTAACATGAAACAGAGAAGGAGATAACGGTGAGGGGACATACAGTGGCCAGTGTCAAATGTTTGTTGGCAGAGTGCAGCGAGAGGGATTGTGCTGGATTAGATTGCTCATGTAGTTAACTTCACAGTTAAATTTGCTCAACCCTCCCACCACAGCTTGACAAGTCGACAACAATCATCATATATTGTGTGAAAAAAATCTTGCTAAACGTTCTTATACTTTTGTCTTCTATCATTCTTGCAGGGACCACCTGGGGCACCAGGAAGAGATGGATCAAAGGTCATTATTTTCTCTCTTTCTGTACACGTGTGAAGTTTGTACCAGTATGTGTGTACGTGTGTACTTATGTAAAGCTGCACTGTTGCCATCTAGTGTCTGCAATACCTTTAAACATGGACTCCTCTGAAGTTCCGGCACTGGCTGCTCAGACTGGATCACATATCAAGCTATAGTCTAAGATCTATATCTAGAGTACATGCTGTCAGAAAGCTAACATTGCCTTGTTTATTTGATTCTTGACAGTGGCTGTATGCGCTTGGAAATATTTAATTTAAACCCTTCTTGAATATTCATGATGCTGCACTCTATGTAACATCATCACAGAAAGCTGCATATTTTGTACATGAATTAACTTGGGCTATTTCCTCATCAACAGGGTGACAGAGGAGCTCCGGGCCCCAGAGGCCCACCTGTAAGTGTATTTTATGGATTAAACACAGGCATTATATTTATATTGTAAAGCAGAAATAAATTCAAATGTTGGCACAGCTAAGAAATATTAATTGTATGTATGTTTTCATACATTAATGTTGAGCTGGTACAGAAGCTGAATCTGCTCGCCTGTTAAAATCTACCTACAGTATGTCACATATCAACATACATAATGTTAGATTTTTACTAAAGTTTAATTCTTCATTGCCATATTTTCTTCTCTGGATCTATATGTTGTTTTTTTATGTGGGGATTAGTGAGGGGAGGTAATTAATGTAACCAACATAGCTTTCACAAGCTTCACATCCCAATTTATACAAGCGGTTGATGCATTTTGTGTTATTTGGTATCTGCGTAACTAAGCATGAAAATGAAATGCAGGGCTTCTTAATCAGCTCCTCAATTTCCCATCTGTCTCCAGGGACCACCCGGATCTTTCGACTTCCTTCTGCTAATGATGGCCGACATCCGCAATGACATAATTGAACTGCAGGAGAAGGTGTTTGGGGAGCAGAGAGGCATCTCTCTGGACAGTCCCCCACATTCCAGTGGGGAAGTTGATTTTGTAGAGTGGGGCTCTGGACAAGGAGATCTCATGCTCAACACCTGACCTTGGACATCCCTCTCACGTTAACAGACACTAAGACTCAGCAAAACAAACCTGACTCTTCTTCACTGATGAAGGTGCTGGTTGTACAGCACAAGTATCAGCATGTAAATACTTTCTAACTGCTGGGATGAACGGGGGAAGGAGCCTTGATTAAACTCTCAACACTGCCACAGACAGTAAAACAGAGAGATACAAGGATAATGAAACCAGAAATTGGACGACAGACCACGGTGAGGGTTTGTGCGTGCAGAACGTCTGAGTGTCTGAGCTGAAACACTCCAAACGATAAACTCTATCGTCTACATCTCTTCCTTTCCCTGAGTCTGTCCATAGCGGCTCTGTAGCCAATGACAGTTTGCCTCCAGGGCATTGGAGCAAAGATCCAGGATCCACACTCTGAGCTTCCTTTTGCACCTGTCTGCAGACCCCAACCCTTAAGTCAGAGCTCTGCTCTCTACTCTGAGGCATCTTCAGAATCTAATTCATGAGATTCATGAGTACGGACTATCCTAAAAACATCTGTTGACATCTGCCTAATGTATTGTTGAAACTGTACAATTAAACTATTCAAGTCCAAGTATGATAACATACCATACTGCTGAGGTATGTTCAGCTGAATCTAAAAGAGGCATCCAAGTTTAGAATCTACAGTTATCTACTGATTAGCAATAATATGCAATATCAATTATTATACAACGTTTTGCAGACAATAAAAACTTTTGATGAATGAATAAAATTGATCTGTGCAATTGGGAAGCTACAAGGAGACAGAATAATTTCAAAATCACGTTTGCAACTCACATTATGAGGCATGTTCAAGTGAACATATTCTTTGTAAGAGAAAGCGACAGGAACAGTTTCATGGGGACAAGTGTTGCACATATTTTCAATTTACATGTGAAAAACAGAAAATTTAGTTAGACACGAGGCACAGTTCAATATTTTAGGAAAATAATTATTTGCTTTCTTGCAGAGATTTAATTGACAGGATTATATTTATCCATTATATATATATATATATAGCATCTATCAACAGCTGATGATGACCGGCAGGCACAGGCTGCATCTTAGTTTTTTACATGTTTCTTTCTTTTTGCAGATAAACAAGAGACAGTACAATGTGTTTTTTAGTGAGCTTAAGCAAAGTTGTTAGATGCATTTTGCTGTCTTTTGTTGCCTTGGCTAACATTTTCTAATCTTTATGCTTATGACAAGCTACGAACGTGCTCGTGCTACCTTTATATCTATCATACAGACATGGTAATATCAGTCTTCTCATACATGTCTGGAGAGCAAAAGTAGCAAAGCAAATATGTGTATTTCTCAAAATGTCACGCTAGTGCTCACAATGCAAATTGTTGACAATTGTTGATAACCTCTGTTATCATCATCAGAACAGCTAAGGCATCTGATGTATTTCCTCCCACTTGGTGGCTTGTATATATGGTTTATACATTATAAATAATATAATACAGCATAGCAATAGCTATTGTAGAGTTGCAGTGCAGTTCATTACAATGAAAGAGTGATTAAAGTTGCAGCAGTTCAATGAGTTGCACAAATGCAGTCTGAGGAAGATGGATGTATGAGCACTGGCAGTTTCACATTGTACAACATAACTGAAGTGTAGTTGTGGTTACAGTGGTTGAAACTGGCAGCATTCTTTGATTAGTTCCTGCTTAAAAATAAGATTTTAATCTCTGCTCCTTCTACTGAAGTGAAGCCTCTGCACCAGTAGAGGGGGCTAAGTCATAGATTATTCTATGAAAAAATCTCCCACATGATTACATCTCTGTGAACAACAACACGCCCGCCGACGGGGGGGACAAATGGGTCACTTGTCCTGGGTCCACAGTAAAAGGGGGGCCCAGAACTGGGCCCTTCAACCCAATAAATTATCGAGAGGATTTTTCAGAATGGGCCTATTT
Source organism: Ctenopoma kingsleyae (assembly GCA_032353495.1). NCBI lineage: Eukaryota > Metazoa > Chordata > Actinopteri > Anabantiformes > Anabantidae > Ctenopoma > Ctenopoma kingsleyae. The sequence goes on along the minus strand of JAUBNQ010000017.1, from coordinate 23,034,475 downwards.
GTGGAAACAAAGATATAATATTTTAATGACATAAAGTGTTTGTTCTTTTTCTTCATAATTGTCTTTGTGTCAATAATCCCCCCACCCCTGCACAGAAATGGTTTGGCCACAGACAGCAACCCTTGACTTTGAGTTTATTTAGCACTCTCCAGTAAATTGTCTAAATGTTCGGTCAGCATAAGTCCTGTGCACAGAAAAGAAAAGAGAAGAAGAGAAGAGGAAAGTAGAGGTTTGAGAGATTTTATGAGAAAATATTTAAAACCAGGTGATGATGATGAGGCTGGAACAAGTGGAGCGGGGGAGGAAGCGACGTGGAGTCACGTCATTAAAGAGCAAAGTAAAAAACAGCACGTTTACATTTAGCAGCCTTTAACATGACCCAACTGTCCAGTCCAGCTTTAGTTTACCGTGTGTAAATCTTGTAAAAGAGACACAACGTGTTCTCTCTGACATAAACAGCTGAGTGTGGTAGCTCCCTCAGAGATGAGGGAGGTCCGACTCCAGCAGCAGTCTGCTGGAGACAGCAAAGCAGGAGAACCAGATTATCTAAGATTACGTTGTCCCGGGCCCAGCCAAGACTGTCAGCTGGCCTGATAACAAGGTTATAAAACCAAAGTCTTTGTCAGTTCTCACCGCACCACACTCTCATATGATGTCTGTCCATAAATATTAAGAATTTACCAAACATGCAAGTTATGGAAAATACATAAATCATCCCTGTAATCATATGCTCATTATCCTCAGCACTGACTTTTGAACCATCGCGTGGCAGGGTGCCATTATGAAAGGTGTAAGTACCAGAGGTCGGATGTCAAATGCTTAGGAATAAACAGCTGAAGGGATAATTATAGACCATGGGCTGACAGAAGGGGGACCTGTCTAGGCTCGCACCCACCACCAAGGGTTAAAGTGCGTTCACTCTGAAAAAGAACACGCAACACGTTTTATCTTCTGTGCCTGATCTCCCAGCTATGTGTGTGTGTGTGTGTGTGTGTGTGTGTGTGCGCCATGGTCTACCAATCAAATTAAAACACATTTTTATATATTTTTTTCACATTTATTAAAAAAGCAAAAACTGAAACCTGTCAATTAGCAATATGTTCATACTATTTGCTGAACAGGCACATCCTGTTTGGTTTCATTTTTCTTGAAATATGTCTAGACTTTGATTAGAGTTCACCTACGGCAAATTGGGTGGCTTGGTTTACAATTCACAAAGACCAAGCCATGATATCCAAGGAAGTGAAACTCTGGTGAGGCATCAAGGCAAGACTATGAAACCACTTCAAAGCTCTAACAGTTTGGCTCAATAAACATCTGGAGAGGCATCAAGATGGAGGTTTACAGACACTTCCAATCAGATGATCTGTAATTTATGTGCATGACATGTAGTTTATATGTATCTGCATGTATCTCTGTACATCCATACACTGTATGGATGTGTGTACGTGTGTTACTTGACAGCCTTCTCACAGCAGCTCCGCCCCCTGCCGTGCGGTCACTGCTTACAGTACAGCCGTTGCCGGGGCAACAAGGATCAAGAAAAACAACGTGAAACAATTTAAGAACCGTGTCAGCGAGAGAATGGCAAGAAACTGAAAGAGATTATCTCATTTCCTTCAACACTTGTCATGCAACTGGAGACTTTTTTCTCAGCCTGTAGGGGACAGTAGAGATGGGGTCGACAAAGTGCACGCTGAAGCAAAAAGTTCACATTTCACTGGAGAGAAGAGCCGTCCATCATAATAACAATGGGAGCAGAACCTGTCCTATTGTTAGTAAAGCAAATGTTTGATTACAGTGCTGTGAAAAGTATTTGTCCCCCTCTAGATGTTTGACACTTTAGGCTTTAGAACATCTTGACTATACTCAAGATTTTTGTGCAAATATTTTGTAGACTGTGGATAGCTTTTTTTCCCTTAATAAATTATACCATCATTTAAAAACTGCATTTTGTATTTACTTGGGTTATCTTTGTGTAATATAAAATGTGTGACAAATATGCAAAAAAAAATAAAATTAAATTTCACAGCACTGTATTTGTCAGCTTTTAAAACTGAGCAAAACATTTTTATTGTCAACAGAAAACAACAACCTTCTAAAAATATACCCCGTATATGTGTATCTTTCCTCAAACAATCATATCAGTTACTATCAATGACATAAAAAATTTCACAAATGTTGTCATTAGTATTGTTGTTAGGATGCCAGACACCACTGATATACTGTGACAAGAGCTGTGTAATTATTTTCTGGCATCTGAGATGAGAATAAGGCTACAGCACAGATAAAATGTGGCCAAATGTTTGCTAGCATGAGAAGAATTTCCATCCCGGCACACTATGGCCAGCCATAAATATACCTTTTCCATGACAAAACTGTCCTTTCAAACTGTTTGGGCCTGTGTGTGTATGTGTGTGTGTGTGTGTGTGTGTGTGTGTGTGTGTGTGTGTACATGTGAAGGAGCACATAGCATCGCACATTTAACAAAAATGGTAGTTATGTAATACAGGCGTGAACAAATGATGATCAGGTAACCAGGAAGAGGTAATCCAAACTCCTCTACATTTCTTGATTAATTTTTATTTTTCATTTATCCCATGAGGAGGAACCGCTGAGCTGTATTGTCTTTTTGCCACAGTTTGACAATATAACAAGTATAAAAATAGACTTTAGAATGAATGTAGGTGTCAGTAAGTCAGCACAGTGTAAGTTTATCATTCATCTCTTCTTCTTGGTAATCCACAAAGAAACTCCCTAGTGAGAGAGAGAGGTGGCACGTACAAGTCTGAGATAAGAGAACACAGAGCTGATCTGTAGGAAAAAAACATATATGCAGAGTTTCGGGCATATCCAGGTCACTGACACAGACAACAATCGCAAGCAGGGGAATATTAGATGTTATCTTTTGCGTTTGGACTCAGGCAGGAAAAGGTAGCATGAAGGAAACCTACTCTTGCTTTTGGAGAATCAGCTCCAGTCCTTCAGATTAGATTCAAACACAGAACCTTCAGTAGCAATTGAGGCCTTTTTAGATGAAACCGAAATTTGAAACTTGAAATTCAGGTGACAGCCTTATCCACTATGCACCCTGCCTGCAAACACAAAACTGGATTCACCTTTAAAGGCAGCCAGTCTGAGTTGGAGTACCAGTTCTGTATAAAATGTCCTTTCTCATGCAAAGACTGCACGGCACAGGGAGTCTGGTGCAAGCAGAGGAGGGCCACAGCCCCATGTCCTGTGCTACTGGCTATCTTGCAAACAGACCATTGTAGGCTATGTGAGTCTATACAGTAAGTAAGACATGGTGGTTAGTAACACAGCAGCTCTGCATACTGTTGCATCTACAAAACTTCATGCACACACAATTTAATATTTTTTTATCTTTTCTGTTATACGACTTTGTAACTATAGTGGAATCACATTGAGATCTGGCTATGTTATTGTATTGTTTTTTTCAGACCTAAAGAGAACTAGATAGATGAGTGAATATACGATATATAGGTATGGTAGGTGAACAAATGCTGAATGCATGAATGCTGATGTAGCTGTTCGACATGTCTGTTTGCAACAATGATGGCAATGTTTGCGATTTCAGCTTGGATGTAAGTATTCTTTACCGATACTAAGTATACTGTCAGTAGTCACTTGTGACATACAGCCACAATTACAAATAACTTACCTATACATGCAATTTACAGGGTTGATTTTGCCTTGAATATGGGTTATGTGATGTGAGATACAAACATACAAATCTTGCAGTTTTTAAAATCTGATTTAACGTGTGTAGGATGAGATGGTGAACCGCTGCACTTCTCCAAAAATATTTAGGCATTTTCACAGACCTGTAACCATCGCAGGCATTATTTAAATCATGGGTATCCATCATCACTGGGGTATGCAGCTGCGTGCAACAAGAAGAGGGAGAACACACGCACATAGGCATGTCTTACTATCTCACATGCAGCCATGCACACACACATACGGTCTCCCACACGAAACACAGGTATGCCACAAAACACCTGACAGGTGCAGGCGTGGTCTGCTGCAAGACACGCTATCTTGACACGCTAACTCATTCTTAAATCTGAGTTACGTGCCTGAGGCTGAGTGCTAAGCACCCTAGTTCACTCTTTGAAGCCTGTTCCTCTTCCAGTCCTTGTCCCTGGGCACACCTTCTTCCGATATAGGTCGACTTCTGTCATTCTGTTCATAATGGAGCTGCTAAAAGGCCTGAGAATCAGAGCCTGTCTGATGACTAATAGACTTATTAGCTGTGTCAAAAGCATGCCACCAATCCCATGATCACTATGTATCATCTGTTATCCTGCAGGTGGCTGTTTCAGAAGCCAGTGGATGAGACTCTTTTAGCAATGCACAATCTTCAATTAAGACGTGACAATACATCAGTGGTGGTTAATGTGACATGTTTTCAGATAAAGCTGTCTACACATTGTAATTTGTTTGTAGCCATGGCTGCAGGAGCTGAAATAGGCATGATTTGATTCTGCACAGTAGTGTTCTGGACAGATTTAATATATACATAGATACACTATTACAACTGTCAGAAATGCACATAACAGTATTGGCAAAAGCTTTTACTTAGATTTATAGGAAAGTTTCGCTTGATTGGCATCTTTATGGCAGAACTGAATAGAAAAATCTGAGAGGGCGGATTAATGGCAACAGGTTGTGTAAACTCCCCTGGCCTGAGGCATTTGGTCTCTATACACCTTGGCTTCCTCTGTCATTTACAAGCTTTTTGCATGCACGCACGCAGCAGAGCCAAGAGTGTGAAAAACCGGATGAACAAGTCCACAGCTCTGTTGTCTTTCGGGTGAAGAAAGAGTGCTGCCTCTCGTTGCAGAGCTGCCTTGCGTGAGGACAACAGCTTCATCTTTTTTGACCTACAGACCTGGCCTGTGGCAGCAGCACCCTAGCAACTTGCTATCAATCAACTTTTTCTATTTGTTTTACATGCTTAGAGACATACAATTTCTCATCAACTGCAGCCATGAATTTCTATGAATACCACTGGCTATTTTATTACTATTTAAATCTCACAATCCATCTTGCAGTCGCAGATTTGATTTTTGGTCCACCAGAGAATCATGCCTATTTTTAATGCAGCGCCGTCTGAGAACCTGAAGGTCACAGGCATTAAATATCGTGTTTCAGCCTTGTCGCATGTGCATGGACAAGATCCTCTGACTATTTTGATGATATTGTGTGATGCAGTTGAAGATACAGTATATTCAAAGTCTTTGCAATTTTACATTACACATTACACATCTGAAATTGTCTGACAATGTGTAGATACAGCTTGTTGTGTTTGTGTCTTGCTGCAATTTCAAAATGACCTTATTGTTTCTTAAAATGCCCTCTCAACCACAGGTCGAGCATTAAGCTTCGAACTTTTATTTATTACAGTACAAACAGAAAATAGTGACTTCTATTCAGAAGCCTTTAGTTGGTAGTAAAAAAAAGTAAAAAGTACAAAATAAAGGACAAAGATCTGTGTTATCTACAGACTTTGTGTGGGAAAAAAAACATTATGTACTGACAGGTGGTTAATCTACAACAATACATCATCATCTATTGTACTTGATTAGATTTTATATTGAGAATCTGTAAATTAATTAGTAACTAAAGTTGTCATGTAACTGTTGAAATGTAGTAGAGTGAAAAGAAAAGTAGCAGTACATAAAAACTACACACAAGTACTTGAGTCACTTTACTATACTTAGTTACCATCACTTCCTTCAGCCTTTTTTTCAAGGGGTGCGACAAACTCAATGAACCAATGAACCCTTATCAGTATCAGAAAACGGAGAGTATATTAAATCACGGCAAATGTGTGTTTAAAGGGACATTCACTACACTTCACACTCCATCACACAGTCGTTCACATGTGCCACGTTACCACTCTGAACTTTGATGCCATCTTTTCTTTAAATTCCCCTGCTTGTGCTTGTTTAAATGCAGAAAAATTCCATTTGTGTAATACGTAAACATCCGTATTTTACACAGAACAAAATTAGAAAATGAGTCATAACGAGAATGTTTGCTGTGCTTCCAGGTCAAGTCATCATAATAACACTTTACCCTTTACACAATGTCAGCAGTATATGATGAACACCAATTAATGTTCGGAAATTCACTTTGTTCTCACAGCAGTCACTCTTTGCAGTGTTACCCTGTCAATCATGTCCCTGTCAGTAATATAATAGGAGCGTTTTACACTATCTTGTTTTATGATTTAAAAAAAAAAATATTGTTTTAATGACGTGTGTTCCTACGGTCTTCACATTCTTCAAAACAAATGCAAGTTCTAACATCTCCTCTCAACTGTGTTTGGCTTTGCGACGGCAGTTAATCTTCTTCGTCTGATTCTGAATTACTTGCTGTGTGAAACAGAGGACTTGTTGATATTTTTGGGCCAAACCACAGCTGGAGAACTGCGATGGCATGCAGACGAACCACTAAATCAACTAACGGCACTCATGTGGGCTAAAGAGCTCTATAAGACACCTGGAGTGTTCGATTTCAGCACAAATCACTTAGGTTGTCAAGGCTGATACATGCACAGCCACTGGTGCAGACAATTGGACACAAACACACACGCACGAGCAGCACAGCATCACAAACTGTGGCCCCGGCAGAGAGGGATTTCTGGCATGATAGCGCTATCGTGCAAGAAGCTCAGTTGGTAGAGCAATTGTCTACAAACCCAAGGGTGAGTGGTTCGATTCCCGGTTCCTCCTGGTCACATGTCAAGGTGTCCCCACAGAACCCTGTAGTTGTGCTAACATGTACGGTCTGGCAGCTGTCCAACAACAATTTCCCCAAGAGAATCAACAGAGTACGTCATTATTATTATCATTATTTCTACAATAGTGGAATTTCTAAGTGGCCTGAGTCTGTGATATTTCAATTAGAGCTTAGCAACCAACGTGCAGACACCAGTTGTATTACAAAATGACTCCCACCATAACAAAGGTCTTGCTTAGACAACAGCTGCCAGGAACTGGTTGGAGAGTGGCATGAAGGTTGGAGTCTAATGTCCATTTTTTTTAAACCTTTATTTATTTATTTAGTCAATCATGCACAGATTTACGTAACTGCTGGCTTCTAGTCCAAGAACTTTTTTGACATTTCCCATCCCGTCTTTCTGTCAGTTGCTGAACCTCTCTCATAGCAGGGGAATATGTTTCTTTTGCCTCGCAGGGAAATAAAGTTGATTTTCATCTGAAAAATCAACTTGCAGAAACTTGAAACTTGAAAATCTGTTTATTTTAGACACTCCTTTAGTGATTTGATCTTGTTTATGCTTTTATCTAAGTTCTATTACTGACTCAATAATTAAACCACAGCATCAGAAAAACATTAAAAAGAGGCTATGCTCTTCACAGGAAAGAGCTGCGTTGTCTTACTTTGTTATTTAACCAAGCTATTCTAATTAACAAAATGTCGACAAAATACCATCAGTGAGAGAGTAAAAAAGAACATCAACAAACAGACACCTGCCTCCAGGTCTATGTGAATAAATACCAACAAACTTTCTGTGTGTACACGTGTAGACACTGAATTACTACTGGCATTTAAAAGCTACTACCAGCCTGTCAAGTTCCCAAAAAGTATCCGGTTACATGTCAGGCCCTATCAACACTACTACAGTATATCTTTTAACAATTTCAAAGTGTTATTCTTAATATTTTACAATCTTTTAACTGGGTAGAAAACCAGAAATTGAAATGCCAATGCAGTTTTCCCACACATGACCGGCTAATAAAACTACAAAATGGATGTTTAGATTTGGTTCAGCAGCAGTCTAAACACGCTGTATGTATGTGTCGTAGATAGAAATCTACAGGTGCAGCGTGAGATGAAGTACATCTGTGTGAGGGGTTTTAAATATTTTGTAATTGATTATGTTACTGTTTTACTTTGCACCGTGGAAAATTAGTATAGCATAGTGTACATGCACTTTTTAATACTTTTTACGTAACTGGGATGGTCAGAATGAGGCACACGCACAAATGAAGGGCTTGCATTTGCAAAATGAGCAAAAAGGAGTTAGTCAAATTTCAGTCTGTACTTATGGTAGATAATAAATTAAAAAACATTCATAACAAAAGTTTTTAGTCAGCGTCAAAGAGTGCCAAATATTTTATTTTAAGTATTTTTTAAAGTATTTTGATGAATTCTACTATTAAATACAGTTTGTAAGCTTGTAATAAATAGTGGGGAGGTGACATGCAAGGATATTCTGCCTGGTTGCTGCTACAAAATGCCCTGTGACTAAAATAGGAATGCACATTGAAATTAAATAATAATTGATTAATAATTCTTTTTATAAAGATAATGCTTTATTTCAGCACACAGTTTTGGACAGTTCTTCTTTTGGTAAGATTCTCCAGTCAGTTATAATCATTAGTCAAATACATTTTCTGACTCCTGGTGGCCCCTGTGGCCTGGTTTCTGTCCTGCACCCAGCAAATCTAGACAGAAATATAAAAAGCAGGGTCTTACATAAAAATATACATTTGCATTATATCATGCAATTGTTAATTTGCATTTTTGCTAATTATTTAAAACAATAAATGTTAGATTTCTGATCACTTTGGACACGACTATAGCAAAAGTTTAGGATCAGATATTTTTGAGAATACGCCGTGTTAATGCAAATGTAATCTGTTGGTTCAATTTAGTCAGTTTTGTGTTGACATTTTCCAGAATTTTAAATGTTTCAGACAATAAAGTAGGTATTTACATCATATTTGGTGTCACTTTTTGCTTTCTGAAAACACAAATATGGCATTAACTTGGAAATTCTGGTTCATTGTTTTACATATTAGCCTAAACTTAGTAGACTGTGTTTTCATGAGTCATTGTTTGTCAGTCGATAAACATATTTTTTATTTTACATGTTGACTTGAGACCTCTCAGGCTGCCTTTTTCGCTGGTCCCTGGACATGAGGACATGTTTTCTAAATAAAAGAAGTAAAATAATAATTAATAATAAAACTAACTGGGTGACATGCTCAGGTGAAAATATGATAAACTGTTAAAAGTACAGGAGTATGATATTTTCTATTTGAATGTACAGAATGGCAATGTGCAGGTATGTGTGCAGGTGTGTGGACTGAAGGTGGAACACAGGTTGTATGGTTGGGGAGTAAGACAGGAAACTTTCCTATTATAGAAAGGAAAGTCTTTTGATTTACAGACCATCATGAAAATCAAGCAACATCAACAGGCTGTGGTTGTTTTTGATTTCTTCATTACTATAAAATTGTTAACTTACAAAAGTGAGTAAATGAAAGTAAACCAGTGCTTCAGTTATTTTAGATGTTAATGATTTTGAGGAATTTTCATGAATATTAGGCCAAGTATTATACATCTAAATATAAATACATCTAAACACCTGTCTTCTGTATTTGAATAATAGTATATATACAGTAAATGTCTGTCAAGCTCACACAGAGTGTGGGCATCCTGTTGACAATAGTTAAAGCAACAGAGCAGCAGACCTGCTGGGTCGTGAAAGATTGCAAAAAAAAAACAAGACCGTGTAATTAGGCTTGGCACTGTTCTCATTGGTATTTATGTTTTGTACTTAACCCTCAGTTAATCTTACAAAGGTACCATCTGTCAGTGTGTGCACATTCTCAGCTGCATAATTGTGAAGTATACACACTCGTTCATTCAAGGTTGACTCAGCTTTTAGACTGAAGAACATAGAGGATTTCAACTGGTCATATTGTGTGCCTAAATTTAGAACATTTACATCTTATTATATTTGAGCCCAAAAATCTCAGAGACATGGTATCTCAGATTGCTACCTTAGATGACTTTGCATTGGCCTCAAATTCTACTGTGAGGAATCTTGGAGCCATCCAAGACCAAGATATCTCCTTTACCTCCTACATAAAAGAAATATCTAGAACTTTCTTCTTCCACCTCAGGAATATTGCTAAAATTAGAAACATCCTGTCTCAAAGTGATGCTGAGAAACTAGTCCATGC
>JAUBNQ010000017.1:23008632-23019715 GCA_032353495.1 Ctenopoma kingsleyae | reverse complement strand
TAAACTACTACTACCTAAACTACCTGACAACACATAACGTGACCAGAGGGAAAGTTTGGTTCCTTGGTCTCCCAGTTGGCACATCTCCACTGCAAACAGAGGCCCGTTCCTGAAAGACTCAGTAGCTACTACACAAAGATGCTGATCCTTCAGATGTCAGGACAAAGGGCAAATGTACACGAGCAAAGTATTCTCTGGACCCAGATAAACCTAATGAGATCTGAGTGTGTTATATATTTACATTATGCAAAGTGCTAGAACCTATGTTTTTCACGCCTGGTTCAGATTATTGTCCAGTTACTGTGTTACGTCAGTAACATTTTGGTGATTTGAAATGATGTCCATATGGAATATAATTAAGCTGATTATTCATCTCATTGCATACACGATCCTGCTTTCTGATAACCTATGTTTATGCTACACTAGCGTATGTACATATCTCAAACCCAATGTAAATATTTTTCCAGGTTTCTGAGACCAGGATCTGCAACATATGTAAATGCATTCACCCTCACAAATAAACAACAGAGAGGTTTTGAATTTCCCTTTCTACTTCTGACTCTAAAAGTCTTTGAGCACACGCCACTTCTCTCTGTTACTAAACGTGAGTACTGTAATCCTCTAACAGTCTGCAAAACAAAATGTTTACCGTACCTGTTTGTCTGTCTGTCTTTGCAATCAATTATTTGTTCACAGATTGCATCACAGTCTAAAACAATATAATCAACTCAGTGACCAGTAAAGTACAGAACATTTTTGGTTGCACTACAATTTATTTACTACAACTTATCATTTCCTTATAGGAGCTAATCTAATTTTATGTTGTAATGCTTTGCAGTATATCAAATAAAACTGACAAGAGAAAAACGGAAGGCAGTGAGGAGAGGTACACTTTAACGCGGTGCTCGTCTCGCACGCAATAAGAACATCGATCTCATCCAGCTGATGCAGTGACTAGAAATACACAGTTGTGCAACAAGTGGGTAACTGCCAACTTTTTCTGTCTTTTCTTTTTTTTTAACACAACTTAGCGTGCTGTCTAAAAAAACGGCCGATGAATGTTTTGATAGAAAACGGTGACCGATACCTCCCTCAGCTCTTTCTGTACACAACCTCCCGACCCTTGGCTCTGTCCGAGCAAACACAGTCTGCACGCAAGGCACAATGATTAACCCGCAGATCGTCTATTGAGGGAACAATCAGTCACAAGGTTGGCTCTGTTTTCTGTCTACAGCATGCATAGTGCTGTTACCTCCCCCCTTTTGACCTGTGAATGGACTAAGACTTCTACATGAACCCATGTCCTCTGTGCTCGGATTTTACTGCGAAAATGTTATAAGATGTCATTACAACAACACCTGACAGCAGTACCACTGTTTCTGCTGATGGTAAACACATTGCTAATTTAATCTGTCTTTGCGTCCTAGCGCATGGCTGTCAAAAGGAAAGGACTTCTGCTTTATTATGTCTATATTCATTTCCATTTCTGGCCATTTCTGTGTAAATAAACACAAATCAGTTTAGTTTCTTCAATAAAAATAAATCAGAATTTCATATTAATGGCGATTCACTGCAACTTTGGCCAATGCTAGTTCCCAGAAAATGTGTCAGAGTGAGACCTCGTTGCTGCAATCCTTCTCTGTGGATTAACCCGTAGATGTGTGGCTGGTTGACGGCTGTTGGTGCGCACAGCATAGCGAAGGTAGTGGCGGGGACTGATGTCTGTGTGTGTGTGTGTGTGTGTGTGTGTGTGTGTGTGTGTGTGTGTGTGTGTAGTGAGTAGAAGAGGTTAATTTCTGTCATGCATGACCTGTTTTGCGTGCCAAGCTTATCCATATCTTATTACTCCACAGGAAAAAAGGATTGGCTACAAGAATAAACGCCACAGCAGAACTATATGCTGCTGTTTATCATATGTACAATAAATATTACGCAGATCGATTGAGCAAAGACTCCCACGGTCAACAGACAGGCTTACTACACGGAAAAGACATTATAGGAATTATATTATAGGAACATTACAGAAAAAACAAAAAGTACATATATAGTATACATTTATAGTATTTATTTTATTCATTTTTTATAATCATTTTTTCATAAATTTTTTAATAGTACATTAATTAATTTAGTTATGGTGGTAATATTTACCAAACTCAAAAGTTTAATGACATAATTGCCAATATTAATTATTGGCAATATTTTTAAATTCTGAATCATATGTTTACTCTGTAGTTTTTGACCTGTACCAAACCTGACCTGCAGCTATGGAATTATTTTTATAACAGACCATTAGTGTGGACAGTATGGATTATAAAAAGTTTAGCTTGACAAACTCAAAAAAGGTCCAGTTACACTTTAAAATAAAATGGAGAGAGGATCCACTTGGCAGTAAAAACTGACACATACAGCTGTAGGTTTCTTACATTTCAATTGGTTCCAAGTAACAAGGCAGGGTTAGTGTGTTGACATGTACAGTAGGTTTCATACTTACGCATTGTTAGCAGCTATACACAAACCGAGTGGCATTGCAAGTACAAAAATGAGTGATGGGCAGCAGATGAAATCCTTTGCCATCCAGTGAAGAGGCCCTATAGTGTTGTGAAAAACGTGAACACTATGAATATAGTTGAAGTAAAACCAGAACTTTCAGCATGCATTTCAAAAATAACAAAAACGTTTAAGTTTTTTTACATTGCTAATAACTTGTGTCACATTACGTGTAATTGCACTTAAAGCAGTGAGTGGAGTGGTGAGTTTTATGGGGCAAAAATACATTTTAAGACAATATAAGTCTGCAATATTTGTAGCTTTATTTCATGGGAAATGTAGTTTTTTAAATGCAAACAATAAGTTGTTCAATAACTTTATCTTAATCATGGAAGACTCAACTTCTAATAGCCAGTGCCATAGTGATTGTCACTTTGCCTTAGAAAATATATTTAGTCTTAGTCATGTTTCTGTTCACCTGACATATATATATATATATATATACTGCTTATACTGCTACATATATACTGCCTTGGACATTTGGATTCTCATAGACAGGTACTGTCTAGTGATGTCTAGATAAGTTCAGGGTTCCAGTGCATGTCTAAAAACAAGAAAAAGTCTTGTAGTGCTGCAGAGTGCGTGAGACTTTTGTGCAGTTATGTCACTTAGAACAAGCAACAACATCTTTATTACACCCAGTCAATTTTGATCAGTGCTGATATCAAAGTATTGATTAACTGAACTTTGAATATCTTTTGTGGGACAAAGTGCTTTTTTAAAAACCATCACAAAGTCATAGCCAGACAGATAATTAGGGTTGTGACTCCAGTTATCTCTGTTACTCCAGTGCTGCGGTGATGTTCCTTCACCACGAAACACTACTACACACAGACTCACTACCGAAGGCCAACACATGACAATATATGTTTCTTTAGTTTCTTAGTTCCTTTGAGCATTTTTGTGGCTTATGTTGTGTTGCAACTTTTCCTTCTTTGTTTGATTATCTAATCCTTACTTTAACAATAAAACTCAAATTGTTCTTAGAATACGTTAATAACTCTCAGTGTGTGTCTCAACAGTTGTGTGACTACTTACTTATGACTAATGGTCGTAATAACGTTAATGATGTCTTTTACCCGTCTGCGCCAGTATTCTGTCCTGAAGTGTGCTGTGCTGTGTGGTGGGCAGTCCAAGCTGGTCAAGAGAGGCAGCTCAGTGTTTGGCGTGGAGCTGGACTCTGGAGAGAGAAGAGCGCTGAGCAAACTGTTTCAGTTATGAACAACGCTGATCACTCACTGCACAGCAAAGTCTGCAGCCGGAGGAGTATGTTCATGAGCAGGCCACAGTCACAGAGCTACTCAGCAGAGTTGTGGCTCCCCAGAGACTGGCAGTGTCTTGCAAAACTATTTTTTAGCACTTATTCTGTTATTTATTTTGTTTATTGTGTGGCTATTTTGTATCTATCTGTCTGATTTAATGCAGTATTTCAACAAAAAATCAATTTTAAGTCATTTTTATGACTATGACTTATTCTATGACGTTATTTTGAAGCTACAGATATTCTGCTGAGTCAAGCTGAAAATGAGTCAAATACACAAGCACAGTGTGACTGGCTGGGTTTCGTGCTATGCTGCAGCACACAGGTCATGATTCTCCTCAGACACACGTCTTAAGGGGTTTCCCTTTATGATCTCTCCCTCCTCAACCTTGCTTATTTATGCTCAGTTATGACACCTTCGTGCTCCACTAGAGAGGGAGAGGTGACAGAAAGATGAATGACCGAGATATTTCCGCACGCAACTATTGTTATTGCTGCTGAGTGCAAATACCGGCTTGCATAAGGACAGAGAAGGGTTGTGGGCTGGGAGGGAGGGGAAACCATTAGCTCAGTTACTAATTTGATATTCATGCCTGGTCAGGAAGGGAAGGTGAGCCCATATCCCCCCACCCACACACTCACACACACACACACACACACACACACATGCACTTCCATGAAATATTTCTCTCTCGTGCAAACGCACACAGCCTGTGTGTAAAAATATTTTTCCTCAGGGACTCCTTCTCCATGTTTGTGTTGAATTCGCAGTTGCATGTGAAAGACAAATCAGCTGCTGTTGTTCAGCTGATTTTAGTGCTGACCCACCTCGACCCTGTTGTCTATTGATCGTGTCCTCTGTCTGTAACTGTCTGTCTGATGGCTTAAATAAAGCAAAACAAAATCAAAACATTGTATTTTGTATTTTATATTACATTTCTTTCTCCTTATATTGTGGTTTAATTTCCCTTTTTTACTTTTTGTCTGTGTTTCTGATTAAAGTTTTATGTGCAAAGTAATAATAACTTTACAGTGTTTCACAGTAGGACACTGATTTTCGAATATCACGAATAAAACTCTATGAATGTTAATTGATGATGTTACGTAAAACTTAAATGATTTTATTTGTAAATATCTCTCCACACATACATTTCAGCACCGGTCAATCAGAGTGGTGCAGCTTTAGCCTAATGAAACAAGGTTTTACACCGTTCATGTAACAATGAGTTGTTTATTGTTTTACTGTCAGACTGAGTATTTTGACCATACTGCATGCAACAGATAACACAGTGATACGTACAGGAAATATCACCATGACCTGGATGACTGAGAATCTTCACAGACATACAAGAAAATACCAGAAAGAATAATAATACTGAGTATGTGATGCAATTATAACTATTTTAACTCACTATTAATTCTTACTAATACTATAGTCAATCAGACACACTGAAGGTTTTTATTAGGTCATAGGCAACATTCATGTGCGGTGTCATGACCTGCAGTCCAAAATAATCCTATTAAGGTTTGCATGATCAGGCACACGCAAGGTCAGGAGGCTATTCACCGATGTCCAACTGGTGAAGCCACTTTTGTCTTTGGAAGTAGAACAACTTTATAGGTGCATTTATTTTATAGCAATGTTTAGCTGTTAAATTCACAGAGAGAGAGAAATTAAGTGTATTTGTGAAGAGACACCACTGCCACTGTGAGAACAGCTGAATAATCTCTTCTGTGGATGTGAAGGGAGTTTTCCAAAGTTTGAAAAAATAACCCTGTGGTGAAGCAGGCTACTGAGTTGCATTACAGGAAATATAGAGCTTTCTTCAAATTGAGGTCACTACATCTCTGTCTCTACTGCTTTGATTCTGCCAGCATTATTAACCCATCTCTCTTGAGTTGTGTTGGACAGGTACAGGATTACAACATGAAACTCAGGAGTTGCATTACAGATAACCCTCCATCACTTTGAGAGTTAGTTAGTTAGTTTGTTAGTGTCAGTTTGGGAGAAATGCAACACCTAGTTAACTACAAAGTAAATCCAAATGATGCAGTGGGGCTCTGGACAAGTTAACATTGTTTGATGAGACTGTTGGCAGAGCTGTGCTAAATAAAGAAAGTAATGCAAGTGATGCAATTCATTATTTTTTGCTGTTGAGGACTATTGTCGCCAAAAGTCACAAGGGAAAGTCACACGCAACGTAAGAATTTAATGGGGTAATTGACAGATCATTGACGGGAAATTCCTATTTTTGTTTTCCCACTTCCTTGAAATTAGTAGCTCATCCTGGATCTGCTAAAGACTTTAACAGATAATAAACAGCTGTTTACCAGCGCTTGAGGCTAAGGTCTGGGGTTTAAAGAAGTATTATTATTACATTTTCATGGTATAGACACAACAAAAGGAGGTGTAAGGAGGTGTATTTTTAGTTGGGCAGACTTTGTGGTACATCTTTATCTAAACAGTTCTTTATGATTTTATACTGCTGACGACTGACTTTATAATGTCTGTGTGTTTAAAAAGAATCTTTTCAAATTTTTTTTTGTTTAACCGCCCTGCGTTGATTTTACTGGCATCTACATATTTTATTAAAGGTTGTTTAGCCAAATTCTAACCATACTATAAAGGCGTATTCATTCATCGGCTGAAACTAAACCATGAAAACCACCACAAAGAAAGAGAGAACCTTCTGACAGGACCGGTATGTAAAGAAAGATAGTCACAGAGCAAAGCGGAGGCACACACCTGCTTTGAAGGTGTCTGCGTGACAGCCTTTGCGTGAGTAGAAACTAACAACCTTCACAGTCATTATACCTGCTTTTATGTCCAGGAATTCTCTAAGAGCTACATGGCTGTGGGCAAAACATTAAGTTCTGTGTTGTTTTTTTTTCACTTCCCGGTTCAGTGGAATGGACACAGATAAAACTAACACACTCATACCTCATGGTCAGTGTCCAGCTCTGCACTCCAGCTCATCTTGTGCACACTGACACGATCAATCACTGCTGCACCTGTTGTCAACTTTACACACAGCTTTGGAGCTATAGCCGCATTACTATTTACTTCCCGTAGTAGCTTCTATTTAATCTTTTTAAGAAGTTGGTGGACTACCTCACTAGAGAATCTCCTCACTCATTCACATCCAGGCTTCTACATCCTTCCTCCTCTGCTTCCATAGTTTTGTCTCAGTACAAAAAAGCGATGTCCTGGATCTTTTCCATGCAGGAGCAGCTGCATGTCAGTTTTGATGACGTGCAAAGTAAAGCTTGGCTGAAGACATATTTCTGAATGCATAGAATGCCAATTTATAAGTTGAATTACAATTGTCAGTTCAGCTGTGTGACATTTACAGTTGCACCATCTCCAGCTGTGAGCGCCGCTCACCTGCCGTGATCTGACACACACTCCTTGCAGCCTGAGCACTCACTGAGAATGAAGCCAGCTCTCACCTCAGGCGATCCACACACAGTCACAGTCGCGTTCATCTTTAATCAGATTCAATTTTATCCCGGGCAGCACAATCACACTCAGCACACGCCACCTGAGAAGGGAACAAATAAAGATTAAATCACTTTAGGTGCTGAAACTTTTAGCAGGAGCACTTTGTTTTGAAGTTTTGCTCTAGATTTGAGATTTATAGCTTTACTGCAATGAAGTTAATCTGTACTGTCAAGTAATCCTTGAATCATTTATGTTATATCTGAAACACTGATTAAAGATTAATCTTCCCTTTACCTACCCATCAGAACTACATTACCAATATTTTATTGTTCAATAACACTGTGTCATATCCTTACAGCTAAAATATGATATATTCATTAATCTCAGATATACAGTGTTTTTTCCAGAATAGGACTCTCAAAACGTTCTTATCAATATCTCTCAAGTTATATTAGTAAAATTATATAAGTAAAATTTTACCATGAAATTATAGTCAAAATATAGGCCTACCTTATTTTTAAGATCCTAAATTATATGATAAAAAGTTCAATATCTCTATATCTATATCTATTTTTTTTTTATGTTCATTTTGTTTTCTCTTTGTTTTCCGAGAGAAAGAAAATAACAGGTCAGAATGTGAATGTAATCAAATAAAGCTTGGATTTTATTCTCTCATTGTCCTGGAAACTTATTTATGTTATTGAAATGCAATTATTCTTTATTTTGACTTATGATTCTTTGCACCCTCTCCAACGATCCCAGGCTTCACATTGGGCCCCTGCATGAGAGAAGGATGCCAATTTCACTTATTTTATTAGCTCAGGTTTTTCTAACTTGTTTTGACGTTTGGTGGGTTCTCGTGTAGCTGCTCAATCCGGCCCCAACGCGTTGCATGTCTACAATAAATGAAGCCTGAGTGGCAGATTGCATGACTCCAGAGTCTTAAGATCCTCGCATCTACTGAAGCTGTAGCGCGCAAATATTTGCACCTTCGTGTCCAAGCAGGGGAAAACGAGAGTCTTGCGTCCTGCACTCTTTGTTCTGCAAGTTTAAGACCCTTGTGTCTTTTCCAGAGGCTGCTGCCTTCGCGTGACTTGACCAAGCAGATTTGGGATTGTCCAGAGGACCGAAACCCTCCCCTTTGGACGGCAGCTCCGCTTCTCACGCAACCTGCAGCACCAGAGGCGCAGCTGAGGCGCACGGGAATTGTCCCTGAAGGATCAGGCCAGCGCGGAGCTCTGCGGATTACGCAAAATGAACGAACAACTAAAAGTTGTACTTTTTTTTTTTTCAGAATCTTCTCGTGGTTGCAGTCTGGGGAACTGTGTTAAGTTGTGGTAAAATTTCACCTTGGAACCAGCATAACTCATTGATGTGACTACAAAATCAATAAGAAAGCAGTCATTCTCAAATGGAAGATAAATTGTTTTCCTAAAACCTATGGAGATAATTTATTAAAGTAAATTTATAATAATGGCCTAAATCGAGCTTGGTCATTTCTGGCTTTGTCAGAAAACTTTTATTAGTATATTTTTAAGTTAAGGTCGTGAAATACTTTTCAGTACAACAGTTTTGTTCTAATTTTACCATTTATCAGAATAACTCTAGGTAGAGCATAAAATAAGTTTAAAAAAAGAGAATAAAAAGCAAATGTCACAGCACCTTGACGGATAGTTTAATTCAAAATCAAAGTTGATTATTACATTGACTTTTTCCCACAACCCCGCAATAGGACAGAGCACAGGCCATGTTTCATATATTGCTGTAACATAACCTTCATGTTCAAGTGTATTATGTCATTTATTTATGAAGAGTTCATTTTTATAGATGAATGATATCTAGTATTATGTGGTCTGATCCAAATTTCAGATTTCATAAGGTGCTAAACAAAAGTTCAGAAACATATTACACATCCAGTCAAACAAGAACCTAATATCACCTGGATAGGTTTGGATCCAGAAGCTTCAGTAATAGCGTTTCTCAAAAATCAGGCTTCATAAAACAGATCACAAATTGTGAAATTAGTTTCTTGGTCATCTAAATTAGGATGAAGCATTACTGTATTTAAAAATGTGGCAGCACGTTAATAGATTAAAAAAAATCAACAAAGTTGTTGCACAAGCAGACGGGTCCACGGATAGTGATCAAGTGGGATTTAGCACAAAATGAATCTGAACCCTTAAAACTGTGCGTCTGTTAAGTTCAAGCATTTGGCCTGTATACGAACATGTACAAATTCAGACAGAAACAATACAGATTAGATGTGCAGGTCTGCTCTCATACTGAAATGACTGTATGTGAGGGTGCACTCTCCATCGTTCATTGCCACAGAAACAGAAACATAGACCATGGTTTTACAATCGACATTGAAATAAAGTTTCTAGTTTTAGTAGGCTATATATTTTGAATAGAAACAATATTTATCAATATATATTAAAGATTAACAACGCTTAATTTAAACATTATATATATATATGTATACATTTTACATAAAATCATATAGTTTCAGTTCAGTTCAGTAAGGCCTATAGCGATTTTTAAGATGAAAGGCCAGCTCCAAACTTTTTTTCCAATTAAAAACAGCTAATGTTATGCTGGTGATGGGGAAATGTGTCTTACACTTACAAGGTGAATAGTTAACATTCATTTTCAATGGTGCAAGATTGCCTCAAATGTGCTCTGCTAAATACTCAGAAAATGTTCTTTGTAGAAAAGGCTGAGAGAGAGATGAACTCTTACACCCTTTCACTCCAGCAGTGTTGCCCGATTGCCCCCCCACCCCAGCCTCCTCTTCAAAGGGGAGGTGAGGGTTTGATCACTGTGCTCTCACGCAACTGGTCAATCTTTAACTCCAGCGGAGAACTAACAGGTACAAGCACGCAATGGCATTTGACTGTTTTATCAGGACTTAAACCTGCCTGGGTGGTTGGTGTCGTGGATGTCACAAACTCTCTTTCTCCCCCAAATCTTGATTTAACTGCTGCAGGCAGTGGCTTATTACATTCAGTCGGACCAATTGTTCATTATATACATTATTTCTAAAGGAGAAAAGTTTACTGATATGTTTATGGATCATTGTTAATGACACAGGGCTATTGAAGTGTTGTCCACGCAAAAGACACAACACTCTCCTCCGTCTTGACCAAAACTCAATTTCACACCACGCCGATAACAAGAATATTCAAAATATTGATTCAAAGCCCTTTGAAATGATACCACATCATCTCATTAGAGGATTAACTGAACCGTGACAATGTACTGTATGGTCGGCAGGAATCCGTGAGCTGTATCAACTTGCTCTCAACTGACTTATGAAAACTTGTCCTCAATTGTCCACGGAATGATCAATAACGTTTTGATTCAGCACTTGTGTATAAAAAATAAAAAAAATCTGCAACATTTAAGACGGGATTTGATCATTTGAGCAGAATAATGTAGACGACTAAGATTTCTGCATCAGTAAACACAACAGTTACACATGTGTGATCTTGTAATTTCTATAGACAGCGCGCTCATTGTAAATGATAATGTGAATTATATACGATTCCGCGTGTTACATAAAAAAAATAAAAACCCACCGCACGATTGAATCCTTTTTGAAACAACCTGCAGAACTGTAGGACACATACTTTAAAGTGAACACTGTTATCTGAACTTGGCAGCGATTTATAGTAGTGGAAATCTATCTTGGTTAGTGGTGGTTAATTTATGTCTTGTGTCATAAATTATACAACATCAAACGCGCTTAGGTTATAAAGTCGTTATAAAGTGTGAATATAGCCTAAAAAACACACGCACATGAACATCAGTGTGTATGTGAGAGAGAGAGAGAG
>JAUBNQ010000017.1:22994411-23006425 GCA_032353495.1 Ctenopoma kingsleyae | reverse complement strand
CTTTATCAAGAAATGAGTAAGTACACCTGTTTTACACAAGACACAGCACTTACCTACACAGTATTTACATTTCTCTTATACCCCGTAAATACAGGACATATTTTGCTGCTCCACGTTAAATGTCTAGTTGTGGTTGTTTGATAAAATTAAAAAAGCATGCGACACACAACTGCAGAGTGAAACCTCCATCCTCATCCTGAACTAATATTCAGTTGACTATTGCTTTTTCAGAGGTCAATGTAGGTCTGGACCGGACTCCTCTTCTCTCCGATAAACCCAACTTGCCTTTGCTGGAAGCCTTCATCCTGGAAGTCTTCCGCCACTCTTCATTCCTGCCATTCACAATCCCACATTGGTGAGGTTACTATTTTTAGGTGCAAGATTGTACCACAGTTGCATATGAGAGTGGGGTTTTAATTACATGCGTAATATCACAGAACCACGCAAAGACAGATACAAAAACATGGTTGTCACTAGAACAAATATGCATGGGATAGAAATCTAGAAATACACAATGAACTGACACTAACACTGTTTCACACTTTTTCAGCACCACAAAAGATACATCACTGAATGGCTACTTCATTCCCAAAGACACTTGTGTCTTTGTCAATCAGTGGCAGGTCAACCACGATCCGTAAGTTCTTTTTGATTCATTTTTAAAATCTTCAATAGAAGGGATGAAGAATATTGTTCGATAATGTGCTTTGGTGCAGCCCATTGGTAGTTTTAAAGGGAGATTACATCAGCCATTTTTCACTTTCTGCATGCAATTTGTCTTGCCTGATTTAACAGATTAAGCCTCTAATTAATCATAGTTTTGTATTTCGTATCATACTTACGTCTTCATTGTTTGCATTTTTCAGTGAATTGTGGAAAGATCCGTCTTCCTTTAACGCAGACCGTTTCCTGAGCGCTGATGGCACTGAGGTCAACAAGGTGGAAGGGGAGAAGGTGATGACTTTTGGCCTGGGAAAGCGGCGCTGCATTGGTGAGGTCATTGGACGAAACGAAGTCTACCTCTTCTTGGCTATCATGATCCAGAAGCTGAACTTCCACACGATGCCTGGAGTGCCGCTGGACATGACACCACTATACGGTCTCACAATGAAGACCAAACCCTGCCACCTGAGAGCCACGATGCGAGCAAGCAATGAGCACTGAAGCTATTTATGCAGTGTATTTATGTACAATGCATGAATCAACAGGTGGCATAGGTTGACGGAAAGAAGCTTCTTTCTCAGAATGTAAGACACTGAATGCCAAATGTAATCCACAGAACTAATGGAACTGAAGCAAATAAGTGAAATTTGCTTGTTGTAGGTTCTCATGGATGTCCAGGTTTGCATAAACATATCGCTCTCATGTTATTGGTTCTCTAAGAGATATTTCTGCACATGATTGTTGATTCTTAGTGAAGTGTAAGGACATACCTGGTTATTTTCTGCTGTGTTGTGTGCAAATATAAATTGCTCTTATTCAGAAGTTGTGAAGCACACAGAAAAGTTGCCTTGTTCAACTATAGGAAAAACATTGAGTTTTTTCTGTGAGACTGGGCTCTGAACCAAATTTGTAAGCTAGTACTTTTTATTCCATATAATGTGGATGTAAGACACTGAAGCTATATTTGTATCCCAAAATGTGATTTTGTGTGTACATCAAGTTCTTTGTATTTTATAAAGTAATTTTAATGTGATTTAAGTTTGCATATATTTGTGGTAAAGTAGCTTTGCTGTGCAGTTCTAGTGGCTTATTTGAATATATTTGTAGGCTATATGTTTATATTTCTATCTTGAATGTATCAGTGGTTGACTATGTAAGGGCATATGATTAAAGACTCCCTTAAACTGAACCCAAATAAAATCTTCATCTAAAAGAAGATTATTTTGACGTTTCTACATAATGATCTTGTTTCTGTGGTTGTTTGACTTAAAAGAAAATGAATTCAGCCACACACTTATGCAGTGATGACCACCACACGGGGCTGGATACTGAGCTCTCACATGAACTGAAAAAACTGCAGAGAGGGGAAAAAAAATCACAACAAACCCACGTGGGAGCTGATGGAAGTGACGTCACGTACCAACCCGGAAAACGACTCAAACATCAGGCCGAGCTTTGACTTTCCTTCAGACCTCGCAACAGATTTGTCAGCAAGGTAACTTATAGATCTCTTTTATCGACGGGATATGTATTTAGGCTCAGTATTAAAAGGGTAACAATAAATACTGGTTACGAGTGTGCAACCATCTGCTTAGATATAAAAACAGGGTGGACGGAAGTGAAGCTAATGCTAACTGACTAGCCAACACAGCTCAGTTATTGGTTGTTACGCTGTACCTTAATAACTGTTGTTATCAGTCCCCATAAGTTACATTTATGTCAGTTAAAGTTATGTTTTTACCTATAGTAATGAACGCCTCCGAGATGCTATGTTTAAGGTTATTTTCCCAATACTTAGATTTTATATGCGCAAACGGCAAGTGAAAACGACATGAAATTAACGTTAGCTTCGTTGTAGCTAGTATTTCCAGAGAACTCGGTACCTACTGGATCATAAATCTAACAAATGAAGGGTCCAGTTTTAAATGCATCGACAGTCCTCCAACACCAAGTAGTTTTCACCTACTTATGCTAAGTATATTTCAGCTTTTCTGATTTTATGGCCATCTACAGTGGTTATAGGAAGTATGGTGGCTTTTTTAAACACCTTTTTCAGTTTATTGTACGTTATAAATTTTATTGTAAATGGAAGAAAATGGCTTTTTTCTCATTAATCTGCATCATTCTGCATTCAGTAACCCATAACGACTATTAAAAAGTCCACAATCTCTTAAAAAAAATCTCTCAACTGATGCTTTGTGGAGTATTAGTCTGAGCTTTAACTGGGGTGACTGTCATCTCACTCTCAGGTCTTTCAAGGACCTCTCTGTATTTGACTGCAATTCTTCCGCAAGCCCTTTCATAGCATGCACCCACCATGCTGTCTGATGTTGGATGCACATAGTGCTTGATGTTCTGACCAAAGTTTAATTGTGTCTCATTACATCAGATAATGTTTTTTATGCTTTAAGAGTTTTATAAATGCATTTGGTAAACATTAAGTTGGATGTCATATGCCTTTTCCTCAAAGGAGCTTTTCTCTAGTTGCCTCTCTAGTTTTCACAACTCACATCAGGATCTAGTCTTTAGAGCCACACAAACAGCATCACTGATCAAAAATAATATGAACTGCTAAACTAAAGTAATTGAGTAGCTAAAGAATAGAATATGAGTGGGATATTTCCTTCACAGCAGTACCTGTGATCAATTTTTTAAATCATTCGCCTGAATTCATCCCTGTCAACAGTTTGACTTGGCATTATGTCTTTTGGCTCGGCTTAGCACCATGCATCTTTATAGGCTCATATGACATGAATAACTTATGGCATGTGTTGAAACACATCATCAAGCTGTCATTAATTAAATTATCAGAATCAGAATTCGGCTTTATTCGCCAAGTATGCTAGCACATACAAGGAATTTGCTTATGGTCTTTTGTGGCTCTTCTAGGACAGTACAGACATTGACAATAACAACAAAGAATAGGTTAAAGACAACAGCTACAGAATTGGTTGTGAAAAACATTAAGTTGTAGACAAAAGATTATAGACAGTGTGGCACATAGGCAGAAAAACAAGACTGTGTGTGTGTGTGTGTGTGTGGAGCAGATACAGCAACAGTTTTTAGTGATCATCAGTGTATTGGATTGTAGAGTGTAGTTTATGTTCATATAGCAGCAAAAATCAGTTGTTGATCAGTGTTATGTCCTGAGGGAAGAAGCTGTTCTTGTGTCTGGTAGTTCTAGCAAACAGAGCTCTGTAGCGTCTACCAGAGCAGAGAAGCTGGAAGAGGTTTTATCCAGGGTGGAAGGAGTCTGTGCTGATTTTCTCTGCCTGCGTTCTGACCCTTGAGGTGTACAGGTCCTGAAGAGAGGGCAGAGGTGTACCAATGATCCACTGCAGTTTGTTTTTATCCTGTGCAGTGGCTGCTCCAAACCACACTCTGATGGAGGAGCAGAGGATGGACTCAATGACAGCAGAGTAGAACTGAATCAGCAGCTCCTGAGGAAGGTGAATCTGCATCAGCTGCCGGAAGAAGTACATTCTCTGCTGAGCCTTTTTGAGGATTGAGCTGATGTTGGTCAGCACTGGCTTTTAGACAGGAGGGGCTCACTCCATCTGGACCCGTGGACTTCCTTGTTTTCTGTTTGTGGAAGAGACATGTCACTTCCTCTTCAGATATCCTGAGGGCAGTGGGAGTATCAGGAGGGGGAGGTCAGGGGAGTCTGGGTGACTGGAAGAGGAGAGGGAAGTCAGGGGAGTGAGGGGTGCAGGCCACACTGAGCTGGTGCAGGTGAGAGATGTGGGGTTTTGTCTGTCAAACCTGCAGTAAAAGTCATTCAGGGTGTCTGCCAGCTCTTTGTTTCCCTCAGCAGGTGGGGAGGGTCTCCTGTAATTTGTAATGTCCTGCAGACCTCTCCAAACTGAGAATTTGTTTTTTAACTTTTCTGAGTATAGATTTTTGGCCTTTTTGATCTCATTTGTCAGTAGGTTTCTGACCTGCTTATACAGAAGACTGTCTCCACTTTTATGAGCCTCCTCCTTGGCCTGATGGGGCTGTCTCAGTTCAGCTGTGAACCAGGGCTTGTTATTATAGAATGTGCGATATGTCCTGGTAGGCACACACACATCTTCACAGAAACTGATGTATGATGTCACAGTGTCTGATGTGCTGTCTATATTTGGGCAACTCATGGCTCAGATTAGCTTTGTTAAAATCTCCCAGAGCTATGAAAACTGAGTTAGGATATTTTTGTTCAAAGCTGGTTATCTGGTCCACTAGTTGCTGCAGCGCGTCTTTTACGCAGGCCTGCGGTGGGATGTAAATGCTGACCAGCACATATGAGAACTTGCGTGGTGAATAAAACGTTCTGCAGTTCATAAAAAACGTTTCTACGTTCATTGATATAGAAGCAGATTCCTCCACCTCTCGTTTTCCCTGACAGCACCGTTACACAGTCCGCACGGTGAAGATGAAAGCCAGGTAGCTCAGATGTGAGCCACTCTGCTTCACTGAGCCAGGTTTCAGTGAAGCAGAGTGCGGCAGAGCATGAAAAGTCTTTATTTGACCTGTTCAGGAGGAGCAGCTCGTCCATTTTGTTGTGCAGGGAACGGAGATTGGCCAGGTGAATTGATGGGAGAGAAGTACGCAATCCCTGCTGCTGCAACTTCACAAGCGCACCTGTGCGCTTCCCTCGCCTGCGTCTTCTCCATGTCCCATAGGTGACCGCTGCTCCCCCGATCAGGGCCTCCAATTATTTCCCAGGATCGATAAAAAGTGGGGGGGAAAAAGTCAGGAGTAGATTGTCCAATATTAGGCAGGTCTGCTCTGCTACATGTAATAGGATTACAGTAGAAAAAACAAGACTGAGTGTAAAATACTTAAAAATGGCACATGGTGGCCCTATATACACTACCAGTCAAAAGTTTGGACTCACATAGGAATGTCCATGTTTTTCATTAATTATTATTATTAAAAGATATACTTCTTCAGCTGTGTTACCATCACTGCAAAAGGGTTTTCTGATGGTCAGTTAATCTTTTAAATTAATAAACTTGCATTGGCAAACACAACATGCAACTGGAAGACTGTATTAATGTTTGTCGATGATATGTTTCTGTACATTTATGTAAATATTCCTTTAAAAAACACCTGTTTCAGCTATAGTAGATATTTCAATATTAACAATGTCTACACTGTATTTCTGATCAATTTAATGTTTAAAATCTCCTTTTTTTTAAAAAACATTGTCATTTCTAGTATAGTGTACATACAAGTATTTGTTACAAGTGTTACAGTATATGTTAAATATAATTTCTTTTCCGTGTTTTAAACAACAGGATCAAAGTGAGCAGAATGGCCGCAGACTGGCTGGGTAGTGTTGTGTCGATAAACTGTGGGTTGACGTTGGGAGTTTATCAAGGAGAGGTATCATCTGTTGATCATGTGAGCCAAACCGTCTCTCTGAGACAGCCCTACCACAATGGGATCAAATGTCCTGTTCCTGAGGTCACTTTCAGGTAAAAAAGGAGGAAGAGGGTACCAAATGTTCTATATTTCCAATTGTTTAAGGCAAGTTTTTGACAAGTAGTTAAATGTTTCCTTCTCCTTCAGCAGTTTCTGTAAAAAAGGCCTAATGTTTGCATCTACCATGAGTTTAGGTTTGTGATCATCACATCTGTCAGTTGGATGTTTTCTCTGTCTCACTGACATTGTGTCTGTGCATCTAGAAAATTTCAAAACTACAGTATTGTCACTTAGTAGAATGAAATAATATAAACTATTTATGAATAATGTCTGTTATATGTATTTTTGTTCAGATCAGGATCTAGACATATTCAAATTTTTAACCATTTTCTCTATGTTGAACTTACAATTTTAGAGGACTGTCCTAGCTATAGCTATAAAATACTAGACAATTAAATCAAGAGGTACTTCACTGATTCAGTCACAAGAAAATTAGTTGTTGTCATGGTTTTGCACGTGGTTGGTGCGAGACGTTTTGTTCTTGACTTTGTGTTTGTTGCTTGCTCTATTATGCAATAGTTTTAAAATCATATATTACTCATTAGTCATTCTCAATGGGAAAGAAACATCTAGGTATTTAAATGTTGAGCTTTGTTTCACTGAAAGAGAAAGTCAAAGCTAATTGTTTTAAACCTTTTCATGTTATCTGAGAATAAATCGGAACATATGTAGGTATAGAGACCCGTTGAGTTTGAAAATAACAAAAAAGTGTAGGTAGCATGTAAGAAGTAAGAAGAATATTACAATTCAATTTGAACTCCTAGCAAAGCCAGTAACGTGTTTGTCTTCTAGTGTCATGGATATCAAGGACTTGAAGTTCTTAGACATCCAGAAAACAGTCAACAAGCCCAGCTCAGTCCAGGGAGCTGCAACAGAACCCAATTCAACATCAACAGGAGGCCACAGCCAGAGCGACAGGAATTCTCACCCACAAGTAACAAGCAGTAGCTCCCATGCCTGCACTGGTCCAGTCACCATCCTTCGCAGAGGTAGGTACATGGGTAATCACTCCGCAGTAACATTGTCTAGAGTATAGTCATATATCTAATAATATGTGACACTGCAACATTGCCGCACAGGGCAGCCTGAACAAAACATTTGACATTAATTACAAATAGTCTTGTAATGTGTCATGAGTAAAGTCTGCTTGAAGTAATAATTAGATATACGTAACTATGAGTTCACTTGACAACTTTATTTCCATGAACTGTGCTCTCCAAATATCAATTAGATTTGCTGCAGATAAAAGAATCTGGTTTTGTACAGAACCCTTCTCCTTTACATTCACCACTCAGTGCCAGTCAGGCTACAACTGAACACTGTCCTAGAAGAGCGTGCAAATGTCATCCTCTGTGTGTTACATTTTACAAATATTAAGGGTAGGTTTTCATAAGTTAGGAAAGCCCAGTATATTTGAGGATTATGAAAGATTATTGTGAAGCTGCATTTCCTAGTTCCCATGTCGCAGAAGAAGACTATTGTTGCAGAGTTCACTTTGAGAGTCATGTGCTACGTAGAAGGGAATTAACCACAGCAATGGCTATACAGTACTCTTCTGTTGAAGAAAAGAAAACAGATACTGTTCTTCCTCTTAGGAAAATGTGTCACACAAGAGTGTCACATATTACCCAACTCCTTTTGCCCAGTACTTAAAGAGTAAACAAGAGTATTGTTTACTCTTTAAGTTTACTCTTTAAGTACAGCAAATCCCATGAGCACACCAATATAAAGAATCACATACTTATTTCATTTTTAATAAAGTTTCCTTGGCACTGTAGGTTTGAGGAGATGTTGCTCAAAGAGGCATACTAGTGTTCACCACCATACTGTACACTACTGTTCAAAAAATTTGAGGTCACTTATATATTTTAGTTTCAAAAACATCACACTCTGACACTGTAGTTGGCATTATGGGCAGCAGCACACGGGACACTGCTGTAAGAGAAGAAACCATACATAACAATGCTCATCTATTAATTGTGATTTAACTTTCTTACAGTCATAGCAGTGCAGGTTTACTGACCTTGCTGTGTTTGTCTGTCCAGTCATGTTCTGACACTTTTGTGTCAACTTAACTGTGTCTTTGTCACTCCCTGTTACTCCCTGTTTTACTGTTTGTGCTGTTTTTAGTAGTGTGCAGGCGCGAGCCTAGCAGCAGCCTGTTGCAGTCGCTCTCTCTCAAATCAGTAGTTTGAGTTAAAGTTAGTTTTCCTGTAGAGAAACATTTTCCCTAACCTTGCTTTGAACCAGCCTCAACCTAACTAGTCACCTATGTCTGTTCCTGAGCACTGGGATTTAACATTTCCCATAACATCACTTGCTTGTCTACTCTCCTGCTCTCACCTGACTAAATAAAAAAATCCACAATTGAAAATACATGTCTTTTTAAAAAGTTCAGTAAATATATGACATTTTCATCTCAATCTCAGTATTGACTATTGTGATTCGAGCAGCTCTGTGGATAGATAACGTGGTGTAACAAATATGCCTTTGACACTATGACAGCGGTCAATCTGAATCAGACAGTGTGTGTTATAAGACGAAGCCTCAAGACCGTGTTTGAAAGTGTGATGGACACTGCTCTGCTTTGGCAAGAAATGATAATATGATGTGAGCTTTTGTTTATTATTATTGACTTTATTTGACAAACTGCTTGCATAGACCAAAGTAAACACAAAGTAACAGGAACCAATGTAACACAGCCCAACACAGTGGCCCTAGCCAAAACATTTTGCCATTGTGAAGCTTATGCAGTTGTTTATATTAGAGTCTAGCGTGTGTAGAGGGGTTGATTCAACTCTGATAGTAATTTGTGTGTGCATGGTTTGTAGTGTTGATAAGCAGATGTCAGGAGTCATTTGAGAATGTATGAGTCACCTCTGATTCTCTTTGTAACTGTAGCTGACTCATTTTAAACTTTTTCTTTACTGTGTAGGGCCTTTAGAGGCCTTCACCTTAGATGCTTTTTGATGTCTGTTTCTGTGAAACAATGCACTTGCAGAGTCAATTTTTATTTATTTATTTAGTTATTTTAAAACCTTCAGTTTATTTATGGCAATTAATTTAGACGAATCTCCTATATAAAATATGGTGTAACAAAAATATTACAAACATGATGAATTGTCACAACCGAGTCATTCAGCAATGAGCTGTTGAGTTTGTTTTCATACATGTAGATACAGAAATGCACATGTCCATTCTCCTGTCCCAAGTTGCATATATAGCTGTAAAAATCAGAAATTATTACTCAACCTTCCTGATTAGATTAAGGTTAAAAACAGCATTTCCTCCAGTCAACATCCAGTCAGCAGGAAGTCTGCTTGGACAGCTCTGTGGCCTCTGCCAGAATCAGTTAAAGTTAGTTCACTTTCACCCTCAGGATCACCAAACAATGGAGAGGTCAGTAGAATTGGCTAATGGACTCTGTGTAATATTCTTCAGCCTGGTTTTGAAAAATGAACTCTGTGTTGTTTCTTGTACATGGAAGATGACACTTACACAAAAGGAAACCAGTGTCTCTTTAATGAGATAAAGTCAGTTATGAAATATTAGAAATATGTTTATATTGTATTCTATAATTTTCATTTCATGCCAGTGAGACTCGTAGCTCATTGGGCAATCTCTGTTTCTTCTTCACTAGGTCCTATTAAAAAGCTTGAGCATGGGACCAAACACTGTCTTGCCCCCACCCCCTGAGATTCCCATAGCGTGCTAAAGACTTGTACCAAAGTTCCTCTTAACAAAATGTTACTAATATCAATAAACATTCCCCCTCCCTCTGTGTCTGCTCTTAAAGAGAAGGTTATGAAAAGCCCTGCTTTCGTGCCTCTGTGCCCTCCTGTGTTCTCTCTCTTCCCAGCCCCTCTCCCTCCCTTGCTCCTGCTCAGCACAGGAAAATCCCTCCCCACCTCAACAGGAAGCCATGTTGTCCCAGTGTGCTCGGAAGGCCAAAGCGATATCAATTGTGGAAGCAGTGTTTACCCTTTGAGTTTTTATTTTAATCTTCAGTTCTCAGGCTGGTGGCCAGGGAGCTAATGCCCAAATTGCATGGGGCGAAACTGCTGAGTGGCTTGGGCAGGGCTGGTCCCTTCACACGCAATGCCATGCTCCCAAGAAGCCCCCGGCTACAAAGAAGGAAAAGCAGGGTGCACTGTTGCTTATACAAGATCACAGATTCCAGAAATGGTTTCGGAATATCTGCCATTGATCTTTCTGGGAGAGTCGGATGGGAAAAAGAAACAGGCTGCTTCGGTGAATGACGCTTAAGCCACTAAAAGCAGAGTTGAATTCCATTAAACGCATGCAGATCTCATTAGGAGGCCATTTGAAAGAGGGGCTTCAGACTCTGCCCTTATGAAAATTGTTCTCAAAACCAGCTTGACACCCCTTTAAACATAATGACATTATTTGAAGCCTAGTGTTTTAACCATAATACCGTTGTTCACAAATGAATTCATATAAACCAATAAACTGCAATGTGGTTGCCTTGTAATTTTTCCATATTGCATATATTTGAAATACTTCTGGCCTGCATAGCTGTGCTAAGTTGTGGTGGTAGTTTGTCTAAGCTGAAATCAGTGAAGTTCACTGTCTGTCTTACTACTTGTTACTCATTAGCCTGTTTGACTTGGAGCTCTGCCCATTCCTCATTCATATTTTTGATTCATAGCATGACAGAACACTTCCTTGTAAATAAAGACATTGCTGGCTTATTGTAATAAGAACACTCTCTGTTATCATTGTTCACACAGTGGAACACACTGACCCATCTCCTTTTTGCCCAACATGTTCAATTCATAGAAGTTGTCTATGTTAGAGGAAAATTAGGTGCGTTAATATTTGTTAAGATTTGGTCAGAACAGTGTGAGACACACAGGTGCACATCAACACTGCCACCCAAAGCACAGCGCCATGAAGCTGCAAAAAAATGAACAAAAATGCACTCATGTCTGTCAGTGAATGGGGCTTGTGAGGCCTTATTGTGATTTTGGGGAAAGTTTCAGATTAGCTTATAGTTGGTCAGCGCCAGTATACTATGACTGAGCCTCCCAATATCTTGCGTGAGAGAGTCCAAAGTACCTTAGCTGTCACAGTGACAGTAGCGTGCGACTGCGCCTCTCTGTCTCCTTCTTAGCGTGAGAGCCCAGGATGGTTTGTGTTGAAGGCCAGGTTTTTCCAGTTTTTTTTTTTTTTTTTTTGCTCTTGGTTCATTTTGTTTTTTTGTTTGCACTTACATGTATGTAAACTTTATTGAGGACAGCTCAGTCCGCCTTTGTATGTTTTGGGTATTGGCGGTGTTTTGTTCTCAGCAGGTTATAGTAAGTTACCGTGAGAGTATAATAGCAGTTGCCAGTCGCAGTCACACAAGATGAAATAAGTTACCAGTGTCTAGTCAGAAACTGGAACTTCTGAGTGCAGGAACTTAATGTGGATGGATTACAACTACGACTACCTTTTACAACGATGTCTAGTATAAAAGCTCAAAGCTCCTTTCAGAGTCAATTTGGCTTTTTCAATTTCTATTCAACTTTATTTATATAGTGCCAAATCACAGCATAAGTCGCTTCAAGGCACTTTACATTGTAAGGTTTAAGACCTTACACAATATTAGTATATACATGGATGTAAGCAGAAATGAGAGATTGCAGGATTTCTGGGTCATCTGTAAATTTGGGGTTTGAGACTAAATCCAAGAGAGACCTGTGGTCGCCCAGAGCGGAGGCTCCCACTCAGTTTTGGTCCCACAAATAAGATTATTATTCTCATACAGTTGCTGATATTTAATGAAGAATGAAATGCAATAGTAATACAAAAGACTATTTTAATAGGATCTCTTCCACTGCCTTCATCACATTTAATTCAGGAACAGATGAGAAACAATGTCA
>JAUBNQ010000017.1:22966653-22981078 GCA_032353495.1 Ctenopoma kingsleyae | reverse complement strand
GGCAAGAGGCAGGGTACACCCTGGACAGGTCGCCAGTCTATCGCAGGGCCGACATATACAGACAAACAACCATGCACTCTCACATTTACACCTATGGACAATTTGTTTAGAGTTACCAATTAACCTTTAGCCAGAGTACCCAGAGAGAACCCACACAGATACAGGGAGAACATGCAAACTAACACCTGGGAGGCATGTATGATCAAGATCAAGATATCTATATCTTGAATATCTGGGAAAAAAAACATGTACAACTGTTACAGAGCCTTCAGAATGAACACTGACTGAATAGCAAATGGTGCTTGTTTGGTAGTACTCTTTGAAGTTTTAGATTTGTTAGTTGAAGATAGTTTAACTGCTGATTCAGTTGCTACAGATAGATGAGGATGCATGTATTGGTATTCATATTTTTTTACAGTGTAAAAATTCAATAATCCAAAACAGAAAAACACAATAATGACAATAAATGAGAATGACAAGTGTTTCAGGTGGTGCAGGCCATAGGGGTCAGTAGTTGGTCAAGTTGGTCACAGTGTGTGTGAGTGGTTCTCACTCTCTGTCCATGCTGCAGTGTGACATACAGCACTGCTTTACCCGGCGCTTTGAAAGGCAGCGGCCAGTAACAAGTCGACCATCAGTTGACAGTCTCACCTGTTGGCCACACGGTTGTGCTCACACACCGTTCACCCTGTGGCTGTGCCGCTCTGCGCATGCGTATTCCTTTGACGGAGCGGATCCCATTTCCTCCAGCAGCAGGCCTCTCACAGCTCCGCCACACACACACACACACACACACGCAAACAAACAAACACACATATGCAGAGTACGGACGACCGTCAAAGCAAAGCCACGTTTGGGATTGTCTAATCCTAACGCCACAAAACCTGGATGCCCCCCAACCGCAGGAGTGATCCTAATGGGCCTTCACCGCTAATTTGCAGCAGCATCTGGCCGACAGCACAGTGGTATCTTTGGGGTGAGTTGCCCACAGACACCGTTTTGTCTCGCTGCAACGGTTTAGCACGGGGAGCTTCAGCATATCGCACAGGGAGGGGGGGGGTCATTGTTGGGCTGCGTATTCTGGTTTTGTCTCGGCTATACTTTACGGCTTTACAGTGTTATGTTATGGTAAGCGGGTTTTTTCACTGTACACTGCTAATGTGAAACCTGTTTGAGAGCGTTAGCTTTAGCCGCTGCTTAACGTACAATGTAACGTCACGAGATCCAGTTTTCGGCCACGGTTTATGCTAGGTCTCAACAAATTTTAGTTACCGCACCAGTCAGTCCCCTTACACGCTCACTGTGTTTGATAGCAGCACGGCAAACACACAAACTGTTGTTAAACCTAGCTTCTGTTGTTTGCTTATCTTGTCTACAATTGTGTTCTTGTTATGGGCGATTTTGCGGTTGTGCCCAAAAACCTCCGAGCCACCCCCCTCCCCATTCTCGGACACCTTGCTAACGCTTTGTGATCTCGACCTTTTTCATTTTCCTCTCTGACTTCTTAAAGTATTTGTTGACACAGGCCCAAAGATTAAGTTGGTGGAACATTACGTACATGCATAAATTAAGGATTAATAGGCGTTTTGCTTTTGGTTATAATGTCTCGGAACATACCCTTAAGAAACCTTGTTGTTATAACCATATACATTATAACGCTAGTGCTAATACATTGTCTTTGCTTGGCGATGAAAACTAAAAGCAGGAAACACTGATTCTGTCTGAGAATGGGGGCAGATTTTTGCCAGAAACGGGGCTGGAGCTGGGGTTCAGCCCCTTTGCCTTGAGGAAACACTAATGCGTATCTGTCCGCTGATATCGTTTTAATGTGTCCAGCCTTACGTTCACTACTGTTTGTCTTGGATTCAGGTGAATAAGTGTCACTGTATGTAATTGTACAGACAGAGAAGTCCTGCTCATAATGATAATTGTTGGTTAATTGTAAAAAAAGATGACACCGTCATACTGTCTCCGTCCCGTAGGGAAATTGTTTTTCTCTTGCACTGCTGCCCTTGGAGGTCAGAGGTTAGTTGAAGGTACAAACCACCATCCTTCTGAGTCTTGAGCAGGTTGCGTGCTTGATACGTTTTAGGTTAAACACGATGAAATGCGTGAACAATAGTTAGTGATAGCGAAGTTGGTAAATATAGGTATTTAATGAGATCAGCATATAGCCTGCTCTCCCTGCATCGTTGACCTTGTTTGTTAGTTCCTCACTTGGTGCTTGAAGGTTACGGTTTCACTGAAATGTTGAAATTGACATACCTTTGCAAGCTGTGGCATTACCGACAAAAGCGATGTAGTGCCTGTAGTGTATTGTTATAACTAAATAAAATAATTTTTCTATGTAGGCTGCCACACTGATCTGCTTTGTAAGATGCCTATTCTCTTACAATCTTCTCCTGGGTTGTTTTGAGGGAATACATCTTATTTATGGTTATTATCTCAGTGTCTATTGCTATCAGACATGTTACTGCCCAGAATCTAAAATATCAGCCCTTTACATCTTGTTGCCTGTTGTGGTAGCTGATTGCTAGTGGGTTTGTGGTTGACCATCATTTGGAATTTGCATTATATTCTGGATGGAGACATTGGCAAGAGGACTGAAGAATTACAATACATATTGTAATTTGCTCTTTTGCAGGCCAGTGTGACAACACAGTTTTGTTTTCAGAGTTAGTTTGTATGCAGTGTCTTCTAAACTATTTGATAGAAAGAAACATTTCTAATCACAGTCATTAATTCATTTTGATGAGTGTATAGTGCTGGTAAAGCAGCATAATGGCTTCGGGTTTTCTATCTGTAAAATCTGTTGTCAGGATTGGTTTGAGTGAAGTCGGGGGTGTGAGGGCTTGGCATTCATTATCCCCAGAGGAATCTGGCGGACCAGACTGCAACATGTTAGGAATCCATATGCTGCGTCTGTCAGGACTAACCTGCTGCCTGTGTGCTAGGCTGTCCAACACAGTCCCTCAAGGGTCTGTGCTGAGTGGCTGCAAATAGTGCGTCTTTCTGTTTGTGTAAGAATCAAGTCACAAAATTTGAAGCACAGCGTGACTCAGCCCTAGTCTGAGAAGTCAGACTGTGCAGCTCTCCATCGGTGAAGTCAGACCCATCTAGTAAAGTGGCAGGAGACATATTAAATCTTTGACCACACTTAGTTCTGCACCGTCCTTATCTTCTCTATGTCAATAGCTCTCACTGACTGACTGATGGCTTGGTTGAAGCTCTCTAATTGAGGTGCAACTTGACAAGGACTGAAGGAAGAAGTCTGGAAGCCCAGCTACGTATTGGCTCTCTCTTAGCAATGTGTTATAAGGGGGGGGGGGAAACTTGCTGTCTGCTCTGTCCTTAATGCTGCAAGGAGCTGAGCTGTGTTACTGTCTTATGTTAAGCTCCAAGCCTGGCTTATGTGCTCAGCAGGGAAGTAATGGCTTCCCTGTCTGGACTCTGACCATCTCATTGCACATTTGAAGCCTCTCCATGGTCCTTCAAACCTCAACACAACGACCATGCTTAGTTTGTTTTCCCTCCTCTAGCTTCTTCTCTTCAATGTTCACTGTCTCTTTAATCAGCAAGTATAATAGCAGGATAGATTTATCACAGAGACTTTAGTGCAGAGCTTAACACTATACTGACAATCACGAGCAACAGGATATCACAGATGGCTCAAGACATACAGTCAGCACAATTTACTTCATGGCTGTTTGCATTTTAGCAATCTGGTAAAGTGTGTTATTAGCTATAAAAGGAAGCCCTCTGAATTGCTAGACGTTATATCTAGACACTCCCAGTCCATATCAATGATGTCTGATAAGGTATGTGCACAGTCCAAGTTATGTAGGTTTAGACGTTGCAAAATACAAAGCTGCAAGCAGGGCCATGGTCCACTTATGTAGGAATAGTGATGGAAAGTGAAACTGGCAGCAGATCTGCACTGCACCTGCTCTGCTTCCTCTTTTTAAATTGCTGTGGAAACAGAATATGTGCATCATACAGTAGCACTGTTTGCTATTGCTTGTAATGTGTGCAGTTTTTTTGGTCTGTTAAATGGTCAATACATTATGTGAAATTTTGCCAGACATTACTTTGTGCTCCTGTTGTCTGTTCATCAAACACTTAAATTGTTGCTAGCATTGTGGAAACACACACTCTATTACATATCAGTTCCCGTTAGTTACAGAAAATATTTCGTTAGTTGACTAATTTATTTATCAACTGTTCCATCTCTGAAGGTACTTAAGGACAAAGAGTTGTCATTGGTCATAACTTTGTAATGCTACAGTGTCACTCCTGTGTCTTGTTCTCTGTTCAGCACCTACTGAACTATGACAGAAGCAACCCCCTCATACCCTGCCTTCAAGAGATCAGGCTGCCCAGTAGAATAGTACCATTGTCATGGCTGCCATCTTGTGTGCAAACTCGGTGAGGCCTCTCCATCTGGGCAGCGGCTGGTCAGTCAGGCAACTCCTTGAAGGCTAAGAGGCTTCCACCGCCACGCCTGCTGGCTAGCTGTACAATGTAAGCAATGAGCAGAGCTGCGGGCGTGACACACGCCTGGTCTTTCACTACACCCACCACCTCCAGAGATTTCCGCACTGGGGACTGCTTCACATGAGGACAGTGATAATCCAAGATATTAGCATTTCCAGAATATGCTGTTCCAGTCAAATTGCTCTGTTTATTTTTCCCATTTGCACTTTTCATGTGTTGCTACTGGACCTGACAACATTTATAGTTTAGGGACTCCATCCATACATCAGTGTTTTCATTCTGAACACAATGCAAATACTGTAGATAAACAACTCAACTGTCAATAAAGGGAACATATTTTCCCTTTAAAATATTTCTCTTTGGCTGACAGCTTGCAACCTGTACAATGCAGTCATATTTTAAAAGGAGCCAAATCTGTTGTATCACAACCTGGATGTTCTGCTATAACCAGCAGTTGAAATGTTATTATTATTCATCTAACAATTTTCTACCCTAGATGATCATTTAGAAATGTAATTATGAGAAACTTTTCTCCCTTTTCTCATTACCTTGCTTCTATAGCCAGAGCTGACCCACACTGAAAACCAGCACTGCAAAATGGTTTCTTATTTAAATGAGTGGATCAGCAGCTGGATGACATCAGTCTTGTGTTTTAGGGTTGCGCAAGAGCCGATTTGAATTAATGAATTCAAATAAAAATTTCAGATGAGCGAACAAGTCGGGCACTTCCTCTTTAAGTGGATCCATGCAGAAGACAGGAGCAGGGAAGTGTCTCTCTGGCTGCTGGTGTCATATCCTTTTCATTTGAGAGATAGTGGTCTCCATTCATAGAGACATGACTTGGCTGCTCTAGTTTTTTAGTTTCTCTTCCCTTACTCTTTTTCACAATAGTCGGTGTTAGATGAATGTAGAAATGTCAGTCATATTACATTAGATTATCATCCCACGCATGCTCCAAGCCTGTGTCCAACTTGTGTTAAATTGCGATTATTATACATGATCAGTGTAGACTAGGGTTGTATGATATATTGTGTCACGTTTCACATTATGTTCTGTTTATTATGTTGTGCTGCAAATAACAGCAGTGTTTTTGGTCATTTGGACAACACCCGGCGTTCCAACCAGTATTATGGGTAAAGGAAAAGTTAAAGTTGTTCATGTATAAAAATGTGTGTGCTGATCTGATCACTGCGCCAGCTGCTCTAACAACCTCAATTTATTTATTATAGTTAGTTTTGCTGTCAGGACAGCTCTAATTGTATGACATGGATGTGGTTTGGGTGTGAAAAATGGAACAAAAAAATCATACTTTGCTTGTTATGCTGCGCCCAGTCCAAACAACAGACTCAAACCACCACTAACCTCTTTTACCACCTTTTTACAAGAATAATTTCAAACGGTACAGATAAAGTATATAGGTGGGAGCTACAAAAGTTGAGTTCTCTGCCTCAAAACACACTCCAAATTCAGACTTTGTAAGAGGCTTTTGGCAACAGCACATCATATACCCACTGAGATTCACCACACATGATGGTTGACACTTTCAGTGTGGCAGTCAAAATGGATATAATTACACAGCCAGCTCTTCATGTGACAATAGGATGTTTATGTTTACAGTTTTTGTTCAATTTGACACCTGAAGACACCTCCATACACAATATAAGCAGAAATGTATGCAGTGCAAAACACAATTTCTGTGAATCTAGCACAGACACATTTTTAACACTGTGTAATACCTTCTATTTTTGCGCTTAATTGTTGAGGAAAAATAAAAGTAGGTGGTTTGTTTACATTGTTACTGTGTCTCAATCAATCTAAAATGTAGAAGAAAAATAACTGACATGGTATTGATAGATGATGTTTTGAAATGACCTCAGAACCACATTTGCTTTCATTTTTAACAACTTTCTATTGATTATATGCTGGAAAATAGAATGCAAATAGCATTTTCTCATGGCATGTTTTTGATGAACAGTCCTTATGAAGTATGATAAAGCTTAATGTACAGAAAGGAATTCACCTGAAAAAAGAACTT
Organism: Ctenopoma kingsleyae; assembly: GCA_032353495.1. NCBI lineage: Eukaryota > Metazoa > Chordata > Actinopteri > Anabantiformes > Anabantidae > Ctenopoma > Ctenopoma kingsleyae. The sequence goes on along the minus strand of JAUBNQ010000017.1, from coordinate 22,974,549 downwards.
CAGTTTGTTTTGTGTAACATTTCAGTGTAACTTCAACATTAGATCAGATCAGCAGTGCTGCTTGCGCTGTCTCACACGTGCCATGAATTATTCATTTCACATCTCCACTAATTTTGACTGAATTGTTGTGTTGTTGTATACTGCAAATAGCTTCATAATTGTTTCCCACTGTTTGTTCCAACATGGTAGTTAGCTGTCTGGAGAATTTACAGTGAACCAAACCAGTAATGGTCAGTGAGTGGGACCTGCTGATGTGAGATCCCATTGACATTGTGTTTTGTGATGTTTTGGTTACAAGTTCATAATCTAAACAGCATCCTTAGATGCTATTTCTCTGTGAAATAATGTGTGAGCAGCTCTCATGATGCAGCAATGCAGTGTCACACACTGTCAGGCACAGGTGAATTATTCAGCTGATCTCTGACCTTTTCCAGTTGAATAGTCAAGCAAGAAGCGGACAGAACCAACGACCCATACCATATATAACTGGGGCTCTCCCTGCTTACTTCCACTGCCTGATCTCTCTGCTGCCTCACACACCACAGACACAACACCTGCGTCCTGGTTCCTTCATTATTAGGCCAAAACAAAGAGATAAAGAGGAAGTAGTGGAGTCATGGTGAAGTGGAGGGCGTCCTTCTCTAGTTATACATATATAAAACCCTGTTACTGTTATTATGGCTGTCCTAAAAAGAACAAAAGATGAATCACTGATGATGATAATGACTGTGAATTCATTCTCAGCAGGGAGGCTTCGGTGCTTCCTCTTTTATCTGCCATTTGATGCATTCCAGAGTAGTTTTTGTGCAGTTGAGTCAGCTGCTGCACTTCAAAGATACAGTAACTGTTTCTGCTTTAATGATGTCACAGAGACTGTTGAGAAGTAAAGTGACCTGAATTAGATCTACTTTAATACAGGGTTTCCTTTTAAAGGAACATTTTATTGGATCTTTTCTCTGTTTAGCACTCCCCTCAGGCTGTCATTTTAATAAAAGCAACATTTTTTTCCAGGTGTTTTCAAATGAGCGATTAAGCCAAGAGATCTGCGCGGTGTAGATATTTATTGTTGGCTGTGGCCTACATCTGGGCATTTTTCTAATGTACCAGTTAATGAGCCTCTTGATTTACTGAGAGGTATGGCGGTAAAGAGATGAATGCAGAAATGGATACCGAAAGATGAACTTAGAGGTAGATAGATGGGATCCTCTTTAGGTCATATCCTCTACACAGAATGCGCATGAGAATGTCATCATTATGGTACTGTGATTTAAATCCTTTCAACTGCTGACTGAAGTGTTAATAATCTCATATGTTCTAATAAAACAGTCAGCAGTGTGTGGCTGGATGACCCCTATGATGTATTTATTATGTGTTTGTTGCTGCATTCGCAGCTTGTACTTGTTGGTCAGGTCCTCTGGAGGTGGTGGTATCTGGTAACTCAACATAACCAAAAATTTCAAATGCAATATTTCAATATTTACAGTGGCCCAGCAATATGAAAGTTTGCATAAACTACACGATACACAAATAATATACTCTTTGCTTAATATTAACAGTAGCAATTGTGGCTTTTGCCACAGTCATTTGTCACTTACCTGTGTAACTGTAACATATTAGAACTTCCAGTTTAAAGGTTTTCTGAATATTAATGTGCATATTAACACAGTTACTCTGCGTAGTCCAGGTATGAAATGTGATATAATTTAAACACCTGATATAGGGGCTCTTTCTGGAACTCATTTAACCATGGCAGTAAGCCTCCTAGATCTCAGTACATCTGGTGGCGTGTCGTCACGTTGAATATCGTCAGTATGTGATTAAAGTGTATGACAAGTCATCACATGCGTGCGCTTGTTCAGTTTTTGGTTCCTAGAGTTTGTGTTGGTCTTTTGAGTAAATGTGATTGCTGTAGCTGAGTGTTGTGATAATAGTTGGTGTTAGCACTGTTTATCCACTGGCTTTCACTTGTTTCCCCTCATTCATTCATCCATAATTACCTACAGAGTATCTGTCCTCTTACCCATTCCAACTTATGCACCCATACATATACACCATCTGCTAATCTTGCTGATGTCTTGCTTTGAGTCATCATCTGAGGAAAATAACGCTACCCTTCTCATGTTTGCGTGAGGACAGCCTTAGCGCTACTCTGGACTGACCCCTAGGAGCAAATTGAGTAAAGCAAGGGTACCCAGAAAGAATTACACGATACTGATACTGATCAATGTTAAAAGTATACTGTGAAAGAAGTTTAAGATCATACCGCTCAGCCCTCTTTACAAAGACTTCGGTTGAAGGCATTATACCTATCCCTAGGTGTGAAAGGGAACAGGGTTATCGCTGCACAGGGTATGTGTGTGTGAGGCTTTCGTGAATTTACAGAAGAAATCCCTGAGGCCTGCTCTCCTGCAGGCAAGATTTGCTGTTGCTGCCTCTGCAAACATTGCCTCTGCTTTAGCAGAAATTCTCCTCTGTGATGCCTCTTGTGCGCCTATCTACCTACCTGGGTTTTCTTACCCACACCAACACCATGACCTTCTCACCCAATGTCCTCACATACAGCTGAAGCCAGACTCTGGATGTGCTGCCCAAATGCAAATGTTCAGCCTACACAAGCATCTCTGTAAAACACACACACACACTAAAATACTTTCGTCTACATGTATTTGTTCATTGTAGGTTGTTTTCTGTTACAGCTGATGTTTTGTTTTCCTGACTGGTTGGCAGATTGTGTTGGTTGACTGTGTGTGGGGAAGCTGAGCTGTTTCTCCTTTGATCAAGAGAGATGTAATGTGGGAGAATTTGTCTTCTAGGTGAGGTAATTTATGCAGGAGATGCACAGCCAGGAATAAGACTTGCATATGTCTGCGTGCGTGTGATTGTTCTTGCATTTGTTTGTATGTGTAAGGTGATTTTTAATGGGGTTTAAAGCTAGCTCATAGTGTAAGATATGCTGAAAAGTGGTAACATATACATTTGTGTTTCTCTGACCACACACACATCCAGACGGGCATTAGTAAACAGTGTGTAACGTACTATCAGGGCGGCGCTGCACTGCTGCAGATCTGTCACACAGTTCTCCCTTCATCTAATTAGGTTGCTTCTTAACCTAGCCTGTGAAAAGAAATGAATGACCTAGTTAACATTGTCTCTAGGGTTCTACTATCATGGCTGAAACAGTAATGATTATTATATGGTTATTTTACTTGATATTGAGCCAACAGTTCATAGCTTAAAGAGCTCATTTTCCATCGCTGACATTTTAGTTTTGTTTAGTTTCAACTTTAGTCAAAAGTTTGGACACTGCTTCTCCTTCAGTGGCTTTATGTCTTTATTTTTATTATTTTCAACACTGTACATTGATACTGAGGACATCCGAACTATGAAAGAACATGTATGGAATTGTGTAGATAACAAAACCATGTTAAATAAACGAGAATATGTATGTACATTTTCGATTCTTCAAAGTAGTCACCAGCATGACGACTTTGCACACTCTTGGTATTCCCTCAGTCAGCCTCTTAAGGCACTGACTTGGAATAGTTGAAGCAGTTCACGGAGGTGTTGAGTACTTTTTGGCTGCTTTTCTTTCTCTCTGTGGTCCCACTCATCACACACAATCTCAGTTGTATTCAGATCGGATGATTGTGGTGGCCAGGTCATCTGATGCAGCACTCTATCACTCTCCTTCTTGGACAAATAGCTCTTACATAACCTAGAGGTGTGTTTGGGGTCATTGTCCTGTTGGAAAATAAATGATGGTCCCACTAAGTGCAAACCAGATGGGATGGCATGTGCCATCACATATGAATGAGTCCGAGACAGTCGGTCCGTTTGCATACACTCAAATAACCAGGTTAGAATCATCTTTCTTGAGTAAGCTGATTTCTCTACTGTCATGTAAATGGTTTCCGTAATCAGGGTTGGGGATTAGAGATACCTGATTTCTGCAGGTAGATTTGTCCTAGAGAACTCCACCATCACACTTCCACATCTATGCTTCAGTCACAAATTCAGGAACCGTCTCTTCATCTAACAAAGACACAGCAAATCTTTTTGGACTCTTCATTTCCAAAACTAATGATGGACTTGAAGGTTTGAAGTTGCACTAGCTTGTTGTATTTTTGAATAGTGTTACACACCATTGCATGTGTGCAGGACACTTTCACACTAATTGAATATATGCAGCTCTGCACCAGTGGTCTTTTTCTAAGGAAAAACACATTAGATGCATTAAAGAGCACAGTCATTTCAGTCAGTGTGTGAATCTGCACGCAAGATTTGTGCATGTGTTAAATCTCAGTGCACATGTACTTTATGTACACACAGTTCAGTGTGCAGTAGCATATTCGCCCGCATCCCTGGTGGAGAGAGCCTCACACTATTCACTAATGCAAGTCTGTGGTTGTGAATTAATAATTCAGAGAGCTGGCATAGCTGGGTGGAGCGTCTATTATTCATGGTTGGCAGTGGAATCGACAGATGACTGTTTTTAATATTAAGGACCAGCAGAGACAGTCCTCCGCCACGAAACCAGGGAGTTTTCATCACTTTCATGTCTGTCTCCTTCCTCCAGCTATACCCACCACTTATCTGTGTTCTTAAAGGCTCATTCATGGCTTGTGCTTGCCCTCAGAGAGACACAGACGTGGACTGCAGACACGGATACACTTCTACAGGCTGCAGTCTACAATCAGGGTTTTTTTTTTTTGTGAATGTGTTCCACACATGCGCTTTAGAAAACATGTTGGTGACCTCCTGACAACAAGAAGAGCTCTTTGTTTGTTGTGTATGGAGAACAGAGAACAGAACAAGAATACAACTAAGGATGGGAAACAGTGTGTCCACTTTACTAGTCTGACACACGGTCAGCCAATGCACGTCCTCACAGACCTTTGCAGACTTCAGATGACGTAAAATGGACCCTTGTGAATTGACCTTAACTCGTCTTCTGGTCCCTTGCTCTTGTGATCTCTGTCCACTCCACCTGTGATTGTCTTTCTCTCTCACTTTGTGTTCTGTTATATCTCCTTGTGTCTCTTTGTTTTTACTCTGTTGTACTGTCTCTGTCTCCTTTTTGTTCTCATTGTAAATTCTTAATTGAAATAAGCTTCTTCACACAAAACACTAAGATGGTTTAGATTCAATGATGTGGGACAGAAAATAAATAAATTCCACTTGGCCTGAAATGTGGTTCAGACATAATAAGTTGAAGAAGATAATGAAAGTTGGACCTGTGTCATTTGGCCTTTATTTTGTGGCTGTTCAGCTTTATAGGTGTAATGCATCTGCAACCAAGACCACACTCTTCTACTCTCATGCAGTTTTACAGGACACTACATTTAGACCACTGTCTGCCTTTGTGTTCGAGCTCGTTAAACGTTACAACCTGGTGAGCGTAAAGTTTTCAGAAGAAAGTGCAGCTCTGTTTTGTCCTTCTAGAACCAGGTTTGTCTGTGTCTGTCGTGTTTTTTGAAGCTGTGCTTATTAAATCTGCACATAGTCATTTTTCTTCTCAATTTGGGATTACCCCATCCTCAGGTAATCTCTAGTCTCTATTTCAAGCTAAATGGTATTGTGTTGTCATTTTCTATTTGGATTTTGCCTTTAGTGTTTCCCTCTCTGCCTCCCTTTTCTCCCTTCATGGCTCTCTCCCCTTTTTAGTTCACTGATTTTTCACATTGGTGTCAGTGCTGCTGCCACTGAATACTGCTTTTATTAAAGAGATTTGGATCTCCAGTCACCACTAATGCCGCTGCCATATTGTACCAGCAGCCTACTGTGACTGCTGCTAATGACGTTCTTTGTGTTTCCGTCCCTGTGTTTCGCCTCCTCGTCTCCCCCGTCGTCGTCCTCCTCCTCCTCTGCTCTGAATGAAGGATGTCATGTGTTGCCATCAAAGGAGGAGGAGAGGCCCTGAAAGCAGCAGCAGCAGCTCCCCTTTTCTTCTCACTCATTCTCTTTCTTAAAGCCACTTCAGTAGGTGTGTGTATTTGAGAGACAGCATACATTAGACTGTGGTTGAAGAATGTGTATGCAAATGTATGTAAGTGGCAGAATATATTAGGAGGAAGAGGGCATTGTGTGTACTCGTGTGGTTGTGTGTTGTCAGTGAGAGTTCAGCAACACTGACAGGATAAGCGAGGGCTGCAGAGTGTGCGTGCATGTGCACTATTGAGGCAGATGTCCTGTCAGAAGAACACTGAGCCTCCCAGAATCCCCAGCCCTCTGGCTCTCAGCCAGCACAGCCCACCTCCACCGCCACTATGGGAGCTTCCTACTCTTATCTGGCTCCACATATCCGTTTGCAGAAGAATAAAATGACTGGGGATTGCTCCGGACTGAGTAGTCCCCAGTTTTTCTGTCCTTCTGTTCCTCTCTGCATGTTTCCACACACACAGGCACACACACACACACTGCTACCTGCGAGATCTCCTCTTCATCTCTGTTGTCTGCTTATCAGCATTTCCCCTAAAGAGACTTCAGCCAACAATAGATTTGGCCTGCTGTGAAGTTGTCTGTATATCCACGGTCTGATGAAAGAGCCACTTATTGTTGGGTAACATATTCCTTGTGATCTATGTTCTACATTGCAGTGCAATTTTAAAGTTATCTGTACATACATTACTGTGCAAAAGTCGTAGACCACCATTAGATTTGTATTTTATCAATGTTATGATGACCATATATATTTATTTCTCAGTTTTTAAATTGGAACAGATAGAAACACAAAAAGTGGTTTCTTGGATTCTATCCTTCCACAAAGACCATTCCTGACCAAGCTTCTTCAGACTATGGAAGGATCAACTTGGCATCCAGATGAAGCTGCCAGATGCTGAGTTCAGTCCTTGCCGGACTTCTACTTTTCTGTCAAACAAGAAACTCTGAGAAACTTCTCATTACATCTTGACAGGTCGTCTTCTAAAAGCTTTGTCCTTACACTCTCCATTTTCCTCCATAAAAGTCACACACTCAGTAATTGTCATTTTAGCCTACAGTAGTAGTTTTTTTTTTATATATATATATATATTATTCTGTTTTTAATACTGTGTACACAGTTTCTATATATTCTAGTTGTTTTTAAAAAAAAGGCACTAATAAATAAATATATATAGATAGAAATCTAATGAGTTGCCTAAGACGTTTGCACAGTATTGTATATACTGTACATACACACATGCATACCATGAGGAGAAGTTATATATTGTCTTCTGTAACTCTGGGTTTGTCTTCTAAAGTCTTTAAAAATAATAGGCTGTGCTGCTTTCATAAAAATCATGCTGGTGAATTGGGAAATGTTTTCTTTTTCAGACTTTTTCTTTTTACTTGACCCCTGTTACTGAAGAGATGTCTATGCATCAAGTTTCTGGAGTTTCATATGACTTCAAATTTATTTCTTAGTCTCCCAACTGTACATTGCAATGGCATATTTCTGGACTACCCCTTATGTATTTACACGTTTAGTAGCACATTCAAGACATTTCTAGAGTATGTTTTAGCTAAGCTTTTTTTTTATATATATACCTTTTTCTATCCTTTTTACTTTAAAGACAAAAACACAGTACAAGTCCTGGAAACAACACCCCACATGGTCCAAATATAAATGGGCATATCCTGTTTTAAAAAAAAGCAGTACAAGCAAGCACTCCCCCAGCAGGCAGACTCTTTAATGCAGTGTCTCCATAATATATGCGATGATGGAAGGGACTACAGCCTGCCTCTGCCTGCATGGATATTGTGAGGATATAAATAGCCCATGCTGGATGAGTGTGCGCTTAGTTTGGAACCACAGCACACAGAGCTCAAACAATAAGCCATCACCACTACCCTTCCTCCCCTCTGCTTTCTTCAGTCCAGCACCCTCCCAGAGCTCAAGCAGGGGATTCTCTCTCTCTC
>JAUBNQ010000017.1:22955347-22966553 GCA_032353495.1 Ctenopoma kingsleyae | reverse complement strand
TCTCTCTCTCTCCCTCTTCCTTTCTTTCTTCCACTTCCTGCCTCTCTGCTTTTGTAATCTGTCATCAGTGGCAAGCTAGAGCCTGTCACATCTTACGTCAGAGAGGCAGTGGGGGCTGCCTGCCTGTCTGTCTGACTAACTCACTGACTGACTGTGGTGGGAGAGGTTTCTCTGACGTGCTACACTATTTTTTATTCAGTTAGATAAAGATAGTGAATGACAACTGTGGATTAAACATGCACAACTCTTTTTTTTTTTCTGTTAACTATTTCGCTGGTATTAGCTGGTAGAAGTGTACTGTGAAGGTTATAAGTTCAAATCTGGTAAATCTGTGCCAGGGAAATGTCAATAACCTTGTGTCCTCCTATCTCCTTAACAATTAACATTCCAACGCCCTTGAGCAAGGCACTTTAAATGAATCCTTCCAGTGCAGCTGCTGGCTGTTGCTGTAAGTGAATGGTTGTACTGGGCAGCATTTTAAAGTTATGTCATTCTATTGCTACTGAGCCGAAGAGAACATGGACAAGAGTTTCTGTGGGATGGTAAAAACAACCCAGCAAAAAAAATAAAAACATGTCTAGAAGTGTTTCATGTGGCAGATGGCAGAGGCAGACACACAGTTATAATGACTGAAAAGCCAGAGAATCTCTTAACCTCCTTTGCCACATGATCTTCTCCTGTATTATTTACCATCTCCTGTCTCTGCTTCACTTGAGATTTCCCATCATGCATTTGTTTATACTAGACTCCTTCCCCACTTCAGTCTACCCCCTCTGAGTGCTCCCTGGAATAATCTGCAGCAATTGATCCATACTCAGATGTCTGAGGTTATATTTATTCATTAAGAAATATCTGATCTTTGTAAGTTTGAAAGCTTTAGTTAAGTGACGATTTGTGGCAGATTGTAACTGCTGGAATTGGAATTCATGTCACCATTATGGACTCCAGCTCTAGTTCTCAACAAAGTTGTGGTTGCAGAAAGACGGGGTACACAGATGGATGTAGGCTACAGGAGGATGCCTGACTTTCAGTCTGTTATACATGCTCCTCACAATTGGCAAGGCAGGTAATATATATAAATACATTGTGTGTATTTTAATTTAAGGGGTTTGACAAAACAGTGGCATTAGCCATTTAGGACTTACAGCCTGCTTGAGAATTCTATAGCTGGGTTCAGAAGAGTCGTTCACCACAGAGTATCGGTAACGATATTGGAGACAGGATGAGTTTCATAGTTGAAGTTGGTTACAGCACAGTATGGCAGAACACATGCACTTTCAGATCTTCAATGGTGGATGACTTGACTTGTGTGCGTGCGTGCGTGCGTAGTGGTGTAGTGGTTAGCATTGTTGCGTTAGCTAAAAGGACCCGGGTTCGATCCACAGGTCATCTGGGTGGAGTTTGCATGTTCTCCCTGTGTCTAGGTGGGTTTTCTCAAGGTACTCCGGCTTCCTCCCACCATCCAAAGACATGCCTGTCAAGTTAATTGGTGACACTAAATTGTCCGTAGGTATGAATGTGAGTGTGCCTGGTTGTTTGTCTCTGTGTGTCAGCCCTGCGATGGATTGGTGACCTGTCCAGGGTGTACGCCGCCTCTCGCCCGATGACAGCTTGGATAGGCTCCAGCATCCCCCGTGACCCTTACGAGGACAAGTGGTTAGGAAAGTGGATGGATGTCCAATGTGGTTGTCAGGATTTACTGATGAAAAGGGGATCACAAATGGGTTGCCTAAAGAGCAGAATCACTTGTGCTAATTGGTGATCTCCTCAAGCATCGATTAAAGAACAGATTTCTGTGTTCATGATTGCAGTCCAAACCATACACCTTTTGTAAAGTGACACGTTTGTTTTGTGATTAGACACAAGCCAAGTCTTTCCTGTATCTTATATAATCTTATATGACTTAATAACATTTTTACCTACACTACCAGTCAAAAGTTTGGACACACATAGGATTTACCATGTTTTTCATGAAAAGATACGTGTCTTCAGCTGTGTTACCATCATTGCAAAAGGTTTTTTTAATGATCAGTTATCCTCTTAATTTAATAAACTTCCATTAGCAAACATAATGTACTATTAGAGGAAAGTACTAAAGTTTGCTGATATTAGGTCTGTTTTTCTCCATTTCTACTACATTTTTTTTTTATTTTTGTGTGTCCAAACTTTTGACTGGTAGTGTACATTTTTGTAGACACACCTTTGCTAACTTCCCAACCTGATACATATCACATGTATGTGTTCGTCATTTGCTGTAGTAAATAGACCTACTGTCAAGTACTTTACATATGGGGAAATGTGATAGTCATTTGTTGTTGACTGTTCTATGCTGTCTTTGCACTGTACAGAGCCCCTGGCCCTGTGAGCGCTTTTTTACCCCCATGAGCTTATATTGTAGATTTGCATACCCAGCAGGGCACATTTCCATATTTTTCCGGTTTCTTGTTGATGTCAGTATATTTTGCATTACAGCTTTGTACTGAGCATTAGTCAGGGTTCGATAGTTATAGCTGCACTATAGTTGTATCACAGCCTCGGCAGTTCCCCAACAGTGTTACAGTTGGCAATCAGGTCTGCACATTAGCAGATTTTTATCTCTGTGTCTACACCGCCTGTCTTTACCTAACATGGTTCTCATTTTCAGATTGACCATAGAAATAACAAATCTTGACATGATTTTGGTCAGTTTGAACACTGCTACAAACTTGCGTAGAGGTTTACTTAGGTCCAGCTCTGTCACTCGTTCCGAACAGCATAACTACTCACAACAGTCTTATAGTTAAGCTGAACTATATCGTCCTCTTCTAGAAGTAGACTTTTGTAAAGTCTCATAGACACTGTGCTAGTAGCCCTGTAATCTGTGAATGGCCCTGGGCCTAACCAGTACCAGAGATGTCTGTTTACATAACACACAGCTTTGTTACAGTAGTTTTCAAAGCTGACAACAGCAAACTGAGTTAAGACACCAGCCCTCTCTGGTGGTCTCTATTTAGGTTTTTATTTATCTGGCGAAAGCTGACAGAGCAACTATCAGAGAAACATTGCACATGGTGGGAGTCCACTACAAACCCACCTCAAACCCAAGTGCTATGTTTTGTTTGTTTGAGTTGAATGTCAGCTAATAAAACCAGGATTGACGTGCAAGCTAAAAATGTTCGAGCTAATCCATTGACCATGAACTGGAAGGCTGATGTGTGCAATAATGAGATGGTGATTTAAGCATTTAACTAGGAATGTACACGTCCACAGTTTTGTGACGCAAACCCGAGAGACAAAAATGCAAACCCCCACCCAACGCGCTGCCATCCTGTTCCAGATATCCCACCAATCTCAGGGTGGTGTCTCCCACATATTATTACCCGAATGAATAATCTGTCACACATTTCAAAAGAAACACATCAGGCAGTAACAAACGCATTGTTTCGTCATCTATAAGTTAAACAATAGTTGTTAAATGTTTGAAGTAATATCAGCATTTAGCACAGTGGATATAATAAACTGGTCTTATTGTGAATTGGCAGAGCATAGCGAACTGTTAATGTGGTAAGATCATACAGACATGCAACAGGACGCCATATTTACTTTATCACTTTCATCTAGATTCATGAAGGCAGCTTCATTACAAAAGGTTCCAGCTGCTGATAGTAATCACAAAGACAGTGGAAGTGGAAAATGATTTAGGACACAATACAAGCAATAATGAAAATGGCACACCAGACAAAAACAATAGTAATATTCCTGTGATCTGGCATGGCAAAGGAAAAGGTTGTGCTACACTCTGGGAAGTGCTACATCAAAGGCCGCGTTGCCATGACAGTGTCACCAGCAGCTTCCTCTGCACAGAGAGAAGATTAGGAGGAGGCGAACTGAGAAGGAAGTGATTTCCACTTGTTTGCGGCACATCTGGTAGTCAGTGTGAAGTAGAATGCTAATTGTACACTTTGATGTGTAACCTAGTGCTGAGCTAGGTTAACCAAACATTTACAGTACGTCATGGGTTTTTTTTTCTTCAAGATTCTTGTGGTTTCAAAGTATATCTTGGTATTTTTCTTTCATGCATTTTGCGGCCTTTATATAGGTTTGTGGCTTATTCTGCTGCCAGGAGTGCAAAGACTATAAAAGTAAGAAAGCATTCAATGAGAGATTTGTCAAATGTTCTATTACAAGTAAGTATGAAGCTCAATATTAATGCACAATATCTTATCCTTTGAACCAAGGTATTCAAGTATTAAAAAAACTGTTGATCAGTCACGGTCCCTGTGGTTCTCCATTTGACAAATATCATGCTCCAAATTATAATGGTTTTCCTTGGAGGTACAGGGCAGTTTGGTTGGGTGTTTTCATCCCAATAAGACCTCCAGTCCAGAGAATTAATCATTTCTCTCCACTGTCTGTAGCTTGGCCATGTAGTGTAGGTGAATTATACTGCATTCACAATGTTGCTCCACCATGCACATCGTCAACAAAATGAGATTAACTTTTTTGTAGGGCTGGGCACGTTAACGCGTTATTGCATTCATTCATTAACGCCGTTAATTATTTTATCGCACGTTAACACAGTTTTATCATTATTATTATTATTATTATGACGACGAAAGTCCGTTGCTCATTGGGTCTGAATACACATACAGACAAACAATGGGTCACAGGAGGGGTGGGATGTTGATCAGTACTGGCTATGCGCATCAGAACGATGCTCCGCCGTGCACGACAGAGATCTGAGGAGAATAAATAAACGCGACCATGTAGAGGCAGAAATGACATAAGATGATGCTGTTTAGCTTAATAAAAGAAAAAGGTACAGACCTGTGGTTACATGCCAGTGGTTATCTAGTTTTTCTATAATAAACTAGATAAACGTTAATGTCCTGGCAAATAGCTTCGGTTTTCTATTTTATTTGATTACATTAATGTTTAACTTGAGATTTACAAGAAATATTTAACTGGTACTGTGTAAAGGGAATACTGTTAAAAAACATAATTTGTGTTTGCAGACTAAATATTACTGAAATCTTGTTCATATCATAAAAGTAAAAAAAAAACTTTTGAATTATTACATTTTGCCGGTAACATTGCGATTAATCGCAATTAAATATTCTAATCGTTGCCCAGCACTACTTTTTTGATATACTTTCTACACAGATATTCAGCAAGAGTAATGGTACATTATACAGTAGCATAGCACCTTGTGGAGCGGTATTAGCCGAGCTTCTTTTTCTTCATGTATGATATGACAGTGCATTCATTTTTAGTGGTGTGTTGGAGGCATATTGTTTCTATAAGAAACTGAATGTTGGTTTATATAGTTGATATGGTTTCTCTACAGCGTGTATAGATATTTGAACTGAAGACCTCTTTTCTCTTGCAACTTATGCTGAGTACCTCTTGACTAACTTAAGGCGAGTGATGTGAGCAGCGAGATGCTGAATCTCTTGAATAGCTCGCAGGCATTCCTCAAGCCTAGAGAAAGAGCGAGAGAGAGATAAGAATAGCACTTACTTGTCTCTCCTCTATTGGCCAACTAGCGTGGTTGTGGGTTGGTGAGCCACATTGCTCTGTTCCAACAGCACTGCTGTAGATGTAAGGAAAGAGGCAAAGGGAAAGGTCCACCAAAGCAACCTGGCCTTGTATATATTTCACTCTATCACTTTGCATACATGTCTGCAGTGGTCTGCAATTAGGCTTTTTTCCTGTTTGAACACAGGATATGGCTATGCAGTGGAGCTCTGGCTGTCTGATATACATTTATCTAAAATTCCGAAGGGCACTGAGTTACTTTTAAGAGTGCCGGTGGAAAGTTACTTTCTTACACTCAGCGGATAAAAGATTACATGTAGGGGAAATCAAAGTGGCAGGAGAGGTTAAAAAACAAATTTTTTATTTTTTTTATTTGTAACGTTGTGTTTATGTTACGACCTTTTCTGACCCAACTCCAACAAGAGTGGCTGTAGTCAGTCTGAAGGGAGGCATTGACCACAGTACTCACGCTCACACTGGACTCTAGCTATAGCCCCTCCCTGCCTCATACTGGAAAATATGCGTCATCTACTTCCTCCTCCTCTTGCTCCCCTCCCTCCCCATTTCAACTTCCTGTTCTCTGGGCTGGTCGGAAGTGAGATGCTTTGAAAGGAGTCTGCTACGGGAAACTTTATTCACTCACTGTTACACCTTTAAGCTGTTGTGATATTTACTATTCTGCTACTGATTTATTACTGTGTCTGTGACAATGAAGGGCCACAACATAATTTGGAAAAAAAAAGTTGTGTGACACTCACACAAAAACATACACATTCAGTTTTCAGCCAGACAAAAAGACAATAGAGGTATGGGTTAATGTTAACATACAGTACATGAGGACACACACACCACCCTATACATTTTTCACACATGCTTTTCTAGTCGCACACCCAACCACACATGGAAAGTGAGACACAAATGTACACACTCTAGAAACCTGAAGTCTTCACGTTCTTTCTCCCTCTATCCTCTTTGTTTCTCTTTTTCTGCATCTCTTTCTCACCCTTCTTCTTCTTTGTCACTGCATCGCTGCATCAAGGTCACCTTTGAATATATATTACAGTGTTTCCCCTACCATTATACAAGGGGTGCACCGCGACCCCCCCAACTGTACCACCCGCCCCACCAAGATGGTCAAGTTAATTTTATTTAATTAGATTTTCTGTACAGCGTCAGATCACATTAGAAGTTATTTCAGGTTCCCTTTCCTATAGAACAGGTCTGTTATATAACATGTTGTTATTTTATTAAACTAACTAAACAGCTTCATGTTATTTTGTCTTATTTACATGATGGTTTCATCTCTGTCTCTCTGTATCACGTGCAGCGGAGTTCTGCCGCAATGCATACACACAAAGACATTCATGCACACAGATGAACTCACTAGCTGACAGAGAGCGGGCGCACGTCAGGAAATATGACTTTTAAAGCATTAAGACCAAAATACACACACACCAGCCGGGGCGCATCATATTTAAACTGTAAAGCTGATGTTAAGCAAATGAAACCATCTATTTCTATGACTTTAGTCCATTTTCCTTGTTATGTTTCTAGCATTAAATAACATTTGTACAGTCAGGAACCTTCCAGTTCTATGTAGAATTGTTTGTGCGTTTGGAGACATTGTGTAAAACGATCCATATGAACATTTCCACAGTGAGAAGTTCTGTGCTCATTTCTGCAGGCGTTGACAGGGCTAACTTTATTAATTATTCATGATTATTAATTTTCCCCGGCACAGATTTACGATCGGTCAGAATGTGACAATTTTTTCTTCTGTCTTCTATGAGCAGCTTATTTTGTTGGCCAAAGAAACTAAAAATTAGAAATGAGGAGGATGCATGTGGACAGATCAGACATATTATATTTGCACTTAATTACACACGTTTTCTATTTATAACAGTCAAACCACCCAACCCCACTGCAGAGTGAGTGTATAAAATATAAAATGACACACATTTCCAATGGTTGTTCCTCTGCATGTCTGATGTGGTGTAGCTGTGCTTCACTATGACTTTCTTTCTGTGGACATACGCTTGTCCATGTCAGTAGTGTGTGCATATGTCAAAATATTAAAATATAGATTGTGATAAGATAAAATATTTGCCAGCTGAGGTATTACAGTTTCAAAGCAGCTACTCTTGCAGACAAATACAAATCTGTTATTATCACTAATAAGAGAGAAAAGGGTTGGCTGTGTTTCTAAAACACTACTTTTTTTTTGTTACAGGTCTGATGGTACTAGCTGAACAGTGACCGCTACCTGCCTGAGGACACCTGCTGCCCAATTCCCTTCATCATGTCTGGGATCCATGTAAGTCAAATATGTGTTTTCAGTATAGGTGAACAGCTATACTGGTAGACAAACACATCTTCAACACTACGATTCATACATTTTACACATTTAAACTGCTAAACATGCACTTCCTCTGACTTCTTAGACCAGCTTGAAGAGGTTATACAACTCATTATAATATATAAGATGTAAGATCTGAATAATACAACAACAGACGCTTCTGTCTAAGTGGGTTTCTGTCTAGTTCTGGCGCTCATTTAGTAGCGTGTCATTACGAATAAGTGACAACCATGATGTCTTGGTTCACATGTATCCTGACTGTCAGTTGTTATAATATTGGCTGTGAAGGGATTAATGTGTAGTCCACTGTCACATGTTAGGAAGTGTTATGCTTAAACTCTGGATATAAATGCTTGTACAACTTTATTAGTCCCTGTCCAAATTCTCAAGTCTTTCTGGTGGTTAATGTTCTCCTCATCAAAAGTTGGGTTTTGTTAGTGTTCTTTTTGATGGATAACAACACTCTGTAACACATTCTTTGGATCAATCAGAGGGTTTATTTTTCCTGTCCTATTTTTCCTATATTGGTACTTTTAGTCAGCTTTATTGTGTGTCTGAGACTTGAGACTGCTTAAAGGTTAACTGATATGTACAAACACACTTGCGCACACACAAAGGAAGCTGTGCAAGAACCCGTACTGACCTAGGTGCCGAAATAAACCCATCTGTCACAGTACAGTGCTTCGCTACAGTCAGGTGGTCTTCAAATACATCACCTTTTTAAGAATTTAGAGAGACAACAGCTGGCACCAAGCTCAACTTGATTTCAGTATTTTCTTGAATGACTCGGGCTGTGATGCGAGCACTGGATTTGTTCTTCTTATGTCTTCTTTCTTAGCAACTTTCTGAATATGTCATTAAGCTAAGATGAATAATTAATCAAGTTTTAATGCCAAAATCAATAGCCAGATCTTTCAGGATGTTTTGGCCTTTTGACCCTTTTATAAATGTGCTTTATTGCAGCATAAATGAGTTACAGATTTTAGTGTTGCCTTGGCTTGTCAGTGATGGCAGTGTATCACTATAGTACTTAAATAGTGAGTTTCTGCCATGATGTCATAAGGCCAGGGCGCTTCTTGACAGCAGACCACAGAGTGACTTGTATGTATGTCACTCCAGAGGTAAACTAGACTAATAATTGTGCACATCCTGCATGTGGTAGACCTCCAGTGCATTTTATTCTGGAAAATATGGTGATGTGAAATTATTAATCATCAGGTTTCTGCAAAACAGATTAGTGTCTGTGAAGATTCTTTTTCTTCTCCAGTTGCTTTGTTTCTTGTACAAGGCTACATTTTAAATTACTAAATATCCTAAAGAAATTTTCTCCGTCTGTTCACGCTGTCCAGCAGAATCAGTTTTCATTAATACGTTCTTTTTTTATGTTATTGTTCAAGTGTCCGAAATGTGGACAAGCACTGCTTCTTTGTATCCACATAACCTTCACACACAGTTGTCAGCAGTGGCCCGAACTCATTATGCAGTATTGACTGAGACTGCATCAGACACATGCAGCTGGACTGGGTGTTGTCAGGAATGAAGCACACCTCACACCTGCTGCTTTGTACTCTGCTTTTCTCATTTCATCTCATTCGTTCTGCTGTGCTTTGTTGTCGATCACAGCGCTGAATCTAACGGTGCAAACTGAGTAGATTCAATGTCATATGCCTGTGGTCACTGTATCATTATATCGTTGGTCAGTTGTGTGGTCGAGCTGTATTTTGTATCCTATTGTCTGCTGTAGCAAAATGCTATGGCTAGCTGGTTAGCTAGGCTAGGTTTAACCCAACTCACAGAGGCTGTTTTCTAAAATTCACATTATTATTCCACAAAAATAAATGAGACAGCAGCCAAATTCAGTTATGATGGAGAAAGGAGGATGGCAGGCAGGGCTGTTTAACTGCCTATAATATATAGGTATATATCATTATTATAATCTAAAAAGACAAAAGAAAATGTATTTCTGTATTTTAAGAGGTTAACCAGTCAACATGAAAACTGTAACCTAACTTCAGTGGTTCTATTGTTACTCATTTTTTCAGGTGAAGGGAATTTACTTAACTTTTTTGAAGATTTGTATAACCCTGTGGTATATTAATCATAGACTTTGATGTGGGTGGGGTTAGTATTCACAACTTCAAAGAAATAAATTATTGCCTGGAATTTACACCACACCTTCTGTGCTGTCACCCAGTTTTATGTTTAAGATATTAATCATAGTTTTTTCCCTCCATTTTGGAATTAATTGTGGTAGCACATACAGTATGTGTCAATCAAATAGCATTTTATTGTCAATTCAATATGCATTTAAGTCTTAGTTGAACATCACTTATAAGAGTCACATGTTTGTAGTTTTTATTGTGTTTTATGTGGCTGACTTTGCAGGGCAAACACATTCTTAACAAAAGATCAGTCATCTCCTTAGAATAAAACACAAACTCAAACTGTCTTCTGTAGTTATTTCCACGTCTGTCCTCATTTCCATTATTGCTGTGTACTATAACCATGTATTATAAAATACTAATAGCTCCTCATCATAAGCTTACCTCCGATTAATAGTGGTTCTTCTGTTCTGTAGGCACCATGGTCGACTGGCACAGAGTGTGTAGCCAAGTACAACTTCCAGACTGCCAATGAACAGGACCTGCCCTTCTGTAAAGGAGATGTACTGACCATCATTGGAGTCACCAGGGTAAGAAAGCAGGTGGTTGAGCACACGGTTGTAAATAATGCACATTGTGCTAGATAAACTCTTAAAGCCGATGTACTGTCTTGTATTTAGAATGTATTCTCCAACATGTGTAGAGTGTATTTAGTGAGAGATATGCTGATCACTTTCAGAATGACATTCATGTAATTCCTATTACACATTGTGTTGTCATGTTTCTGGTTGTTTCAGGATCCCAACTGGTACAGAGCAAGGAACACGGTGGGCAGAGAGGGCACCATACCTGCTAACTATGTCCAGAAAAGGGAAGGAGTCAAGTCAGGCGGGAAGCTCAGTCTTATGCCGTATGTACCAAATGGCTAACATACAGTGGGGCAAAAAAGTATTTGGCAGCCACCGACTGTGCAAGTTGTCCCACTTAAAAAGATGAGAGATGTCTTTAATTTTCATCATATGTACACTTCAACTGTAAGAGACAGAATTAAAAAAAAAAAATCCAGGAAATCACATTGTTTGATTTTTAAAGAATTTATTTGTATAATGGTGCAGAAAATAAGTATTTGGTCAATAACAAAAGTTCATCTCAATACTTTGTAATGTAACCTTGGTTGGCAATGACAGAGGTCAAACATTTCCTGTAGGTCTTCACCAGGTTTGCACACACT
>JAUBNQ010000017.1:22930591-22945397 GCA_032353495.1 Ctenopoma kingsleyae | reverse complement strand
CTTTAGAAAAAAAGTGACATCACATGAAATCAGGAAAAATATTGGTCCTAGACAGTTTATCCTCTTTTTTTTCTGGACGTTGTGTTCAACTGTTTCAAAGCAGCTAAAGCTTGTTCAGTTGCAAATATGTTCAGGCCCATTCACTTTTTGCACAGTTTATTATGTTATAGATTTCATTTTATTGATGAGTTGATTGACGTGTCTAGCATTTGTGACACCGTGGAGTTCTACCCAAAGGTTTTCATTTTGTCTCATTAGACCAAAGAACTTTTTCTTTCCCCACAATTTATGTCACATCAAGGTCTAATAATTTTGTAAATAAAAATTATTTAAAAATTGGCAAACATTTTTTAAAAATATATTTTCACTGTAATTATGGTTTTTTAAGTGTTAATTGATGGAAACCCACCCAGCATTAGTATCCATTTATAATTAAATCTAAGTGTGGAGTCACTTTATATTCTGAGATCACAAAAACTACATATGAAGTTCAGACAAGACACATATCAACTTACATGAAGAGTTTGTGAAGGTAAAAGTGCTCAGCTGAAATGCACAACCAGTGTACCTGCATTGTTATTTAAAGCTACTAGTTCCTCTGAGCTCTGTGAAGAAAATCAACAGACAAATAATAACATTGAGCTTTGTCAGCAGTTGTATCAGGGGGGACCCACAACAATTAGAAAAGATGCTGTTGCCAGCAACATGCCATTGTTTTCCTGCAACAGAAATAAAGAAGAAAGATGCAAAAACTGATTGGAGGGTGGGGGGTAGTCAAGGGAATGTGTGTATTAGAGTGTGTGTATGTGTGTAATGCTGCAGTGTCAGGTGTAACAGGATTTTCTACCTGACAGCCGCCTGCAGACAGATCTTAAATCAGCGAGACAGCTGTCAGAGCGAGACCAATTTATTAACAGTAGCTACACAGTATAATTTTCCAATTCCACAGCAATAAAATAAGAAAATGTCATTATCAGATTGTAAACGTAAATAACTGTTAGGTCAAGTTTGGTTCCCCTTCCCACAGTGACACACTCAGACTCATACAGCAGATCTGGACCACTGGTGAATGTCATTTCTATGAGGAAATTATTACAAGTGGGATTTGCCCAGTGTGTTTATAGGAAAACCGTGACAGCTTTAAGCTGATAGTTTGTAGTTCAGGTGAACTGAAATGCATTTCTCTTTTTCTTCTGTGGCAGGAATATTTGTGTATTATCAAATAAATTCAATTCAACATCTTAAATGGCAAAACAAACGACCTAAAAACTGGTTTTGATGGATGGAAGCTGCATAAAGACCTGTTCTCTGAATGCTTTTTGCTAAATGTATGAACTGAGGGCTCTCTATCTTTTTTTTGTCCAACAGAGGTTTTCCACCAAGTCAGACGTCTGGAGTTACGGGATCCTACTCTGGGAGATCTACTCATTTGGGCGCGTGCCTTACCCTAGAATTGTAAGTCTCTGTGGATCAATGAGGTCTGATGTGTACCAGCAGGTGGCAGGCTTCATTGCTGAGACCAGGATATATTGTTTTTATTTATTTTTGTACAACATTATTAAAATGTCCTGCACCTTCAGTGTTGACCTCAAAATAATTAGATTTATGGTATTTTGCTGCTGGATCAGGTTATGAGAATGTCCCACTTTGTACTATAAATTATGAATTCAGCTCCTGCATGTTTCACCACTTGTTACATTAACATATTTATAACTTCTGGAGTTGAGTCAGTCAGGTGCATTTGCTGAATTTCTGTCTCTGTCCCTCAGCCGTTGAAGGAGGTGGTGCCCCGGGTAGAGAAGGGGTACAAGATGGACGCCCCGGACGGCTGCCCGCCGGTGGTGTACGACCTAATGAAGCAGTGCTGGACCCTGGACGCCGTGATGCGGCCCTCCTTCCGCATGTTGAGGGAGAAGCTGCAGCATATCAGAGCCAAGGAGCTCTACCTGTGAAGAGGAGGCGCGTGGGGGGAGGGGGCGTAGGAGGGAGAGGAGCTGGGGGGCGAGACGCAGCCCAGTGCAGCTGCAAATCGGGAGGAGGAGGAAATGAAAAAGAGGGACCATAGCTCCTTCCTTCTGTCTGCCCAATCTGTTGACCCGTGAGACTGCCATAACTGAACCCCCTCCCCCAACCTCCGACGTCCACCACCAGACGTCCTCCGCTTCCTCACAAGGACTGCTTCCTGTTTGTGTTGTATAGCTTTTGCCAGACAGTTTTCCTCTTCTCTCGATGGGCCACTGCTCCTTCCTCCTTCTATACCTGCTGCCGCTCGCTCGCTCGCTCTCTCTCCTTTCTTGGTCCAAGTTTCTTTTCTTCTTCCAGATTCCTTCTCTTTCTTATGTTTTCTACCCCTCCATTTTCTCCTCCTCCTCTCCTGAACATGGCATTAACTGGAGGGGAGGCTGGCCTTTTCCTCCATGTTTGTCAGGTGCTCCCCCCCTCCCTCCATCCCCTCATCATTCCTGGATCTCTGTATCACCGTGTGGCTCTGCATGCCTTTCAGCCCAACTCTCTGTCATTCCATCCTCCTCTTCTTCGATCCCTCCCCTCGGCATGGTGTCAGGTGTGGGGCCTTCGCTCTGTGCCAAAGTGCCTCCAGTCTACAGAGCTCCAGACTTCCCTCCAGCACTTCTTTTCAATTGGACTATTGTGGTTTGATTTTTTTATTACTTTTTTTAAGAGATCTTTTTTATTGCTTTCTTTTTCTTTTCAGGGAGGTTATCAAACAGTTTTTTTAACGCTGTCTCCTCTGCCTCTAACATCTTCCCATCAGACTGGATTTTTTTTTTTTTTTTTTTTTAAAGAGAGCATGAACAGGAAGAGAGAGAATTTGGGAGCCAGCATCACGTTCATCCTCCAACCAAGGCAGCTCAGAGGAGCCGTCGGGGTGGGGGTGGGGGGCAGGACAGTAACAGGAGGAGAAGTAGTTCACAAACATGGTCGAGTCATCATACGTGGGCTTGTTTTTATATCAAAGTATATTTAAAGGATTAAAAAAAAAAAGAACAAGGATAAAACTGACTTTGGCAGAGAATGAAAAAGGACTTTCAGGAGCCAGGAGCGTCTTGGCGTTAGGAATGCTCAGTGTCTCTGTGAACGCTGGGGTCGGGGTGGTGCATGCTGTGTGTGAGAGGCCTTGGGGTTCAATTGTCAGTGCTTTCAATGTTCATTGTTTTATTATGCTATCATGATTATGAATAAATCATTCCATCTGAACAGCGTGGAAACACCTGCATCATTATATCAGCAAGTCTGTGTGTGTGTGTGCGTCTGACGGTGAGATCTAAGTGCTATTCTATTGTTATTAGGAGGTCACATAAAGGTGTTTCACATGACATATTGCATCTCCTGAAATCACGATTCAACAGTAAAGCATTGATTATAATACTTGAATGAAATTACAAATATTCTCTTACTTTCTGTAATTAATAACACTCAGGAAAATTAGTGGAAATGTTCACATTTTTTCATCTATTCACACCTGTGAGATGTTTCATAACAGCAGCCTGACTGAAGCCGATCAGTGCTGGGTGTCTTGCTAAAGGGCACTTTGATAGTATTGGATCATAAAGAGGAGTAAGTGTCATTCATTCTCTTCCATTAGATTTTAAGCCAGCACCTTACCAACTATAATAGATCAAAGGTATTTAGGATTAACGAAGTATTTCTAATCCTGGTTTTTAGCCTCATCTGAGTAACTAAACTGCCTGGATCGTATGGTGTGTTACAAGATAAGTGTGAAGGACCTGAGATTGTTTACAGAATGCTACAGTACATAATTCTCAACAGGGTTTGCCCTCATATTAAAAACAACGTCTAACCGCATCAAACAACAGCACAAAAGGAGAAAATGGTTCTTTGATTTGAATATTTAACATGCCGTGAGTAACTTGTGACACAGATCCTGAGACATAATGACTGTGAGCTGATGATCTAAAGAAGCGTGTCTCGTCTCTTAAAGCCCGATCTCTTCACAGATGTACGACTATAAATAATCCTCCTGTGATAATCTTTTGATAGCATGAGCGCCGTGAACAGGTGGCAAAGTGTCAGCATGGCCTCATAGGTGTGAAGCGGTATGTTATGTTCCTGTTAATGTCAGTCGAGCGGGTTCCAGCAGTTAACACAGAGCCTCCTCTGCTCTGTGGAGAGCGTCCACTTGCCCCCAGTGCTGAAACTTACGGGCTGGGCTGAGACCACCAATCTTCCAGTCTCACTCTTTGAGTCTTGTGCTTCCACTTTTATCTCATTCAGCTCTTGTCTTTTTTTTTTATTATTATGTTGACCAAACCCTGCCCTCCCCGTGCCTTCTCCCGCTGCAGCAAACAGATATTTGGAGTATAATTTCATGTGATTCCTATGAATTTTAATGGCAGTGACAGGGCAGTAACAATGGGTCTGGTTACATAAGTAAGGCAGTTTGTGCTCATGGCCAAGACTGTGCTGCTGTCAGGACCTATCATGCCAGCTCCAATTTACCATGCTGCCATGGCTGCACGAGATGGTCTTGCTGCAGAGCCCCCCCTCAGTTTGTCTCTTCAGCTCACTGGCAAAAAGTAGAAGTCATTAGCCAATAGTGAGAAGATTTTTGAATGTTGCTTGTCAGCAGTCACCAGTGGACAGGGGTCGAGGGGTCTGGAAAGGAGCAACACAGAGCTGAGTCTTAAAATGAAATTGCAACTGTGAAGGAGTTACTCAGCCTATTCATCCATCTGATATGACGAAATATAACATACTGGATATTACATTTGGCCATGTTTACAGTCAACGTCAGGGGTCGAAGGTCATCACATTCAGTGTCTTGTTCAAGGACACTTGTTTGTACAATGTTAGGACATTAATCACTGTAGAGATACCCTTGACACCATCTCATTACATCCTAACATTCATTGTTACTGTACATTCATAGTACAGTAAAGCTTTGTCATTCTTTAAAAAAAGAAATGAATTAATAAAAGCTCAACTTGAGGTATCACCGTGCTGACAGGAAAGAGAGAGAGTTAATGCACAGATTCGTGTCTGGATGCTTCGCTCTTTCATTCACGCACAGCTAATCCTGACAACCGCACAGCTCCACGTTCTTAGCAGGCACCACCAGCAGGATTGATGTGTTAATCAGCTTTCGATAAGTTATGGATCTGTCCTGCTGACGGCAGCCAGGCAGAACTTAACAGCAACAAATTAGTCTCTGAATTAATCTGATTATGATCTGATTTTTTTTTTTTTCTCTTTCCTCCTTCCTTGGTTTGGAGGGTGAGTTTGAGGAAGACACTGAGAGCTGGTTGTGTTTTTGTGGCCCTCATTTGTGTCAAGCTGGACCTGACACATTTACATTTGTGACAGAATGAGGGTGAAGTGGTGAGATGGTGAGCAATTCAGGCTCCTTTTTTTTTTTCTTAAGCCTTCAGCCTGTTGCTGGGTAACACGATGCCAATTTTCTTGAAGCCACCAGGAAGACATATTTGTGTGTGTGTGTGTGTGTGTCTCTGACCCGGATCAGTCAGCATTTACAGGTTTTTTCTCTCATTTATCAGCTTTTAGTTGTTGTTGTTTTTGCAGCACCGGCCTGCTTTATATTTGCACAGATGGACTATTTCCACCTTGACATTTTCCCAGGTTTCTCAAGCTTTTCACACTGAATCCATTAAACAACTACATGTATTCACACCCATAATGTTTCATTTTTCAAGGGCAACACAACAGTAGTTATTCACAGTGGGGTGAGAATTGTTTTTCCCAGAATCAATTTTATTCAATTTTTTCTTTGCAAAACTTGAGATAAGAAGCTTGATACCGCATCCTTGACTGTATGATAACTACACTTTACTGCCAAAAGTATTGGGACGCTTGCCTTTACACACATATGAACATTAATGGCTTTAACTCTTCTGAGATGTCCACAAGCTCTAGAAGTGTGTTCATGGGAATATTTGACCATTCTTCCAGGAGAGCATTTGTGAGGTCAGGAACTGATGTTGGACCTGGAGGCCTGGTTCTCGGTCTCCGCTCTAATTCATCCCAAAGGTGTCAGCAATGGAAACAAAAGTAGAACCTCAACCAAGTAAGTTGCTGAAATCCAAAAGCCTTATTCTGTTATTTTTAAGGAGTAAGTATTTCCAGGTTTTACTGCACGCTAAACGAAGCAGCGTCACCATATTTACCTTAATGACATGAGAGTGTCACTGATCTGTTCATTTAACTCACCGAAAATGTGTTTCGCCTAAAATGTCGAAGGATTGCGGATAGGTCAGTGATGCAGCAGATTGTAGGGAAGAAACTCTTGTTACCCCTGAATTACTGACACTGAGGGCTTTGTTTATACAGCTCTGGCACTGTCATTGAGTGAGTGTGGGAGTTCTCCATTTTCAGCCTGTTTCAGGGACAGTGAGCGGGCGTCGAGCTGACAGGAGATGAAGTAAATGATATTGACATTATCAGGCCAACATTCGGCTGGCTGTGTCAAATGTGCACATGGCCTCAGTGACAGCAATCTTTTCTCATCACTTGGTCACATCGCATGCCTTTTTCTGTATGGTTTCTCCCCTCACCACTTTGCTGAACAGCCTAAAAATATGTTGTTTCCTGCTGCAATTAGTTTCTATTTGGGGACACTTGCACAACAATGTTAGTCTTTCAGACACGGGTGCCACTTTTTGTCCTTGTGTGAGACTCTGCATTCGGGCCCTTGTGCTGTGTGACAGCAGTGTAGTGGTGTTGGTGCTTTTAGCAGCCTGAATCACTCTCCTGTTGGGCACATGCTACATATGGAGTTTATTCAACTCCATGCTCTATTTACTCTGATACAGCAACAGACGTGTCTGCGATGTAAATGTTGGCGTCTTAATTTCCCATTCGGAAGTTCGTCTTGGTCACCGTTTTGTTCTTTGCAGCCTTGGGTTTCTGTTAATGTATGAAAGTGCTACAAAGAAGCTCAGTATGACTCTCGACAAGTTGTCGGTGACTTGTACCAACAACTCACTGTTTTTCGTGTCTGACTGCAGGAGGCATGACCTCATAAACAGAGCTACTCATCAGCACGGCAACATAGACTGCAAGACAGAAGGGAGCATGACTTCAGATGTCAGTCGGAGAGCGTCATCAGGACATCCTGTACCGTAGGAACAAATGTTCAGCTTTGAATGAAGTACAGAGATAGGAAACTTGCGTCTTATTCAAACATTTTACATTGAAAGCTATTACATTTACATTTGATAAATATTGTAGAGTATTTTTTATGTTCATTTGCTTCAGCTTTTATTTTGGTAAAAACCTAAAGGACAATAAAGATTTTTTGTGTTTTCACTGACACTTAATTGTATTTTGTATATATAAACAACATTTAGCAGTTGATAGCTGCAACACACTCAAAAACAGCTGTGTTACATCACCTTTCCTTTTAATTACACTTTCTAATCATCTGGGAACTGAAGATACTAATTGGTCCAGTTTTGCAAGTGGAATATTTGCAGATTCATCAAGACTTCAGCTGCTCATTAGTTTGTAGATGCTGTTGTCTGATTCTTCTCTTCATGATGATTTTTGATGCCAACTTACCACATCCATATTTCCAGACACGAAAGCTGAAACTTGAACTAGTCTGACAACAGAACATGTTTCCACCATCTTTCAGTCCCTCTGACGTGAGCTTAGAGAACTCAGCAGTTTTTCTGCACATGAATGAATACGTAATAGTTAATGTCAAGTTGCGATTCTGGGTGCAGCGTTGTGCTTTAAGTGACAATGGTTTAGCCCATGTGCCTATATTCATCACAGTAGCATAAAGCCATAGCTGAAAACTCAAAGGATCAAGTCATTAGGACGCATCAACCAGAGAACATGAATGTGCCCAGAGACTTTTTGAGTGAAAATCAAATTTCAGTCTGGAGCACAGCTGTGGACACAGAGCCACACTTCCTACATCAAAATCATGCAAGAGTCTGAGGTTGAATGTGCTAAGATGTGTAAGATTTTTTTTGTGTAGCGCTGATAATTAAAGCTCACGCTGCGGGCCACGCTGTTTGGAAGCTCATGCATGAGACAGATAACACACAGAGACAAAGTTGGACAGTGGATCTGATGGATGACAGTGCAGCAGTGATGTCATGATGGACTAATGCAAACCAGTACGTGCCACCTCTGTCAAACCCACCCTCACTGTGTCTCATTCTGAGATCATGCAGGCTCACAGACAGAGGGAAACTGGAGAAGCAGGATAAAAACCACAACAAAGGCAAGACCTGTCCACTGAGCTGCATGTAAACAGTTCCTGCTGCCTGTGATGTAACGCCGACCTGCTTTTTGAACCTCCTCTTTAAATAACCCAATAGTTGCCCTACAGTGTTGGCTGACATGTTCATTTGACTTTGTAAAATATCAAGGTTCCCCGAGTTGCAGAGAACATGTTTTCTGCACCACTTGTCAGGATGTATTTGCATTTTGCTCGTGACATTTCACCTTCTCCTGCCCCAGGCCCCTAGCTTGCTGGTTGCCAGCGGTGGGGAACTGCGCCAAAACACATCTCAATAAGGAGACAGTCAAGAGCCCCACGGCCCCTCAGAGTCACCATTAAGATACCACTTTATGTTGGAACTTTCCTTCATATATTATCCTCTTGACGCTCTTAAAAATGCAGTCAATGGCTATAAGAGGGGTGACTTATCAGCTAAAGAGCCAAACATTTTACTCAGGAGTTGGCAGAGACCAAAAGAGAGTAAAAAGGAAAATACTGTGTGCTACACTTAAGCCAACTACAGCAAACACTGTACATAGTGGCAGAGAAATAAATGCAGGCCAGCATCAACATTACATTAACAAATCCACAGGAAGTAATTAACTCAACAATAAAGAAGCCATCTGCAAAACAATGCGTCCTGAGTGCCCCGTCCACACACTTACTAACATCAGACCTTTTGCCAGCTTTTTTTTTTTTTTTTTTTAAGGTACCGTGATATTCAGCAACACATGGTGCTGGTAAACATGAACAGGCTGACTGTAGTTTACTGACATCACATCACAGGATTTCTGGGTTTTGAAGTTCAAATATTTTTCAGGGACGTCTCGCTGCCATTTGGAGACGCTGGTGTGCAAAGTTTGTTGGTTCAGCTTGAAAGAATCTTCTCTCCAGACAGGCTGGCAGATGATGTGAGGTTCGATGAATCCTCGCTGTATGAGTCACAGCAACAGCCCGACACCGAGGATTCATCACGGTTGCTGTCATTCAGAAGTAGGAGTTTATCGCTTTTTATTATAGACAAGCTGGGTGGCAGGCTGCATGAGCAGACACCGTCTTTAACATTTATAGCACAAGTCAAACACTTATACTACAACTCGTCAAATTAGAATGAGACAGGACTTAGTAGAAACTAGTGATTACATTAATAGTGAATATAAACACAGTTATCTCTAAAGAGTCACAACGTTCATCGTGACGTGCATGTTGTGACTCTTCTAGAGATGTAATGAGAAGCTGAAGATGAGGTGTCTGAACATTTGCTGTCTCAGAAATGAAAATGAATGTTCTGTCTTTCGGGTTTTCCACCCTCAGAATTGACCCAGGCCTCGTTCGGGCATCTCAGCGAGCATCCCATGAGAACAGACTTTAAACTGTTGTGACACATGAGGAGCTGCAGCCAACCGTGAGTAATGTTAAGGTTCACGAAATGCCTCGGAGACTGCAAACAAAACCGTGCAGTCAAAGGCTTGTCACAACTGTACATTCACGGCTACATTTTTGGATTGTTTTTCTTCTCTTCTCCAGGGATGTCGGTGATTTAAGAAGTCCCTTGGGGTCAGAGCACATTAGCCCTCTCCTGCAGCG
Source organism: Ctenopoma kingsleyae (assembly GCA_032353495.1). Taxonomy (NCBI): domain Eukaryota; kingdom Metazoa; phylum Chordata; class Actinopteri; order Anabantiformes; family Anabantidae; genus Ctenopoma; species Ctenopoma kingsleyae. The sequence continues at coordinate 22,935,580 of JAUBNQ010000017.1, read as the reverse complement.
ACATTTATTTAAAACATTTAGGCTGGATTATTTTGTCTTCAATGGTAATATAGACATTAGATTTCCAAAAACACATATAAGTCATTAACTTTGGCATCAAGATTGATTTTCTTTGTTTGTGAAAACAAATTTGAGCAAAATAACATTTTAAAAATGCAAACACTGGCTCTGAGTACCCAATGGGCCATCTCTTCGCCCAAGCAGTGCCCCTGTGCACCCACTGGCCGGGGAGTTGGAGGACCACACACACACCGTCTGTGCTTTACTCCTGCAGCGTGGCATGGAGGGCAGGGGGAGGAGAGACACAGATGAGGGCTGAAAGCCTGTGCTGGGTTATAAGCCAGACCCTCCTAGAAACACAGAAGCTAATGAATGCAGCCAGGAGTCAGTGTGTGTGGCTCAGCAGCTGCAGCCTCACAGCACACACAACCCTGCTGAAACTGCTCTGAAAAAGAAAACAAAAAGGGGGGAGGAGGCTCAGCAAGTACAACAAACGAACGGAGATTTGGCTTGGATATTACAAGGAGAACATTATTACACATACATATGCAGGAAAATGTCTCTGAATAGCTACAGTGTGAGTGTGTTTGTGTGTTTCCAGCTCTGTGTGTGAGTGATCTAACAGCCTCTCCACCGTGGGCAGGAAAGACTCCGGGCTGCACCGAGCACATTCACATTAATTAAGTTGATGCATCGTGGCAACTCATGTGAATAGACATGTATAATCACATAGCCGCAGCAAAGCAAGCTGTTAGTGAGCATGCACGCTCTCTCCGTGATCGCTACACGGAAAGTAATGTACAGTAGCTTTTTGTTGAGGAACCCACGGACGCTTGAAATATGGATGATTCCACTGCTGCCTCTTCATATACAGATCTAGCATGAACTACACTTAAGGCAGAGCTCGACCCTTTCACTCTGTCTGTTTGTGTTCTCAGTTCCATGGATCACTCCTTCAGTGTAATGACTTACATTTGTCTGTGCCGACTTGTAGGCCTTACTAATCGTTTCTGTTTATTAGAGAACTATTTGTGTGGAAACGGCGCTAATGCAGCTATTTAAAATCACAATGTTGATGATCACAGCCTGCTACCACAACTGCCTTTTTTTTCATCTGTGTGTGTCTGTGCTTTGTGTGCTAAATGTGTGCATAATTGCATGATTATGGCTCATCCTCATTACTTTGTGAAATACAATGATTGTGATCACAAACTGCAATTATTTCACAGCATTTTGAGAATGTTTTACTCAAATCCTGAATATTTACAACAAAAATAATAGCTGCTAATGAAGCGTTTAGCAAGCAAGCAAGCTCAGGCAGGAAGACATCTGTCAATCAGCTCATCTTACCATCACACTGAGACTCCACCTCTTTACTGCTGTCTAATAATTTCTCTTGGTTCCATGTGTGGGTATTGCTATTATCCAATCTTCATTTTAGCTGAGGAACATTTAACTATCTCAAGTAAACTAGCTCATGTGCTGTCATTGCAGGCTACGCTCTGTCACAACTTTGCAGTCTCATCTCATGTCAGCTATCACCTAATCGTATCATCTCCACTGTCTTATTTGGATCATAAACATCACATCTCAAATTGTGATAAATGATTGATGCTTGCGCCTCCTGCGGGATGTCAGATCTATCTCTATGTGATTGGTTGATTGGTTTGACTGGCTGCCATCTGAGCTCTGACTTGGCTGACGGTAGTGACATCAGTCCGCCGATACACTTTATGTAAGCATTATGTGCAACTGTTGCTGTTCATGCAGCCTGAAGCCAATTTTACATTACTGCTTTTGTGATTTTAATGCTGCTCTACTCCAGATTATTCCTGCCACAACAAGCATGTTTTGGTCAACTAGGTCAGAGTGAGGAGTTTGTTCCTGCCCAGCTGGTTGTAATAACGAACTGCTATCCTATTATTAGGTCTACATTATTTCATAGAGACGACTAGATGTGAATGCCAAATGAGATCAAATAAACATACAGTTAGATTTTGATCAAGGTGACTAACTCACGCAAATGTGCCTTCACTGGCATTAGTGGTGTGTTTAGACTGGTCTGTGCTTCAATATTTCCCCACTTCGCTGAGACTTGGCTTCAAAGACTCGCCTGCTGCCTCAGTCCAAGCTGGATTACTCATCAGCCCCCCCCCGACATACACACACAAACACACACAGACACACACAGTCGTGAGCTGCGACGTCACGCATGACTCACGTGGCTCTCAAGAATGTTCATTTTAACTCTGCACTGGCTAAATGAAGATGTTAGATGTGAGATGTTTGTGGCCATGAAAGTACCCGTTAACTCCTTAGAGAAGTTTCAAGGTGATATCATTTACCTACATTCATAGTGAGTTTGTGTAGGTGAGGCAGGGTAGTAGCAGAATTAACCATGATCAATTTTGTTGTTTCACAGTGACAGTGTTTCTCATTCACGCTCTCTGTTCATTTCCGCTGTTTATCTGTTCATTTTCAAACAAATGGTTGCTTTCGTTGCAGAATTCTTCTTGTAAAACACATCATGTCATCTTTGGACATTTGCTATAAACGTAAAAGCTTTTATTCACTGGCTACAGGTTGAATTTATATCACGACACGTTAGCAGACAAAGCAGTTATTTATCCAAATGAAACAATTGAATTACTTTAGCCATCAAATGTGTTGCGTCCGTTGTGTCTTTGCAAATAATAATCTGTATCTTAAAGCAGGATGACAGGAGACTGGTCAAATGTTCAGCTTTAGACGTGACGAAAGTTGAGAGAAAAATGCCAAGAATGAAAAAGAGAAAGAGAGCGTCCATCATCTCAGATAACGTGTGACAAGAAGAGCTGTGAAAGCACTGCTGTCAATCACCTTACACGAAGCAGCTCTGTAGCACATGAGCACATTTGTGCTGTGTGCCTGTGATTTTCTTCTTCAGTATAAAGAAAAAATGTGTATGATGGAAATCTAAAAAAAAAAAAAACCCAACAATAACCACACAATGTTCCATTTAACTTTACATTTATGTGACAAAAGAACATCACTTCACATCACATCTGTATTTGTGAAGTACAGATGTTTGTCTGATTATTTATTGTATGTGTAAACCTCAGATTTACTGGTGTAGTTTATAATATCTGTAACACAACCACGGCACTTTGTCTTGTTCTGATATTTATGTAACTGTGTTTCCTGTGATGTATCAGCCAGGTGTGTGGTGTTGGTGTTGGACTGTGACAGGTTGCTGTGATGGACACTCTCTCCTTGCTGCGAGGGGAACGTCTACGTAACCTGTGTCTATGTCACGCGTCAAGGACACCATCACTTTGTAAGGTCTACGACGCCTGGGAATGCTACTTTCACATACAACCTGTCACATAAATCCCACATCCTGTCCAGTGAAAGTTAGATGACTCCAGCATTTGGCCCTGACTTCTCAGACGCCAGTGGCCTACTTCAGCAACTCACCTCACCTTCACCTTCAGCCGTGAAGTGGGCAGAGACGCTCTGACTGAGCCAGAGTTAATTGAATTTGTTGAGCAAAGGGCTGGCAGAGGGGAAGAGAGAGGGAAGGAAGGGACGTTAGCACTCCAGCAGGGATGAAGATGATGAGTTTGCCTTAAGGGTGAGGGCTTGATTCAGTAGAGCATGTGAGCAGTTTTCAGTGGGTTTCATCAGGGCTGGCCTTATGTTGTTTGGGTTGGGTAGGGGGGCGTGGGAGGTCGGGCAGACATTTACCAGTACACAGCATCTTATGTAACTACTCCCTGTGCAGTACTGGATGAATGGCTGGCTTGAATGTTACAGGAGAGGGAATTTTAAAGGATCAGCTCACTCACATTAGAGTAGAAAAATACTTATATCTTACAGATAGTTGTGGTTTTATTTATTCTTGTTTTCAAAATACTGTCACTGACATTTCTGACTCTATCCCAATATAGTGAAGCTGAATTAATTTACTTTGCCGTGCTCACAGCAGTGAACCTTTTTATTTTGCATTCAAACATTCAAACGTTTTGTTTCTTACACCATATTAAACACATACTTTTCTCCTAAATAATTAAGCCAAAAAAGAACCAGTGTTTCTGTGCTAAAATATTTCATAAGATCAACTTGAATATTTAAGCCTATATTTCAAATTAAGAAGACACTTTTGAGGCACTTAATATTTTAAATTAGCACAAAGTAATAGCAATTCAAACACCCTCAACCCACAGGGTTTCCAGAAAGTCCCTATAAGGTAATCCAGCCTTGCACAAATCTCCTTTCTGCTACAGAAACAGTTGACACTGGGCTCTGTGGATTATTCAGGATAACTCTGACACTGTTTCTTGATATAAATGAAGTAAATGATTAATGAATTGAGTAAATGTGCAGAATGACTCACTTTCAGAATAGTGTATATGATTGTTGTCCTTATTTATTGTTGGATAATTACTAATGCAGTCACGTGTACATCAGTCAATTGATATATCATAAGACTGGAATACTGAAATAAAGTACCTTAAAATTGTACTTACATACAGTGCATGAGTACATATACTTCCTTTACTTTCCAGCAATGTTGCTCTATTGGCTCTATTTTTCTCTTCGGATAATTTCCAGTCTAATCAGTGCATTGTGGCTGCTTGTCATGGTGCTAACTGGAGAAATGAGGCCTGTTGCACCATTCTGATCCTTCCAAGTCTGATGCATATGATGCATCTTATAAATCTACATTTTGAAAATGTACCGAGTTTGTGGAGCATTAGCAGCTAATGTTTGTCAGTAGGCCTTGAACCTGTGTTCGTAGTCTGTTGTTTATCTGTAGAGTCATCACAGAACCTGAGCAGACAGAGGAACAGGGGAAGTGACAGGATGAGGACGATTAGCCCCACCTCCACCCACTCTGTGTGCACGTGCACACGGACACTCACTGACTCATAGTCTGTCCTCACATGGAGAACAACACAGCCGCTCACTACATCACTGTGTGTGTGTGTGTGTGTGTGTGTGTGTGTG
>JAUBNQ010000017.1:22903730-22930491 GCA_032353495.1 Ctenopoma kingsleyae | reverse complement strand
TGTGTGTGTGTGTGTGTGTGTGTGTGTGTGTGCATTTGGTGTTTACTGATATGAGGCCTCTAAGGATAACTGGGATTCAGAGGCAGTGATGTGTAAGGGTCTATATCAGATGAGGTCATCAGGGATGGTGAGCTTAGAGGAGTTCGTCCCGAGCAGCATCCCTATCAGGAAGTTAGCTATGTGCGTTATTGAGAGCAGTATAAAGAAAAAGAGACTTGAGTGTGGAGGAGGATGCTCTTAGTTAGAGCAGATATATGAATATTGACATTGTGGTGTCTGTGGGAAGGAGAAAAAAGACGATTTGTCAGTAACTATTATGTGAAAAACACAAAATACATGTTTAAATCAAATATAAATATAATTGCAGCTATGTCTAGTAGTTTGAAGTGAGGGCTGAGCATTTCATGTGCTTTTTTTTATTAGGTCTTGCCTATAATTCAAAGAGTCTATAAGTATAAATGCTTCAAGCACTGACAAAATAAAGTTATAGCTCTCATTTTGCATGCTGCTGAGTTGGACACCTATTTATAGCACGTAAGAGAGCATTGGCATTGAGCTGCTGCTGTGTGAACACACGTCTGCACATATAGGCATCATCCTCCCCCACATCAGTACAGTGCAAGGCCTCATGTTTGCGTTAGTTCAGCTGTTCTCAAATCGGTCGCGTCCACTGGGACCGTGTAAACATCATAGCTCACAAGCCTCCAGTGAATGGACAGAGGCTGCACGCAAAGGCAAACAAACATACACACATGGTCAGTGAGGATGTTTTGGTGGGAGTTGGGTCAGTGTGACAGACTGGGCTGTCGATGCCGAGGATAGAATGTCTTTGCCATTAGGGACTTAAAAAAAAAAATCCTGAAAATCACTCTCAATCTCGAGGCAAATTCTCTGTCTTCTCCCCCTTTTCCTCTTGTTTGCTTGGAAATCCTACAATTTGACCCTTTTGGGGGAACTAGCAAGGGTAAAGATGGGCCGAGGGCAGTTTTTCTGAGGTCAGACTGTGGGAGTAGGTGCTCAGTATAAACACGCCAAGACTGTGTTTATTTGAATGTAAGAACAAGACGAGCTCTGCGTTGTAACTCAGTGCTGGAGGGTGTCACTGTTTCAGCAGCAGAGCCTGCACATATGTGTGTGAGCAAATACAGTATGTGTGTGGCTGTGCAGGAAAAACAGGGGTGAGGAGCATGCTACAAATTTGGTCATAACTTGGGTTGGGGGTTGGGGGGTGTTACGCCCTGGCTCGCTTGTGTCAAGGGAAGCAACATAAATAAGCAGATGGTAGAGGTTAAACTGACTATTTATTGTACTGATTAGTCACGTAGCATTCAAAAACCAGAATTCACCATCAAGACAGACTATAGGGGAGAACAATGGCAGAATATAAAGAAACTACCACAACCAAAAGAGGACTCCTAACTCAGAGTTAAATGCTACATCAAAAGCAGAAGTTAGAAAGTGGAGAACAGAAAGAACACAATACAGAGTGCAGGCAGGCATCCGCACATACTAATTTGCATACACACTTGAAAAGCCTTAGACACACAAGAAGAGGACACCCCCCCTCCTTCACATACTAATAATTTGTTTTGTATTACACAGCAAGTTACTTCACGTGAACCATATCTACTTCCACTCTGTAATAAGGCATTGGTAAACACCTTTTCTGAACCTTTTTTATGGCGAATCTCTAAGTTGTAATCTGGGAGCCCATTGCACGAGGTGTTGATTATGCTTGTACATCTGTGACAGGAACACAAGTGGAGTGTGGTCTGTGAAGACTTCAAAGGGCAAAGGGGTGGAGTGCAAATAACAGGGACAAATTTCCTTTTCAATATTGCAGTATCACAGAATTACTAAATTGCAAGAGAAATAACAAATTGCATGGCCTGCGCCATCTGCTCCTTCGTGCCATAGTACAGCGTCGGCTCCAATGGCCCTAGCATCGATTTCTAGTTCAAACTAAGGGGTGAGGTCAGGGGCCACAAGCACATGAGAGTGGCAGGGACCTAACACTTTCAGAAGCATGCAGGCATACAGGAGTCCACACAAAGTCTACCTTAGAACTGAATAGATCAGTTAAGGGGTGAACAAGAGATGAGAAGTTACAACAGAAACTTCAATAGTAACCAGTCATGCTTAGGAACCTGCTCAGAGAGCATCTGGTGGTGGGAGCAGTTTAGTCATGATGGCAGTAATCTTCGCATCAACAGGGTATACCTGACCTTGGCCTACTTCCACTCCTAAATGACAGTAAACTTGCCAAACTCACATTTTGCCAAGTTCAGGGTCAAGGAGGCCTCTGCAAACTTTCTAAACACCTGTCCAAATACTCTCATGTGCTCCTCCTGTGTAGTGGTGTACACAATAAGATTGTCCAGATAAGCACTGCAGTTGGTTAAACTGAGTTAAAGTTTTTGCTTCCACCAGACACAGAGAACTGGAACTAGTTGTGGCAAAGTAATGCTGCGGCAGATATTCTGCTTCTTTTTTCATCAGTGCTCATTTGATTGGATTAACTCGGTAAGGACGCTGTTTAATGGGTTTAGAACCTTTAACAACAATGTCATGTGTAAGTACTGTCTTGCCCATTGGAAGAAAGCTAAATAGACACAGGAACTCATCTACTGAGTTCAGGATATGCCGCTGTTGTACATCAAATGTTTAAGTTGAATTGGCAAACTTTCTGGCATTTTCTAACGTGGATGTCTAGCATTTGTGTGTGGTGGCTGATGTACTTTTAATCCATCTTCAACTTTAAAATTATTGGGCATCTGTTGTGCAATTTTTCCAGAGCTGCCAGAAACAACAGGTGTCTTTGAATTTACAGGGGCTGTTTTGGTTACTTCCCTGTTTTGCACTACAGGGAAGTTCCAGTGATACATACTGTGTGTCACTGAGCCGATCACGGATTTGATATGGGCCAGCAAATTTGGCCGAGAGAGCTGAAACCTGGTACAGGCAATAAAGCTAAGACTTTATCACCGACCTGGAAATCTCTTCTGTTGTGTAACTGTGCGTTTGAGTATTTGGAGTCAACAGATATGAGGAGAAAGAGGGGAAATGATCCATGTTGCTGTCATGGTAGCAACACCTCCATCATAGCTGCCCCTGCTAATATAGCTAGTTGCCAGAAGATGTTATTTTAGACTTGTGTGCATTTGTGTCTGTTTCCCGGTATGTCGGTTTATGTGTGGGAGAGAGAGACACAGAAACGAAGCTGCAACTCTAAAGCACATGAAACAGATGGAGTGTGGGGCTTCAGGCAGACCTCAGGGACATGACAAGGTGATATGATCTATAGAGAAGATATGGCATGCTGCATCAAGGGAAATATTAGGTATGCAGTGTTTATGGTGTGTTATGGCTCCGTTGAGAATCGCATTGTACTGATAGTTTGCAGAACCAATCTATGAATAATATCAACACATATCAACATCTGTGACAAACCAGCTCCTTTCAGCTGTACAAGCTCTACGCTGACTTTCACAAACTTTACTGTTTTTGGTTAATTGTCACCTCTCATTGTGTTGTTTTTGGCTGCACTTGTTTCCAGAAGAAAGAAACACTGTTCACTGTCTGCTCAGCACCAAATGACAGTCAGACATAGTTAGCTGGTGACTACTGAGCATTTAGCAGCTGCAAAACATATAAAAATGTTGCTAAGAAACCCAGTACTGGGTGTTTCAACCTAAAATGTGATATGTCAAATTTGTGATTGGAACTTGTTTCCACTGCAAACAAAGGACAAAAATAAATCAGTTAAGCAAACATATACATACCTGAACAGACACCATATTGGCCACTTAGATAATGGTAAGTGCTAATCACAGTCAGTGAACTACACAACTATAAGTTTGTCAGTATGTGCCACTGTAAGCTACTGTTGTCAAACCAGACCAAGCTCAAGTGTGAATTTTAGAGCTCTGTAAATTCAAATTTGTTTCCAAATAATCTCCTAACAGGTTTTATAGAAGGAAACATATAATTTAGTCCTGATTCCAGCTAGAAATGTGAGGTACAACTGGTACACCCTCAGTTACAATATGCAGCCTTTGGCATACAGGTTATTCTAAGTCAATTCAGCCAGAGCATCAAATACTGACCCTGTGTCAAAGCCCATAGTGTCTCATAGATTCACTAAAGGTATGTTTTTGCATCAGTATGACAGGTTTGAACCATCTCTGAAGGGACAACCATGCCCAAAAACCTACAGTATCTCAAATACTAATACAGTATCTCCGTACTACTGCCAGTATAAGACGGCGGCTTGTACAGCATCTCACCACATTAATACAAGTTAGGGATTATACTGTAGGTCTACTAACAAATATTTTATTAGTTATAAGTTACAAACTACAGCTTTAATGATAAACTGACACAACCATGATAATTTTAGTCATATGAGAGCAGGAGTTCATTCACTCATTCATTTATTACTGCAAACATTTTTGCAATAATGCAACTAAATGAATGAGTAATAAATATTCCATGCAGTTTAAACATGGAAATTTATTTCATGGAGGTTGACCTGGAAGTCAGTAATACACGCAATCCATATTTGGACAGCTTAAATGAAATCATCATTATTAAACAGCATTTTGTATGTACTCCAGTTATCTTTATGAAATATTAAAATTTGTTTGATGATCAGAATCATTTAAGTGTGACCAATATACAATATTATATTTCTATTTTGCTGCTCCCACCTAGATGTTTCTAAAATTCAATAGCTGGTTACAGTAGCTACTGTTGTGAGTGTGTTTTCAGGTAAAAGAAATGGCTACTGTGTTAACTCCCTGGAAAGTTACGTGATTTAAATATTACAGCTACGGGACTTGAAACTAGAACCAGCAGATAGTACGTCTAACACAGGCTGCACTGCACAAACTGCAAAGGAAAATGTGTCACATGTTAAATGATCTGACGGACATCAAACACCTGGCTAAACGTGCAATGATTTAAAAGCCTAAAAGATTCGAACAAAGCCACTAACTAGTGTCTAACCCAGTGTTAGCAAATAACTAGCAATGTTTGCAGTGTCTTTTAGTTGGTCTTAGGTTTTAGTGATTCCCGTGTACACTAATAAAAATGAAACAGGTTGTAGAGAAATTAGGAAGAAACTGTTAACTCTAAACTTAGAACGTCTGCCTAAGCTTAACATGATACTCGTTATTGAAAGTATTAGGAAATTGAGGACCTTGCTCCTGAAAACTTCGCTGCACAAGCACGGGATTATCTACAGTGTGTTAAGTCGCAAATGTCATGTCAGGAAACAATTTGTTGTCAAAGTGGCTTTGAGAATTAAGACCCTTCATCGTGCTCTGTCACTCCTCACCTTCCCCTCCCCGCTGACCTTCACCCTACTCCAGCTATCTCATCGACCCACCCCCCGCTTGTCTCACTGTCCTCACTTCCGAGCCTGCTTTATCTCACCCTCCTCGCCTCCATTCACCCTCACACTGCCGATTGTTTGCATCTATTCATGAAAGATAATTTTCCGGTTTTCTCATTCCATTTAAGCTCAGCCAGCACTAACCCATTGTGCTCTGATGTTCCTCTCAGGCAAGAGGTCTAAATCAGGCAGGGCAGACGAGGGATGGATGGATGGATGGATGGAGGGCGGGAGGATGGTAAGGCTTTGGAAGGAAAGGAGGAGAGAGGGGTGGGGGTGAGGAAGAAACAGGAGCGAGGATAAGAAGCGGGGGGAAGGCTGAGAGTAAAGGAAATGCACAAGAGCAGCGAGGAAGAGGTGCAAAATAAGTACGTGGGGAAAGAGAAGCTAAATAAGCCGACATTACTGCGCCTGAGTGCCAGGCACCACATGCTCATAATGTGGACTCAAAGCTGACCCATGACCTTTCCTGCTTCCCATCTTCTGTCTCTCTCTATCCTGCCTCTCTTTCCTGTCTCCTGAGAATAAAATGTCTCTAGTGAAGTAACATTTTCCTTATATAAGACACTATTAGCTCTCTCATTTTCATCATTACATTCCATTTTCACACATAGCTTCTAGTTGCTTGTAAATCTTCTCCTGGATAAGAGCTGCAGCTAAGGGTCATTTTAACCACTTAATTAAATGTGGATAAAAATCCAGTCCCTTTTATCATATGACGTCCAGCATAGAGATATCACAGTCTGTCTTACTGTGCAGAGACTTAGCCCACTTTGTAGCCCAGAGGGTACAGCATGGCGTAAAGCTGCAATGCTTATAAGGTTTAAACCCACCAGAGCTACTTACACTAATACAAGTTCATGCATTTGAATGCACCGAAGTGGAGCACGCTAATATTAATACTACTCTGTGCATACACGGAGATAGGAGCTGTGTTTGAAATAGTCTGGTTTCTAAAAAGTGGTTTTAACGGACTGGCAGTAGTTTTACAGAAAATAACGTGCACAGTATGTGGATTAAACAACGCTGGTTTGAGAACAGAAGTCTTACAGACTCTAAGAGTCAGAGACAGGTGTGTGTGTGTGCGCGTGCGTGCGTAAATGTCAACACGTCTGACAGTGTGGCACATGAGGTAGGTGAATAAACAGAAGTCAACAAACTCCATCACTGCAGAGATGAATTTTAGGATGAAGCTATGTTTTGGAGCATTCTGGGCCTTTTTTTTTTTTTTTTTTCTTTTGTCACGCTCAGTTTCACAACCTATTTCAGCCAGTTCTCGGAACATTTGTGTTTCATCTTTCTCACTTTTGATCTGCACATTTTTCTGCTGTGAATTCTCTCACTGAGTGTGTCTCTTAGCAGCTTGTTTTCACACTTTCAACCATGCCAATGTGTAATCTGAATCCCAGTCTGGGTTCCTGTTTTCAGTTACCACTTTTCACAGAAGATGTATTTTTTTCTGACTTGAAAGACTCTGTGAAATTGTACAAGAAAACTGATGTATACCAAAATCATTTTGGTATACATACGTATCTTTTGCCTTTTAGTTTTGCCATTCACTTATGAATGTATGAAAATATATCAGACTAATATTATACCAATTAGATGGAACAGTGAAAAAGCAGTGTCCAGTGGTACATCTAATCAGTCATTATCAGCGTAATGCCTCTGACACTGTTTTGGACATTGTCCTCACCAACCTGGGCAGGATCGCCTGACATGGGAGGGTCATCAGTTAATGTCGTGCACTTGGGCCATCTTGCCTATTAAAGTTATCTTTCAATACATTTGACATGATTTATTATAACCTTAGAACCACTGGCCAGTTTGTAACAAATGGGGAATCATCCAGAATTTAAACTCATAACTTCTCACAGCAGCACCAAACATTATTTTACGTTCACTCACCCAGAAAACTATTAATACTCTTGTTCATGAATGCCAATAACGCTCTCGTGAAATACAGCGAAAACTGTATTTTATTGGATCATGTGCTAAGTAAAGAAATATCTTAAAAAACGCATTTCCCAGCAGCATCTCTTTCCTGAAACAGTGTCCCACTTATTCTGGATAATCCACAGACTTTGCTGTCAACAGTTTTCTTCTGAACTAGTTTCTGCTGAAGAAATAGTCCCTCTGAAAATATTAGGCAGTGTGTTCTGTGGATTATTCAGTCTAATAGGGACACTGATTCTAGGAAGACACGTTGCTGAAATTTTTAATGTATTTTTTCATTATGTCTTTTTCATAATTTGGGTGAATCAACCCTTTAAGGGTACCATTTATTTTAAACTAACATTCAAACTCAGTTTTATATTTAAAACACCAGGTTTAAATATTTAAAGTGTCACGACCATATTATTCAGCTTATGTGGAAGTAGCTGATGTTAGCTGGGGGGACAGTGACCATGCTGACATGCAGTGCAGTGCAGCACCTTGTAGAAACCCTGTCGGGCTTCAAACCGCCTCTGCTGGGGCATCTCGCTCGTCACCATATGGTGCCATGCTCTTGTGACTCCACCTGCCTGTTTGATCTCTGGTCAGGTCCTGACAAGGGTACAAACAAATCCAAAAGGCGTCAGATGGTTTGTGGTTAAAAAAACAATTTTTTCCTCAAGTACACAGATCTATTTTCACTTCTAATGGGATTAACGTGATATTTTGTCATCTCATGAGGTGGGCGCCACACGCACACTGCGTTCTTTAAGACAAGCATGCCACTGACTTGATGGTGTCATTTCCGCCTGTGTGAATTTAAAAACTCCCTGAATGTGGATATTGTTTGCTGCAGGGCACATTCATTTGATGAGTCTAATCTCTTGTCTAAAGACACAAAGGTGTAACACTCGGCTGAGGATCAGCGAGGGTGAGCGATGGTGTACATAAACCCATCTCTCCTCCTGATCCCACACAGGCTCCTAATCCTAGAAGATAAAGTGTAACCATGGTGGAAGTGTGACTGGGTGGGAGCGAACAAGATGCTTTTGGTTGTGTTGACTCACAAAATGTTCACTCCTGGCTTGCTACGAACACAGTATTACAGGCCTGTCTGACATTTCTTCTTAGTCAAAGCCCAAATTGATTATTTCTGTCTATCTATCCATCCTTTGCTATCTCACTAATGTGCATGTTAGTTTTTGTCTCAATCATTTTGCAGATCCCCTATATGGCCTTTATAGTAAACATTTGTGTGAAGGCTTTGCTTGCACATATGCTTCATATACGTTGTACAAAAAGCGCAGCACAATGGAGGAATGGTCACGCAGCTAGAAGGTCATGGGTTCGAAACTGGCTGGCTGGCTGTTCCAAGTTTCCCCCACATACTCTGGCTTCCTCCCACAGTGTGAATGTCAGCACGACTGGTTGCATGTCGCTTTACGTGTCAGCCCTGTGATAGACTGGTGACCTGTCTGGGGTGTGCTCTGCCTCTTGCTCAATGACAGCTGGGATTGGCTCCAGCCACACCGTGACCTTTAACGGGACAAGTGGTATACGTAGATGGATGTTGTACAATGGCCTTAACTCTTAATTTTCACAGTACAATGAGACACTCAAATCTGAGTGGGTAGTAAAATTAACTGAGCACAAGTAGGAAGCATTAATAAAAAAAGGTTAAAGCACACACTACGTAACCAGAACATCCTCCACTTGTGACTGGGGGGCTTGCGTTGCGTGTCATACCTCTCTCTCTGCTCAGTGTTTCATACACGACCCCACAATGAAAAAAAAATATAATCCTACCATGTTGTCATTACTGACAAGTTGCAGCCTCCAAACAAGCCTCCTCTGCTACCTCATCCTTAGCGATAGCCATAATCCTCCTCATTCAACTCTAAGAGACATAAATTCATTAATAAAACAAGTAATTTCAAGAGGTACGTTTTCATGTGCAGCCGGAGCTCACTGTCTTTTCTGGGTCTAATAATACCTTGCATGGTGACAGTGATGAAATCACAAGAACAGGGTGAAAACAGCTGATGTATTAGTCATGAGTTTAGTGTACTTGCCAATAAACACATTTCTGCTGTCACAGTTTTGGACAAGGCTCACTGTTGTGTGCGGCTCAGCTGCCAAAACATGTCATCATATGAGGGCTGAAGCCCTGAAATTTATCACTTTCACTTTTCACTCACTCGTGTGTGAGTATCTGTGTGTGTGTACAATATACATCATCGTGGATTAAAACTTCCTGCTGTGCACCTGCTAGAGCACCTGTAGTCAGGGCTCGGTGATAATCCATAAAAAAACGTGAGACCAGGGCTGGAAACAGATCCCACAGGTGTGACTATCAGAAGCACGAGGATAGAAATTGACGTTGAAACATGCTGGTTGGGCAAATTCTTTCTTTTTATTCAATTTCACAGAGATTACAGTTCTGATCTTATTCACTGTGTTACATTTCAATCTATTCACTGGTGGCAGCTTTGAAGTTGAAGGGAAATTTTAAAACGAGGCAGGTATAGGGTAACAGGGCCTCGCTAAGCTTGTGACAAAAAGACACAGAGAGACGCACAGTGTCTCTCCTGATCCACAGGGACTAGAAAAGTAGGCCAGGCTCGGTGTCAGACTGCTGCGAGGATCAGGACGCTGGAGTTGTTGGCTGGTGATCAAAGTTCCTTTTCACAGTATAGATGTCAAAAATCTCACAGAGAGAGAAACAGAGATTTAAAATGCTCCTCACACACACACACACACACACACACACACAAGTAGATCATATTTTTAGAAGTGAGGCTTTCCAGCTGAATACTGCGTCACACAGTGTCACCCAGAAGCACCCAGCCTTTTAATAAATCATCTTTTATGGTGATGGATGCTGAACTGTTCACCCCGCCTACCCCATCAAAGACACACAAACACAGAAACACTGGAGGATGTGGCGTAGAAAATCCTATAGGAGAGATGACATTATAAAATGACTTGTGTGTACTACAGGCACATGAGTCAGTACATGAGAGCGTTGGTGTTATCCTGATGCAGCTGGAAACAAAAAAAAAAATCTAAATTTAGCAAGCTCTGATTTCTGAACGTTAGGAGCAAAGGGCGGTTTGCATTTATTCGCAGTAAATGCGAATAGATGATGGAAATCTGCGTAGATTGAAAGGTGCGTTTTGCGCACTCCACATGGGGCTCCTTTCAGTCTCCTCTCATCTTGTGGAAATGAGCTTGTTCACTTGCATTAAACAAACTCTTGTTGAGAAGACAGCGCCTCGTCATTTCTAAGCCATTAGGCCGATAAACTGAGCTCATGCCATTTAACCACAGACAGCCATTTGGCTAATTTGCAATTAGGGAGCCCTTTGTGTGTTGACCAACTGTGTATTAGGCTCCAGCGCGCTGGTGACCCTGAGAGACACAGAAGCATCCAAACAGCCAGGAGACACTGAGGCTGGTCACGTGTGGTTTGTCCGCCCCGGAGCCCTGTCTGACTCCATCGTGAGTTATAATCAGACGACGAATCGCGGGATCCCGTGCAGCCCAGGATGCCGACGCGCGCCGTGCGCCGTGCAAAAGCGCACACCCAAATCGGCGGTGTCTAGGATTGGGTGGAGGGAGTGGTGGCTGTGGACGGAGTCTCAGGATTGGTAGAGTTCACCGCCAAACTTGTTGACTCATAACTGAGCATCTCCTCTCCATCCTTCACGGTGCGGAGCTGTCCAGGGCTATTGGTGCTGAAACTGCCAGCTTCCGACTCGCCGTTGGAAAATATATATAATATATATATATATATATATATGTAAATTATTATTTTTTCAGTTTGTTTGCTCTAGTCGCGCCTTTCAAAAACAAACGCTCTTTTGTGACAGCTTCAGACGTCTGGTTTAAGCTTCACTTGACGGATTTCTATCCGTCGTTACTGCTCTATCCAGAGCGCATCAAGCGTTCAACTTCTTAGCCGAAAAGAGACGCGCGGCCATGGCTTTCATGGTAAAACACGTGGTGGGAGGACAGCTGAAGAACCTGACAGGCGGACTGACGGAGGAGAAACCCGAAGGGGAGAAATCAGACGCCGCCACGAAGGGAATGACTCAAGAGGAATTTGAACAATACCAGCAACAGTTAGAGGAGGAAAAGTAAGGCACTGATTGAAGCTTGTGAATGTGAAGTTGTAATGAAAACCTACAGTATGTGGAAATGTAGCATATTGAAACGCCGTGTTTTTGTAGGTAAATAGTTGAGTGCTCCCAGTGCGCCGTGCGCTTTTTTACGCATCAATGCAATAACATGAGCGCTCCACACACAGCTGCTCCTCTCGCCCAGGGAGCTTTCTGTCTCTCTGACTCTTTATCTTCTTGCAAATTATGTGGAGCCGTTTTTAATTTGGGATTCCTGAAATCATTCTTCCACGGAAATGTCTACAGGGATTGGTGCCCGGGGCGATAAATGCTCCTATTGCTGTGCGTGAGGTTGAATAATGAATCAGGCTGTGTGTTAAATAATGCGGGTAAAATAGATGCTCTATTTGGATATTATCAGAGACGTCAACAACCTACAGCATTAACTAATCTAAATTAATTTTGTTTTTTTTCTTCCTTGGCTGACTTTCATCATTCATAATTTAATAGTGCAACCTAAAAAAAAAGTGTATAAATTGGATTTGGATGGGTAGTGCATCTTTGTTTTGCTCTATATATTTATAGCTGCCAGCTTCCAGCTGAGAGCCTTGTAATTCTTTTTGTCACACTTGCTTTTATCGTTTAAATCTTCCCCCTTGCCTCACCTGCAAAAGTGAATTCTTGAAATGTTCCTTTTTCAAAATGTACACATTTGTTACGGTGTTATCTCCTGAGCCAACTGGAGGAAAACGTAAGGTAACAACAAGGTCATCTGGCATCAGTAACTCACTAGATGAGCATGATTCCTGCCTTAGAGCAAGACTCCACAAATCAGATGTTCACAGTCTGGGTCATAGTTACCATAGATAAATAATGTGAAAATAATGCATCAAAAGTGTCTCGCAGTACCATGTGCAAACATTTTATGCATGAGTGGGAAGTGGAGTCATAACTCTGACAGTATTAAAATGGATCTCAGCCCACTGAGCTCTACAGGAGGCATGGTAAGGTGCTTAAAGCCCATCATAATGTGACCTTCAGTGGAAGCGAGTTACTGGTCAGAGGAGCTAGAAATGAGCATAGAGAAGTCCTGCTCAGATTAAAGCTGAAGAAGGCTGTGAGGGGCTAGATTGCTCACACTGGTATATCACATGTAGACAATTTATCACCCTCAGCACCCAGGCCACAGTGACAACCCTGGTCATCTGATGCCCTTGGGAGAGAAAGACATAAAGCTTTGCTCATTGGCTGCGAGTGAGCGCTGTAGGGGCCTGTGTGCTGTTGGGTGTTAAGCCTGCTCATGTTAACACAAAGTGAACTCAGACTCACACAGACAGCACCATGAATGCTTCATCTCTCGAGACAATGACCTTCCCCTGACACACTGGACACAAACACTTTGCACACCGTGTCCGTGGTTCTCCAGTGTCCTCCCACCTTTAGATTATGCAGCAGAATTTGATCCCTCTAGTTGTACAGTGTAACCTCTGCCACTGTGGCTTTGCTTTGAAGAACATCATCTATGGTGGTTATGTGGTTGTCAGCGCCTACTGTATATTTCTCTTACAGCAATAAAATGTGGCATTTTACCACTGTATTCATGCTGTATTTGGCCTCAGGCCATTGCAGAAAATGTGTTAGACATTATGTCATGTTGTTGACTCGGGATGTTAGATTTCATTTCAGGAAATTTAGCAATTTATGAGGGACAATTATGAACTAAGCCCAAGCATAAATATTCCAGTGACATTGAGTGGAGTGAGCGTTGCTAGCAGCCTATTGCCTGCCCTCTGCTGGAGGTGTCACACTGTTGTCTTTGTAAAGAGAAATAACAAGCTTGCAAGCATGTAGCAGGCAAAGTCAGACTAATAGGTTGAAGATGGTTCTAATGAATGTTTCACTTTTTACATTATTAAAGCTAAACTGCCTGTTTGCCATTTGATGAAAACTCTGAAATGAATGATACAAAGTGAGGTGAGTCCAGGATGCGTGTGGGATGGGTTGACAGCTGTTTAGGTGCTACAGTTGGTAGGTTACCTCCGGTAGTCCTCATCTCAAGAGGACTGGAATCCCTCAGAGGAGTGTTGGACGGACAGGACGTTGCATGTTGAGCTCCTAAACATAAGATGAGCATCTCTTTCTGCTTTTCTCCCAACGGCATCGCTGCTGCTCCACCTTCTGTTGGCTCTGTGCTCTGTAGTTAAAAGGACACACGGTAATTCTGGGTTCAAATACAGCAGGAGCCTCATGATGCTCTTAAAGCAGAGATACAACTGCATATAACTGATTTTCATAATCTGTGGCGCTTGGAGTTAGCATTGTTAAGTTAAAGCCTAGCCTAAGTGAAAGGCCATACAGTTTTTAAAAAGATTTGAAAAGACATTTGGTTGGAAGCTGAGATTTACTTCTTTCTTCTTTTTTTTTTGCAGACGAGAACGAGAAGCCAATTTTGCCCAGAAGAAAGCTGAGAGAGCCACAGTTAGAAGTCATTTTCGGGAAAAGTACAGACTACCAAAGGTAAAATAGTCCAACCATCACTGCTTTTATAAAGATGATCACTGTGGACTAGTACTTACTGGAAACAATGGTTGGAGCTGTACCTTTTGTTTTAAAGTTATTGTCCTCTGTTTCTCCTGTCCTGTTGGACGTGTCATTCACGTGTGTCTAACAACTTGTGTGTCCACCTCAGAATGAGTTAGATGAGACCCAGATCCAGCAGGCGGGGGACGACGTGGTGTTGCCCACAGAGCTGGCCAAGATGATCGCTGAAGACAACCAGGAGGAAGCACACAAGCAGTCAGTGCTGGGCCAGCTGTCCAACATCCAGAACATGGACATCGACCAGCTGAAAGACAAAGCCCAGGCCACACTGGAAGACCTCAAAAAGCAGACGGAGAATTGCAGTCTCATGTGATCTGGCTTCCTCTGAGTCCCCGGGGATTAGCGTTTTACTTGTACAAATATTTTTCAGAGGCAGAACTACTCTGGAGACAGAAATATCCTTGTTGCTTTAGTGGAGTGTCAGAGCCACATAATAACACACATAATTGTTTGTTGCACAAAGTTAGACAGACGCCCTGCAGAAACGAAAGTAAGAAACTAAGAAGATGATGTTATGAAATCTGGGCTTTGTCTAACTAACTGAAGAGAAAATTATTCTAAATAGCGTCAGTTTTCAAATTTACTAAAAGTCATGAATGTCACTGATGCGTTTGTGTTGAAATCAACTAATTTGCACTCTAAAAGACTGCACTTCTTTGGCTCTTCTCATTGACATTTAACCAGTGAGATATCTGCCTTTTGGAATAACTCTTCCTCTGACAAATATTTGTCTAATAAATCCTTTACTCTCTCTATTCCCTAACCTCCCTCACTCTCTGTCCTTCACGTGACCAGTGATAAAATATATGACCAATACGATCCCGCAGCAGAGGTCTCAGGTGTGTTTGGGGCCTTTTTTATGTCCTCCAAACAGACAGCAGCTGGTTTCACTGATGAATATGTGCGTGTCCAACAAGACGGGACACCTGTCAGTAAAATCAGCTGCTTGGTTAGAAAGAAAGTACACAAGGTTGACAGTGGCTCGTGCGAGGAGGCCATACTGAGGATTTGTGGGGTTGTTTATATTCCACGTGTAAAAGCACAAACTCTTGAAATGGTCGATATTCATTCAGAGCAACAAAAGAGGCTGATCTTTGTCATAAGTAGCTTACCAATGCTGGCACTCTGATGTCCTGATGAAAGCTCCCTGTGAGTCTCATCAGTCTGTGTTTTGAGTCTCTCCTAGACATGTCACTATAAAGTTTTTTTAAAGTTTGATTTATTTACCATACGTCAGTGTGCCTTGGATGTCCAAACTAGGCTGTCTTCACTAAACGCCTGTGACATGTAAGCTACTTTTTACAAATACAAGCTCTCTACAGATGTATTATTTTAACTTTGAATAAAATTAACTGAGTAATGTAGTAAAGAAGTTAATAATGTTTGAGAGGCCAGGATAGATTTCATCAATTACATCAATAATTGATATTGAGTATGTCAATATCAACTACATAGATAGTAAATCTGTATTTTAGGCTGCATTCAGGGGTAAAAATATATAGATAAAAACAAAAGCTGCTCATATGAGAGAACTGTAAATGCTTTAGGAGTTATATGCCAAAGCCTTTAGTGACAACACTGAAACACATATAAAAGAAATGGCATAAATATGTCAAACTGTGTAACTGCAGTGTGTGTATAAATCCAAGTTCAGAGTGGACATACAAATATTTATGTTGTGTAAGATGTACATGTAGACTGTCAACAGCGGGTCATCCTCCACTCTGTTTTCATCAGCTCGCTGGATCTCATAGTGCTGTCGACCTTGACACGACCTCTGACCTGTCCTCCATCTCACTGACCCCCGCGTCTCAGTGGTGCTGTTTTGTGCTGGTGGATTCGTGTTGTTTAGATGATGTGATTATGTCAAGTGGTGTCTTTGTAAAAACCTGGTCCCGTGGTTGAAAGTGCTGTTCACGGTGTCGCACAGTCACCGTGGGCTCGCCGCTGTGCTCTGTCTCTGTTGTTTTCTTGCCAAACGGAAGTGAAGGCTCGGGTGAATTAAGAGACGATGTTCATGTTCATATACGCTACATTTTGCTGAGGGTGATGTCAGCTTTGCTCTCACATTTGTTCCCACTTTGATTCTTGTTATGATTCAACTGCCAAAGTTTTAATTTTACATATTATAAGTATACATTTTATTTAGGATGATATATGGGCAAAATACAGTGTTTTCTCTAAAATCAGAGGTAATTTCCTTACTGTAGGTGCCAAACAAGTGGTCAGTGAAAACTGAGGAAGCACCACACATTTTCATTCTTTTTCATTTTTGTCCTGTGATAGATGAACAGTATATTTGGAACATTTCAATAATATAAAGCAGAGGAAAAGATGCAATAAGAGGTTTTATAATAGAGACACTAGAATCTGTCATGTTTGATGACCAGACTATATCAATGGTTGGAACCGAAGCCATAAAGCAAACTATTTGCTTTGTATGAGTGTGTGACTTGAAACAATAATTCAATAATAATAATAATAATAATAGTGAGAATATATAAATGTAATTTTTGTGCTGTCATCCTGTGCAACTTCTTTTTTATTTAGGAAATGGCTGCCACGACACACAGTTTCTTCTCAATCTTTGGCTTCTTATCTCTATCATTCTATCTCTGGAAGTATTTCAGTGATTTGAGTTTTAACTGCAATAAACTGATTTTTAGGATAATGCACCCCCATTCTGTTTTGTGTGTTTCTATCTTTTACACACATTGCATTTAGTCATTGACGGGCTTTCTTTTCCAATCTGCAACAGCTTGAACACCAGGTGGAGACAAAAACTACACTCACAGCTCAACCTCAGATTTATCCAAGAGGGAGGCTGCAGAGGTTGATTATGATTGACAGGTCAGTGATGGGATGTTTAAAGACATAAATATTATTATACAGTGTTGCGTGGAGGGAAAAAAACTCATTCTCTGGCAACAGTGTTGAGACAGACTATGTAAAACAATCCATATGTATTCCAGTGTGAATTAATACCTGAGACTGTAATACAGAATTTGATTAAACTTTATGGTGATTTTAGAAGCATTTGTGTTTTTGCCTTAGACCGAGGTTTCTGTTTTGTATATATAAACATAGAAATAGCTGTCTACTGTAGTTGTTATGCCAACACTGTGCATGATTAAGACTTTTTAGAAGACACTGTCATGTCGTAGCCTTGAATAGATAGCAGGTTGGGCATCCATCTGGTTTTGTGGAGCTTGCGCAAAAGTGGCACAGCGCCTCAGCTGAGAGAGACCTGAAGGTGCTTTGCTAAAAAAAAAGGGATCAAGTTAGTTACCATGTCAATAGCAGGAAAGCCTGAGCTATTGGTAGTTTTCAAGTGTTGGCTGAATGGGGGTAGCTGTAATATATATTGATGGTGAAACCCCTCTCTATTGACAGGCCACAGTGCGTGAACAATCTTCAGTCTGGAAAGACACTGGGCCACTGCATGGCCAAACTGACACAATTGGGGTGAAACGGGCCAGAAAATACTATTCTCTTCCATTCTTTTCTATCAATCAAGGCTTTAAAACTTAGAGGCAGGAGAGAGAGAGAGAGGGAGAGAGAGAGAGGAGTAAAGAGAGACGAGACAATTAGCGCGAACCTTTAAGTGAAAAGTCTCGACGACTGAGTTTCTCCTGGCTCTGCTTATTCCTAAAAAAAAAAAAAAGCTGATTTGTTTTTCTGCGCTGAAAGTTAGAGCAGTGAAGTTGTACATGAGTGCACGTCGCAGAAAGAATGCGTTTCGCAAGCTCCCACCTTAGGCCCCACTTGTGTTTTGCTGCAAGAGACGAAGGGACCACACAGATCCTGGGTTTCATGCAAGGCAAATTCTAAACATTTTCATCCAGTCTATCTCGTCATATACTGAGAGGATTTGTGCGCAAAGCTGTGCTGCTGTAGGCCTGGAAATGGGTCCCACGGCGGACTCCTCAAAGAGGACCAATCGGAGGCCAGGATTGTAAATGAGAGAGAAAGAGGGAGAGGGGGGAAGGAAAACTTTTCTTTCTTTTTTTCGACAGAGGGAGGGGTGTCGTGGGGGAAATGCTCTGCGGACCGTGAAGCGTAACAGCAAAAAGAGGGACAAAGACTCACATAGTGGGACAGAATGCGACAGAGAGAAACCTCCTCCAAATAAAAAACAAAAACATCGTCATGTGTGGACGGATGCTAAACGTGTTAGAGCTGGGTAGATGAGTCAAAACTAACAATGGCAAGAAAGATTAGTTTAAGTGTACAAACAGAGTTGTGGACAATTACTGCGGTTAGATTGTGCGTTAACTTTGGGTAGCTCTGCGGCGCGTCGGAGTGTCCAACTCATATGTGCACTGGTGGCATGGAGCAGCCACCGACCGCTTTTTGGATTATGATTTCCCACTTTTGAACGGACATGCTTCCCGGAATGACTGTAGCCGCGCTGTTTCTGGTCGTTGCAGCCACGCGTGGTCATTTCCCTGAGTCAGATCCTGACTTCCACAGCTGCAAAGCTGACCGAGAGGAGGCAACTAACGAGCACGTTTGTGGATAATTTCTTACAGATCAGGCGTATTGTTTCGACTGGCTTGGTAACAAACGTGTTTGGTTGCAACAGTACACGTATGGAACACTCATGTGAACTTCGGTCCGTGGGATTCAATGTGTAAATTGTCCAGACTCTAATGTGCTGGTGGAGAAAGTGCACGTCACCGAAATAGAACTCCATCCAAGCATGAAATGTTGGTGCAGAGCCCTGGCACTTCTCCCATGGGTGCTGGTGGCCTTAGATGCCCAGCTAATCTGCTGGCAGGCGCTCCTTCGGTGCCACAACGAACCCGAATGTAGACTTGCATACAGTCAATACGTAGCAGCTTGCGAGGGGAACATCAGAGGAACGAGGAGACAATGTCCAAGCCACTGCATTAACGCTCTGATAAGACTGAATCACACCCGCAGCGGGCCAGACCTGGAGACCTGCGACTGCGCCCAGGACACGGAGTGCCTCAGCGACAAGCGAGCCATAGAGCCGTGCCTCCCTCGCAGATATCCGAGCGATGCCGGGGGGATAGGGTGCATGGAGGCCCGGCAGCGCTGCGAGGAGGACAGCAACTGCCACACCTCCCTCACGGCCTACTTATCATACTGCGGGCAGCTGTTCAATGGCAGGAAGTGCTCCTCCAAGTGTAAAGCTACCATTCAGCAGATGCTGTTTATCCCAAATGGCATGCTGCTGAACCGCTGCGTTTGTGATGGGGTGGAGAGGCCTTTCTGCGAAGTGGTCAAGGAGAACATGAGCAAACTCTGCGCCATAGGAGACCACAGTGTTTCCGACCAGCCTGAAGTAGACGACACATATGAGGATGAAGACTATGACCCTAAAAATGACCGGGAGGAGCTGTATACTGATCATTCCTCTGCTTCCCAGAGGTTAACCAGCTGCGTGGCGCTCCTGTTTCTTCCTCTAGCACGACTATTATACTGAGATAATGGTTGGACTGGTTGGATTTATGAATGACAGTGTGACACACAGGCCTTGAAGGCAGTTCTGTTGGATAAGGAAAAAAAAATGCTTTTCACCCTCAGGCCTCAATTGCAATCGCAGTTTGGTTGAGTGGTGACAGTGAGCACGGTAGTGATTTGTGTAGGGTTTCCACAACTGTGCAGTTTGCATAGTGATTCTTCTTAGTGCACATCTCACTCAGGAAAACTGCTCTTATGATTTGTGATTCCAAATCCCACATAGAGGTTGGTCTTACAGTGCTCTCAGTGTCTTGCTCACTTTTTTGGTAACCAGAGGGAAAGCCTGCTGTCACAAACGGCAAAAATAGTATCAGGTGATGATGACAGGAAATGAACCAAGCTAGATTTTGTTGCAGGCCATGGCCTGTTGTCTGTGTGCCTCTAAAGAGCTGCTGTTTGTTTGGTTTCAATGGTGCTTGGAGTGTGGCTTTATTAAGACCTTAGACAAACACTGGACCCATCCAGTTTCTGTTTGTTCTGCTCTTCGTTTCAGGGGGCTCAGCATTGTTACAGCAACCACACTTCAAATATTTGTGGGAACAGTCCGAGGACAGGCAAGGGTGTGGAATCAAGTACTTAAATTAACAGAAGTGCCTCTCTAGCACTCCTCCTCCACCCCTCCCCCATTTGAGATTGTTTTATTGAACTTTTCCTGAGACCCCCCCCCCCCCTTCCTCTTCTCTACAGCCTGCCCCCTTTATATTCCTAGACCTCTGTCTTTGCTGCTCTGCTGCTGTTATATAAGACCTTCAGTTTATCCACAGAATCGCTCACGGTGAGAGGTTCACCTGATCTGACGCTGCTTGGCTTTGTTGCATATGGGTGATTTGAGCATAAGTTGCACCAAGACAATAACGGGTGAACAAAGTGTCACAACAGTGTGTGCACAGTTATAACAACTAGTCTGGTAAGAATAGACAAGCACAGGTTAAATGTATGTTACTTATGTTGTCACACAGTGTTTTAACATGCAGAATTGTCACTAAGTGGTGTCTAAAGAACATACACAAATGCATAAAGCAAGATTTAGTTAATTTCACAAATGTCTTTAGTTGTAAGGTTCTTCTCTCTCAGAAAATGAAGGTATTTATTTTGCATATTTTGAGATTATTTTTGTTGTTTTACATATGAAGATGCACAACACAGCTACTGGGCAGCTGAGGGATAGTCGCCTTTGTAGCCTACTTCCTTTTCTGATTTTCTACCTTTAAGGCTGTTTAATTAAAAGGAAAAGTAAAGAAAACTGTTTTGGTAGTACTGATCACTTGTAATGAAGCTGCCCGTTTGTGTCTCTGCCACGTAAAATTGTATCAAATCTAAAATGTTTTTTGAAGTTATGCGTTATGAAGTCTTGAACGTGATATCAGCATGATTGAAAACCATACCAAAACCTGAGCTTTTCAAATTTGTCATCTCATCTTATGGAAACACAGCCGTAAATATCTCAGAGCAGTGTCTTGTGGGAAAATGAGTTTTATAATAAAATGTTTATGAACTGAAGTTGTGTAATGGTGTGATTTGTCGACAAAGAGATACCGTACTCACGGATATGTGAATGTCTAAACTCTGTATGTCAGTATGTGTGTGTACATTTGCAGGATGCCTCTGATTTTGTTTATATGTAGGGGTAGGCTACATGTGGGCTGTGTGTGCTGTTTACATGAGCTCCTGTCTGAACAGGTAATGTACTGTATATAAACCTTCATTAAATATGCAGCTTAAGAATAAATGTCCACACATACACACAAACAAACGCACATCATTTTTATATATACAGGCAGTAATTAAATTTATATATGTAAGTATTTGTTAGATACACATTTGGGTCATGATACTGTAAA
Source organism: Ctenopoma kingsleyae (assembly GCA_032353495.1). Lineage (NCBI taxonomy): Eukaryota > Metazoa > Chordata > Actinopteri > Anabantiformes > Anabantidae > Ctenopoma > Ctenopoma kingsleyae. The sequence continues at coordinate 22,909,108 of JAUBNQ010000017.1, read as the reverse complement.
TATATACATTCCTCAGGAGAACTCAGGAGTTGAGTCAAATCACTGATCCTCTTTTGGACTACATATCAGACCTCGAGCACAACCACCTGACATATGACTCTTTCCTGGAGATCAAGATGTTTGCTGATGACACTGCCAAGTTAACTGTTGAATTGGTGAAGAAGCTCAAGGACACTCGTGGACAGTGTTGACTCTCTGCTTGTTACATGGGAAAAACGAGATTAGTTGTGTGAGTGTTTCGGAAATTCAAGCATTTTTCAAGTAGTAAAATTCCAAATTTTACACAAGTGCATATTGATCTCTTCTGCAGTCACGTCAGACAGAGGATTAGCTCAGAAGGAATTAGGGGGATATCTAGGAAAATGTCTATACGTCACTCAGATCACTCACTTTTGCCTGGGACTGATGATCTGGTGGCTGAACACTGAGGTCAGCAGTTCTTCAGTGAAAAGGTGACACTTGCTTTAATGGACCCTACGTCACTGTCAAATACAGCTGCCAGAAGTGATCAACGTCGAGGTGGTAGAACCTGTGTCAGCTCATGTGGAGTCTGTTCCTCTATATGAAGTTATTTGTGCTGAGCCTGCATATGTGGAGATGAATGCTGAACATGTATGTTAAAACTGCATAACCTCTTGCCTAAAATGTCTTGCTATACACAGCCAAGTCATCACTAATGTCTTCAAATGGAGAGTTGGTGTTTCGGTGAAACATTTCAATCATCTTGAAGGAAAAATATGGTTTCTTCTTTTTTTTCCACTTTAAGAGGAGTGTAAAACAGAGTTAAAGTCATGCCACAGGTCACCTCCTGGTCCGCTGGTCCAGTGAATCTGGGCATCAGGGGTAAGACTTGAGCTCTTAGGGTCACCACAGTGGTCAGCACTTGTCAGGACTGGGACGTCAGAGTGTTATCTGCTGCAATGGTGTGGTTTTTGTCCAGGTGCTCTGGTTTCCTCCCACCTTCAGAAATTAAATAAATCAGAAATTAAATAAAATTTCGCAAACATTTTGAAAAAAAAAATCTGTTCTGCATTTTCATTTTCTTGTGCATTTAAAGTAAAATGAAAACTGTTGCTTTTGAGCTGTGCACGTGCATCAGCACTGATATTATAGTATAGTGTAGGAACAGATTTAGTTACAACTACAAGGTTTAAATCAAGCTCGTATCTGGTCCTGTTTCTATACTTTTCATAAATTAACATAAGTGTTAGAAACTTCATTTCAACTGGTGCGACTCTCATTTGTTAAAAAAAAAAAAACACATTTCCTGTGACACATATTTGTCTAGCTTTGCGGGACAAAACAGACCTACGTGTGTTGAGCAATTATACGTTTGTTGCTTGAGTTAACAGGTGGCAAATTTCAGCATCCCCAGGCCTGGAGAGAACGTCTGCACAGCTTCCACCGATTTGTCATTAGCCAAGGGCGGCCAGACATTTCCAACCCTCTATCGTGATTAAAACAAGAAGCTAGAGAAACACCGTGTCCAACAGCCACAGCATAACATGACTGTGTCTAGTTTACGTCGAGGTTAGATTGTCAAACCATTGCTGTGCATCTTAGTCCTCCTAAGTCCTCTAACATAACATAACCACCCTGCCCCCTTCAAACCCCCACACCCGTCCCACCTCCCGACCCCAATTCTGGGAGCAAAATCAAAACAAACATGAGTAGAGCAGCCTTGGGGAGTTGAAAGTATGGAGGGAACAGGGGGGCTACAAAGGCAGCACTGTGCTGGAGCCCATTTTCTAAATTATCTTTATTCAACTCCCCTGATCCCCAACTCTCTCTTCAGTGCTCCAAAGTGGGAGTAACCCAGGGATTTAGGAGGCTCTTGTCTCTCATAGGTACAATGTTCCATTCATGATAACCATCAAGCCAAGGTGAATAGCTGACCTGCTTTCTGTTTTCAGTGCACAGGGTGCTGGAGTCAAGGGCACCTACGTAGTTTCTTCAGGTCTAGTACACAGAGACCCCTCTTTACAGGTGATGTTGATGCCAGTTTGATTCAATCACATTTTCTGTATCAACAGAGAGAGAAAGACGAAGAGCCTGGTAGGCGAATGGGCAATAAATAGTGTTGTTGGAGCTTTGGTGAAATGGAAGCCAACTAAAGCCACAATGCCGCATGTTGTGGTTGGGGAGAGGACACGAGGGAGTGACTCGGAGGATGAGGTGGTTGGTTAGGTTTTCCATCTCTGAATCGTTTTTCTGGGTTGCATTACTGTGAGGCTATTCTGCAAACATTTGGGGCAATATTTAATTGGCAGTACTCCCAGAAACAAACAACAAAGCAAGCGCAAGGGTCAAAATTGCATCCAAAGTTTTCCTGGCAGCAACATGCTCATGTTACGATTAAAGCAGGGAAGCTGAGCCAACACCATGGGCGCCATTAGTCAAGTGGAGCCCCCTCCACAGCACGGCCACAAATGCAGCACCCGGTGGTTCTCCATCCTGTTGCTCCAGGACTCAGGGGAACATGCTGCTCTCTGTTCTAACTATACAGCCTGGTACGCCAGGTGAAGGTGATTAACCAGATGGTAGAGCAGAAAACAAACACTACTCTGACTCATGGTCAGGTTTGAAAACCACAATCTATATTTCATAGCTTTTACTTCATGGTTTTTCCAACGTCGGTGATGCCTTTCAAAAGCTTTTATGATCTTTTGAGTCAGTATTTTAAAGGAGATGTCCAGAAAAAATTTGTACTGCACTACAGTAAAGCTGAGAGACTGGTAACAAAGAAAATGGTATAAAATATTCCAATATGCAGCTGGTCAGTGTCTCTCATTAGACCCAGTGTCTGCTAACACTCATGTTGTCAAACTCCATATCTTTTCAGTTTGCATCATGTTTTGTGTTATGTGTTTTCTCCAAGCATAGATCACCCTGGAGTGTCCCATTAAATTCTATATTTTTTTATAATTTTGATTCTTTTCCACTTTTTTGTGATGCTACTCCATCTTTGTCATTTAGAACGATTCACTCTTCTGCATCTCACATGAGCAGTTCAATGACCACTTATGCTTCTTATGAATTTGGATTAATTAAGAGAATCAGTATTAAGTGAACTCCAATAACCCAAGAACAAATGAGCTGGATCTAACATGTTTGGCAGAAGAACTTCAGGTAATAAAAAAAAAAGAAAAAAAGACTTGAACTAATGAATTCTGTAATTCAGTCTCAGAGATCCAGAAAATGTCCTATTCAGCCTCTATATTTGTCCAGAGTAATATTTGAATCATACAATTATTAATTGTCTTTACATTCCCTCGCCTGCCTTCCTCTCTGCTCCTCTGGTGGACATGAGCCGGCTGTTTCTGTAAAGCAGCCTTACAGATGCTGATGATGGCGAGGGACCAGCAGCGTGGGACATAAATCTTTCCATAGGTTCTGACAGTTGAGCGTTTTCCCTTGTGCTGTTGACAAAACGTCTGAAGAAGTTACAGACTACAGAAACTTGTCATTTTAATTTCCATTTAATAAATATATTATAAATTCACAGCTGTACAAACATTCAACAAAAAGTAAAACAACAAAGAAGTGTGAAAATCTTTCCAGCAGACATATTTATACTTTTCCTCATTTGACTCCTGATTCAGGTGTTTTCTACAGTTGCCTTAAAACTTGTGTTAACAAAAGTAATGCTCCCTTTTTGGAGTATTCAAGCACTTAACCTGTCTGAAACTCAAAACAGTCCATGAAGACCTACAACAGCGAGGATTACCAGTCTGCCACTGATGTTTTACGGTTTTACATAGGGCAGGTCCTGTGCATGAGTGCCACAAATCACTGTATCCCTCAAATACCTGGCCAGTGCCAAACCTAAGAAAAAGCAAGTCTAGTGTAAATACAGCAGAGGCTGCACCTCTCCAGTTTTCCCCTCATAGTGGTGGAGAAGGCTCCATCAGCGGAGAGAGCATGGTGAGCCTGTGGTTGACCCACAGTAAAGGCAGTGGGAAGGGGGGAGTAGGGAGGGGGAGTGAGTGTGTGCATGTTTGCAGAGGTCTCAATATATATATATACAGATCAAAACTGTAATGCCACAGTTGCTGTTTGATTGTATTTCGAGGTTTTCACAGTTTTTAGGTGTGCTGCAAACACTTATGGATGCTGTGCACTAAAATGAATGTTTCAGTATTAGATTAACTCATTTACCATGACACTAAGATGTTGTTATAGTAGCTGTCCAGCATTTACATGTCAATAGCGTGTCAGGAGGAGGGGATTTGAGGCTAAACAGTGCAACAATACAGTGTAAAGAACAGGGAATTAAATGTCATATTCACCAGTGTGTAAATGCAAAAGTCTAAAGCTACTTTCAGTATTTTACCAGCCTCTAAAATAATAAACAGAAGTTCTCTGCCTGCCAAATCTTCTGGTAGAACATATTTCCAGCAACAACCAATTGACCGCATTTGGCTAAGAACTGTAAAATCCCACCCGGACAGTTGGTCAGTGTGAGGTGTGATGCAGGTTTGACTTGGTGCGAACAGAAACCTGCTAAGGCGAAAGTTTTGTGTCCGACCTGAACAGCGACAGGCAGACTGACGCCCTGTGGGGCGTCCCAGCTGGGTCCTGTGGTGGGTGTCATGCTTATTGCAAACAGCAGGCTGAGAAGACAGAAATGATTGATGTATATTAGATTTCACATTTTCAACATTATGACACATTTACATTTTTAAACTTCCAACTAAATTCATTAACCCTTAACTAAATTAATAAAGAAAAGGGGACTCACTGGGATCAGTAAACACATCAGACATTCACAAATACACCTCTTGCTGCCATGATGTGTATAAAACATATTTTACAAATTAGTTTTAAACACTTATGTCCATTCATTTATATAAAAACACCTCAAATACCAACTATTTATGTTCACTTGCAGTTTAACTGTGTATATTATGTGTTAAGGCTATTTGCTGTTTTCTTCTATTATTTCTGTTATTCTACTTTCTGTCAAGCTGAGAAGCATTAACTTAACGTTTACAGTAAATAATTAAGAAGACAGCAGCTAGATATATACAGATCGTTTTAGACAAAATGCAATATGCAATGTTATATTCCTTGAAAAACTGTTAAAACATACAGAAAATCATGGCAGCGAAAGAATGAAAACCCCATGATAATGTAACCTGTCTCATAAAAATGCTGCTGTGTATATAGCATGTGGTGTAATTGCTCTTCTTTTGTATTCATCATCAATTAATAAATGTTTATTACAAACAAGGTTTATGCAACTATACTGAAACCATACCACAATTATTTGCAGTCAACGAGCTAAATACGAGATATATGAATATCAATTCTCAGCCTGAAGGAGAAGTGGGCCCTCATTTCCATTTACGAACATCTTAGCATATTACTGACAACAC
>JAUBNQ010000017.1:22889672-22903630 GCA_032353495.1 Ctenopoma kingsleyae | reverse complement strand
AATATCAATTCTCAGCCTGAAGGAGAAGTGGGCCCTCATTTCCATTTACGAACATCTTAGCATATTACTGACAACACGCATACAGCATTTAGAACCCATTTAACCAGACTGTGAAGGTTCAGTTCCCTGTGCTTGTAGCTGGGCCACTGACACACTACCTGCAGTTTAATATCAGAAACGTACATTTTCTATGTTACAGTGTGATGGTCCTCAACAAAACTTTGCTGCTTGTTTTGGTGCAGTCTCAGGTCACCAGAAAGACTGGGGCGTTGCTGAAACCCTCTCTACTACAGCTGCTGCTGGATCAGTGCCAGCTAGTATTGCTGGCTGGCGTGGTTTATTAAAATAACAGCAGCAGAATAAGACGCCACGTTCTTCATGAAACTTGAGCTGCCTTTAGAGTCATTGGTGCCATTCCGCCATAATTTTTTTTCATAATTCCCCAGGAATTTCGTGCTGAGAACAGGATATTGTGAAGGCTTTAGGTATCCACTATCCATCCAGGGGCTGTAAATACAGAGTATGAGTATAAACTCCAGCTGGGGAATTTTGTATATTATTATATTAACATGTAACATATCAACAATACTTCACTTGTTATATACTAGATAAGTAGTTTTTTAGTAGTGGAAACACAAACAGGGAAGTTGCTGACTTTTATATACAATTACTATGTTACTATACTATGTTTAGAAGAGTTGAGAACTTTTCTAATAAAAATAAAAATCTGTGATATGTATTTTGTAAATTTAAGCTAATTTAGAGTTTGATTCCTGCAACACACTCAACACAAATGATGGAGAAAAGATAAAACTGCAAAGTTTATCAAATATTCAAGTGACACTGTTCTATTAAAAGGGTTATTAAGTATTACTTTCAAATATTAGATAGATTGTGGCTCGCCACTTCGTACCAAACTCTGTGAGGAAATTGTCAATCAGTTCAAAAGGAATATTTCTCAATGTTAGATTGGAAAGAAGGACTTTCACCATCTACAGTACATAAAACTGTAAACATTCAGGGACTCCAGGGAAATGTGAGTGTGTAAGGGCCAAGAGTAGAAACACTCAGGCGGCCCCGCATAAGAAACAATCATACTACTGCGATGAAATAATGTAAAAGTCTAACACCACAAGAACACAAATTAAGAGTTTAAAGTTTAACGGTCAACACCATTGATGGGGACAATCTTTACCAAAGTAGTGATTAACAATATTAAGAGTAAAAATGAATATAATCTGTCAGTGTAATGTTCCTATCACCCACGTGAAACTAAAATATGTATATGTATTACAGATTACATTTGACAATGAAGTGTATGTGTGTGCTGATGTTGTTTCTGGTGTTTGTGTGTTAGGAGTCTCTTTGCCAACACCAAGCCTTACTTTCACAAGGTAGACTTTACAAGAGGGCAGAGGACAGAGTGGCCCAGGGCTGCACTGAAATGAAATCAAAGAGCCAGACAGTCCTGCAGGGTGGCCAGCGCAGCAAGAGAAAGGCTCATATTTTACAAGTGGAGTACCCTTCACTGAAAGGACATTTCATTACAACTTCAGGCGGTTATTCTTCACTTAACAACCCCCACCTTAAAATACCAAAGCTCCCTATAGTATGCAAGGTTTTCAAAAACACACTGAAAACCAGAGGAACACAAGAGAGAAACTTACAGCTCCTGACAGAGTCTACAAGAGTTTCTCGATCCAGAGACACATCTCTCTGAGTCTCTTGCATCTGTAATAGAAATATGTATTTATGTATATATACACATACACATACACATACGCACACACACAAGTAATGACCTAAAACTGACAAACAGCAAAACATGCACAAATAAATACAGGCATAAGGACTAAAAGGTTTATGATGATCAAACGATATCTATTATTAAACATCATTAACACCATTGTTTTAAATAATAATTCATACATTTAGTAACTTATACTCACCTTGACATGCTTTTTGAGATATTCAGCTCTGGTCATCAAGCTTTTAATCTGATGAGACAGAAAATTACAGCAAATGTAAATGTACACTTTTAGCACAAGTGTTATGTACAGTCTTGATGATTCTGGACCTTTCTTCTTACACAACACAAAACTTGATCATACCTATGCCTTCTCATCAAGTGCCATCATCAGTTCAAAGTAATATATATTCATTTTAAATATTTTTTTGTTCCTGATAGAGACAGGTCTACAACCAAGATGGGATGATTCTCTATGTCCTGAGTTGTGCTTGTTTAGTGTGGACTGGGGCGTCTTTGTACAGTGGTAAACACACAAACTTTAAAATGCATGCAGACACAAACCCCATTGTTCAAATCAGATTAAACTGATCAGCTCTACTGATCTGCTTCATGCTCCTTCTGTTATTTTACTGAAAACATTGTATATGGTAAACATGTGCTAGTACTAACTGTCATCATATGCTTGAGGGTGTTCTTTAGTGTGGTAATCAGTCTTCTGGTAATGATGAAGTTTCCTGGCTGCATCTCATACCTAGTTGTATCACCACTATGTCATAGTATACAGCAAGCCCACTTGATTATTTCTGCACTAACATCTGAGGGCTATAATGATCGGAGACTTAATTTGATAGCTTGCATAATGTCTTGATGAAACACCATTATGTTGTGATTCTGACCAAAGATTTTTAGTATCTAGCCTTGACACGAGTCTTGTGTAGCCATAGTGCTTTAATCACTAAGTGCAATAAATGCGAAAGACGTGATCTAGGTATATGGAATATATCAATAACGTGCAGAGTATCATGCTACTCACAGAAAACACAGACTGCAAGAGGACCTTGTGTATGTACATCCATGATGACACGATATCAACATGCACTTGCAAGATTAAAGCTGTGGCTCACATGAGAGATGTCGGGATATTGAATTGCGGCTTGGAAAGACTCAAGTGTGCTCTACAGTTGATATGAACACACATGGACGCCAGTCATGGCAGCATGTTTTGGCTTTTTTTGGTTCTCACATGCACGCATGCTTTCGATCTAATCCCCCACTCTCCCTCCTTAATGCTGCATTAGATTATTAGAGCCGTATCTGAATTTACTTAAGACAAGCACCCATAAAACTTCAAATAGGGAGGTCTATGAGGCCCACTCAAACCACCATTCCCCTTTTGGGGCCTGTTGGCAAAATACTGTTGTCTGTTGTAGGCTTAGTTACTGACTAAACAATTTACCAAAACAAAAAAGCGCTTAAAGCATTAATGGCAAACACACACGTTTTTTTTTCCAGGTGTTTGTGAAAGCAGAATATTAATACTAGTAATGAGGGTCTTGATTCCTGAAGTCACAGATGGCCACATCACTGGACCATCAAAATTTTGCCTTTATGCAAGTATGTTCATGTTGGTACCTAAAAGTATGCCATGAAGTGTACAGGGAAGATGTTATTAGTGCAACAAAGCAGTTGTTTGGTGTCGGTTGGTGGTTCTTAGAGTGGATTATTACAACTACTGAACTCATTGACTGGAACACAATGGACATTTTTGTGCTTCAGTAACACTTACTGCATTTAGTTATGTTACCTAGGTCTAGTCAACCAAGATAAACTTGCAATAACTGATTTGACAGCAACATTAACATTCATCATCCAACATTTCCAACACTCATAGTCTCTTTAGCTTTTTTAGCTTATAACTGTAAGTATTCAATTATATAGTGGACAGTCACTTATGACTATGAAATAATACTACAGATTAAAGATTATCTTCTTTTGACACAGAAACTACTACTATGTGATTTCAAGAAAAAGGGTCATGTGATGCAGCTCCTGGTGTGCTCTCACAGCTTCGTGATCAGCTGAGGGCTCGTTGAAATGTAACATATGATTTGTCCACACCATCAGCAGTCAACCAGAAGCTCTTCCTCACCCACTCACCTCACTGTGGAGCAGCTCTCTCTTGCGGCCCTGGGGCTCGGCTGGCTCGCAAAGAAAGAAAAAGAAAAGACAAGAATAATGAGAAAGGAGAGGATGTCCGCTGAGAGTCCACTACCTAATCACCTTGTTTTTCTAGTAGGTCAACTACTAGATTGGATTTCGTTAGTCTGTAGACTGGGGGCTCCAGGGAGGTAATGACTCTAATGTAAACCAGTGGGGAGGGGGGGCTGGGGAGGGAGGGCTGGGGGGGGGGACGGAGCGAAAAAGAGGAGGAGGAGAGTGTTCTGGTGGTGAGGCATGTTGGGAAGCACTGCAACAAAGAACTCTTAGCTAAACAAAGAACCAATGTTTTCTCTCCACATTCCCCCTGGTCGTGTCTGGTGTGCCACACAGTGAAGCTCCCTCACACTGGAGAGACAGGCTGCTTAGGAAGGCTTGGGGTTACCTGGACTAGTTTGAACCAGAGACAAGACGGAGGTTCTCCTTGACAAATCTAATAAAAACTCTCACATATAAATTTCATTGTATTTTTTACATTTTGTACAACTACTTCAGCTACAAATTACTCAGCAAGTGTACGTAAACATGGAAACATCCATCAGCCTAAAAGTTGCCCTCCAGTGATCACAAACGCACAAATGTTCCTATTAATTGAGGTAGTCCACCGTCATCACATTACACAAATTGTAGATAATAAAGTCCAAAGACTCTCTGCAATTTGAGGTCTCCAATTTGCAAAGCTTCTTGGTGCAGCTCAGATACTTGTGTAATCCAGAGTCTTCTCTATCATTGAATGTGTGGTTAACCATTCACCATAAAGAGCTGCTGAACTACACAAAATCAGATTTTATATTGAGACAATATGAATAAACAAATCAATGAAGAATAACCAGCTAAATGTTTATGTATGTATAATATATCTGTTATGAAAAAAAAACATTTTACAATTAAACAAAATTATGATGGGACTGACTGGACGATTAGAACTCTTATTCTATTTGAGAGAAGAGGTAATAGTTCTTGTTTATTTCTAGTGTGTAAAAACAAAGAAATGAAGTGGGTTATCTAAATAGAAAGCAGATGGCAGGGCTCTCATACCACACACAGGGCGCTGGCACCAGGTCCCATCCCAGCTCAAAGCCACATCTGGATCACTCTATCCCACCTCTTCCATTAGGCCAATCTTCCAGATGAGCTCATGAGACCAGCCTAATGGACGCCAGGCCACATAGAGAAACAAAGGAGTCTCTTCTGTAGTTCCTCTGCCTGTTTGTCTGTCGTTTATTAAGTGTCCCCATCTCTCTCCAAATCTATTGCTTCACTCCTTCTCTCTCTGGCAATTTGTGTCTGTCTAAATCACTTTCTCCAAGTTATTTTTCTTTCTCCAAGACCTGATTATATTAATCTCTTTCGAAGTCTTCCTGTCCTGTTTAGGGGCTCTCTCTGTTTGTTTCTATTTCTCTGGATCCAGTTAAATATCACTTAAGTATCTTTTATATCTTCATTGTCTCTGAAAGTAATTTTTGTCTCTCTTTTCCAGTCTTTCCTTTGTTTATCGTTTTGTTTGTGCAGCCATTTCTTGTTTCTCACTTTATTGACTCAACTTTAAGTATTTTTATGATCTAGTCTGCTCATAATGCCCACACTAGATCACAACAGGTGCTCTAAAATCACTTTTTCTTTAAGTTGGTCTTATTCGTTTTTTCTAACAATAAATGTACGCACACACAAACACAGTTATTTCTCTATGAGGTGATGGAGGAAGTACTGTATGTAGAATGTGTGTGTAGTACTATATCTACATTTCTTAGTCAGTCACCAACTAATGCCAAGATATTTAAATTTTGTGCTCATGTAAAGTGGCTCAGTAGCAAACGGAGTAAACAGGAGTGAAGTCATATTGTATGGAAAAGAAAAGATGGAAAGTAAAGACTTTTTTCTACCTGCTAAAGCCAACAGCAGTTCTCCTAAGCACTGTTGGTACACGTCCAGGGCCTCATGATCATCTGATCCGCTATCTTCCTATAAGAGGACAAAGATGAGACAGCAGGTGACAACCTGATACTTGATGATATAACTCATTACTGATACTGCCAGCCTGTTGGGTTTATAAAATTTGATTATTAATACACTCTTACATTTTTCAACAGCAACAACAGCAGAGGCAAAAAAATATATAAAATACAATAATATTTGTAATGTGGTAGTTTTTATTTCAGTTATAGCAGTGGCATCATCAAACCTTAGCAATGGCAGTAGAGGCCATGTCCAAAGCCGCCAACAGTCGCGGTTGATTTCGAGACATTTCTGAAATAGCAGGAAAACAGAAAACACTACGTTAGACCATATACCCTATATATATATATATATATGTCTGTCTGTCTGTCTGTCTGTCTGTCTATCTATCGATATAGATAGATAGATAGATCGATATAGATATATATCTATAGATATATCGATATCGATATCGATATAGATATCGATATATCTATATTTCGATATAGATATCTATATCTATATATATATCAGACTAAATGAATCCATTAGGGCATTCTACTAAAAATATGCATTACTTATCTGCATAGCCCAACCAAAAGACAGCAACACACTTTTCATGTCAGAACTACATACAGAGAACACCTGCCCTGACAAAACATGTTGAGGTGATGCCACTGCGCTGAGCTGTGTTCGTTACCTCGGAGGATATCCCTGGAGGTTCGGGCCTCCTCAAAGCTCAGTCTGTTGTCGGAGTCCACCAGGGCTTTCAGCTCCTCGGCTCTGGACACATATTGGCTGACCTGCGGGAAGTCCTCTTACATTGACTCAACTTAATAACGTTAACCACGCCATATGCTCTCCATCCACACCATATGGTATTCATAGAGAAGAATTTATTCCAACTGAGAGCCACTGGAGCGTAAAAATAAAAAAAGACCAACTGAAAATAGAAAGTAATCCAAATGTGAACGGGAGGGGGTGTTTTCAGGCCTACCTTCTGCCTGAGGGCATCTTTACGCTGTCTGTCCGTCTCGTCTGGAGAGGGTGGACAGAGGAAACATTTTGGTTTCATATTTAGCAAGTTTACACTGCCAGTTTATTGTGGTGGAACAAAGGCAGTGCATTGTTTATGCCACACACAGGATATGAGAGTAAATGTTCTTACAGTGAATAGCGGGAACAAAGTGCTCAAGGGCACTGCAGTACAGAGACAGAGCAGCAGACCTCTCCCCCTCCTGGTCCCTCTGAACAGCCTGCAGGACCAGCTCTTTCTGAAAAGAAAGAAATAGGAACTAACTTCACTGAATGAAAATTCATTGCTTATGTATACAGAGTCATGCGTGAACGCACATGCGGGGTTGGTATGAATACAGCCCTACTAACATGAACGCATATGGTCAGTGCTCAATCGTACACTTGTTATTTATGGTCACCTAAAGTAGACACACACATACTGTGCATACGTCCCTTTCATCTTATTCTCTTACCGCTTTCACTAGGCTCTCTGAACTTGGCATGTGCTCCAAATCCACAAAAGGATGCATGAAGAACTCTGCAAAGGTGATCCGGGCGTCTGGATTTCTCTCCAGCAGCCGCAAAAGAAGGTCCCTGCAGTCCTTGGATACCCTGGCCCCAGGAGGCAGCTGATACACAAAACGTGACCTTATTATGTTGCACTTAGTCCACAGGACCATCCACAGGAAAAGGACAGCAGATTGTTGCCAAACACCTTCTTGTCTCACGCTGCTACTTTCTGTCAAAAGATGACCTTAAAGCACTCTTTGTGAATCTCCAGCTAATAGACCATACTCTAATGCAATCCATGGAGTTCAAGCCTAATGTTTGACACAAGAATTCAAGTTTTGAAAGCCCTTCCATCATTAAAAGTACAGTTATCTTTCATTGTCGCAATGGTAATCAAACTATGGTTTGTGTATGGAGCAAACAAATCATAGTTTGATACACAAGAACAACTTTGTTTCATATGAAAACCAGTATATTAAAAACTCCTGTTTGATGTAAATAAGAATTTCAAAAGATATGAATTACAGACCGTATGACTAAAGCAGCTAACTTGGATATACCATTATCACTTTGTTTCTCAAACAGTATCTGAATATATTATACTGGTTGTTTTAAGGCCAGTGAAGCCTTATTCTTTCATTTCTATTGCAAATTGTTCCTTTAAATGCTAGAGAAGATACTGGAGAGGATCATCAAGTAATGTCTCAATGTAATGTCTTATTTACTACAGGTCTTCACTGATGCAAGACAAGGGTCTAGTACTGTATGAAAGTATGCCATCTGGTGGTTTATACGTAGTTAACATTCACAAATAAAGTCAGAAAAAATTGCAGTTTCATGGAATTTGTTTTGATTACTTAGCTACAGGGGCAAAATCATTGTAACCTGATCAACAACAACAAAAACAAATAATGATGTTAATGCCAACATGCTGTAATTTTATTTTACTAAAAGAAATATTTACTTGTGTTCATACTTTAGCTTTGGTTACAGGAACATATTGATAGGTGGCCATTTTCATAAATCATTTCTTATTATGATCTTTCACTGGTTACATGCCGTATTTGTCATTTGTATGTGCATTCACCAAAATATGACAGAGCAGTGGAAGCAGTGACTCCTTTTTATAGGAGGACAGCTATAGTCTAGTCTTGTTCCAGCACATTCACCAACACCAAACTCATTTATTGCCCACTTACCTCAATAGGTTGATTACTTCGGATCTTCTCCTCTAATTCTGCGTAAGACCTTGATGCAAAAGGTGCTCGCCCAAACAACGCCTCTATATGCACACAGACAATGTTGAGTAGAATACTCATTCGCATTAATTACATTAATTACACACTTACTACAGATTAAGTTCATTTTAGGTAAAGGATTCTGCAGATATTTTATTTAAAATGATCTCGTTTCAGCTGCATTAACTCCAGTGGAGTTCTCTTGTTAAAAAAAACCAAAACAAAACAAAAAGTTATTACTGACCAAAACACATTATGTGTAGCCTTGAGGTTGTTGTTTTTAAACTTATAATCTTACAAACTTCGATGATGTCTTTGAAGAAAAACTTCTCTCAAAATAACAAAGCAGAGTGAGACAGACTTCGAAGTGAAAATAGGTTTATTTGTCCAAATTGACAGCAAAACCTAGTGAGTCACAAATCCGGATCTGTGTCTAAAATCTCTTTGTCTAAATGTGTACAGGCCAATTTAACTCAGGCAGGTCCTCCGAGACAAAAGAAAAGCCTAGACACCTATATTTGTTTGACATATTATTGAATTTGAACTAACATGTGAATATAGATATGAAATGACATAACATAGTAACTAATAAAGGAAAAAAATTACACAACGAGGTGTAACAAATAGTCTGAGTTGCATGTGAGTATGTGTATGATATAAACAAAATACAGCTCCACAGCTCCTGATACAGGTCAAAAACTCTACAGGAAAACTTTAAATATCTCTTGAAATAAACTGAACATGAACAATGCCGGTCTTTAGTTCAAGAAGTTAGTTCATTCAAGAAATGAAAAGGTAAACGCAAAGTACTCACCGTAGAGAATAACTCCTACAGACCACAGATCTACCCTGGAGTCGTACTGGCATCGGCACACCATTTCAGGAGCCATGTAAAGAGGAGATCCTCTCAGGACACTCTGCTCATCCCATGGTGACATGTACTGGGCAAAACCAAAATCTGAGGGGAAATCAGAATGTAAAAACATGTTCACTGTGAGATATCCCAGTGAATATAGTCCTCCTAAAACTTCACAAACTGTGTGTTTATAATGTAAAGTTGTTTGATGCTGCAAGACTCTATACAATTTAATAACCTCTGATTAGATGAGATGCAAATGTCACTGTTTTTTCAGTGTCTGGAAGATTCTTCATAAAATGACAATCATATACAAACCACGGTGTGTTTATGGACTGGTGTGAAAGTGTAAACGGGCATCACCGGCTAGTTTGAGGACAGAGCCACTGAGCAGAATATTCTGAGGTTTCAAGTCAAGGTGTGAGATGTTTCGCTTGTGAAGAAACTGGAGGGCGCAGGCTGTGCAAACACATACACACACAAAACACAGTTAGGAAAAACACAGTGAGCCCACATTAAGTAGTCAGTTTGCAATATATATGTTATTTGTACCAGTAACAGTGATTTACAGTATCGCACTAAAAAAAAAAAAACAACAACTAAAATGTGGTATCCAGATGAGTCTGTGCTGACACGGGGAATTGCTAAAATGTAATCTTGTCTCTATCAATTGAAAGTCACTATAAAGAAGAAAATGTATCTGCAAACAGATTGTATTCACATCTGGAGATGACTCACCAATCTGCTGCAGGAAGCGTCGAGCCACCCTCTCAGGCAAAATCCTACGACTGCGTATGAAGCGAGAGAGATCTCCACCAGAACACCATTCCAGGATCAGATAAATATTCTCAGCATCCCACTGAAGAAAGAAAAAAAAAAATCAGACACTTAAAATAAAAGTCTTTTGTTCACTCTTTTGGTTTGTTCAGTTTTTATGACAATCTTTTTGTAACAATTGCTTTCCCCTTGTACTTGTAATTTCCTTTAGTGATACAGCCTTGAAGCAAAGAACAGATAATCACTATTGCTATTAAAATGTACTTTTATTCACACCACATCCCATTCAACAAATCTAAAACACGTGAGCTTACCTGAAAGTCTTTGAGCTGAACTATATGAGGGTGACATACAGTCTTGAGGATTTCAATCTCTGTGAGCAGGTTTTCTGTAGATGCCTTGTTTAGAGTCTTCTTACCAACCACCTTCACTGCCACCACCTCTCGGCTGTCTCCCTGCAACATCACAGTCAGGAAATAGAATTCCTCTTCACTTTTAACCACAAAACTAGACGGTGCTTATACTACAAATACCTGTAAGTAACTGTAGGATTAGTGAAAGTACATTTTAGCAATAGTTAATCATTTTCACACCTATGAGGATATCATAATTTATTAAATAAGGTGAGCAAAGTTAAGTAAAGTACACAGAACCTCACTGCTGAACAACTGAGTCAAACCTTTGTGGAAAATGTGAAATACTTTGGCTATACTTTTTACTATGTGATGTTTCCCCTCAAACCTCTCGACAAACTCACCTTTCTGTAGGCTTTGTACACCGTAGCATAGGTACCACTGCCCAGCCGCTCTGTGAGGATGAAGTCTGCCAGTTTTGGAGGAGCAAAGCTGGAGGTTGAGGCCATGCTGGCAACAGCAACATCAAATCTCCCAAGGACACCTGGGCTGGAACGTTGGATCAATATGGTATTCATACCAGTGTTATTATAATTTCAATTTCTCTGCAAATTATTAGTTTAGTTTGAGTTGTTTTAGAGACTAGGTTTGTTAGTTTCAGCTTTTCAACGATATATAGTTTAGTCAATGAATACATTGTAGTTTATATTTTCATTTTGATTTCCATTTGTATGTAATGAAGAAAATTAGACATTTTACTTGACTTTCAGCTAATTATAATAACCTTCCTCGAGTCTTTAAAAATACTCCGACCTGCTGCTTTCTACGTGGAGGTCTGAGTCAGCTGCAGAAAAGTGATGCTAACTTTTCACCTGTTGATAACACTGCGATTCTTCACCCTGCACAAGAAGCAGGTGAGAGACTTTATAAACACTGCTTCATGAAAAACACGGAAGCAGAAACCCCGACTAATGTTTCCATTGTTTAGATGTTATTAACTATATATGGACATCCCGCAATGCAGCGGTTTCTCTAATGCTGGAGCTGCTTCGTGACGTGTGACCACGAATGTGGGCAAGAAGAAAAAACTTTCGCTAAAAAATATTAAAGTTCAGCTACTTCAAATAACGTACGTCAATGTTTACTAGAACTTTGTCACCTGAATACATGCAGTCAAATCTCTTTAACTGTATTCAGCTGAACATTTTCAGTGCTGATAATCAAGGTAACCGTGAAGTGCAGGTTTATTGAACTGAATGTGGTGTAACGTCTAACGTTAGCTAGCTAATGTAGCGCTTGCTGTGTACATTTAACGTTAGCTAACTTGTTTATATAACTACAGTGGTGTTAGTTAGCCTCCGCCACGAATAAAACCGAAGAGCTTACATCTTTCCGCGTCCGTTCAAATGTTTCTAATAGATATGCAAAGGTGACACTTACCTGCAGGTTAACAAGGTCTCCACGCACATAAATGACACATACACGTTTACATTGCTGACACAGGTCTGGTTACAAGCTGCGCTGCAGTTATCAGCTGACGTGAAAATGTATTAGAACATATGTTACTGCCCCCTAGCTTTGGTCCTCCGTTACTGCAAATATTAGATGGCAGGGACTGTAAGCAAATTCATGATTGTAAGTAAATAAAGCAAGAAACAACGCCTGTCAAATATTATCCACTGTTCAGTCGAATTTATTTAAAAACAGATATAAAAAATAAATAATAACAGCGCCATACATTGGTGAGGATGTTCCCAACTACTAAAGAGTTATTTTTGAGTATTTCCGTTCGCGTTATAAACATAACATAACAACATATTTATGGAACAAAGTCTTATAAATGCGAATATATTTATTCATGTTATATTTATTCAAATTACTTTAAAATAAATTATTTTAATAAATGTATTAAGTTTCATACCGAGTTAGTGGTTATCATCAGCTGACCACTATCAGTTTTAACTCTTACAACTTTGCAAACAGCTCTGAGCATCCAGCATTCAGTTGAAAGAAAATCACTACACACTGATATCTACACGCATCTTTCCAGTATTCCAGCATGGATGATAGTTCTGTGTGTTACTGGATTATGTTTTGTACATAATTCTAGGTCCGTGATATAAGCCTACAGCTCCTTAACCTCTCCAGTCACACTTGTTCTGTTGAATGTTTTTATATTCATGTCCTGATGTCATGTCCTTCATTGTTCCTCTCAATCAAGCTTTGTTAATTAAATGAATCTGTCGCTCTGAAAGACGATTGCTGGATGGTTAATTACCGGATGTCACAGTTATTTTTTTGTGATCAGGCACCATAAATATTAAGAATCTTGTCAGTTTTTTTTATTTTTGGATAATACACACAACTTTGAGCATTGATCATACACTGGGAGAGACATGAGCACAGATAGTTGCCAACTTCCACTAAGATTTAATGCTTTAGCATCAGGGGATTGCACACAATGGCACGTTCAACATAACGTTTCTTCTGTATTGATATAAATCTAGTCAAATTAAACCTGAGACTTTAATTTAATATCTATTATTTTATTTAAAATGCACAAAAACAGAGTCTGAATAAATTCAACTATGTTTATTTTATCTTAATCTTTGTTCCTTAATAATCACAGTAATATCAATAACAGATGTTTTGTTTAGTTGGACCCATAGACTCAGTAGTGTGTTAAAGCACCGTAGAACTACACCAGTCTTTACCTGCAGCCTCACACTCAAAACAACCCTCCATTAATGTCTTAAAATGAAAAATATGCAAAAAACAAACAAACAAACAAAACAATAATGAATTTTACAAATAATTTAAGTTGATCAATTGAAATTTAGGATATAAATAAATTTCAAATTAAATCAGGCTTTGAGTGTAAAACTTTGTTTAAATATCAAAATTCCAATTTTGATTAAAAATATTATTTGTTTTAAATAAAATTTAAAACAAATAAATAAATTAAATTAAATTTAAAACAAATTAAATTAATTTCAGTCGGTGGACGTGTTTCTAACGTGACTCTGTAGTCATGGTGATGATCAGTGACGTGGTGACGCGCTCGTATAAAAGCAGAATCCACCGTTGCTGTGGCTTCATTCTGCACCTGAGAGCTGACAGGAGCTGAACTCTTTGAAAGTCCAAGTCTTCAGCTGAAAAACCAAGTGCTGAACTACAAAGTTATTAAAACAACTTTTGAAGTGTGAACATCTTCACAAAGCAGCTGTCCAAGTGTCAACATGAGTCGTTTCCTTCGGGAGAAACGCCTGCTGACCTTTGCCATCGCCCGTGTGGCGGACGAGCGC
>JAUBNQ010000017.1:22848571-22872747 GCA_032353495.1 Ctenopoma kingsleyae | reverse complement strand
TGCAAATCTGTAATTTAAGGTTTTGTAGTCCTGA
This sequence comes from Ctenopoma kingsleyae, assembly GCA_032353495.1. Lineage (NCBI taxonomy): Eukaryota > Metazoa > Chordata > Actinopteri > Anabantiformes > Anabantidae > Ctenopoma > Ctenopoma kingsleyae. The sequence goes on along the minus strand of JAUBNQ010000017.1, from coordinate 22,872,713 downwards.
ATCCACAAAATACTCTACATGACTGCTGCTGCTAATTGTCCCATTTTATATAAATCATACTGTGTGGCTATGTACAGCCATGAAAAGGTTCAGATTGTTCACATGGTAAATGTATTTAAAATGTATAGTTTAGCATAACACAAATCTGATTGTACACTGACATGACAGCAGCTAACTCGTACAACATAGAGTACATAAACGAAGCGGGGAAGTTTTACTCTTTAAAAGCTGTAATCTGATGACCACATCTTACTAATTATGTCTGGGAAAATCAAAGTCTGGAGTAAATAACTAAATTAATGCACCCAATAAGTTTTCATTCATACCTCACTGGCTACTGCCCAATTACAGATAATGACCAGAGTTATATCTAGTTTTGCTATTATCTCTCTTTCTGATCTTCCCATTTGCTGTTAGTAAGGGTAATTATATAGAACTTCGTCTTTGGAGAATAATAATTACATTTTATCATTGCTCATAGTGTTGAATAAATGCTCACTGGAAATTAAACTAAAAATGTTGTCTGTCAAAAACAGATGGTATCACGACTTCCTGATTTTGAATTGCTAATCATGCAAAGAGGAGCACAAAAGTTTATTCATCCCTCCATTACACAATCCCACTTAGTCCCATCACAGCTCTGAAGCTGTGGAGCATCAGCTGTGACCCTCTGCATCCATCCATTATTCTCCCTCCTACAGGAGATAGCATTTCTAACAAGAAGTGTATGAACAGAATGCTGCGACCACATGAATAAAGACATAACAACTCTGTGAGCATCCAACTGCGTGCTCCTTTCTCATACTCTTGGATGGTTGCTAAGGAGCATTTGATACCACCTGAGGACATGGCAGATATTACAGTGCCTATAAAAAGTATTCACCATCCTTGGACTTTTAATTTTTGTTGTCATTGAGTCACAATGGAGCAATTAATTTGTTTTGATACCAGTCATCTGAGAGGACAATTTAATGATTGAGTAGAAATAACACTATACAATCTGATCTAAATTAATATTAAAAACTCCCCCCCTCATACTCAGCTTGCACTCTCCCTAGCATCAAGCCTGGTGGTGGCAGCTTCATGCACACTGTGGGGATGCGGTTTTGTAGCAGGCTCTGAAAAGCTTGTGAAAGGAAAGGTTAAGGCAGCAAAACATAGATATACAAAAGGAAAGCCTTGCTGCAGTCTGCAAAAGAACTGTGAGATGCTTTATTTTCCAGCAAGAAAACAACCCCAAACAAAGCCCAAAGCGAGACAGGAAAGTGTTCAAAACAAAGATACTGTCCAGAGACCAAACCTCAATCCAATCAAGAATCTGTTGCGAGACTTGAAAATTGCTGTTCGCTCAGTCTACACACAACACATCTTGGACAATGGATGAATGCGGATGTCCAGATGTGCAAACCTGACACAGACAAAGATGACTCGAAGCTCTAATTGCTGTCATAAAAAATGCCGATCACATTTGTCCTTTAAGTTGTTTAAGCTGTTCTATATACTGGAAATCAGTGTGGATCATCTGTAGACATTTGACGCCTTCTCCTAATCAAAAAAGCTGAACTACATCTGCATTCAACACTGTAAAATGAAAAAAGTAGGAGTGAGAGTGAATCAGTTTTCTTGATATGTATTGCATATACAGCCAACTTAAATACATCACTTGTAAAAAGGTTATGTCAATTTCCTGCTTCTCATACATGGATTATAAGCTGTTATTATCCATCAACTCTTTTTCATCCTCCCATCTGTGCAGTCCATTTTAAAACACAGCAATGGGCCAATTCTCCTTTCCAAGTCTGAAATCACTTCTACAGTCTTGGCAAGCCAACAATATCTCACTTAATCTTGCATACATATTGAAAAAAAAAAAAGAAGAAAAAAAAGACTGAATTGTGGTTGTTGCAAATGATCACGACCACCTCAAAATGTGTCACAAACAAAAGAAGAAATCAGTCCAAATGCAGTTTCAGTGATTTATTTGTACAATAGGAATTGCACTGTACAAATACCCCTGCTCACATGTAAAGGCAAGAACAAAAGAGTTTATTCTGCCTGACTTCAACATCCCCACAACCCTCACTGTGAAATTAGACTGATGGAACCATACGCCCAGAAAAAAATAAAAAGTTAATAAAACAAAAAAAGAAGCTACTTGCCAAACAAATTAACATTTACAGGGCAAGAAGAGACCCTTTCCAAGTAAGTGCCAAAGCCAACTATGAAATTAAAAAAGGCAAAATAAAAACTAAAAAAACATCATGTCCATGTTTAACCTTTATGGCAGCAGAGCGTTTATGGCCTCAGTTTAAAGAGCATGTAAAAATGGAACTCACAGTAGACAAATACAGAAAAGGCATATGGTGATATCTCTATCAAGTCCATGTGCCCATGCTTCTTACACCACTTACGCACATAAACACCATTCACAGACAATGTTGTGAGCTTTTACATACAAAACAGAGGACAGTTTAAAAAAACAAAACAAAAAAAACAAAACACTTCCTCCAACCCGCCCCTTGTAGAACAAGTTTCAACAGCAATGTATGTGACATGAACCATTTCAATGGCATATGTAAAGGTTTCTCTCAAAGCAATATCAACTTACATTCACTCAAATTCCCATTAGTCAAATCACTAATGTTACTATGGTAACTCAAAACATTGTATAAAAATATAACAGACTGAAAACTGAACAAAAATATATCTACACAGTCTCAGAAGGTGGGGTGGGGGCTGAGCGACACGGCCAGCAGCTCAAATTTCCACTATATCATTTTATTTCTGGGGGCAAGGAATGCATAATGATGTCCCACATATCAAGTCTGGGTAGCAGCAGTCTTTCCCCTCTCACCAACAGTGACACAGTGAAAGCCGCGGGTTCCGTCGGGACCCCTTGGCAGCCTCGTTACACCTGGTGGCAGGCCATCAGCATTCTGGATCTTTCTACCCAGCATCGGGCTGCCGACCGGACTACTCTCCTGAGATGCCACCTGCTTGCGCCGCTGCACCCATGGGCTCCCTGAAGGGGTGAGGCTACTGTCTGACGAGTAGTCTGCCCAGCGGCGCCCAGGCTCAGGGCTCAGTCTGCCCTCACTGGCTAAGGGAGACTTGTGGGAATGAGGAGCTTTGCGCTGAGGACAGGGGCTGCCACGGGGGCTAGACCAGGGACTGTTACGTGGGGACATACTAGGACTCAGGTGATTGTTCTGGAAGCTGATGCCTGCGGTAGTGGGGCTGAGCTTGTTGCAGGATTGGGACTTTCTAGCCAGCCTAGGGGATGTAGGGGTGCTCTCAGTCTCTGAAGAGCTGCAGGCTGAGTCCTCCCCGTGGTACTGTAGCTCTCGTACTCTGCTGTTGAGTGAGCGGCTTTTGCGCATCCCTCCCTCCTCACGTGGTCGTTCTTTAGGTATCTTCTTCTTGGGTGGCTTAGTGCCAATCAGGACCACTTTCAATCCCAGTGAACTGGCCCCTCCATCCTCGCTCCCCACAGCTTCATTGGCTTTAACGGCAGCCTCCACCTCCTCAAACTCCACAATTGCACATTCCTCAGTGCCTAGCTGAGTGTAGCGGCCACTCAGCCTCTTCAGGTCAGCTGGCAGGTCCTTCCCAGGCTTCAGGACTCTGACGGAGGCAATGGCGCCGTACGTTCCAAACGCTTTCAGTAACCGCTTCATCAGCTGCTCCTGCTGAGTGGCTCCTCCCTCGCCACTTCCATTTTCCTTTGTGAGAGCAGCCAGTTCAGGCCACCTCTGCAGATCACTTAACAGCAGCATGCGGCTGGGCAGCGATTCGCTGGCAAAGACTGGAACTGCGGATTTACGCCGCACTTTACGTCCCTCATCATTCAACTCAAGTATCTTTGAGTGTCTCAGAGCATATGCAGTTGTTCTCCAGTCACGAGTCAAGTGTTTCACCTGCAAAGAAACAACGTGTGTGTTACACGGGTCAGACTAAGTGGACCAGGGGAACCATCTCATAACCATTAGGTCATCAATTTGATCTCTACCCCATCCCTTCCTTTTAGTCCCACTTCCAAAATCATTCACTTTACTGATGGCATATCTGATTCAGCAGACTCATACATCTGGCTTAACATGCGTCACAGAGCTCATATTTGATTCCTTGTTTACATTCAAAATGAGCATGTGCACAAGGACTCACTTGTGGCATAAACAGATAATTTAAAAAAAAGAAAATCAACAAAACACAATCTAGCTAATTTACATGCACGTGCCCAAAGTAGCACCAGCTGTTGTGAATGAATGTGAGAACATCACTGCATCCTCAGTCATTGCAATTCAATTTTCACGAGCATCTATGTCAGGAGGAATTAAAAATGGCAAGCTTGGAGCTTTTTCCAGGTTCCTATTTTTAGACTGTTTTTCCTCTGCAATGCTTTAACTTCATTTGTACATTTTGGTCCGTATTCTAATATCATGTCTGATTGTGGCTCTAATGTACTGTGACACTTGTTAGCTGACTTTTAACTCAGGAATATCAATATCTAATATTCATAGTTCATAATGAGCTAGTGTGCTTTGTTTGTAGACAAGGAATTTTTTTCTCTGTGTTAGATGAGTGCTGTAAAGCCACGGTTACCTTTTTGAATGAGGTGAGCAACTTGACACTGACAAACCCCAGTTTGTTGCGTCTAACATGTTTGAGCAGGAAGGCGTCGTGTTCCAGGTTCTCATCCGACAAGTAGTACTCGATTTGAGCGACCAACTTCTGGATGAGCTCGGAATCTGGGGGCTGCCAGCTCTCCTCCTCCAGCTCGCCTCCACTGGTCCCGGCCCCGCTGTGTGTGTGGGAAGACAACATGCCTCATTGTCGGCAGAGAATCTTTCTGTAGATCATCACTCAAACAGCAGAATGTTACATCTTCTAAACTGCCAACAATACAATTGTTACACATTTCACTTTCATTAATACAATGAGCTGGAGTATTACAAGTTGGCAGGAATAAATTGTCATCTAGCCACTGGAGTGGAAAGGAGATTGACTGTTTGCTACACCCTGTTCAGAGTTTCTTTGTAGCATTTGAGAAGATGTATTTCCTGCCATGGTCACCATGCCTCAGTGCCAGACCTCGACATGACAGTATCACACCGATTCCAAAACTGCCAAGACCTCTCCATCTGAAGGGCGCGGAGTCACAAGCTCTCCCTCCCACACACACAATATGGTGGCTCATCAGATCAACCTCACACATTTTAGAAGACCTGGTACCAACACTGTGTAGCTGAGGTGTTTAGACACAATCTCATCTCAGGCACCTGGGTGAAGCTGTAAAGCATCAGTCAGCACCGTCAGGCAGCCTTGCAGATTAGAGTGAGGGTCTGAATGAAATTTTGTGGATGACTCATCACCTCTTCCAGCCTCCTCCCTCACACGCCCTCGGTCGACAGCTTTCCACAAGACTGACCGCATAGCTGGCACGGGCTCACGGCTTATTCACAAAGCAGTTACAGCATGCTTACATTTTCTTGGGTATGGAGTACACAAGAAAATGTAAGCGTGTGAATGGAAGAAAAAAACACAATGATTAGAAGCACTGATTTATTTATTTTTTTTAACTCTAGTAGTAGGCTGAGATGACGTTCACTTACACACCTGTAAGTAGTGCATTTCTGGGTCTCTGAAGGAATGTTGCAGAACTATTAGGTCCCACACCCACATGCTCAGACAGACAAGTTGCATGTTTCCCTTCAAGTTCCACACATGCCTCCCATTATACTCACCTGAAAATATATCCTGTGCAAAGCACTACACAGGTTATACAAACCCTTTTAGACCAGAGAGCCATTAAGGGGTGACCTGCAAACAAACTGAAATGCTCTGTAGGAGAGAGTGATTTATTTTCTCCTTTAGCTTTACTATCACTGACTCACTCTTTGCGCAAGTAGGGAACTTATAGACCAGAGGATAAAAATAACAGGCCATGACGCAGGGGGAATTAGGTTAAAATGAAGGCTCTCTCTCCCTCTCTCTCTGGGTGTCTGGTCTTACAGAAATGCTGCTTACAGGTGTTTAGACGCCGCCTCACCCATGAGATAATAATATCCCTCAAGTACGTCTGTGAGGATTTACACTCCCAGTTGTAAGCATCTATTGTTCTCCTCCCGCGCTGTGATGTTTACTGCCTTTTGTTGTCATTGTGATACACCTGCCCATTATAATTGTGTCTGAGCAGCATCTTTCTACACAGCTGACATTCTTCCAGAGAAACTCATCAATTCAGCCGTACCCACGCTGCTCATGTGCTGCTGGCACTTCGCCGGCTGAAGTTACGAGCCAAAACCGCACAAAAAAGCCGACGCACAAATAGACTGATGGGGTTGGATATATAACCTTGACGTCATGAGGAAAAGGTTTCACTCACCCTCCGCTGAACCGAACGAAACAATTTAGACACATGTAAGGACAGTAAAAGTCATTCAAGGCAATGAAAAACCTTGTTGATACAAAATGTAAGATAAATCAGCAGATCGCTCAAACCTTGATTTGTCATGCCTTCCTATTTCGTCCTCACTACAGCTGCCTCCGAGGAAGTCAATATTATTGTGTGACACTTCTTCTGGTTCCTCGTCCTCCGCCGCCTGAATGGCCACTGTTATAGTCACCGTTCCCCTCTCCTGCGTGTGCTGATCCACGGTGATTACCTCATCGATGCCCTGCTCCGTTGACGCATCTGAGGCGCACTCCGCTGGGCTCGGACTGGGGATCCCCGAGGACACGCTCATGTTCCTCGAATAATTCAAGGTGCTTCCACCGCCTCTCTTCTCTTCCTGGGTTTTAGTAGCAGCAGCAGCAGCAGTAGCAGCAGCAGCAGCAGCAGCAGCGCCTCCTTTGAGGGTTTTAATCTTGCTCGACTCGAAAGCACAGACAGGATACGGGGTGCGTAAACCTGCTCGAGGCTTGTTCGTGCTCCAGTGATGGCGGAGAAGGACCCAGGGGGCTCCGAGGACGCGCTCCACGGCTCGCCAGAGACCCCCGATCCAGATCCGACCCGACAGAGGGCCCTGAGGAGCAGCGGGGCTTGTAGCAGCCAGAGAGACGCAGCCTGGACCTGGTGAGACCGACGGGCAGCCGCCTCCTTGTGTTTCTAGTAGTGCTGCTGCTGCTACTGCTGCTACTTCCTCATATGTAAGAAGCTTTCTGCTTTTGAAACGAGCTCTCGGATTGGGCCGCGAGAGCGTCTCTTCGCACTCATTCCCAACCCACAAGCAAAAGCTGACACAAAGCCAAGAAGGGGGCAAGAGGAAGGAGAGGCAGCGCATGAAGGCGTTCACCAAGGCGCGCATATTTCTTTTTCCTTTTTTTCATACAGAGTATCACGGTTTTTCTGTTAAGACGTGAACGCCCCGTTTACATGTCTCTAAGTAGAGGCACAAGTTCACGTGTTCCTTCCTAATTGGGAAAATGCCGAGCCAAGGACAACCCCTTCACTAACGCTGCTAATTGGATAATTGGCTTTCAGCTTCTGCGCACACTTGAGCATGTGGGGCATGTACCTGGAGGAAGGAGCAAACACACCAGGAGTTGATATAATTGAACTCAGGCACTGAAAACATTTATTATTAATCAAACACAACTCTTGGCCAGGGCCATATCCAGGACTGATTCCGCCATTGTTATTTTTATATATTATATAAATATTTTTACATCTTATTTGTTTGTTAATGTATGTTATCTGTAAATATAATGGCCCAGTATGATAAAAAAAACCCCTAAAAACACAGGTGTAAAAACGCATTTTACAACATCTACAAGTATAGCAAAATCAGTCACAGAAACTGACCAGATTTGATGTGTGTAAAGCCCCCAAAGCTTTAAAACAATACCTCATTGTGCTCAGTGTTGGATACAGCCTATGGTCAACAATAAGTGAAACCAAAAAAAACAAATCTCTAGAAGGAGGCTGGTCCAGAGTTCATTTCCAGAAGTACCAGTTTCACTAGTGTTGAGTTGGAGCACACACAAGAGCATATGTAGGTGTTTAGCTGCGATGATTATAATTACAGTAATTTCAGTACTTCTCTGCAGACTATACCTCAAGACCGTTTTTGTAGCCTCCATCCTAATAACCCTGTAAATCACCCACACCAATGTCGTTGGCTGTTAACAGCCCTGCATGAAATGTCTTTACTCCTCCCCACTGTCAAACCAGACTCGCAGCTGGTGGGCAGTCTGACTCATTCCCTGCACCACATGCCATACAGTGCTACAGTTTGTGTACAATGCAGCATGGGGGTAGAGAGAGGAAGGAGCGGGGTAAGCAAGAGATTGCCAACAAATAATCTGAAGGTATTTAGTTTCTTATTGAAGAAACTGCTTTCAGGTTCCTTTTTTCAGTTCCAGGGCAAATACCAGTTTCAGGAATGTTCTAGCATCACAACTCAGGCTTCATTTTGCCTTGTTAAATTAAATTTGCCAAAATTCAACAACAGAATTATGATGACAAATTTGCGTGACCGCGAACATGACTACACAGTAGTATTGTTTCCCTCTGTAAAAATATCCTAATTCAAGAGAACTGCAATTATGTGAGCAACAGAGGTTAAAAATGCAAGAGACCTTCCACCACCGCTCAGTAGAACATCCAGTTCCCCTTGAGGTAGCATGAAAGAGCTCCATTGTTAAAACCTGCCGTACCACTTGTAAAGGTGCATTAATCATTGCGTTGAGCAGGACACACAGAAAGCTAACAAAGCAGGAATTAGCAAAGCAGAAAAACTAATTTTAACAAATAATTTCTGAATACTGTTTATTACTGATAGTTAGATAGTTTTCTTTCAGTCACAGAAGTCTTCCTGTTTTTACATTTGCAAAATGGTTAAGTGGATTGGTACATGGCAGATGGAAGTGGCCTCAGCAACCAGTCTGTTTTTTCCTTTATTTTTCTTTCTTGCTTCCACATTTGAGCAATAGGCTACTGCAAAAAACAAGGGATGGTTGTTGGTAACCTCGTGCGGAAACCCCCATCTCTTGTAGCCAGCACTGTAAATAGAGCATTGTTTAGTTGTGTTACTGTAATTTACATAAGTATGATATAATATAATAATATGATATAAAAAGAGATCTTGATTTTTTAAATTTTGTTTTATTTTGTGCTGTACTGTTATCTGTAGCTTACAGCACATCCTTTTGGACACTGACCTGGTTATAAACAAACCATTCATACTCAGGTTAGTGGGGAAATGGGTTACTAAGAAACATACTGTCTGCCTGTATGAGCACAACAATCAGCCTACCTGAACCTGTTACCTGTGACATGTTCATGTGTGATCATGTGTCAACATGTAACGCTTAACCCAGTTGGAACTGTGCTTGTTTCTCCTAGCCAAAATCCCTCTTATACACAGGGTGTTGCATAAATAATGAAATGAAGCTTGAAATAATTAACCCAGAGCTGTCAAGTAATCTATTTTCCCTCCGGCTGTGACATGGCATAAATCTTTTCAGCTCCAGTTGGTAAACAAAAACAGAAAAATGCTTGATAAATGGACTGACTGACAGGAATAAAAAAACTCTATGCACTCTCTTCCTCTGTCTCTGACACACACAGTCACTCACTCACTGCCAGATGGTAGAAAGCAGCAGATTGACAGTCTGCACATCACCTATTACTGTATTTCTACACTGATATTTTTAACTAAATAATGTGTTTACAATTTATGTCGCTGTTTCTACAGCTACATGTCCTCCATCACTCAAGACAGAGGTCGTGCTGTGCTGCTGCCAACAAATCAGCACGCTGGCACACTTAACCTACACTATGTTTATTTTTGCTTTTATTTTTTGTGGTTCACATATATATGGTCCAAATGTTGTGTGTAGCAGACTTTTATTTACAATGATGACTTAACAAGATAAGTCTATGGGAGCTGGGTGAGAATATTAGTAGTAGGATAAAATAATGAAGGAATAGAGGACACTTGTGTTGCAGATCAAAAGCAATGAAAAATATAAGAATAACACCTTCTATTGTATATGTTTTTCTTCTGGGGAGTATCTAATCTATATGAAGCAAAGCTACATAATTTTATTCATGGCTCTATACACAGCTGGAATTTACATTGTACTCAATATGGCCTGTCACACAAACCGCTGATGATAATATGTGTCAGCCTGTGCTTCATGAATAGGCAGTGACAGGCAGTGTGGGGGATGTCCCTTTGATGCATTTCTACTTGTGTTCTCTGAGCAACCACTTATTACTGCCAGACTAAAAAGCCTGGAAATATACTTCACAATCCATCTGATCATATTTTGTGTCCTGTACTCTTACTGACTGAGATTGAATGTTTTGTTACCTGGATTATAATGTAAATAGAGCAAAGAAAGACTGTTAAAGCATGGATAAAGCAGGGGCAAGACACTCAGTCAGGGTGCACTTTGAGGATGTATTAAATATGAGGCTAACGGCAAAAAAAGAATTTCCAAAGAATAACTCTAATAAATCTGAAATGCAAGTGAGTCATTGCAATGGCTGATTGAACAGAGCCATCATAAGTGTTACTGGTTGCAACCTGTGCCTCTTCCTGTAATGAAAAAAATGTCCATTGTGAGAAAGGTCTAATATCAAAGTCTTTTATCACTGTTTTTGTGCTCATTATGAGAACAATCTGTTTCTTCAGCATAACAACAACTTTGCAATACAAAATAGGACCAGAGAACAAATCCAAATAAGATGTTCACATGTTCAGGTACAAGTAATTACTTATGTTGTTGTATTGTTTTAATCATGTGTGGAATTATAATGTGAAACTCTACTATTATGTATAATTTGCATCTCTACAAATACAGCACTTACGTACTTGTCTTACGTCAATGCTTTGTTGTGTTACCTAGTTATGGGTCATAATGGTCTTATCAAATTAAGACTTTTTGTCTAAGGATAATGTTTGAGCACTAGTTGCAGAAACTAGTACTTGTATAATGTAGGCCTATCTAATGTCTATGTTATATGTTATGATGTAAATACTGTAATATTACTGTGGTTGGGCTGGGTTGCTGGAAAATTGACTACGCTCACATCGCAAAGCTCTGCTAGTGTTTACTTAGGCTGTTGTGTACATGAGACCTTTTTTTCAGCTGCATCTGCTCTGAAGTCAGTGTATTCTGGGAAGATGTATGACTGGCTGTACCCTCTAAACCTTTTTAAATGAGAATGGTCTTCAGTGTGAAATACAACCACTGTTAAATGACAATGAGGCTTACATTTTTATCATTAACCTAGGCCTACCTACAGGTGGTACTGGTGTTAAAATGACCTGTGGGTCACTACTGAGCCTTGTTCTGTTCACACTGTGTACAATATGCATTCCATCTCTGCAGACTCCTATATGGTAGTTTAAGCCAGCATTTCTCAACCTGGGGGTCCGAAATAATTTCGGGGGGTCGCCAGATCATTGTGAAAAAAATATACATTTACAAAATAAATTTCGGATTTTAATAAAATTTTTGAAATTAGAAATTTTTAAGTAGTTTTACTTGATTTCTAGTTAAATGTTTGTCCAGACTGAATCTTACCACCTCAGTTTGTAGAGTTGAATGATCTGCACACAGCGGAAAAAGTAAAGAAAGGAAAATAAAACGTTGACGTTAACCTGCAGCTGCTGTAGCTTGTTTGTTATCAGGAGCTGCAGAGATTAAACTATAGCGTTAGCTGCACAGAAATAACATACATCAGTGGTTCTCAAACTATGGTAGTGGTACGCAGGAACATCTGAGAATTTCTGACGAAAATGAAATAAAAACATTAAAGACATAATACAGTACTACTAACTGTCTCCGCTCACTGGACAATGTCAAACTTTTACACACTTTGCATCTCAATTAACAGCATTAGTCACAACACGACAGCGACCTCTCAGGCTGGTTTTACGCGCGGTCACATGGACAGAAACTGTCTTATTCACAGACGTAGCTGAAGTCTGTTGGTTGATCACGATGTAATTGTAAATGAAATATTTCTGAATCCAGAGTGTGCTAACAGGTGATCTCACGGGTGAAGTGTGGGCATTGCGCACAGCTGTACAGCTGTTTGCCTTCTGCACGTCAGCGAGAACCCACTTCAATCAATGTAGAGACCTTATTATCGGCGGTGAAACAGAGTCGTGATCATTTTTGCTACTGATTGGTGAAACTAATGCAGAATATATGGTAAAAAAACAAAAGTAACGAGTTGAGTGTTGTGCGGTTTAGCGGAGTAAGAAGCGTTTCTTCTACTCAAGTAAAAGTAAAACGTATGGTGCAGTAAAACTACTCCTAGAAGTACATTTATAAAAAAAAAGAGTTACTTAAGTAAATGTAACTCGTTACTACCCACCTCTGGTCATAGTGGAGAGCCTCAAATATTTTTTGAGGTGGTACCCGGTGTAAAAAGTTTGATCACCTGAAAGCCTGAAGGCCAACACACACTAGAAATATGCAGACATCTCTCAGAAAATGAGGACAACGTACAATATAATTTACTGTTCTGACCCATCCTGACTAATCACGAATAATTAAGGAGCGGGGGTCGCCAACATCAACAAATGTTATTTTGGGGGTCGCGACGATATCAATCATTTCATGGTAATTTGACAAAAGGCAAGACATTTATAAACACTGTGAAATACCATTCGAAATACAGTAATAACGGCCTTTAAAACTATACTAGCTTTTCTACAAGGCAGCGCTACAATTTTAGATAGGGTAAAAATTAGTGATAACTACTTTCAAACTCGGCTAAACCTAGCCTTAGCTAAGGAAACTATTTTAGGACTTGTTTTCTTACGGACTGCTTTTTAGTAACACGGGAAGTTAGAGTAACCTAGCAACCGTCGTTACCATGGTTGCACAGCTTGTCTCCGTCCGAGGAAGTTTGTTACGCCTGAAGGAAAAAAAAGATCCGTTTTGGGACCATAGATATAACTTCTAACAACGCATTAACAAATATATTCGATACTTTGTTTTAAGTATACATGGATTTGGTACCGTTCTGAAACCAAGCTTGTTTTTTTTTCGACGTCCAAGTTTGGTTTTAAACTTCTGTTAGCTAAATGGAGCCGGAGCGGAATGAGGGTAAACCGATGCGCTCTCATAAACGTAACACTTATATCAACGATAAATGGGTTTTTCTCGCCCCAATGGTAAATAACACTTTTAATAAACCTTTCCGTTTTACATTATACTACCATATGTAGTAAGTATAAAAAGTTATGTCTCAGACACGGTAGGGAAATGTTGAAACTTTTTGCTTTGCTAACGTTAGCTATTTATGATCATATTTGAACATAGATTTTCTGTCTTCTTTAATGCTACATACTTGATCTTTTAGTACAATGTTTGTGCAGGTCAACAGTTGCAAGCTGCACCTTACAACTGTCAAATCACAAACACCAGAAAGAGCCCAAAAGGTTGGTGAGACAAACACACTTGAAGACAATGTTAAAAGTTTTCAGTGCATGCGTCGCTGCTTATCAGATGTCGTTTACAGACCGACTCTCAAGATTGTTTTAAAGAAACAAACAAGAATACCACCCAAACAATGAGTCATTCTCACTCAGGTAAGCTTGACCCAGTCCACCCATTCGCACATTCACTCAGCCACCCACCAGTCGCCCACGAGTTTTTGTGTGAATCAGCATCTTATTGTGTATTCATGGATGTCTAATATAGTTCAGTAATCTTATGGATAGTTTGCACTCTTTGTTTCACTATAACGTCACCTTTGTAGAACACAGGCTGTATGCATGTATCTAGAGAAGATTTGTCCAGACGCCTTTTGTGCCATCATTTTCCTGTGATTTTACAGATTGTTCCGCACATAATCTAGTACCACTTGTAGGTTGTGCTCAGACTGGTTTGGCTGCAGTTTCACTTGCAGCCCAAGAAGCTCGAGACAAATCTAGGAGAACAACCCACAGTGCAGGGGTCACTTACTACCATAATGCCTTAAACTTTTCCAAGCCAGCAGGTAAATATGGTGGTTTCACTTGGCAAAGGTTATGTGATTGGGAAATTTGTTTTATTTCTGATTTTTAGATTTATAATCTATACATTATATTAGGATTGTTTTTATGCAATGTGCAATAACAGTTTGTGAATGCTAAAATCAACATGTAATATCCATGCCAGGCGGTTCTAGAGGATTATATTACAACTCTGGTTCTCCCTTTACTGGATTGCCTTGTGACAGTTTTATGTCCAGTTTTCAACGAATCGACTTGGACAGGTACATTTTATCCGCTTATTAACTTTATAACAACTGCTTATTTTTCTGTTGTAGTGTAGAACATGTTAGTTTCGTTAAAAGTTGCCCTAAACAAGACATATAATTGGCATGTCAACTGTGAAAGATGTTGAATGTATTTTTGCACCATCTCTATGTCATAATGTTTTATGAGGTCAGTCTGGCATTTACAGTGTTTGCAGTGGGAGTAACAAGACTGGAAGTACTTCAGAATACCACCAGGGAGCAGCAAAGGCCCTTAAGATACCTACCTCTTGTCTCCTAAGATCATAGTCTGATGTTAAAGAACTACTTAAAAATAAAGATATTTTGCATCACTAGATTACATGATGAGGGTGAAATACAATTGCTGTTTAATGAAAAGATGTGCTGAATTGTTTATTCAACATTATGACTGAATTTAGTCAATTACTATATATAATATATATTTTTAAATTTTTCAGGCACTGTCTGGAGAAATGCCCCCAGTTGGGCATTATGGAGGAATTGCAAATTCTCAACCTCCAGCACAATTTGATCACAAGGATTCAGCATTTGTCAAATCTGCAACAGCTGGTCTTCCTAAACCTGTATGACAATCACATCTCTGAAATGTCTGGCATTGAAACTCTGAGCTCTCTTAGGATCCTTATGCTGGGGAAGAATAGGTTAGTTGTTAGTAGATGCACAAACAGGACACACAGAAGATGTCAAGACACAAGAATATTTAACATTTGTTGAATTGCCTTTTTAACTTGTGGTAGATTATACTATGCAGATTATGTTTGTGGTAGTACTGAATAAGCTGCTGTGTAGATTTTATACACTAGTATTAAATGCTAAAGTTCAGAGCTTCAGGTCTCCAATTTAGTTTGACAACCTTTCATTTTAATTAGTCAAATTTCTTTTCAAATGTCAGCAGGAAGAAGATTAAAGTCAGAAATCATAGTGAATGAAATTAAAATCTTAAAGTTTGCATCTGTTCTGCTTTGAGTAAAACTTGACATTTGTAGATCTACTTTCAGGGCCTGAATAAGTCACTGTACACTACGATATGTTCAGTTTCCTCTGGGAATATAACCTATACGCTTGGCCACAGTCGGCTGTCCTCTGCTTCAAAAGACACTCGCCCTCCCCATGAATTGCACCTGGTGCAATTAAGAAGGCTAAAATGTGTTATTGATTGTTGTCATATTTTACATTCTATGTTACCTTTCCCCAATATTTCTTAGAATTCATAAAATATGCTGCCTCGGAACCCTGTTCAAACTGAATATCCTGGATTTACATGACAATCAGGTACTGTTCCTTTACCATCCTCCCACCTACAGCATGTTTGTGTTTAGTTGTTTGTTTAGTCATCCATACTATCACAATAATCAGCTGCGAAGCTCCGTAGAAGTGGATTGTCTCTGCCACATAGTTGCTAACTAGTGTTTTACAAAGAAAGTGCAGCTCTCTAAATGCTACAGTCAAACAGACATGATGGCAAGAGTGGCATGAGAATT
Source organism: Ctenopoma kingsleyae (assembly GCA_032353495.1). Lineage (NCBI taxonomy): Eukaryota > Metazoa > Chordata > Actinopteri > Anabantiformes > Anabantidae > Ctenopoma > Ctenopoma kingsleyae. The sequence goes on along the minus strand of JAUBNQ010000017.1, from coordinate 22,856,981 downwards.
CATGTAAAATGATGTCTGGACAAGGCTGTTGTTATAGCCACCTTATGCACTAGTTACTGTCAAACTAAATAAACTAGAACTCTACTAAGAGTTTATGAACTAGTTATAACTACCTCTAGAAATAAAACGTGTCTCTGTTTTGTAGATTATGTGTCCTTAAACATTATTAGGAACGAAAATGTCTTGGCCAGTATTGCTTCTCCCTTTGATATTCAGTATTTGTTTTAGTTCACAGCACCATTAGAAAACAAATGAGTGAAAACAATCAGAACCCACAAGCTCTTGCCTGTAGGGTCAACTCCCACAACCACTTTTTCAGTAGCATAATTTATTTAACAGGCACAAATCATCCTGTGTTTTTAGCATTCATAGTATTTTTCAACTATAGCAGATTATACAGTTCTGCAATTAATTTGAGTCTGAATCTATTATGAGAGCATGGCTCACTGATATTAAAAGCCTGATAAATGAAATGATGTAAGCAACACCAATTTCAATGTTTTATTAGCAGTTCCTGGAAAAGAAAAATAGAATAGAAGGGCTTCCCTTGGTCAAAATAGTGTTTTGCCAGCATGCCGCCTACACCCCTCCTCAGAGAGCTACTCCAGATCCCTGGTAAGACTCCCTCCCTTTCAGATATTGGCTGCTCTTTACATGAGCAGACGTCCCAATTACTATTCAATGACTGCAACAGTGTTAGGATATTTTTCCTGACAGAAAAATTGCCTCAAGCTGTCTGTCCATTTGTTGTGGTTTTTAACTACATTTCTGCAGTAAGTTTAAACAATTCTGACAAAAGGAGTGTAATCTTTTCTACTGTTCCTGTTTTTGATGATTTCACATTTCATTCACTGTTTGCCATTTGGTGCCAGGCACTTATTGATAAGATAGATAAGTCTATTACTCTGAGTAGAACTAGGCTGCTTTTCACTCACTGACCTCAAAACCTCATGTTTTGTGCTTTTAAATAACTGGTAAATCACTTTTACTCAATCTTTTCCAGTCTCATAAGGGAACCAATAATCCAACTGTAATGTGAATTGCTGCACAATGATAACACAAGGGGAGTGAATTCATCAATGGAAATAATAGATGATTGAATTAAAATGATGTTAGGTCATGACTATTCTACCTAGTCAGGTTGTTGTTCTGACCATGGAACACCAGCTGCTTGTCCTCTTTATTGTGTGTGCATAATTTTAACCACAAGCTGTTCATCACTGTCATCATTTCTTTCTCCCATCCTCTTGGAGGGAGGCTCTCTTTTTACTTTTTCATTTATTTCTGTAGCAGGATGTTGTTTGGTTTCCGGTTAGCTGGAACTATTCAAAAGGAGATACTCTCTTTGGGAGTGCACAGCCAACCCACACTCAGTCTCAGTGAACAAGTTGTCGGGTTAGAATGTGACCTGACATTGTTGGATAATCAGTCTTTAGTTAGATAGTGGTGTTTTCCACTCAATCAGTTTTACTTACTGTAAATACTTACACAAGATAGAGGAACATGCCCTACAGGGTCTGTAAAATGAAGACAGAGTATCATGTGCATTGGACAAAAAACAATCCCTCTTACAAATCAAGATGATGATTTTGATTAGCTCTGGCTGAATCTCTCGTGTGGTAATTTTAGCACTCTGGGGTAGGTCAGGGACTCGCTTACTGACACTAATAACACCTGTAACACAAGATTTTCTGTGCTCTTGTTCTTTGACAATGTAGACTATTATAAGAAATATTTAAGATGTGATTACTGTATTGTTGACAAGTAACAGCATTACTGTCCTTCTTAAAAGGTGCCTGTTCTTTTAACATTTCTTTTAACACTCACACTGGACAAGAACAGGTCTCCTGTCCTGTCTGGGAAGCAATTTTTAAATTCATAATTAGAGATTTTGACTAATGTTTAACAAATATGTGTCTTAGTCATTACTTAAACCCTCTATGGACCATGTCTTTCTTATATTTTTTAGGTAGGTATTTTAAGATGCGATTAGGTTTTCTCAGATTCAGAAAACATGTCCAAGTCCAGAAACCAGGATAAAGCAAACGCACACTTCAAACCTACAAACATGTATTGTCAAAATCAGACTCTTATATTAAAGACCCCGACTCAGGCTCATACCTGATTCTCACCTAACTCTAATTCCCCTTCAGTTTAATTAACAAGCCAAGAGGTTGTCATATTTGTGCAACACACATACTGTTAAATAATATTTGATAGTTTTCCTTACTAAATGAGTAAATTAGTGTAATGCTGGGTCTCATTTCTTTTATTGGCATCCCTTTATAAAGTTATAGGACTTCTGATCACGTTTGAATATATATATTATATTTATTCTATATATATTCTCTCTCTCTCTCTCTCTCTCTCTCTCTATATATATATATATATATATATGTGTATACTGTATACTACATACTGTATACATGCCGAAATAGAGAGAATTCTAAAAGGTTCACAAACTTTAAAGTGTCATATCCAAGTGACAATAACAAATTTTAATGTTTGTATTTGACTCATAGCTTGGATTTTTAACTGTGACAACATAGTGAAAGTTATCGTAGCACTCAACGCATTTTACATGTGGGGTGATTTACTGTAGCATTCTGGGGCTCTGGCTAACGTTGAAGTCTAAGAAAACTCATTTGAATGACAGTAGATACAAATTTTAATAATTAAAACATAGATTACAAGCTACAAGTGGTGGGAAGTTTGAAAGATATCTTTAAACTGGCTTAATATTCAAAATAGTTCTATGACATTGAAATAAATGACTCAAATGTAAGAGTGAACATTGAATGTATATGTTTCAAGTGTGATGTGTTCCCTCCCTCACTCTTTATGTATAGTGTTACAAAATAAATATTTTTTTTGTGCTTTCTTACTGTGCTTTCACCCAGATCTGCAGGATAGAAAACATATCTCACCTGAGTGAGCTGCAGATGTTGAACCTGGCAGGAAACAGTATCTCCAGAGTAGAAAACCTTCAAGGCTTGGACCGTTTGACTGAACTCAACCTAAGGCATAACTGCATCTCTTTTGTGGTGAGGACCCTCTTTCCCACTTAGTTTAAAGCTTTTGATCCATTTGCTATGCTACACAGTCATCAGCTGTAAATCAGCCTCATTTTCAACTTTGTGCAGCTTCTATTTTCTTTCATTTGAAACTACAAGTTATATAATACACTTGTTATAAAAAAGTATTACAAGCAATCCCAGTCAGCAGATGCATGTAGTAAGCAAGAGAAGCTCTAGCTCTTGGACCTTGATGTCTGATATTATGCATTGAGGCAGCTGTGCAGTTTCTGATGCCTGTATACCTCATATTAATGAAATATACACATACATTGGCCCTGTGTTGAAATGATTCAAACCTGGACCCAGATTGGTAAACATTACATCTGCCCTGCAATTTTTAAGAGCTGAGCTGATGCTCAGGTGTGTAATATTTCCTATGCTGGTGAAGTTCCTGTATTTACAGTATTTTTTGAATTTCTGTGGACAAAAAACATTAGTACATGCTTCATCTTTCATTTTCATGTTATTTCTTCAGACTGTGTGCTTTGGTTGGTTCCAATTTTTTCAATTATGAGATCACATATTGCAATTTTTACTGTCACAAAATAACAAACAGAAATTACATGAATAGAATCTTTGTAAGAAAGTCTGTGGTGAAATGTATCTCATTGGTGTTACCTAGGGAAACGTAGTTCATTACCCACAACCTCCCACCGACTTTCTGGCGCAGTGAAAAAGAAACTAGATATTCTGAAAACGGAAATTCACTCCCTTTGGTTTCCATAGTATTAATCTGATAAACAGAGCAGAGCATGCCAAAACAGGCCATTCATTTGTATGCAAATCCCCTGAGCCCTTTCCTGTTTTTCGGGGTAGAAAATACGGACAGAATCCAACATTGTGTGGTATTAAACTTCTTCCCATCACTCACCCTGTCCTCTGCATGCAAGTTATGATTAAGAACTACTTCCAGTTCTAATTATCGGATGTAATGTATTTTTATTTGATACACAGGCGAGGAAAAATACCTACCTCTCAGCAGATTCTTCAGTCTCTGTCATTAGTGGTTTTTGATGCCAAGGGCACAAAGTAAATAACCACCCTCCAGGTGTCTAGGTTTTTCCATCTCATGAAAGGGAGGGCAGATTTATATATGAAGTTTTTTTCATAGTTTTAACTAATTTAGTAATTGAGTCTATTAGATTTCCATGTTTTAACAACAACAAAATAACCAATAAAACAATGGAAATACATCCTATGTCCATTTTGGAAAATTTGAACATATTCCAATTACAATTGTTCCCAGGTGTCATCCGATCCTGTGGATCCATAAGTGATTCATTTTAAATTGTTTTTTGCAGACAGAACAGTGATTTGTTTTTGAAGAACAGATGAGTCAGCATGAGCTGTTATAAAACAGATAAAGCAAAAAGCCACACAGAGACAGAGTGACTCTTTGGAATAGCAGGACTGGAGAGTTTGTTTTTACTGATGGCTTGTTTTCTTGTGCACCAGGTACATTGAATAGCTCGATACTGTATACGTGTTTAGATCTGTTCTACTGTTTATATGCAATTATAGTTTGCAGCCGAGAGAATCTGTATGGATGAAAAAACAACCAGCCTCAAACTAAATATTCAGATTATGTATGGAATTTGCCAGCCGGCCATGGAGCAAAAAGTTGTAACAGTAACAGAGAGTAAGTTGTAATACAGTAACAGCAATAGTAATTAATGCTCATCTTGAAAAAATGTGACCTTTACAAGCCAGAAATGACAAACATTTGATTTTGACCTGTGTGAAATGTAGTGCATGAACAACAGAGCAAAAACTAATAAAACCTGAGGTCAGATGTATGCCAGCTAAGCTCACATCTCAAGTGATTGCTATTTAATGAGCAATCACAAAACCCAATGGCTTACAATCTTTGAAACTCCCTTCAGCATCCTGTGTACTTGTATTTGTTGAGCAGCTTTTGTGCTCTTTTCTGGTGTGTGATTTTGCATGCAACAGAGACCACAGTGATTAGGGGTAGTTCTGTGTTTGTGGAGTAATTCATCTGCCAGAGCTCAGTAGATATGAGTGTGAAAAATGAGGACATGCCAACTGAGTGAGTGAGAAGAGGGTGGAGCCCGGCTAAAGGTGAAGACACAGGCACACAGACACATAAATCCACACCCGCAGGGATACACACACATTCAGCAACAGCGCTGTTCTTCTATTATCTGATTGGTTCTGATCGATCAGGTTTTTTGAAAAAGAGACCACATTGGTGGACAGTTGTTATGCAGCACACCAGTTCAGTGATGACATCATTCAGTCTGAGACAGAGCTTCTATATTTAGTCTCAGGCAGAGTTCAGTGGCTGCGGCTTCACCAGCACCCATACAGGGACTGGCACAGACAGTATCTCTGGGTGTGTGGTATAGGATCAGTAGTAGCTTGCACTCGATGTCATGACTTGCAGTTTTTTTTAAAGGAAGAAGAACATGGCCCTGTATTGCTGACAGCAGTACACCCTTTTCCATCCATTTCAAATAAATAGTGTAAATAATGTATTTATTCAATGTGTCCAATATGCTTTGACCTACTAGATGTTCACTTTGCTTAATCAGTCATTCACATATTGTTCTGCTAGTCAAGCACTATACAGTAACAAATGATAAAAAGTGCTTGGATGAATTTTAATGTTGTAAAACAGCTAATTGACTTTAAAATAAACCCTTTTATCAGTTAATATGTGAACAAATAATTGTATTTTACCTCTCTTTGATATCTTGTGGTCTGGAAAAAGATTTTATATTAGATTTTTTAATTTTAAACATTACAGGCTGAATGTGAAGTGAAGATAGTCACCCATGTGAGGTTATCACAGGTGAGTCCAGATCTGGTAAAGGTGTAATGAATGTCTGTAGATGGGAAAAGGGAAAATGATTGCTTGTTGTATAGAGCAGTGATACCAAAATATACATGTTTGGTGTAAGACATCACTCATTGTATGCTAATTGTTGTAAGATTTCCATGGATTGAGCATCAAAGAGTGTAACACAACAGCCACAAAAAACCCCCCGGTTATTAATAGAAAAACACTCTAGCATTGCTTCTGATGTTGCATGTATGTAGTATAGTCTGCAGTTTGGCCAGTGGTATGGATGAAACAGGGATGAGTAATAGTGTACCATATTTATATGGTTGTGTGGGTTGTGAGAATTTTCCAAATAATGAGACAGCACTGCAGTGAGGTATTGTTCTCTGCAGAGGAGCTAACATAGCCTAAATGCTAGGCTAATATCTCATTTGGTAACAATGCTGGAGGAGGCTGTGAGGCGGTGGCTGCAATATGGGCGGACGCTGACGCAGCTCATTCAGACTGCTGCTGGGAGTGTCCTTTTTGCTTACAGCGTGTGCAACACTAGCCTTAGATGAGCATGCACAGCACAGACTGTGACATTGCTGAAGATGATTTCCCCCACACTGCTATCTGATTAGCTGATGCTGTGTTTGTGATACTGTCTACTGCCAGCTGGCCAGCTGCTGCTCTTGCCCCACCCCCTCTCTAAATTTTGCATTGATTTTCATGTTGAGCCTGCCTGAAGAAGAAACAACACCCTTCATACTCAGATTCCCCTGAAGATAACCTAGCTATTGTTTTGTGTGATAAGGTATAGTAGCTAGCTTCTCAGTATGTCTGCATATAAATGTGTTTCAGTGAGCCTTTCCAGTTAGCATCCTGCAGTAGGGGATCTCTGCATTAGCGCAGCACACACTCTACGCTCCCTCCATTCCCCCTTTCCTCCTCATGCTCTCACTCTCTCTCTCTACTGCCCCTCCTCTCCATGTGCAGACAAGGCAGCATGCTTTATGTGAGTGTGTGTGCATGCGCAGCTTGGATGGGGATGCTGTGAGCTGGAGCTGAGAGCTGCAAGGTGACTGAGGGAATGGAGAGGATACAGAGCTCTGACGACAGTGACGATGCAGTGCTCTCTCCCTAAGTACCTTCTCTTTTTCACATCCCTTCATTTTGCTCTCTTTCCTGCCCCTCTTTCTCTTTCTAGACTGAGGTGGAATGCCTGCCCTGCTTGCAGCGCCTCTTTCTCAGCTGCAACAACATCACCAGGTAAGAGCTCATACCGCTTAACTCTCTCCTCCCCACAGGGTAGGGACAGGGTTAGAGCCTGGACAGTACCACCACCCCTCCTGTGGCTCTTGGCAGGGCCTGACCAACAAACTGCAGGCAAGCAAACGCACACAGGTTTGCTGTAGTGGTCTTTGTAATGTAGAAAAAAACCCAACCTAGATGGGGTTTTTTTATTGTTTGTAATTATTATGTGGTTGCTTTAGAAATGGGCGTGCATATTCTTTAAAGTTATTCAGACAGTGAAAAAGCAGCCTGGGAGAAGAAATTACACTTGTAGATAATATTAATGACAGATTTGACAGTTGAGTGAATTCAAGACCAGCATTGTGTGTGTGTGATCAATGAAAGCTGTAATTTGTTGCTTACTACTGTTATTTCCCTGGGCCCAGAAAAGGTGATGCCATACAGTTAACTTCTCCTCACTGAATAAAGCTGCTTTAAAATTGCTTTGTGTTTGCCTAGAGGAGGTTACTGCATGTGAGATTCAGGGTGGGACAAGGGTTCATTAACGTCCCATACTCACCTTGTGCTTTGGTAGATCTGACCTGATGTTTTAAGCCAGCCCTGCTGTTCTAGTGTCTGTATGATTTACTGTCTGACACACTGAGAGACTTATGACAGAGAACCTTGCAACAAATAATCAATCTGCGTTATTAAACTCCGGAATTTGCAGAATGACAACTCATTCCAAGTACCACATGTATGTAACTAGTTTTCATTGTACGTACACAAATGTACTCTTACCTAATGCTACTCTTTTGAATGCTCATATTAGCAGTGCAGAAACATGGTGTGTGTACCTATTGAAACTGTTCATTTTTGATTGGAGTACAGTTGTGCTCTGTTGCTAGGTAGACAGAACACACACATCTTGTTGTTGCAGTCAGAAAGCAGTAAAGAAAAGGTGCAGTGATCATAGTGTTACTGAAGTCGGAGGCTACACAGTTCCCATCAGTTCACATCACTGCAGACACAGAGCGTATACAGTACATTTTTGGGGTTTAGGGACAGATGTGTAGAGACATTTATTAACTGTCACTATTATTGAGAAGTTTTATCATAGTAGCAATACCCAAAAGGGCATTGACCCTAACAGGTATTCAAAATAAATGAACTGCAGTGAGGGAACATTGGAATCTTTGAAGTAATTTCTCATAGTCAGTGTGAAAAACATCATAACCATTATCGCCAGAACTTAAGTTTCTCTATAGTACATCTAGTATCTAGGTTACTGGTTATTGTATGTATTAAACTG
>JAUBNQ010000017.1:22830393-22848471 GCA_032353495.1 Ctenopoma kingsleyae | reverse complement strand
TAATAGTCTTAGACCTACAGTATCAGCACTGCAGAAGAGTGAAAATTTGCTTTATATTTGTTATTGCTCCCACAACAGTCGTCCCTAATGACGGTACTTGCATTAATGATTTGTGAGAGGTTATGATATGACCCTTTTTTTGCATCCAAGAAACCTCTGGCTAAGCTTAGGCACAGAGCAGTGCGGCAGCTACTTCGGTGTTTCCAGGCAAATGACTCATCAAAGTTATTATCACAAATTAGCAATGATTGAATCTCCCCTACTCCACATAAGATAGCTGTGCTTTTTTGTCTCCTTTTGCCACAGGGTGATATCAACAGTGTAGCAGTGTTTTCTATCCTGTATGCCTCCTGAGTAATGTCAGGCTGCCAATGTGTCTGTGAAATTACCAGTTTTTCATGTCTTGTTTTAGCTTGGTTCCAATCTGTCACTATAGGCCTAAATTAAAGGTTTAGGAATCTAAACACAGGGGTAGTTGTCTCTTTTGACTTACCCTGTGGATAACTCAAGTTTCCCAATAAATAGTTAGGTCACCATGTTTCTGTATAATTACAAAGTTCTGAGTGTACCTTGTTTAGTTTTGGAAATATTGTAGCATGTGTAGCTCTCATTCAAAATGTTCTTTCTCCTGATGTAGTTTTGATCAGCTAGCCTGTCTTGGAGAGTCACGCTCTCTTTCTGAGCTCACCCTGGATGGGAATCCTGTAGCCCTGGAGACATGGTACAAGCAGGCCGTCCTGCGCTGTGTGCTTCATCTGAGACAGCTGGACATGAAGCGCATCACAGTAAGACTGAAATGTTTTACTATGTCTGTGTCTTTGAACTGTGACTTTTTAGATGTTTTTTTTCTTAATTTTTACACTTTAGGGACAATGAATTACACAACCATAATGGGCGAATATGAGTTTTTACTAGACCACAGTGCCTTTATCAAACATATGAAAGATAGATGCAGAATTATTGATGGAAGCAAAGAATCTTGAGAAATGTATTTCCCATGTAAGAATCCCACTCCTGTAGTGTTACAACTTAAAACTATAAAAGCCTCAAAAATTCATGGCTATGCTATACAGTATGTTGCATTTACAAAAGCCTGTGTTACTATATCAGATTTTTTATTGAGCTTATGACCCAAAACCCCTATGTCATATCTGTGCATATCCTGAAGGCACTGTACATGTTGATTCTTGAAACTGACTCTGTCTTGACATTTTGACATAAGGTATATTATGATTTCACAGTTCAAACTTCAGATGAACCCACATAGCCTGTCTCCTATTCACTGTCAATAGCGCATCAAGTTCTGTACTGCTTGATGATGTTATTTTCATTAGTCTTTATTCTCTCACATCAGCATTACAGCATTCATCATGCTCTGCATATTAGAGGCAAAAATGCATCACTGATCAAACTGTGAGCTGAATGTTTGCAATAAACAATACATATAGCCATCCTTACAAATTGATGTCTATTCTCAAGCATAAAAGTGATGTTGTTATAAATATATAGTGTGCCAGCAAAACTCTACAATGAAAAATGTTTTTTCCCTGCTTTTAGAGGCTGTCAAGCAGGGAGCACCCAGGTCTGAGCTTGTATTTTTAAGGAATCTGAATGCACCACACACCTTGCCCTTAGAACATACTGCTGAGAGGGTGGAAAAAATGTTATTTTCCAGTTTCATTAATTTTCATATTTTTACTTGAATTTTAATGTACATGTGGTTTGCAACAGGTTTAGCAAGTTTCAATGCCCCATGGCCCATTAAATCCCTCCCACAAACTACTGCAGTCAAACTGCTGTCTGTAACCGTCAATCCTGCCAAGCAGCACTATTGTTTTATTTCAAAAAAGTTTACTTTTGGGAAATGCAAAGTTTTGATTTAGCAACAGATATGTCAGCCTGGCACTGGAGCTTCCATCTTTTTAAACTGTGTCATGATATTGCTGCAGGGGGAAATTTCTAGATCTAGACTTTACTATTGGATTGATGTGCCCGCAGCGCACTACTACTGTCAGGAAAAGTGAGATCAGATTATTTAAGATACAAGCTATCCATGACTGCTGGCAGATTGGCTGTTTATGAATAAAATAGGAGTTAATACTGCAAATTAGGTAAAATACTGTTTTTCTGCTATTTTTAGAATTATTGCTACTCTGTCTCCTGAATGTGCCAGAACCATTTGGTCTGTTTCAAAAGTGCAATAAAGAAAGTTCAAACAACTGCTGACTAAAGATATTGTCAGTTGGTGTACAGTAATAGCATTTTACTGAATAATAAAATATATAATCCCACTCTTTATACTGGAAATATTTTAGTTGAAATTACCTAAAAGACTTTGGGGGAAGCTGCTTAAACACTATTAGTGATGGAAAATAGCACCCTCTGCAATCAATAAGATAATGATGAATTTCACGGAATATCAAAAGTTATAATATTAAAAAGTTTTTTTCTTCACTAATTTAGTTTAAAGTAACATACAGGCCTGGCATCTTAATCTTTCTCCATTAGCTGACGTTGACAGCGCATTGCCTCAGTGATGCTAGTATTTTGCCTATATTGATCAGACTGAAGCATCGTCTCTGCAAGCTCAGCACAGACAACTGAATATCCCCCAGCTCTCAGCTGGCACACTCAGATTGTGTTGGCAGCATTGCATTCTGGGAGTTTTGGCTTTCCCCAACAGCTGGGCTCAGTTGATCCGAGTCTGAAAATCAGACAGATAATCCTGTGATGCACCCAGCTAGTGTGAGATTTTCTCTCAGCTTCCATAGTGGTCCAGTTCTGTTGTAGAGAACAGTCTTCCTTACAGTGTCTTTTTTGTTCACCTCTCTCCTGAATAATTCAGAACTCATGAATGGAGCGACACTCTGAATGCACTAGCTATCTTTTTCAGGACGAGGATCGGCGCATGGCTGGTGTACAGGCTCGAAAAGAGGAGGAGAAGAAAAGGGAGAGTCACAAGCAGACCATTCATAAGGTACCAGTCTGATCTGATTTGCTCCTGTTGTCTTTGTCTGCCTGGATTTAGAGTTTAAATATAGAACAAATACACACTGATTGACTGGATTTAAAATGTTAGAAGTGTCCTCTGAACCCACCTGCGACTTTTTTTTAAAATTATATGTTGCTTGATTAGTTATAAAGCACTGCAGAGAGCCTTAATAACATGAACACGGCTTTGGAATGCTAAATATTAATGTTTAGCAGTGTTAACCATCACCTGAATTGTTTGCATAGACATCCGTTTTGCTGTGTGTGTGTGTGTGTGCAACCAAGGGTTTGTGAGGGCAAAGGATTCACTATGAACTGATACTGACTTGTCCCTGCATCGAGGAGTGGCACATTCCATGAGTGAGCTTATCGAAACTACAGGTTGGCCAGGAAAGAACAATTGAAAGACACCAGATCAATCTTCTTTCTTCCAGAATGTGGATGTCACTTTTGCTGCTATAAGATCCTGCAGTTAAATCAAAATGTTACAGAAGCAAATACAACACAGATCATGTCACAGTCAGAGAGGTTTGATTAGCTTATTTAGGCTGTCCTTGCTCTGCTCAGGAGCCTTATCTGTCCTGTGTGCATGTGTGCTTTTTTATCTGTTTTCATTAAGGAGAAACGACGTCTGGCGATCCGTAATGCAGCACAGCAGTGGGAGGGTGTCAAAGCCTGTCTGGAGCTGCCACCAACAAACGGCGCTAAAGAAGAAGTTAGTCCAGAGAACAGCCCTGCCCACAGCCAGACAAATGGCCTCATACAGGAGCCTTTTCCAGATGAACCAAGGTCAGCAGAAAATTAGGTTACAGAATTAAAAGTGTTATATGTGACCCTGTAGTCCTGGCCTATAGCAAGGTGTGTCCATCGTTGGTGTGGTTTATATTAGTATAATTTATACGCATTGGGTTAGTTTTAGAAACATGTAGCCCATAGAGTTCAGCTAACTTAGCAGAACTTTACCGGTGTATTGACAGACATAGCCATTCAGTAGATGAAGTCATGGTAAACATACTGTTTCATCAGCATTTGGCAATTAGGATTTAACTTATTAAGTTCTGTCTGTCATTTACATCTGTCTAGAAGCTACAGCCTCACAAAACCTCATGCAGACTTTAAGTAAGTTATAAGTTAATTTGATTTTCCTAGCTAGGTTTGCTACTGATGAATCGAATCACAAACCTTTTACTGTATTTGCACATTTTACGAGCCACTGTTTAATTGAGTATTCATTTGATGAGGTGTTTTCAGATGTTAAGAGTCTAAGTAATGGTTTTATTAGGGGTTGAGGCTTGCAGTGACACGTTTGAACAAGCTGTTTGAGATTTCTTTCTGGGATGAATAATAATAGAGTCGTTAGGATATATTCATAATCTATTATCTGACATTTTACAATTTGCTGACACATACTTTTAGTGTACATAGTGTAGGTATATCAAGTGAATACTCCTAAAATTGTGACATTCTAACCATTTTGCCTTTGGTTTGGTGTAGCTGAGATGGTAAAACCAGTAAAACCTCCTGCAAACTGAGAGCACCAGAGAAGAAGAATGCATGTATGTTGTGTTCAGATTGCAAGAGGTTTTTCTGATCTGTCCCTCACAACTGAGGAGAAATCTGATCAGGAGTCTTGGTAGGTAGACATGGTTTGGCATAGATTATTTGCTGAAGACCTTTCTGGCCTGTTGGCAAGTTCATCTGTGGCACCTGGATAATTTAATATTTGCAAAAATCTTTACAATAGTGCCTGAAAGGATGACCACAGCCAAATCAATGAAGTGATTTGTTTTTTATTTCCCTCATTTGAAAGGGTTGTGAAAAGAGTTTTCTCTGTTGCCATTAAGTTTTATTTATTTTTAATCAGAAGAGTAAGCCCAGGTTCAGGACCAGAGCGACCATCAGGAGGAACAGAGAGCAGACTTCGCACCAACAGCCGTCCAAACAGCCCCCGAGATCCCAAGTAAGACAAAAATGCATGTGTGTTCACCTGCTACCCTCCTGTACAAATTTACATCATGAAAGAGCACCCAAATGTTACTCACCCACTCAGCACTATGCTAAATAGATGAATAGATTAGAGACAACTTTAAAGTTGTTCTTACAGTAACTTTCTCTAGAAAAATTGATGGCAGATTTGATATGTTTCATTATAATTTATATAATTAATTAATAATTTATTTATCTTTCAGATATATTGTAGTAACTGAGTAAAGGATCTGTTTCCACAAAATGGAATTTTACTGTATGTTGCATATAGTAACACTGAAAAATGATACACAGACAGGCAATCGTTAATATGGATGTAAATATGAGAGCATCTTGCTGAGTTTTGAGATGCATCAAAGACATTATTTTTCGTGCTGCTCACTATTCTTGAGCAGCACCCTGGCCCCTTTACTTACTACAGGGGTGTGGTGCTTGACTGCTCCTGAGATCCATGAGTTTTCTAGTAATGCATAAATGTCTATGAAAGTAGTTTTCTTCTTTGACTGTTTATGACATAATATTGGAAGTGAAGTCTGGCTGTAGTTTAACATGAGCATAGGTGCTCTGATATCGTCTGGTCTACTATACAGAATGTGATCCAAGTCTGAGTTGAGTTATGAGAGGGAGGGCTGAGATGAAAGTAGGGGCTGTGTCGAGGACTATTATTACATGTCTTAAAGAAGGCTTTTCCTTCCTGCACCAGGATATGAAAATGGCCCTGAAGCCCAATCCCTCAATGGCCATGGCAAAGAGGACTCACGCAATTCATTCTGCTGTGTCATTTACAAGTTGGCAGTTATATTACTTTGGCTTGCATTGTATGTATGTGTAATTAAAATTACAAAGAGTAAAATCCTCAGAATACCTTAGAATATGAATAGTAGGTGGGAAATTTAAAGGTTGTTTTATTGACTAGCATGTAGGTTTATAGAGGGATTGTAATGCCTACGCAGTGTAGTTTAGATTACCTCAGATAGCTGCTGAAGTACTACATGCTGAAGAAAATTACTCTATCCTCCCCCATGGAGATCATGAAGGGGCAGATGATGGGTGAGCTTGCTCTGTGGGAGCCAGAGAAACACGGCAGTAACTTTATGCATGTGTGCGTTTTTTCTTTTGAAGTAACAAACTGGGAACTGTCTTCAGTCCCCAGCTGGGGGCTGCAGCTGACAACTATCATCTCAATTATAGGCAACTTATGGGTGAAAAACACAATTTTAGCTGATCAAAGCTGAAGTATGTAGCTTTTATTTGAATATTTTCTTAACAGAAATATGAAGGTTCCCTTTAAAGATTTTTGAGTGGGGCCAATTTATTACTGCTTGGTAAGTTTTGTAGCATGTATTTCCACAGATTATTCAAAATAGTATTTGTGATCAATCATCATCATTTCATCATGTGAAAACAAAATATTTTATGTGTCACAAAGTGTTAAGTATTTAATTAAGCAAGTTTAACTGCACCTGGAAGTTTAACAGCCCATCAGAAATCTTGCAATTTTTCTATTATACAGCCTTTACCAGGGCAGAATTACCCTTGGCAAACTTTAGATAATTACCAAAACCTAAACCCTCTATAGTTCATATAGTACCAATAATAATTATATAATGCCAATATCAGATTGGTTTTAGTTCTGCAGTATTAAGTGG
The DNA here is from genome assembly GCA_032353495.1 of Ctenopoma kingsleyae. Lineage (NCBI taxonomy): Eukaryota > Metazoa > Chordata > Actinopteri > Anabantiformes > Anabantidae > Ctenopoma > Ctenopoma kingsleyae. Next base: position 22,841,845 of record JAUBNQ010000017.1, on the reverse strand, counting down.
CAGATGGGATTAACTGCCTGAATCTAAGGGACCATTTGTCTCTGTATGTACTTTATGGAAAATGCATGATATCATCTCTGGTTGACATTAGCAGCCCCAGTTTGGTGACAAATTAGAATTAGGGTGAAGTCAATGTTGACAGCACATTTAGCATAATACTTTCTCTACAGTAACTTATGCGACAGTAGTTTATGTTACTGCCAAAGCACGACTGTGATGCGGGCCCGACTTTATTCCCATGTGAACAATTTAAGATTTATTTGACCTCATTCCCCTGAAGAAGAAGGAGTAGGGATGCAATGCAGTGCAAGAGCTGTAACTCGTAAATCCAATAGTGGGGTCGTCACCATGTGAAGAGAGGAAAAGCTTAGTACTTTTTATACATTCAGTCAGTAAAGAGTTGTGCAGAAATACCAAACAGGTGGTCTTGCGCATACTGTAAGTCAGTAAGTTATAAGAAGAAGTTTGGTAAACTCCTTAGACAAAACATGAAATCTTAAATCAACATACTGTAGAGTAACAGGCTTCCCCAACTCAGCATTACATAAGCATACATCTGCAATGTACTACTTGAACCACTTATTTTGACTTTTCAACATGAAATTTGGTAATTCAAATGATGAATGATGAATACATTACATACAGTATATTCAATAATGAATACATTATATACATATCATTACCCCAGAGTATTTAGGCAATTCGAGGCATGTGCATGCTACAAGCTATGTCTTGAGGAAGATTAAGTTGTTGAGAGATGACAGATGTCCTTTTTTAAATCTGCTGTAGAATTAAATGAGATAGTTCCTCATTTTATCTTCCTCACCTTGTTTGCTTTCCTGTGTTGATGTCAGAAGGGGAATCAGGCCCACCTGGCAGCATTTCAGCTTTTAGAAGGAAAAAAAATGCAGTGCAGCACAGTGTGTTGATGGCACAGTTCCAGGTGCACAGAAGTTACTCTTATTCTTATTGTGGCTTATCTACATATTACACACCATCTTTTGCACCACTCTTGGGCTCTCTCTTATTTACTGCCTTTGGCAATCCTATATTTCAGAGGCCTGGCATATCCATCCAATTAAACTTCCTGTTGGTGTCTCGAGCCTCCCTGTCTAGTGCTGTCATGTTTCTGTCCATGTGCATGCAGGACACACTTGGACTTTCTTGACTAGCCACTAGGTGCACTCATGGCAACAATTCTCTAGAACCTGAGTAATAAATGAAGGTGTCATGATAGTTTTACAGATCTAATCTTTGTCTTTGGGGAGAAAACTCTATATACCAGTGATTCTCAAACTATGGGCTCTCTCTAGTGGTATGCAAATTTAATAATAACATTAAAGATATAATACTACTATAGTTTACAGGTGAACTGTCTCCGCTCACTGGACAATGTCAAACTTTTACACTTTACATCCCCATAAACATTGTTAACAGTATAAGAGTCATTCCGATCTCTCAGGCTGCTTTTAAGCACGGTCACATTGGATAATAAATCTTTCCAGTGTGTTCCTCTCTGGCAGCTCAAATAAAGCCACAAAATCATCATAGTTTACAGGTGAACTGTTTCTGCTCACTGGACAGCGTCCGACCATCAGACTTTTATACACTTTACATCTCCATAAACATTATTAACAGGATTAGAGTCACAACACTGCATCTCAAATTACGAGTGACCCCTGGAGTCATGTGGCATTGTTGCGACGAATGGTGACACTAATGTAGAATAAATGGTTAAAAAGTAAGGAGTCGAGTGAGAGCAGCGTTTCTTCTTCACAAAACTACTCAAGTAAAAGTAAAACGTATGGTGCAGTTAAACTACTCCTAGAAGTACATTTAAGTAAATGTAACAGAATAATGTAACTCGTTACTACCCACCTTTGGTCATAATGGTGATACTTGGAGAGCCAAATATTTTTTGAGGTGGTACCCGGTGTAAAAAGTTTGGACCACTGCTCTATACTTTAAGGGGACTTTTTTAGTTAAAGTAGCTGCAGCAAGTATGAAAGTGTAAGTGTAAGAAAGTGTATCTGTTTCTTTTAATATATCCATGGGATTCCCCGTAGTCTTTTATGACACATTGCATTTGATTAAGAGAGACTTTCATACAGGAATCATAAAGAATGACTTTGGGTAAAGAGTAATGTGCAAGTAAGATGATTTAAATGGACATTCCCTGTCTCTTGCTGGTTTATTTGTTGAGGGTCATGCTGTATTGAATGGTTAATCTGGTTGCTATGTTTGCTTTATATATCAGTTGGTAATGTGAATTGACTGTAGGATACCTTTTTTTTGAAGACGCCCTCTGATAATCCATTTTAATTACAGTATGTGTCTTCAAATGTAGGATCCCCTTTCTACTGCTCAGTTAGTAAGTGAACTACTCTTTCTGTCTGGTACACAGAGGAGTTACCTCTTGGGGAGGTTCAGTTACAGTACAGCTTCGCTTTATGTTCTTATGTATGCACCTCAGCAGCATGTCTGCTGTCCTTTTTCCTCTTTTCTTCTTTCTTCTTTTCTTGTCTTTCACTGTTTCCATGTCACCTCTCACTACTCAAACACACACTTGATAAAAAAATGGTCACAAAAAGAATCTTGGATTAGAGTTCTCTAATCAAAGGATTAGGCTTCTAACCACCACGGCTTTCGTTTGTGGCAAGAATGGGATGGTGTGAAATATGAATAGGGGTGAGTAGTTTGTTGGCATGCTGAATCCAGAATTATCAAGTGTTGAGTAGAGCAGCCTATGGCCATCTAATGCCCTGCTATGCTGAAAAATCCCCTGAGTGTCATCAGAACCAGAAGGCTGAACACATGGGCTCATACAGGGAGATTATGTCTCAAGACTCACCCAGATTCTCAACTCTCATGACTCTCTTATCAGGAAAGGGCACAGCAACTGTGGCAGACTAGAAAGCAATTGGGCTATACAAATGCTGACTAGACCACTGAGTGTTCGGCAGTAATGTTGCTTTTTCCTTCTCTTAACACAATGCCTGCTTTTACATGTTTTTTGTGTGTGTTCTTTGCAGGCTTGTAGAGGCAGGGAGCAGTAGTGTGCAGAGCTTGTCCCTGTCTGACAGTCACCTGGCAGAACTGGATGGAGACACCCTCCGTTTATTCGGACTTGGGGCCCTTGAGGCCCTGGAGAGGGGGTGGGGAGTTCAGACCGCTGGTGCTGTCACTGTAATAACGTTCCGCTACATGAACTTTGACGCTATTGTACCAACACTACCGCGAATAAGGGTCAAGTTCCCCAATCTATCGGTAAGGGCTCTAGCTACATGAGACACAGGACAAAAAAATTCATCACATAAATTGCTCAAGAAGAAAAATAATAGGATGTAAATTTTTTATTTTAGCTGAACATTAGTGGTAAATGTTGAATATCATCTAACAACAAACTGCTGTTCCATGAAATGAAGAATTCGGATTTTGGAGGTGTGTTTCTCAAAGTTAGCCTCCAAGGATTTTCTGTGGCAGAACTGCCAAACTTAATTTGTAATTTTTACAAATTGTCAAAGTGCTGTGGTAAAGAGAGCTATGATTTCAAAGGGGAAAAAGAGAGTTGATTTAGCCTCTTTTAATTCTGTGTTCTATGCTAATAACAAATATAGCTGTATATTACAGTTCTACCATTCTGTAACCAACTTTTAACTTTTTCTAAAGCACTTGATCTTCTTGGAAACCAATATCAATCGTTTGCCGCAACTAGCAGCACTGGCTCAGGTGAGGCGCCTGGACCAGCTGACCATCCACCAAGAGGGCAACCCAGTGGTAAGCCTGGCTCTGTGGCGCTCCTTTGTCATTTACCGCCTCCACCACTTCAACCTGCAGAGGATCAATGGCCAGGAGGTGAGGATCAAATCAGTATTGTATGCAGCCCCCCCATATAAAAGGGGTGTGTAAGACACATATGTATTGATCAATAATCAGCTTTGGTGGTAGGCAGATTTTGTTACTCCCAGACAGGGACAGGTAAGCTGTTTCCAGTCTTTATGCTGAGCTACAGTAGCTCAATGCTAGCTGTGGCTTTATATTGAACAAGCAAATATGACAGTGAGATTGATTGTCTCATCTAAGTCATAGTTACAAAGTGAATCAGTGTATTTCTCATAATGTCAAACTATTATTTTACTTACACTTGAGCCTGGTAAATGAGGCAGAACGTAAGATTTTGCTTCTAGATATGTTTAGACCATGTGACAGTGTTGTTGTTTTAACCACCATCTGTTAAATGCGCTCAGATAAAATATGACACAGTTGTACTTTCTTTCTGAGGCTGTAACCTTTGACAAAGATTGAACTCATTTGTGTTTACAGAGCGTATATGTACACTTAATCAATACATTTTTGCTGTGTGCTGTGTAAGTCCATGTTTGTATATCTACTTCAGGTGACCATGAATGATGTGATTGCTGCAGAGCGTGTGTTTGGGACACTGGGTCATATAGCAGCCACTGAAACTCCACGTTGCCGACTTCTTCTGCTGCTAGAGGAGTCCAGGTGAGAATTTAGTCCCAGAGACTTAACCATAAAATAAAATTAACTACAATTTAATGACAGGTGTGTGTTGTGTCCTGGACTGTGGACGTTGTATGTTTAAATATATCAAGTATGTGTGGATTCTTAAAACGGTAGATGTGTGAGTTACAGCTTGTGAGTGTGCAGGCTACCGTACATGTATGTGCATGCCTGAGCATAAAGTTTTGCGTGTATACATTTGTGTGTGTGAGTGTGTGTGCGTATGTGGGTGTGAAACAGTGAGACAGAGCCTGGCACCAAGGAGCCAGGAGAATTAAACTGTGTCTCAGAGTAAGGGTGGGAACTTGGCACTTTGGCACAAACATTCCTCTATCTTCCCAGCCAAAAGCTCTTGAGGTCTGTCACTTGGGGTCAATGAAAAATGTTTTTGCGAAGCAAAAATCTGTCAAATGTCAGGCATAAGAAGATGTTTTTAATGCTTATAAACAAAACTGAGAGGCTGCACACATTTTACTGCTGAAATAAGTTTGCCTAAAGATGGGAAAATTGCTGAGCTGAATCTTCATATTTTAAGTACATATGTCAGTGATGTAATTAAGAATTTAATTTGTGTGGAAAAAATGTAATGTATGTTAAATAAAATCTAAACAAAAAGCAGTGTGTGAGCATAGTAATGGATTTGATCTGCTTTACTGTCTTAAGTGGCACTTTCAGAATCAGATTGTAAATGAACTAGTACATTTAAATAATTTAAATTTAAATAAAAACTGTCTTTTGGCTCCATTTCACTGTGATCCATACACACCCTGTTATAGATAATACACAGTATCCCAAGGCTGAGGATTATTTTCATATCAGTGGTGAAGTCTTAGTCACTGTTATCTGCAAGCAGAATCACTACCCTTAAGGTCAGTTATATCTATTTGGCTAAATTCCATTAAATTTGACATCTTATTTCTCAGAACCTTTCTGCTGTACACTGTTTTTTTATTTTGTGTAATGTATATTTTAATAGCTTTTCTCACTGTATGCTGTTGTGTTGCTCAATGAAAGGTGGTCAGACAGTTTAGTGTGTAGAGGAAGGCCCTGACATTCTCAGGGTTTGAGGATTAGTTCACACTGAGCACCTGCTGCTGTAAGGTGCTTTGGTTGTCACAGTATGATGCGTATGGCTGTAATGAAAGTGTTTTCTTATGCAAATTTGCATGCTTACCAAAAAGACTTCATCTTTAACCATGTCCAACATTCATTTGATTTCTTTCTCTTGACCTTGTTGTCTTAATGACAATGAGGAGAGCTATCCTTCTCTATAAATAAATTGAATCATATGGGTCTCACTAAAGGGAAAGCTATCAGGGGTTAAACAGTTTAAATATTGAAGTGAATGCACATGATATAATTTGTAATGCAAATGCAACTACAGTATATTGCACCTTAAAATTTTGTACAACACAGTGCCATGTTAACTTTTGGCTGTAACCCAGAATGGAAAAATGAGTTCTAAAGGAAATGTTGCAAAATGTTGTTGATACATTGCATAAAAACCATTTGACTGACTTTGGTCTTTGTTACAAACTGATCATAACTAGGGTTCTATCAAACAGTACATTAAACAGATTTTAACAGAGTTTGTTTGATGTATACATACTGCTCACTGTTTCTTATGATGCACATGTGATTCTCACTAACAGCAGCTAACACAAACTGTACACACAGAACATACACACACAGACCTACCTTCCTTAAATGTGTTTTACCATTTTAGTCAGTGTATTGTCTGACTGACATGCACTCACACTCACAAACTGTCTTATCCTATATGGAATGTTTGCCTGCAGCTTCCTCTGAAAACACTATTTCAGCATCCTGGCACTGAGCTGTGGAACATGTTGGTGCAGTAGTGTATCACATGAGATTTCATACTGACAGAAACATTTGATGTAGTCTACATCACTTTTAGCTTTTTTACTAGCTTGTGAGTGTACACATCCTGCTGCTGCACATATGGAAACATGTTCAAAAAGAAAAATGAATTTTTACTTTAATGACACTTTGATTGAAGTATGGCAGTTTTTTTGGTTTTTTTTTTTTTTACAAATGTAGGCTGCACCTCTGTGTCTGCTGTCAGTTCTTAAGGATTTCTTGTCATCCAGTGAGTAAAAAAAATGTTTTTTATAGGATTGACTTGAGAGAATTTTAATTGATGACCAAAAGTCATACCTTTCTTACATTGGTGTTACTCCTCTTTCTTGCTAGCTTCGCTCTGTGTCTAACTCTCCCTGTTCTCTTTTCTCTCTTCACCCCAAAGGAAGCGTCAGCTGCAATTCCTGTTAGAGGGGCGTGGCAGGCGGGCAGGGCTGAGTCCAGAGGAGCTGCGAGACAATGGGAAGCTCCTGGGAGAAGGCCTGAGCAGAGCGCTGTTCAACTACCCAAGCAGAGACTGCAGTGTCGAGAGCCCTGAGGTCAATTCTGTTATAGTCACAGAGCCAACAACAAAGTGATGGTTTTATTGCAAGATCAACCCATTTGTTTACTAATAGTCAGCAAGGTCTTGTTGAGTTATACAGAGTGTACAATGTGTTCACTGCAGTTTTTTTGTATGCATGTCACCTGCTTAGTGTCCCCATTAGTCACAGAGACAAGTGTGTGACATGTGTTCTATGTAAAAAGGCAGTAATAGAACTTCAAAACTAGCCAATAACTTTTCTGAAAATCAAGCTGCTGGTGCATCTAGACTTTCACTATCAAATGAAGCTCACATATCTAGTGTTTCAAGAAATGTGTGCATTGACTGACATGATATATAAATCAGATCACATCCAGAAGATTTAACAGGTATTTCTGTTGCCTCAAAATCACATTGGCTTACAAAATTGATACACCTGTTGACATTCAATACTATATAACTATATAAAACAGGCTTGATGTTGTGCACTGTGATAGCTTCATTTGAAATTATAATACATGTAATTATTGCAATCTTTGATAAGATCCCTGTAAGGACTATACCAAACAAGTTAGACTTTAATGTTGAAAAGGTACAGGGAGGCGTGCTGGTGTAGTGGTTAGCAGTGTTTCCTCACAGTTAGAAGGACCTGGGTGTGAATCCTCCAAAAGGTGCCTTTCTGTGTAGAGTTAACATGTTCTCCCTGTGCTTCTGCGAGACTCCAGCTTCCTCCTGAAGTCAAAGAATAGCAGTTAGAGTTAGGGAGTTTCTAAATTGTCCATAGGTGTGAATGGTTGTCTGTCTTTATATGTCAGCCCTATGACTGGTGACATATTCAGGGATTGGCTCAAGCACCCCCCTGACTCTTTAACAGGAAAAGCAATTAAGATCATGCTTGAATGTTGGAAAGGTGCAAAAATGTAGTCAACAAGCTTCTTCCTATCTACTTAATGTCAACACTCAAACCAAATCAACAAGAATGATGTTCCTGTATTTTCTTCATAGGAGGGCACTGTGGAGTCATCAGAGCGTGCTGCAGTGATAGAGCAGTACCTCCAGGAGTTGGTCCGAAGGGCGTCAGACACCAATCTGAAGGGCGAGGCTCTTCACAAGCTCTGGCCCTCAATGTTTGCAGAGATGGTGAGAGACTGTGTGCTGGAAATGAGGGACCAAGCAGCCTTCCGCCAAGCCAGCCTTGCAAAGCTTTCAGAGACCAAGTGAAGAGGACCAAAGGTTCACTTACAGATCACATACATATATGGACATAGTTTTCCACCTACAGTGGGGGGGCTGCAGTGCAAAATCTCAAACTCCATCTATAACTTATCATCACTTAGTGACATTAGCAGTTCTAAAATACTGAAGGGTGCATTTCACCAGTGTGTGGGGAGATCTTTTCTAAGGTGGACGTAGACTGTTTTAAAGATGTCTAAAGAAATTGTCATGACAAAAGCGTCTTGACTGAATGTAGATTTTCACTGAAGACACAGATTTTTCAGTGCTTAGAGCTGTAATATACTTGAAGTGAGTAAAAGGGACTTCTTGACTCTTGGTTCATTGTAGTCCCTATTTAGTGTGCTCAGCACTTTAAAAGCCTTCTGACCAACCCCATTTCACCATTACCGTCATCAGCTGAAAATGACCAGTGTCTCCTTACTTGAAATTAGAATGATTTTTCTGTATCTTACATCGTATTTCACACCTTACTCGCTCACTTTTGCCTGTCTGACATAAGAAGAAGGGCACAAACAAGGACAAGGACTTTTCTTTGTTTACCACTGATTTTCAGTATTGTACTTAGTATTAAAAGATTCTGTATTAACACTCAGTTGGTTTACATGGTTTGTATGATTGTTTTTTCTAGAGTTCTGGCCACGTCTGAAGAAGTCACAGCTTCCAGTCAGTTCACATGAGCTGTTTTTTTCTAGGTGGAAGCATCCAGCTGTTCCATGAGTCCACCTGTAAAGTATTTTAATGCTCATCTTCATCTTCTTTGATTCCTCTCCTTGGCAGTTTACACTTGACAGTCACTTTGAAGCACTGCATTAACACCTCATAGCCCACTGGTCTCTCATAAGGCAGGCACTGTGAGTGTGTGTGTGTGTGTGTGTGTGTTTTATGAGGTCCAGAAACCATGAAGGGTCCTCTTGGTAGCGTGAACTTTGACTGGAATTTCCCCGAAGGCACCCAAACCTTACCACCTGTTCCTGCTCCCCTCACTCAAACCATCTCACAACTTTTTAACCCTTATTTAATAAGGCATGTCAACAGTGATTACAGCACCAGTACCTGGAGGAGCAACTGCAGGGGATGAAGTATTAAACAACTCCCCAAACATGCAGAGGAGTTGACAGGTACTGCTGTCCAGTGTCATCCACTCCACTGGAGATCGGTGCTGTTTGCTCAAGGGTATTTGATTTGAAGAAGACAACATCTAACACCAGGTTGTAAGTTAAATATATTGTTTCTTCTCAGAGCTGGGTTGTTGTTTTCTGCTTTTAGTGGCATTGGTGACTAATAGCTCTGGAAGCATTTTCGTTATCCACGTGTATTACTGAATGTTCATGTCAGTCTTAATCATCCAGGTACTGTGTGTTGGGAAAGTTTAATCCACTCCAGACATTTAGGCGTTTTTGCTCTTGTTGAAAAAACAGTCCTGTAGCTTTTCTGTATATTCTTTTCTGTTATTCCATCTAAATTAGAAGACAAATATAAATTGTATAGAAAGTAAGACTGCATAACATTTTGCTTTTTGGGGCAAAGGTCATATATGAACATGAAAAATGAAAACTAAATGCTGTGAAAAGAATCACTCAGTGCCAGTGAAGCTAGTTTATTTAAAGCAACTCTGACAAACAACATTGTTTTGTGCTGAGGCATTTTGTTGTTTTATGGAACTATAGCTGTCAACATCGTGAGAGATTTCTGGTCCCAGGGGACTGACAGAACTCCATGCCCTAGTGATGGCATGCATAAGACAGAAAGCAAAAACAGAAAGCAGGAACAATGCTTTTCCAGCTTTCTCTCTACAGCTACCTCTAAGCCAAATGTTAGCTTTTTATACAAGAGAACCCAAGAGTGTACATGCGTGTTCTAATAGTAATACCATTATAGTGTACTTATACAACTTATGATACAATGGATGTCAAACTGTTTCTCTAACTATTGTTGAAAGTATAGCACCACTTTCTGTCTCATCCAGTTTTACAGTCTCTTTAAAAATCAAGCCATACTGACATATTTAACTACTTATTTTGCTTAATTTTCATTAAGTAATTGTATATTACATATTCTACACGACCCAGGCACAGTACTAACAATTTACAACCCACTAACCTGTTCATCACATGATTTGGCTAGAACGCAGGGATTGCGTGACCAGGCAAGCTAAACTGTTTAAGAACAGAAATCCTTACATATTTAGTTTTAATTTCAGTTACATTGTTTTAATTTATATTCAGTATTTCAGTATATCAATCTTAAAAGCCAAAAACATAAATGCTAAATAAATCTTACAGAAGATTAAAGTGGCCAGATTATGCTTAGCTACATTGCTCTTTACCCCATCCAACTGTGTTTTGATTAGCCAGCTCATCGATGGCTTCCTGTGGGCTGAACTATGTCCAAAACAGTAGGTGTCAGCCCCACCCCTATTTTTTGTTGGCTCTGGATGGTGTCTTAATAAACTGCGGCTGTACAGCATCACACAAATATATTGTTTTTCATTTGAAATGTCAGCTTCTGGAATCTAGCCATACATCTTGGAGCCTGAATCCAATCTTGATGTGACAATGGAGCAGACTACAATTGCATCTTTCAGATTTGGTAAAGATTTTAGTCACAGCTGCTTAGTTTGTGTTCTGACTTAAGTTTAAAACGCATGCTGTAAGGATACACTGAAGACAACGTACTGTTGACTGTCTACGACTGCTACTTTTGCTCATGTGTATGCGGTAATTAAACAATGTGAATGCCATTACATCTATTTTTGTAGCTTTGTAGCCATGTAATAACTTAACTTATCAGTCCTGCTCCCGGTTCTTTCACCTGCCCAGATACTGTTGGAACAGCTCTGTCCGTCAGGAACAACTTAGCCAAAATTCCTGCTGCATACTGGTGCAGATTGCCATGCCGTGGACAAAAACATTGCTTAAAGCCTGTTGCTGGTCTGTATCTATATTCATTGTCGTTTTATTGTTTTGTTTTTAGGAAATACAAATAATATTAATTTTCCTTTACAGCTGAAAAAGCGCTTTCTGCGAGATATACCAACCAACACTTGAACCAGCACTAGCTGTGAGCAGAGCAGTGGCATCTAACCTGAGAGAGGGGGTGGGATGGTGTACTTGACGTGTGTAGGAGCCTAAAACTGACAGGTGTGGACTTCCACAATGCTTGATGTCAGGTGGTTTGGTATTCAGAACAAATTCTTGGGAAAATGTTTCTGACTGAAACCTGGGCGTTTCACTACCAGCCAGCGTTCAAATATTCACCTCAAGCTTTGGGTCTGTGACTATGTGT
>JAUBNQ010000017.1:22817288-22830293 GCA_032353495.1 Ctenopoma kingsleyae | reverse complement strand
ACATCAACATTTTTTCAACTGTCTGATAGACTTTTGTGTAGTTTGGAGATGAGATCATTTCACCTCACAGAACCAATTCATTAGTTCATAAGGTTAAGTAAATTGTTTACTGTGAGGAATGTACTGCAGAAAATAACACCTTGAAACTGGCATTTCACAAATATCACTAGAAACAATTAAACTCATATTTTTACAAATGCCAAAGTGAAAGTAGCACATAACATACAGCATTTTATCCTGCTAAAGTGACTTTGTCCTGTCGTGTATATCCAGTGATTAGTCAGTGCACATTTTACATATTGTTCAGTGTCAGGCAACAGTGACTCTCCTCTCTAAATGTGGGTTATCTGGAGCGTATACTTAATTAACAATGCTTTAATTGGAGGTTTGTTTGTCTGTGAAAAGTTTGAAAACACTGAAGTTAAAGGCAAATTCAAGTTGTTGACAACAGGACCAGACCCCCTTGCAAATGCATATGACCAACTAACACCATATATTCAGGGATACATACTGTATATACATAAATGATATATTGGTAACACACTTCATTATTTTGACATGTGTGTGTGGATCTTACAGTATTGAAGCCGTGGTCAAACCAGCATGTTTTAAAAACATGGGCTGGAATAAGCTGCACAGTACTGTATGTTACATAGCTCATACACGAGCGTGGTGTAAACCACTGAACCATGCAAAGCCCTATTGTATTGTGTCAATTTAAAGAAACAGGCCAATAGTACAGTAAATATGATACAAACAATATACCAATATATCCTGGAGTAAAGTTCCACTAAACATCACTACTGTAGTAGTATGTATCACTTCAGAACAATCTTTAATACATCCCATTAATCTTCTGGCTTTTTTAAAAAAATTTTAATTTTTAATTTTTTTTGCTATGGTGTTAAATCATTAGATAGAACAGCCAAACTGGAAACAATGGTCATTTGGCCTCACTTTAGTTGATAGATGAGATAATTTACCTTCCTGTGGTTCCAGTCTGGACCCCTCACTCTGAGAGAGGAGTGTCAGAGAGACGCAGGGACTGAGTTTTTGATAAACGTATGCGCTTTCACTCTTCAGCGTTTCTGACGCACGCAGAGTCCCGGCGCGCCAGTCGCGGAATGGGAAATCGAAACACGCACCTATATCCACATGGCACAAACACATGAGGACAGGATAACATTTGCGACAGGGGGCGCAGCAGAGGCTGTTTTGTGTCTGCCGTGTCGGTGTCCAGCTTTCTGTCATTCTGAGTTTCTGCGTAAAAGCAGCACCGCCGGTATTACCGTGATCACCAAGGTCCAGAGTGCGCCAGGATTTAACTCACCTACTCAGGCTATGGATTCTCTGACTTACGTGGCGTTGCACCAAGTGGAGTTAATGTTTCGACCATGAGAATAACTGCGCTTGGAAATTGATCTGTGAAAGTTAAAGTGTGGGATATACCGTCCAGAAAGTACAGTGAAGTATCAGATATTTCATAATACCCGCATCAGTAACATACAGGTACGTTGGCATGATGATGTGTGAGCTGTATTCTTTACTGTATCGCTACAACAATAATACTACTAAATGTGCAGTTAATGTGTACATTAAATGATCATATTTACTCTAATGTAGCATTTATGGACAGTCAGGCTGTGTCTAATGTCCAGTTTGTAATGTTTTTCTCCACACTTTAAAGTCTGCAGGAATTTCCATCCTGTCTGGCTCAATGAACATAATTTAGACAAGGTACAAAGTAGGGTTGAGTTGGATGAGTTCGGGTAAGGGGTGAACATCTCTTCTTAACTGAACATCAAGCCTGCCCTCTAAGGGGTTTGCAGGCTTTCAGCAAGTGGGGGGGGTCCCTCATTAGGCGCCTAGAAAGTTAGAGGTCAACTCACATGGTCAAGTGGGCATGTTTTTTTTTCAGGCAGTCTTGTCATGGCAATTTAAAAGTGGTTGGACTTTGACATTCAAATGATGTGTATGCACACAAGCAGAGCTCCTGCCACAGTATTATAACTTATATTTTTAAGACCATGCAGAGCATATACCACTGTAACTATACTATTCTGTGTGCTGTTAGTGATCACACAGTTTTTAGACTCCACTGCCTCTGGACTGGGGCCACACAGGCAGCAATTGTGCTGGAAATGCCAGTACCACTTACGTGTATGCTAATGTAAACTTCTCCCTTTACATTTTAGTGTGTATCTCTAAGAATCTAGGAGCTATGCAGAGAGCCTGTGCCTGGATTTTCAGGTAATGTAAATGGGGTTGTTTTTTTAGAAAAAAATAAAATAAAAAATCTTCCCATTCTGTGTGACTGTATAAATCTACCAATTCAACATTCTACACCATCATAATATTTGTTGTTATGAACCAGTAATGCCAAAATAATGCCTCTGTGTCATCTCTAGAGTCTCTGTGCTACTTCTGTTGCTTTGGTCAGACCCCCTGGAATGCCATCATACGACAGAGCACAGGAAGGTAAACATCAGCTGTACAATAAATAAATCTATGTTCTAACATCTAACATCTATTTAACATCCTCACTCCGATGATGGTAGACCTCCCTCAGATATTTTTAGGAATTCTTCTTTTGTTTATCTCTTAGTCTAATCATATAGAGTTATGGACTTTGTGCCTTCTTCTGCCTCAGCATGTGTAGACAGTGACAGTTTTCCCAGGGGAACCTGATCCAGGCGCTAATTTGTTCAGATGTAATGAACGAGAGTGAAAAGTTGTGTTGACTGCAGTGAAACAGAGAGGGCCTATGTCAGTTGTCAGCAATCACCTTTTGAACTCTGGAGCCACAGAAGCCACATGGAAGAAACTAGTAGATGCACCAGGTGTATGAAGCTAACTGCAAGTCAGCTCCATGTGTTTCTAACTGGGTGTCTAGCTTTGTGACCCAGAGCTGACCTGGGTAATCACGGTGGTGTTTAGTTACAAAAGATGAAGCAGGGTAGGGGAGGTGGAGGGAGGTCTGAGGTCTCTCTGAATAGTCACACATGCAGATTGACAGCAGAAGAGCTTCCTGCCAACTCTCCCTACTGCTTCTGTATTCTCTTTCCATCCGCTAAAAGTCAAAAGCAGCTGAGCTTTTACTATGGCCATGTGTTTGCCCAGAAAGGTTGCTATGAATGGAGACAAAGTGCTCCTTAAAGAGCAGGATTTCCACACAGCTCCACAGATAAAGCCGGCTTGGCACAAGACTCCTGCTGGCAGATTCCTCAAACAGAGAGTACAGTGGTCGCTGCTAATATGTCCCTGGCAGAGTTACACTGAGGGATAGAGTCAATAGCGAGAAATGCAGGTAGCCAATGGGGTATAGACCACTAACAGACACCCACTAATCAGCCAAATCAGGCTTTTACAACCATGAACAGAGGTCTGTTTCATGAACAGTGGGAGGCAGAGGAGCATGGTAGTTATGTTGATGAGATGAGGTCACTGACTTGAGCTTTTAAACAAGGGCATGATCTGGGGAGATTAAAGTCTAATGGATGGAGGATTTCCATCAAACCTTCGCAACCACATGTTGTCACACTGTCCTGGTTCTTTGTGCTTTTTTGCTAATAATTGTTGTTTTGTCTCCATACAGGTTCCCCAGAGGGCAGAGCTCCAACAGGAATTCAGGGCAGAGTCTGGACAAATTCAGGGATCCTGGGGTGCCTGGGGGACCTGGTCAGACTGCTCCCGGACCTGTGGAAAAGGGGTACAAGAGCAGAGCAGACCCTGCCTGCCAGTTTACAGTCCATCCCAGTACCACTCCAGAAAAGCTAGTGTTCAACCCCAACAACCAGTTCATGTCATCTCAGCCCTGCGGCCAACACTTCCTCTGCACCGGCCCTCCAACAGCAGTCGTGGTGACATGAGGAAGGAGATCCGGCCTGCTGGTCGAAGGTACTGTATAATTTATGATCATCATTTTATGTTGTAAATTTTTACTACTGTTTAATTTTTCTGAAAGAAGATTGATATTTATGCCACACACTCAATCTCTGTGTGCTAACTGAGAATGAAAAAGACATATGAATGATTCTAGGTTTACTTTCATTTTTAAAGTCATTATAACATACAGAAACATTCGTTGTTTGGGCCGTCAGATGGTACAGTGATGTCTCTACTGTTGATCATGTACAGGATGTATATCACATAAGTGATGAAAAGCAGCAGCAGAGACATTGGTAGTTATTTTACCACATCCCTTGACCGATTCACATGAAGAATTTACAATTTGTGGCTTCTAACAAAATAACTGAAAAATACATACTTCATTTAACGCTCAGTGTTACAATTTTAAGCACTGAAGAAAAATCCGTATCTGTTGCAGTTCATTCCACTATCATGCTGCTCAGTCAAGAACTTTTAGCATTTTTTTCAGTATTGCAGCTTGTGTCTTTGTTAAAATCTTCAAGTGCACAAAGATCCTGTATGGCTGTGCTGCATGCTGAGCAGCCTGGTCTAAAAGTGACTCTCTGGAGCCATCACTGTTGGCAATCTGACTGCCCTCCAGTGGAGAGCTAGTCTTTTATGAATGGTGTCAAAGGCTCGGCTTGTGCTTGGCAGCTTTGTGACCTCCTTCCTGTTGTGCTTGCTTTTAAACAAATAACACTGACAGCAGTGTAATGAGGGGTTATTTGAGTTGGAATATAAGGAACCAAACAATGACAAAATCTCCCAGATTTCTGCTACTGTGATCCTGGTGCTTCTTAGACAATAAGTCAAAGTAGACATTTAGCTACAACATCAGCAATACAAGAAATCAATCCACATATACTGGAAGGCATTTGTTATGTAATCTGTGCCCCGTAGACCTTATTTTCCATTGTCAGCAGGATGTGTTCTGTAGGCATAGACTGGTAATGTTTAGCTGTCAATTTCCTCATGTTTGTGTGTTCAGGAGAGTTACTCACATCGTTCCAGGGAGATATGGCTATGGGAAAGGTCCCTACACTGCTCCGTTGCAGTCGGATACAGGTCAGGGATTTTGGTCTACTCAGCCCCAGAGACAAAGACGCTATGCTCCTGCTGATGTCCACCATCCCACTGCAAGAAGCTACAGCGCTCACAGGTCAAATGCTGATCTGTCCAACAACAGCAGACATCCCGTCAGCAGACCATACATGCAGGCCAGCGCACAGCAAAACAAAAATAAGCACGTCTGGGCTCCCCTCTATCAGCCTGGTTCAGCCAACCAGGGTGATGTCCAGCAGGAGCAACAATCGGGCAGCCAGACCTCTGGACCCCAGCAGTACCAGGAGAGACCTTACAATCCATTACCCGCTTCCTTCTGTACAGGAGAGCATTCTCACCACAGGATCTGCAACAGAAACGTATGTAACTTTCACTTTTTATAAAAAGTATGTTTAAAGAAGACATCTTTTCATGACATTTCCTTCTTGACAAAGCTTGGTGTGGCCACACCAATTGTCAATTCGTGTTTGCTGCAAAATTAAACCTGGAAATGGCAACTCAAGAATTGATTTCAGATCAACCTGGGAGAAGTCAGGCAGTTAGAAACTAGAAGTGAAGTTGATTCCCATTTGTGATTTCTTGTTATGTGGTAAGTGTTCCATCAACTCTGAGCTATGAGTCTCAGATGTTGATGCACTGGGATCCTCCTGAATGAAAAAGAACCATAAGAACTACTTTGTGATTGCAAAATTCTAGCTAACCACCTGCTGTAATGCAAAAGTGTGTAGGTGAGCTTTACCCATCTGGAATGGAATCCATCCTGTGCATTAAAATACTGTAAATTCAAACAGTGTCTGGTTCTGTAAATTGTCTCTGCTGTGTGATGACACAGATATTCATGCAAAGTAAAGCAGACCAGGAGCTTGTTTAGACAGTGGAGATATGGATAGACATCAGGGAGGTTGGGTTTCACTGGAGAGACTTTATAAATACCGGAGTCTGACTACATGTGCTTTTGGCAAGGAAGAATGAGCTACAAGTGAAGGGTTAAAACAGTCAAAACAGAAGACGTTTACTCCAGCTGTCAGTCAGTAGCTTAGGAGCATGACAATGAGAAATGTGAGCCTGCTGCACAAAAAGGATTTTACCTATTGGACCCTGTGTCTTCATGGAAAATAAACTGTACGTGTGTGTGTGTCTGGTCCATCTTTAGGCCTGTCCTCCATCCAGCAGACACATCAGGGCTGTTCAGTGTTCTTCTTATAACAATCAACCTTTCATGGGCAGAGTGTACGAATGGGAACCTTTCAATGAGGGTAAGGTGTGTTTATATATTTATGTCTGTGTGCACAGTATGTGCATACAGCTCTGGAAAAAATTAAGAGACCAGAGCTCTTTTTTCCAGAGCTGTAGGTAGCCTACAGTATGTGCGTAATAATACACATACTTACACAGGAAAGGTAAGCTAGCTGTTGTGTAAAGTTGAGCTGATGATGGTAGTAGATGAAAAACTGAGGGATCACATAGGTTATTACTATTTCTCCTGACAGCAATGTCTCTACCAAAGTTCATAGTGATCTAGTAGACAGTTTTCAGACAGATTCAACCTTCAAGAAACTTTACTGTAATTCCACAATATGCACAGACATGCAGTGGACTGAAATGTCATCTAAAACGTCAAAGACCCTCATTTTGAATGATGCTTTTACATGGTCTAGTGCATCTGTTAAAGGATTTTGGACTTATAGTATGTCTAATAGATAAAGCACCTGAAAGAAAAGGAAAGAACAGGGATCAAAATCCTTGGTGGTCACTTGCAATTGATAAACCAAACAGGGAATGTTTGCTGAAGCCAAATAACTGATTTCTAGCAAATTAGATTGAAATTAAATGTATAATAAATGACTCTGTAGCTGTATTGAGATACAACATTAATGTGTGGAAACATTTAGTTTCTATTGAATCTTAATGAGGATGATTCATTTGTATTATTTTCTCCTCATATGGCTTTGACAGTTTTTTATGCAGTTCTATTCATCACCTCCTTACTGCACACTGTGAAATTTACATGTTGTCAACATGTCTCTGGATATATGTCACAACCTCATAAATCTCCTCTCAGTTCCCGGGGACCAGCATTGTGAACTCAACTGCCGTGCCATAGGGTTCAGGTTCTACGTGCGACTGTCAGAGAGAGTGATAGATGGGACGCCATGTGGACACAATGATACCTCTTTCTGTGTGGCGGGAACGTGTACGGTAGGCCTTTTTTTAAATCGTAGAAAAAGAAATATCTAGGCGATGGTTTTGTTTTCTTTATGATCTTGCTTCATGTTCATTCAATTCTGTGTCTTGACACACAGAGTTTTTCTGCTCAGCCTCTTGGCTACTACACAGCATCATTGAGCCTGTTAGCTGCCAAGAATTTATTAATCTACAAGCTTTGCTCATTTCGTGATTTGACCCAGAAACCTTTTTGGTCATAAATCAGCAGGATGTTTATGACCACCTGAAAATAATAGTCACATGTTTTGCAGAAAAAAATTGCATGGCAGATTTGTTTGGTGTATCACTACTGACAAAGTAATATATCATAACCTAATAGCCCAATCTGATTATTAAATCTCCACTGTGACGATATAAACTTCAGTATGTGACACACATAATTATAAAAGATGTATAAAAACTAGACTAGTTCATCTGTAGTATGACAGTCAGTACTGGGCTGATGTACTGATGGCTGTGAGCAGCAGAGGGCAGCACAGCATCAGAGTGAACTTTTCCTTTGGACGTGGAGGAGTGAAGTAGAGGTCATGAGGGAGTTTGTATCACCCTCGGGCCAAAGCAGGAGACCTCGGATCTCAATGAAGGGCATATTTGTATTTCTGACCCTGTATTTAATACACACCAGGAAAACACAGCTATGAACACAGAGTTAGAGAGACATAAGACACATATAGTTGACTATGTAAATGTGCTGGAATCACTCAAACTTTTGTTTTGCTCAGGGTTTAGCTGTTAGAAATATGTAGGGGTTAATTTCCAGTTGGTCATGCTGACCGTGCTCTGTTAACCCAGTGTATTTCCCATGCATTGCGATCTAGTGACCATTTTTGCAACATTAAGAATTAATAACTTTAGAAAGCCCTCTGATCTCTCAGTTTGGCCTTCACATGGGTAGGGTTGAATTATTTTTAATAATGGATGCAAAATGTTTATTTGTTTTCCTTTCTTAGACTCTACTGATTATTTTAGGATTCAGACAGCAGTTTTGTCAGGAAAGGGGATTTTTTTCTCATCTCTTTCCCCTCTGAGATTTTCTCAGCTGTTCCAGCCATTTGAACGGGAGATCCCCCCAATATAGAAGCCACGAGATAATGGAGAAGCATCTGGATATTTTAATTTAAATCAGAATTGCTCTCATCACTGGAATTGAACATGATTGTGTAAGGCAGTAAACATTTGTATTTGGCACTATGGGTTCTGCTCTCCCCCTGTAACGCAGAGGGCACACACGCCACAGCAGTACTGTGACATATGGAATATACACAATGCTCATAGCAAGGGATGTCATTGTAAGTACATTGATAAAAAAGACACAAACAAAAGGAGGCTGGGCTGGCAGACAGAGTAAGCAGCACAGCTTTTCATCAGCAGTAACAGCAGCAGCATGGAGCAGGAAGGAACCACAGGGAAGAAAGTGGAGTTGGCAGCTCACACAGATTGTTTGAAGTGTCAGTCATCATTGGTGCCTGTTTGGATCAGCTGACGGTCAGCTGGTTTGGTACAATCTGCTTGACCTAACATGATACTTCATAATTTGTCAAAATACCTTCATAAGTGTTGGCTCAAAAGTGGATTGCTGGTCTGATTAGGATGAGTGTTTGGTTTATGAACAAATAACTGCAAACCTAACAACATTTCCATCACCCTCAGCTGTACTTGGGCGCAAATTATCACAAATTAGCATTAAAAACTGTTGGTGACTGTTAACTTGCTGTTTGCTGAAATGTTCTTGTCAGTAGCTAACTTTTAGGCTGTAGAGTCTTTGGCTGCTGCAGGAGACAGGGTCCATGTAAAATAAGTGATTTGTTTTTATGTGGCCCTGATGGCTTCCAGCTCTGCCGAGCAGCCAAACAGCTGCTATGGTCAGTGAATGAGGGAGGAGTACTACAGCCAAGTCTACCGTGTGTTAAACTGTTTCATTAGCCTATTTGTCACATTTATTACAAAAACTGTATGTGTTCTTTGGCCCCCAGCTATTTCTGTTGGGTATTTTCAAGACCAGTACCACCACGTAGGGTACTAACTTAAGTGATGTACTGTAAAACTAAAATTCAGTAAAGTATGTAGTGTTTTTCTATTAAAGTCCAATGAACTAAAACACAGCTACAATATGTGGATTAGTAGATATTTTACAAACTGCTACTGCACAAACTAGTACAGTGTTAGTGATGTGTTAGTGATATACTGTATAATGTAGTCCAACCTGGAGCTGTACTGGGGACTCTGGCCTTTGTACACAAATAAATAAATCAATGTCTTTAACTGCTGTTGATGTAATAACTATTTGGACAAATTCAAATAGAGAACAGAAACAGTCACATTTCATATCATGTGGACTCACAAAACAAATGTTATGTGATTATGTGATTATTTTATGATGGTACTTATGGTACTTAATCATAACGACTATTTGATTTAAATTAGTTTTTCTCTCTGTGGTGATGCTACTGCTGATTTTTGAGGAAACTCCTACCAAACAAACCCACAGTTTGTGTGGTCCCTAGTGCTTCTTCATGACACCTTTCATGCTACATGAATAACAACCTAGCTTTGTCCATTTGACCTTTGTCCCCTGGTACCACTGCAGGGCTCCATCTCCTCCATCTCATATTTCTGAGTCTGACACAGTGAGACCCTCAGATTGGCCTGTTAGTAAGACTCATGTCTGTCAGGTTTTACAACCACTGCTAATGAAGCAAATAAAGGTCTTTTAAAGTTCATGCCCTGCAGTTTTGGTCTTCAGCAGTATTTCAGTGTACTGTACAGATTCTGCCTAAACTGCAAATCTTTTCACATATAATGTAATTAGCAGTTATTGCAGCTATTCTGTTTAAAAACACACTGCATCTGAGAACCTGTAAATTAAAACTACAAATGTGCATTATTTTTGAGAGTTGCATTGTTTGAAATCCTTTGATTCATTTCAGTTTAAACATTTCTATTGTAAAGTGGAAATACTGACCATGTTTTATGAAATTCATTAATTTCACAAGAATGTGCATGTAAGGGAATTACGAAAGGCAGCTCTGAGAGACTGTAACCCTCTTGAATGTGGTTACTCATTTCAGATGAACAGTGAAAGAAAGCTCCCTTTATGGTGAGAATTCCTTTCAGCTGTGACTTCCCTCGCTTTATATCAAGGAAGTGCATTTGAGATGGGTGTGTGTATTTTTAAAGGGCGGCGATGACTGACCACACACTTTTCTGTTGGCGGTGGTGGGCCCAGGGGGTAAAACTCTCTTGTGTTGACTATTATAAATTTGAGCTGATGGTTTGCAGTACTTAATACTGCACAGAACAGTATGATGGAGACGATGATGAAGTAACAGGAAAATGATGAAATCAGTTATGAAATCTGATGTTGATCTATGTGAATATTAAATATAATCAATACACATACGTAGATCAAATGACAAGTTTTACTTATAGTATGTTATTTGACGTACTGTTAGTGTTTCATGTTTGCTAATAACTAGTGTAACATCAACCTGAAAGATTTCAGCATGGATTTTGATGCATTGCTTTCTCCTAATAAACATGACAGATATAATGAGGCTACGTCTGACCCAGTGCAGTGCCAAGGTCCCAGCCGCAGTCTTCTTCTATGACTGGCATGTTTCCCAGCACCCAGAGCATGGCTTGAGCCCAAACTCATCAAACAACGTCCCAAGCCACTCCTCACTTCTCTCCTCTGACAACTGCATCTGTTTTATGCATTTGTGGTGGACAGGCAGACTTGTTAAAAGGGGGATGAGTGCTCTGATATACAGCCTGCCTGGCACACACTTGGAGAGATAACTCAATCCCATCTGCACTCAGATGCAGGCTCGCAGGGTGTTCCCCATCATTACCCATTGCAGATGGTTATGAATGTGATATATATTTGCTGAAGAAAGATGTTGTCTTTACAATTAGATGTTGTAATATCAGCTCTTGAGCTAAATGAATGTCCTCTTAGCTGTGCTAGCAGAAGATGAGTCTCCATGCCCTTGCCTTGAAGATTGTAGTGGTACTCCCCTCGCTATAGGGGTGGAAATGTGGGTCAGTCATCTATCTGAACAACCAGCTTATTGGATGACTTGCACTGACATTTTGTACAGATGTTCATGTTTTAATTTTTCCAGTACTTTGGTTTATGAACAAATAAAGCAAAAACATTCCCAATCAGCTTAAGCAGTACTTAATTACAAATTAGCAAAAGTTAGAGTGCTTTACATTAACTTACATTAAGATGGCAGTCACTATCAATATATACTAACAATATACTAATATACTAACAATATACCTGCTATAAGTGAGAATGTTAACGTTTGTGGCTCACGTTAGCATTGCTGTGCCAATGTACACTAGTCAATTTATGTAGTTTACTTACTTACTTTAGTACAAGGAATTTTACTTGAAATTCAAATCTTGCTTTGTCTGTAATGTAAAGAACACAAAACCTAAATTAACAAAAACATTCGCATTAATTATAATTGATCCTCTTGGGGAAATTCGTTGTGGACAGGCTGCCTCTGTGAGGTCAGGGTATCGGTGTCTTGTCCGCCTTGACATGTATCCTGCCGGGACTGGGAATCGAACCGCTTACCCTCGGGTTTGAAGATGACTGCTCTACACATTGAGCTATCATGCCGCCCAAATGTAATAATCAATTAATCTGCTTGGAATAGAGCTACTGTTAGCTCTCTACCCCAGGGAATCAAAGGTCAGGTTCAGTTATAGAGCAGCAACACTGGGGCTGGTATAGCTATCGTATCCTGCTTAATGATACTTGTTAGGTCGCTTGTCACTGTCAAGTAGGTTGAAAGTGAGAACTTCACTTGGAGGACAGTTAAGACAAATGCTAAGAAGTTAAGATGTCAGACAGATGACAGATTGACATCTTGGCCAAACTCAGTTTTTTCTGCCTCTGTGTGGCCTGTGTAACTCTGGTAGGCTTGAGCATTGTGGCTTCGGGGGTCAGAAAGGTTAGACGACTACACTTCTACTGGGTTCTGCTACAGCTCATAAAGACTTTCTTCTGGAGACAAGGGACCGTTAAATCTTCTAAGTGAGGCCTCGTTCAAGCTGTGAGAAAGCAAAGTGTCAGCGTTGGGTGGGATCTCCATTTAACATGTTTCCAGTACGATATCGGTTCCTGCATTTGTTAATTTTCTCTTAATAACAGTTCTTTGCCTTCTCTTGTGTCTTTGTAAATGTAAAATAAGTATAAATAAATATTTTTATGAGGGACAGTTTTCCCACATTTTTGATACATTATCTTAATTATGTGTGTTTGGTAACACACAGGAGTACAGGACCACAGGAAGTGTACAAGACAAGCCAGTGTTCAGCTCTGCCTTGAACTTCCATTTCCTGATGGTATTCTGGCAGCTCAGCACAACAGCTGGGTCAGGCTCTTCAAATATTAATGTCAGCAGAAATAAAGAAAGTATTTGCACAATCTGAGCCAGACGCTTTTCCTCTTGGTCTTGATTTGAATGACCAACAAAAAATATGATGCACAGATGAAGGAAGTTTGGTGTGAGGTAGCAGGAAATGGGAAACTTTCAAAGTTCTTTTTATATACACAATATTTATAACTATTAGCATTTTGTTCCACCATATCTATTAAACTGCTGTTCTTTGGTGCTTTTTTCTTTGTTTGTTTATGGTGCATCTTTAGCCTTGCCACAGCATGAACAAATACATTCTCCTCACAGCAGACATCCTACCTCTCCCTGAAGTGCTGAGAGTCTCTGGTATATTAAACGTGGCTCCCTGATGCCTGCAAATTATACAGTGTTTGAGAAATCCCCAGAAATCCAA
>JAUBNQ010000017.1:22795512-22817188 GCA_032353495.1 Ctenopoma kingsleyae | reverse complement strand
AGAGTCTCTGGTATATTAAACGTGGCTCCCTGATGCCTGCAAATTATACAGTGTTTGAGAAATCCCCAGAAATCCAATATTTCCTCTGTTCTTGTTGTTAGTGGACCTGTTATTTGACTTTGTGCACAGGTTTTGAGCAGCCTCTTAGCAGCAGCCCTGGTGCACCCTGTGTGAGGCATCATCTGTGTTTTCATAAACACCGTTTGAGACCCAGGATTGACAACAGACCTGTCAGCTGAAATGAGTTTTCGCAAGGTGGGATTCCTGTCCTTACGTGCTGACTCATGATGTCATGATTATGATAATTACTATGATATTGGACATGACACCGATACCCTGACCCCTGGCACCTCACAGGGGCAGCCTGTCCACAAAGAATTTCCCCAAGGAGATCAATAAAGTATCAATTATTATTATTAACGGACAGATCACAGATAAATTGGTACACTGCTGATGAAGTGATGACGGTGATTTGGGACAGAGGATGTGTAGTGTGCATGGAGAGTGGTACACAGCAGGTAGAGCTCTGTAGTGGTGTTTTGAGGGCAGAGAGCAGAAATCCCAGTGTCCAGTCTCAGAGGCGGATTTATGAGGGCATACCATATGGATACGAGGTTGTATTTTTAGAGCTCAGCAGTCACAAAGGCCTTCCTCAGACAGGCAAATGTTGACAGTGATTGCCTTCAGTCTGGGTGGCTGTCAATTGAAGAGACAGTTGAGCACATTTTCTGCCTCATTGCTTTGTTTGGTATGTAAGAGATCTGGAGCTCTCAATGTGTGGTCAGCGTTTGCCGGGCACCTGGAATTTAGGCTCGTTTGAGAATAAGATAAGAAACAAAGGTGTGAGTGTGTGTGTGAGAGGATGTTACAGTTACATGTATGTTTATAATTCTAGGTGTTGTAGAATGTGTGTGTCATTTGTCTGTTTGTAACCTCATTATCATGTGTTAGTGTGAGTGTAAAGGTGTAATTCTGCTACTAAAGTTCCCTGCTGTTCAGGGTCAAACCCCTTTGTAAATTAGTCTCTTATCTGAAGTGCCAAACAGCTTTATTAACAAAATGCCTCCAGCAGGTCTACAAAGACATTTAGCACAAGAATATATTAGCTAACACTGAGCTTATCTGCTCTATTTGTTCCTTGTATTGTCGGTTAGTCCCACCAAGGCTTCACCGAGGTCTATTGTAAAGGTCAGTGTGGGGGGCTTTTGTGTGTCTGTGTTCGGCTAAAACAGCATCTTATATTAACATGCACTCACGACCCACTTTATTAGGTACTCCTGCACTTTCTAATGCCAACCAATACAGCAAACCTGCCATCAACTCTACTTTTATAAAGTTAGATTAGATCAGTTTTTGTTGGAACCATCAGAAAGGTGATAATTTTACAAATGTTTTTATGTAAATAATAAGCTGCAATATAGAGTGAGATATAATATAGACAGCTATATATAATAATGGTCGCTGAAATTTGCATTCAAATGTACATATTCTTTTTTTTAGAGAGCATTTTAGAGACTATTGAAACAGAAAACCTTTCTGAGCATGTGGTGTGGATTTGTAAACTACTAGAAATAAAATGTATATACCGCTAGTTTGCAGCAGCAAATAAGATTTAAAGGAAGCATACTGTAAGTGCGACACATTTTTTGATAATGTAATTAGCATTTGTTGCTAATTTATGTATTTGGCAAGTCCCACATGCATCAGTAAATATTCACAGATGATATATTTCTTCCATCCTAATCAGTGCAGTTTTTACTTGCTTCGATATTTACCATGCTTCTTTTAATCTGTCTCTGGCAACAGATCTGTCTCTCCTCAGCCTTATGGCTTTGCATTGTATCAGTTTTCTATTGGAAAGACAAACACCTCTAAAATAATACGTAGGGAGTTCACCCGTCATTATTGCCAATTTTGAAATTGTATGCCTTGATATTTAATTAAAGCTATTTAGTCTCGCCATTGAAATATGACACTTTGGTGTGACAACAGTGTTATGAAAAAATGACTGTAAAATAAAAACATTATTCCTGCTCATAACTGACCAAAGCCTCTGACTCTACCGACACCACCTGCTAGGCTAAACTTTAACATCAATTCAGGTCTTACTGCTGAGTTTTAGTTGAGCCACAGTGATGGAAACCAGCACATACTGCACTGTATGTGCAGTAGATGTTCATCCAGACACCACAGGTTGGGGAATCCATTTCATTTCCCCAACCTGTAGTGTTAAAATAATGTAAAATGAAACCGTGCATGCAGCAGCTGTGTGTTTAGCTTGGGATAGCACATTATGGTTGACCATTCACATACAGTAACTATTTTGCATATTCTTTTGCAGACTCTGTCATGCTTCATCATCTGTTTTTTCAATAAAGAAAATAGAAACAGCAGCTTCTGTCAGCCACACCTTGCCCCTCCCAGCCCAAATGGCTTCTCAGCCTGCTTTATGCATCAACTGGCCTTCCTTCACTCCACTCCTGCCTTCTTAAGTCAGATACATTGCTCCAAGGGAGCAATGCTGGGACCTACATGCCTGGTCTTGCTGATTAATACATATCCCAGATGCACAGAAATCATATTTTTTCTCTTCCTACTTTATGCCTTAACAGATTAGACTGTTAGGAGGAGGTAGATGAGAATAAAAGTAGATACTATATTTTGAATATGGATGTGAAAATAACTGCACTGTTCTTCATCCTTTATTCTCATCCTTGAGTGAGAGCATGTATGGAGGAGGATGTAAGGTAGATTAAGTTCTCAGGTATACTGTTTCTCACTGAGGCCACACTAAAATGTTGCTAATGACCTTTAGATTTAAACATCCACCAAATAGCAAATCCTAATGAAGGCTGGAATAATGACACTGAATAAGACTAAAGTTTTTGTATGAGCCTGTGCCTGCCAGAACCTGACAGTGTCCAGTAATGTTGAGCCCACCCACTGCCGAGCATGACTCTGACATGTGTGGGTTGGAGATTTGAGTAATCAGGTGTCTGGAGCCAGGGTTGCTTCAGTGCTGACCCACTTGTTGAAGGAAACAAAGACCCCTGCGTGTACTGGGGAGTAAGTCTGGCCCCGCCCGACCTTGGGGTGCTATCCCTCCTTAATGAGATCTATCCAAATCAGAGGCCGATCAGGGGAGCAGTAGACAACGTCTGTAGGTTCACTGTGACGGATGGGCTGCTGAAAAGGGTCGTCACCCTCCTACATGTCTGCAGCTGTTCTGCTTACTGTGCATACTGTACATGATGCTTCATGTGTGTCTGTGTGTGCGCTCACACTGAATTATTGATTAATTCAGAAATTTACAGCTGTTTGCTGTGTTTTTTTTTCTGAGAATGACACATGCTACTGACAGGATGATGTAAAATGATGTGTATTTGTGCACGTGTCTCAGCTTACACTGTTCCAGTTACAGGTGTGGAGAGTTTTGTTTCTTGCTCCACTTCTTTTCACTCAATGCCTCTTCTTACTCTTGAAGAGGTGGCGGGCTGTTATTAAGTAGCTACATGTACATGAGTTTACACATAAATCTCACGCTTTATAAAGTAGAACGTAATTAAGACAGCAAATTAAAAGTTGGTAATGTTAAAGCTGAATGAGTTCTTTATGCTGTAATAATTCAGTGTTCAGTAGCCTACCTGTACATATCTATCTGACCATTGATCATTATATTAGTCTGAAAAATGGCATTTACTCTCAACATTTGCGACAAAGCGTTTTGAACACTGAGAACAACTAAAACCTTCTGTGACACTGGATTCATTTGTTGCAACAGTTTGGCTGATGTGTCTCTAATGCATTGCTATTTAGCCAAATATCTCACAATCCTGAAGAACGTTTAACTTGATCAGATGATTTAGTAGAGTTTCACAGTAAATAAAAAAAAATATAAATAGTGTAATAATGTGGAATTGAAATAACAAGAGCTGCAGTAATTACTTGAAAACATACATGGTAATGCAAATTAATTAGTTAATGATATTACTTCCATTATCTCAACTGCTTCTCATCGTAAGGCTCAGGAGTGCCGGAGCCTATTCCAGCTGTCATCAGGCGAGAGGCGGGGTACACCCTGGACAGGTTGCCTGTCCATCGCAGGGCTAATGATAGTAATTTAGGTTGATATCTACTGTATACTAAATAGCAAATGAACATTGCATGAAAAGGTTGTAAAAGTCAAGGCAAATCTTGATTAGCTCCAAGTATTAAAAATCTCTGTCATAACAGTTTTATTTCCTTATTTCCTTCCTTTATTTCCTTTTTGTTTTAAGCTCATCATCTTCATCATCAGACGCATAGTCTCGGTGCGCTGCAGTAGATGGTGCAGCAGCCTGCTGAGCTCTCTGGGTGCCACTTCAGAACAGAAACGTTTTAATTATCAAACATTATCCAGGCACATGAGTGCAGAAGTCCCTTTGTGCAGGAACAGGTTCGGCCACAGTGTTTTTAATGCGTTTGTTCTGTCTATGTTATTTTATGAGAAAACCAACTGTCAGAAATGAGGATGTAGAGTGTAATCCTTACCTTCGTATGTCCTGGTGAATTAGGGTTTAATGTTGTGGAAACAATGGTGGCTCAATAGGAAAACCATATGATGGTTTGGGTCTTTTTGGCTGCAGCAGTGCTGCAACATGGCATGTAATTAAGTTTTTTTGGGGGGCTTAAGGAGGACTTATTGTTTTTAAGCTGTTGTTGCTGTATCTTGAGAGTGAGCAGAAACAACAATATATAATAATAATATATAAATAATAATTCACATAGGGCTATTTCCATGTCAGAACGTTATTGAGTCATGGGTTTATTATTTTATTGGCTCCTGTTTCTGGTTTGTACTGTAGAATTAGCAAAGAGGTGATTGTCTACTGTAGTGTGTAATTCTGTACTCTCTATTGGTTGGCAACCACTTGGAGACGGCATGCCCACTTGACAGTTATTTCCACGCAGTTTTCACCATGTGGTGGTTTTACTTACACATTCATTTCAATCCCACAAGAATTTCCTTCCTCTCTTACTTTTTTCTGTCAGATTGAAAATTATCCCCAAACCATTATCTCTGACTTCCAGTTTACTGTCAGCAGTAGCTGCCACACTCTCCTCTCCTTCTCTCTGGCTCCTTTCCCTCCAGTCTCTCTCTTCTTATTATTCATTTAACTCTAACTCTCACTCTCCCTCCACTAAAAAAGCTCATACTCCCCTAGCTCCACCTCCCCCTTCTCAGTTTACAAGGAGAATTTGTGGAGATCAGTTCTGCAGAGAGCGGGTTTATTTGGCATTCTCAGACCTGCAGAGGCAAGGAAGAGGCTGACAGTAACAGCCAGTGGACACGTGTGAAAGCTTCAGTGACTGGTTGGACATTTCTGTAGCCACATGAGAGAATGCTGTCAGGACTGGCTCTCCTGCTGCTTGTCTGCCTCCACATGCGTGTGCAGGGGAAGCTGCGGTCACAGGTAGGACCCGCTTCACGTCCTTGGGTCCTGTAGGAACCTGGGAGAGAGTGGGGATTCTCAGTGATGCTAAAACTTTGGCTCTAAGGGTTACATCGCACGGCGCATTGCTCTGTGAAAGTTTGTTTTGGACTTTTGTCTTCGCAGTAAGGTTTTGATTGTGGTTGATATTCTGCCACATGCTTGTTGCCAAGAGAAATCTTGATTGCTCTGATTAAGACATCTAAATCCACGGATGTAGATCCAAGTAAGCCTGGTACTCGCTTCCAAGCAGTTTCTTGTGCTTGTAAGCAGTACCAGAGTTTGTCAGTTCATAACTTGGACTGCCAGCGCAGCCCCCTAATCCTGGTCCATTGAGTAGAAGTATTTACAGTATGGATGAGAGTTGCTCTCTGAACTGTTTATTTTTCCACAGCACGTTCACTGACTGCTTGTAGGATGACATTTCACTCCTAGTGGAAGACTGTGTGAGTTCCAGCACTATAACTATGTACTTGGAGCTCTGTTAGACCTGAATTGGCCTGCTGCTGCCTGTAGCTTGTCAATTAATGAGGCTAGTGTGAGGCGCCTGACATTGTTAATGCAAATTTGTGATGTGCCGAGATCTCAACAGTGATGTCTGTACTAGTTTTATACTGTATAAACTTTAAACTACTGATCTGTCACTTTTATATCAATGTTGGAATCAATATGCAGCATGCGGGGTGACTTACTCTTGTGATGTTTTGAGTGACCACTTACTTGGATGTTAGAAAAAATAGTAGACTGAATAAGAATTGCCCGTTGTTGCGGAAATCAGGACAGTTGTCACCAAGAATGGTTGATAGGATTAAATCAAACTGACATCAGAAGTCCACAAGTAGACATTCATCCTTCATTACACTGAGAATAACCGACTGTAGTAAGAGTGTCCTGCATCGTGCTACAGACTACTACTACAGACTAAGTATCACTTTGTATAAGAATAACAGTGTTACATCTTGTTTTATGTGTATTTTCTTTGAGGATTTGTGGATTTTTGCTAAAACCTTTTGTCAAAACTGGATTTACTTTTTTTTTTTTTTATTTGTAAAAATAATAGAATAATTTTCCACTGGCTATGTTAAAACTAAGAATGTTGAAAAGTATTGATGCATATTCTGTTCATACACCATCATCCTCAATCAACACAGATTTAATGCTATTTGAGCAATGCATACAAAATATTACATTATTGTTTTCATTCCCAGGCAAAGAAATTGGCAGTATGTTATCCTAAAGAATCACATATAACATTTGCGATAACAGTGGTAGTCTAACGATTCATTTCGATAATTTGACACTTAGGTTAATAACATAAAATGTAGTCCTGCTTTCATCATGTCATCAGTCTGTTCCTTTTGAAGAATTAAACCCAGTAAGAATTAAACCACTCAGTGTTAATCCCCAGTAGAGATTATTTTTTCATTCTGTTAGTCATAATAGGGATGTTAGGAGAAACTCTGAGTTTTGATGGCTCCAATGCTATTTCGGAGTATTTTACAAGCCTGGAAGCCTTTGACGAAGACATAGTGCCCTTCACCCAACTCCACAGACGAGGGTGGTGTGGATGACTCCTCTTTTTACTGTTGGGATCAAAGGTCTCACACTCATGTGTACTTGGCAACAAATGTTCATGTGTGCTGCTGCTGGTAGGATATCATGCTATAATAACCTAAATTCAGTGTGATTACTTTTAGTCCTGCAAAACGATCCTTGTAGCATCTGCAACAGCACAAGCAGCAATGTAACAATTTGTAAATGAGTTCAAACCACAGCCGCCACTTGTTTTGTCTTCAGTTCATTTCTTCCTAGTCGCAGTAATAATCACAGCTTGTCTATGTCCACATCTTGGTTTGAGACATGTTGCTTTTGATTTCATGAAATGCTATGTTGTGGAGTGCAGAAAGCCGAGTGATTACCATCCAAACACCAGAACTTGTGTTTCTATTTGTGGTTACAAGCCACAGTTAGTCTTCTAGTTAGTGTTCTCATTATATCAGAGCCAGATGTGAAATCTGAAGGAAAGGAACAAATTTAATAATTCAGTTTTCAGCTATTGATGAAGTCATATCTTCCATGTAGTACATGCATAACAGGACCAGACGCGAAGTTTGATTCCTGAGGAATGTTTTAATGTTTCAGCTGACATGTTTTAAAAGGAGAATCTTAGTAAAAGTAAAAGTAAAAACATACACCAGCCATATGTCCTACACGAAAGGTTACTGCGCAATAGACACTGAAATAAAGAAACTGCATTGTTGTTATATATTGCACTGTAATGTCAAGCAAAGATTCACCGAAGATTAGACTGTTATTTTATACTTACCGTTGCATTAAGAGGAAATACTAAAGCGCATGAATGGACTTTTATAAGGAAAC
The DNA here is from genome assembly GCA_032353495.1 of Ctenopoma kingsleyae. NCBI lineage: Eukaryota > Metazoa > Chordata > Actinopteri > Anabantiformes > Anabantidae > Ctenopoma > Ctenopoma kingsleyae. The sequence goes on along the minus strand of JAUBNQ010000017.1, from coordinate 22,809,338 downwards.
ATGTAGCTCCATTAGTGACTAGAGTTATTGCTGTGCTACTTGAACTAGGAACTGAGACTCTGTTACTACTATGGGTAGTAAAACGTTTCTATAGTACTGTGTACTACACTACAGTGTATATTTCACACAGGAAAGACAGTGTATCAGGGGCAGTCCGTGGTTAAGTCAGTTTATTAGTGAGAATGTCACATGTGAACTCAGTGACAGTGCTGCTTCCAGATACAGATGTGTTTGAAGTGCTGACTGAAATAAAAACAGAGTCGCCTGCCCTCGCTCATTAAAACCAGTTAAACTTCTGCAGCATCTCAGCATGTGGGAGGCAGATGACGGTAGCCGTGGCAACCAAAATGTGCACTTCATATGAAAGAAATCGTGTATTATCATATCACGATCTTGTTTAATCCTAACCAAAATCTAATTTTAAACCCTCTTTAATCACACAGTCTTATAGTTTTCTGTCTATGAGAGTTTGTAAGAGCTCAGTAATGCTGTTTCCAGACCCACTGTTGTGTCACTTCCACTGTAAATTCTTAATCTTTGCTGCCTCTGTATACTCAACCTGGAAGTTAAGTTAGGACTATATTGCTTTTCCAGATGAGCTTATGTGTCACAGCTGACCAATTCATGATCACTTCACAGGCCGTTTGCCAAAGAACGTTAAACATTTTCAACATGTGAGGAGCTGTAGAAATCCCCAAAGTGTTCACTAAACTGCCCCTTTTAACCCTACACTCATAAATATGTTTTAAAATACTAGACTACGTCCATGCATTTTTACAGTAGGAGTAAATAGCATACCTGTATTCCCAGAAGTTTACAGTGAGGAGCTGTGCTAATGTCGCACTAGCTTTGCAGGGAAGGAAGCACAGTGTCTGTTGGCATGAATCAGTGTTGTAATGGAACTTATTTGTTCATTTTGTTTACACCAGTGTAGTTGCTGCAGCCAATGTGGATTCGTGTGAAACTAAACTGGCGGGTGCGGGGCTTAACTGCACCGTGTCCAGACTAAGAAAACATGCTTTTAACTTCTCTATTTCATATTCATTGTTCCTGCAACATGTAGCCATGTTCTAAACATGGGACTCTAAGTATTTTTACTTACATTTCCATTTTTATGTTTTGAGGTTGCAAATGCTTATGTCTAATGTTTGTTTTACATATTCGTGATAAACACATTGTTTGATTGTTGATCAGAGAGATGCATAATAATGAATGTGCATTTATAGTGTCCCACATTCCTCTCTACTCTACATGGTTTGTGTATATGATCATGCTGGTCTCGTGTAGCTCTGTGCTAGTCAGTCTGTCATTCTTTGCCTTGATGCGTCTGTCACAGATTATGCTGTCTCAGCACTCTAAGCACTGACTGACTCTAACTCTAAGCACTTGTTCACTTTACTTTAAATACTCTCTTGTACGCTTATTTACATTTTATGCATCATTCTATAACTCAGGTCTAAGATACATTATCTTCAGCAACCCTGTTTGAGGAAGACAGCTAACCAATGTCGTTTTTAGTTTGTTACCAAGGAGCACTATTTTACTTGGACCAGACAAAACCAAGCTAGTAAGACTGTATGAATAATCCCTCTAAATAAAAGCATCATTTTGGGGCTAGGTGCCAGAGAACTGTGATTCCTGATGATATTCCACTTCACCCAGTAAAGACACACATAACACACAGAAGCATCAAATTTCATTTCAAGGTATGAAAACACATTCAAACACTCTTCAACTCTGAGATTTTCCAGAGCCTGTTGTCCCCACACCTCAAGCTTCATTTACCACTGTAGAGAGGAAGAGAGACTTTAAAAGTCTGCACACTGCATCTACTAAAGCTTTTTAAACATTTAAACATGATATTATTCTGAGAAATGACTTATTATTCATATTTGCATTCCTAGAGTGGAGCCACAAACCAGACCTCCTACATGGATAAAAGCGCTTTTATTGCAAGGCAACGGTAACATTACACCAGAGCTGTTGGGAAGAGATTTTGTGCCTGTGCAATTGCATGTCTTGACTTTGTGCATGTTTAGTATTAGAAATGATAGAGATGTCTGATATTTGCCACTTCCCCCACTCTGATGTTGCTTTAGACAGTTACTGTCTGCCACTGAATCTTTATTACAGAGAAGAGATATCTGTCCACACATTCAGCTGAAATAGTAAACAGGGAATAATTTCTACAATTACACTCGAACAGACAGAGTAAGAGCCTGTGAAAATCATCAGTAACTCTGTAAGTCTGTGCCTTATATAAGAATGTAGTTGCTAGATGTTTGAGAATTAAGTTACAACATGTATTAGCAGAATAATCACCTGTCTCTGTAGCTACCTGCAGATGTGCTACAGCCTAACACAGCATGTCGTTTTGTTTTTCTGGATGTAACTATTTGGTTCACCCTCACCAACCTTGTTTCCAGCCTAGGTTAACCCTAACACTAACCTTTACCCAGCACACAGATTTTGCGTGTGTTTATTCTTACTGTTCATAGAGCTTTAGGGTTTCTGAAGTGAGTAAAAGTGCTGCCATCAGTGTGTAGCTCAATAAGAAAGAGACTACCCCTCATCACTCACGATGTTTGTATCTAATTCTAAATCTCTTATTGTTTTTTCTGAGAGTTGAAGAAGTCTCCAGTGACAAGTGCCTTTGGCAAAACTGTGAGTGAGTGAGTTCAGTTTGTTTCAAAAACTCAAAAACAATATGATGAGTTTAACCCAGCTGCATCTTGTGGGAAAATCATCAAGATTGACTATAAGATGATGTTGTTTTGAGCGACAGTGTGTTAACTGGGAGACGTCTCCACTGTCTTCACACACATGTAATCAATTCCAGATGAAGGTGGGCTTTAATGACATTTTAAAATGTCCCATGGAAACATGGCGATCTCCTTCAACAGATGGCACAAACCTCCCACAGAGAAGGTGAAAAAAAACACTTGATGTGGTCTCAGACTGAAGAAATCAGGCTAAGATGCCAAAGCTGCCTCCTTGTTCATCAGACGCACTGTGATTTCTGTTTCTGCAGGGGAGGGAAAAAGGCTGCACTCATGTGTCCTGACACCAGCGACACCTCATTTTGATGGGTTCACAGTTAAGGTCAAATTTGTCAGAGACAGCCTGGAGTGCAGATGTGACAATCTGGGAGGTGATTCGGGGACGGATTAGGACATTGGTATTTTGTACGGCATGCTCCTGCAAAGCTGAAGTTTGCCTGGACATTTCACTACATTTCAGTGGTGCAACCATCCAAATGAGTCTCTCTCTTTCCTCTAATGCTTCTTGTTGTATGTTTAAATCAACAATCATATGATATTTATAAAAACGGTTTTAATTCAGGCATTTTCCCACCCACATGACCTCTGAAAACCTGTCATCATGTCAGCCTCTCTTTTATGAGAGGAACATTTTTCTCTTTTTTAGCCAAATGCTGCCCATTTAAGTGTACTGTTTTAGTTTAAAGTGATTTGTAGTGAAAATGTGGATATGGAGGAGATATTAATTGGTAGTCATGTCACCTTGACGGCATCTTTATTTTCTTTCCACTCTGGACTTTTTACAGCTAGTTTAAATGTCCTCTAATGTGTTTTACCATGCATTATGTATTCCTTTATTTTCTGAGCTGCTTGATATTCACTGATGTGTAAAGTGAGTCCATGAAACTCAGCCGTCCTTTGTGAATGTTTTTGTGTTATGTTTAGTGATTTTTTTTCCCCTGACTTTATTCAGCCCCATGCTGCACTGCAACATAATTCCACACTGAAATGCAGAAGCACTTTTTTTTCAGCACTTTTAGTTTGCTGTTCTTTTCTCTCATCACTCATTTCCTGTGTGGAAGGAGGCACTTCGTGTTTGTTTTGGCCCAGGTGGTGTTTTGGCCCTGAACAGAGTGAGCTGCTACGGGTGGGAGAGAGAGCCAGATTCTCCTGTTGAGTTCATCCTAACTGGCCACCATCTCTCCCTCAACCTCTCTTCTGTCCCTTTTCTCATCCTTTTCTTACATTTCCCCTTCTCCTCACAAACACTTGTAAAATTGGCCATAAATTGGTTTTGGTTTACATTATTGAGGGAATTAACATGTTTTTTTTTTCATAAATGTGGGCGATCAGTATACATTTCTGCATTAGGTCTGAAAAAAATATGTTCATATCATTAGAATGAGAAATATTTCAGCTGCTACCAAGAGATCCACATGGAAATCGAATGAGAGCTGAAAACGGACTAGAAGGCCTTTGTGTCATTATGTCTTTCTGAGCGCGATGCCCAGTCTTTTGGTTTCCTTAGTCCTCACTGTGGTCTTTTTGGGACTCACTGTGCAATATTCACAGACCAGTGTGTTTGAGTGTACAGTAGCTCACTGGGACCAGTTTTGGCTCCTGCACCACCTGTTTGCACACTGAGTTGCTTTTACTGCAGGTTTGAGTGAATTTATGGACTCGTGATGTTCACCGGTCTATTTTTACAATCCCTGGGTTTCCTGTAATTTATTAGCACCAATGCGACACCATGAAAACTCACACCCTTAAGATTTGGGAAGGGAATTCTGGGAAGTGTTCTCAGCCAGTCATGCCAACATGATGCCTTCAGAAAGTAACAAGATGCTGGCTAATTAGTTATTATGATAGCTGAGAATGAAAGTGTAGCCATGAATTCATTTGGCAGGTCCAACTTGACTTTGCTTTGTAAATACAGTGTTTTGTGCCAAATTAGCTACTGAGCAAGTACACTACCCATGCTTGCACACATCCTTAAACGCTTCAACGCTTTTATTGAGCTCATGAAGTGCTCATTTTGATACTTCAGCTACAGACGTTTTACTCTGTAATGCGTGTGTGGGGTTTTGTTTAAATGGATTCAAAGATAAAGCAGACACCCACAGTAGCATTTAAAGGTTTTATTACAACAACAGCGAGGACTGATGGATATGCAATCTGGCAAAGTGACAGGTCTCTTAGGTAAATAACCACACTCATGGGTAGAATCCCTCACCTAATCACCAGCAGACTGGGAGCTGCCCAGTGAAAAGTAAAGCTAAATAAAACTAGATCAAACTAGGCTAGGCTTCAGGGCTGACTCGTGACAGCTTGTCACTCCTCACTTAAACTCCTTTTTCTCCTTCGTGTTACAGAGTCCAGGCTGCGATGAGTATCTCGGATCAGGGAAGGTGATAGACAAGTGTGGGGTGTGTGGAGGTGACAATACAACCTGCAGTCTGGTGTCTGGGGTCTTCAAACACAGTTTGTCCAAGATTGGCTATCACAAGATAGTGGAGATCCCGAAGGGAGCCACCAAGATCAACATAACAGAGATGGTGAAGAGTCGGAACTACCTAGGTAGGAACAAACACCTGTCATATTAATACTGCAATATAGTTTTAAAACAGAAAAAACTGTGCCTTGTGTCTTCTTGCTGGTTTACTATGATGTTTATTCTAGCCACTGTTTCATATCTGGTGTAATGTTACCTACCTATATACTGTAGTCAACTATCAATATGCAGTTACTGTAATTTGAGTTTGTTTCTAATTTCTCACCTGCTGTCACATCACTCACTAGAAAGCTAGATCATTACTTGTTCTGAAACTGCTGCTATATTTAAAAAGCCCCAACTTCCCCAGGACCCACCTGCAGGCTCAGATCCTACGATGTCCTCCGAGGGGAAGCTCCTATAGTCACTCCCTATTCCCTGTTGTGCTGAGCTTCGTGTTTTACAGATTCCAAAGATAAATGCTGCATATATTCTGGGTTATACTTTGAGCAGTTTGAGCAGTTAGTAAAGACTGAAAATGAAAGGAGGGGGCTGAACCTGAATTTTGTGGAGAGTTCAATAATAGGGTACAGTCCAGAAGGCTGAATGTCAGAAAGGTTCACATGTGGAGAAGCTGTAATCACTCCGATGTCTGGCTACTTGCTGATACATCTTGGTTAATTTTATATATATCCAATGTAAAATATTCACAGTGCTGGATGGAGTACTTGTCACAGCTAATCATAGCCAGGTTTACACTTTCATCAGCTGCAGTTCTCAGTAAAGCTTCACTGTCATCCTATATGTATGTATGTGGAAGGACATGGAATATTATATTACAGATTAAATACTGTATATGACACCAGTGAAATAAACATTTCATAGCCAACCATGAAAGAAATGAATAAACAGATTTGTTGACATAAGACAATTAAATTCAGCAGTTGCTTGTAAAATTAATTAGATTAGTCTGATTCAAAGGCAAATCAGCCTCGCAGAATTACTCCCTCACCACTGTGGTGCAGCCTTTCACTGGTGCCTCTTAGAGAGACTCACTACACAGATAATTAATGTCTTTATAGATGTGCAACAATGGGACACAGTAGTGGGTTATATTCAGAAGTGACTGTTGGAATGTCAGACATTGTTTAGTGAGAGCCATGCCCCAGCTCAGCAGTAGGTTGAGAGGAAGAAGGGAACAGTCCTGTTTTCCCTCCTTGGCCACTTCCCTCAAGAAAACGGCATGAACATGCTTTCATTAGGAGATCTTAGCCCTCGAGCCTCACCGTCCTTTTTAATTAAGGTGAAGAATTTCACCACTCTGTAAAAAAAAGAACAAGAAACACAGATAGAGGATGGATTCAGTGGTTACCTTCCAAATCCTGGATACTTGGATGCCAAGTATCTCAAGTATGCTTTTTTTTTTTTTAAATTGACTACTTAGAATACGTGCACAAGTATACACAGGTATGTACAGCCACACAGACATACACACTTTCAAATAAGAATTTATATACAGTTTCTGCTAAAGTGACTCACTCACTCTCACAGTGTAATGTAAAACAAACAAGATTACGTTAGATTAGATTAGATGGTATGAGAGAAGAGCAGAAATTCAGCAGGAGCACCTACACGTCCCTGATTTTTCCATCAATAGGCCTCTGTTCTACGCTGTGCATACCCAGTAGTGCTTTTAGCTGTCCAAACAGTCTTTTACAAGCCTGTCTAATGTTACGCTTCTAATGCTATTCTAATGGCGTCTTGTACTTAATCCGTGAAATCAGTGGAAAACATTTCGGGAGATTTCGTTTCAGGATTTGCATCAAAGATTTGCCAGCACAAACACATTTATAAAAGCATAACAGCATGTATTCAATTATAATTAATTCTAATGACTTTTTGGGGGGGAGAAAGTCAGCGTCACAGATTTTGTTTTATGTCCAACAGTTTTCCTTATTGTTTTACATTAAACAGTAATTATGTGGAAAAGGTTATTTTCCTTTTTCTTTGAGATTAGTACTGTCAGTGGTGATTGTGTCGTTGTTATCACTATCCCTTTCAGCTCTCCGAAGCCGATCAGGACGATCTATCATTAATGGAAACTGGGCTATTGACCGACCAGGGATGTACGAGGGCGGGGGGACCATGTTCACCTACCGCCGACCCAACGAAATCAGTAGTACAGCTGGGGAGTCCTTTCTCGCCGAAGGGCCCACTAATGAGGTCTTGGATGTTTATGTGAGTAACAGATCAGCTCAAGACTCTTAATGTGGTGACTCTTCTCTTTAATTCATTTTACAAATTTGGCCTGAGAAAATGAGAGTCTCCAGAGCAGATATCAAATTTTGAAAGAGCACATATTTGGAGTTGAAGAATATTATTTCTGTATTCTTGACTGAGTCTCGTCTACTTTCCCTCAGATGATCTTCCAGCAGCCGAATCCTGGTGTTCATTATGAGTACATTCTCCCCTCTGAGAAACCAGTTGGCCCTCAACAACCAAACCACAGACCAGAAGGTTATTAACCCAACTTTGTCTGATTGTGCAATACGTTTTATACGCAAAATGATTAATAGTAATAATCTGATTAATGATTAATGTATAATGTGCAGTACACATCTATTCATATGCATTTCAGGGAACACTGTGAATGGACAGGGGGGATACGACCATCACACCAACATTCACCAGGAGAACTTCAACCCAGCAGGTGGGGGGAGGTATCCTCCTCCTCTCCCTGACAACCAGGTGCCAGTCGCCCAGCCGCCCAGACGTGAGAGAGAATACAACTGGAAACTGGCTGGTGCGACAGATTGCAGTGCCTCCTGTGGTAAAGGTATGGAAGACAGTTGGTGTTACATTAATTCATGTCGTAGGTTTTTATTTGCAGACATCCGGAAAGACTTGCAGTTTGAATGAGAATTTCTTAATCTCAAATAATATGCAGCTAAGACTTGAATGTCCAAAAATAAATGTAGTTGCATAAACCACTTCCTATGAATAAATAAGCAGTACTAAAATAAACAAAATGTTGTTACTAAAAGCTCTATTCTGCAACCTTTCCTAAATAATTATGGAGCCACGTTTTCTGATGATAGCATTTGTTAGTAAAGCTTTCTGTGGTACAGAGCAGTAAAGACCACCGGAAATGTGTGCGAAGTGCCGTAATATTTCATTATACACATGCAGTACGTGTCTGTCCTAAACACTATTTCTATTCCATATTTAAGACTTAGTGCCTAAATAAATATCTGCCTTTTAGGATTCAGATACTCCGTCTTTCACTGTGTCCGTCGGCTGAACCATGTCCAGGTGTCGGATGCTTTGTGTGACAGCAGCAGTCGGCCGAGTCCACAGGAAGAGGCCTGCAACCTGCAGCCGTGCCCAGCATTGTGAGAAAGACCACGTTCTTCTGTTCTCAAACATATTCACACTCAAGATTAATATATCCGGACATCTAAGCTGCCACTGAGAGGAGATGAAAATTTTGTCACCCTCACAAGCAGTAGTGATACACAGTGTTATGTTATGTGTTTGGAAGTAAACCAATTGTCACATAAAGTCCTGTTTATAAATGTAGAAATCAAGCTGTGACAGGGACACAGAGGGACAAAACACATTTACAATTTAACAATCAACTACTAAATTAATGCAGCATATCTAACAACAAGCTCTTGTGATTTCCACCTGAGCAGCTGGGACATTGGTGAGTGGTCAGAGTGCAGCAAGACCTGCGGCCTGGGCATGCAGCATCGGCAGGTCCTGTGTCGCCAGGTTTATGCCAACCGCACCCTCAATGTCCACACGAGCCGCTGTCGACACCTGGAGCGGCCTGAAACCACCAGCACATGCCAACTGAAGATCTGCAGTGAGTGGCAGATCCGCTCTGAGTGGAGCTCTGTGAGTGTTACTGAATATCACTGTACCTAACGACGCCTGTCTGAATAGCAGACCTCCATTACATAAATCTTTGTTCATTAACTGAACTTTATAGTCAATAAAGGAAAATACAGCGTCCAGTTCCTTTAAGCATACACTGCACTAAATAAAAATCATAACCATGATAAAACCTGAAGCAGCAACTATGTTTTTCCGTCTCTGTAGTGCTCTGTGCCATGTGGGCTGGGTCAGAGGTCACGAGATGTACACTGTGTCAGTAACGTGGGCGACTTTGTTCCTGATGAGGAGTGCAACATGAATTTGCGGCCCGTCAATGTAGAGAACTGTGACATGGGAGCCTGTGCCAAGAGCTGGTTCTACACTGAGTGGGGCAATAAGGTAAGTGTTAGAGTAACATAATAACTGTCATTCATTTCTAATAACTGTAGTTACTGTATACTGTACATCTTAGCATCTAATAAGCAGATGTTATATAGAGCCTTTAAACATTCATTCCTGTTTGAGTGCTTTCATCTAAAGTATCTTACAAAGGGAGTAACAATGGAGTAACCTAGACTGACTGAGGGGATGGGATATATTAGAGTAACTAAATATAAAGTAAGAGTGAGAAAAGGTGCTGAGAGGTTTTTCCTGTTTTTAGCTGAAATCAAATGCTATGGAGACAGTGCAGACTAGAATGACAAGTAGGTCACTGCAAGGAAGGAAGAACTAAGCAGATGACAGAAATGGACAAATGACATGAAAAAAGTGGCACAAAATATTGGACATGTATGTTTCAATTTAAATGAACAGTATGAAATTAGGTGTAAAATGAATGTGATCTCCGCAGTGCTCTGCTGAATGTGGGATGGGAGTCCGGAGCCGCGGCGTCCTCTGCCTGAACAACCACATCAGCAGTCTTCCTCTGGAGGGATGCGGCAGCGAGCGGCCTGTGGATTCTCAAGTCTGTAACAACGGCCCCTGTGAGAATCGCATTGAGTGGTTCACAGGCCCCTGGAGCCAGGTATGAGAATGAAGGTCTGAAGTAGTTACAAACACAGTGTAATTAAATCTGTACGACTTATGCTGCTGTTGTATGTGTCCCAGTGCTCTGCAGAATGTGGTGCAGGCAGCCAGCAGAGGTCAGTGGTGTGTCTGATAAAGTCAGACGAAGGATTCACCGTCATGCCACCGTATGAGTGCTCCTCGCTGGAACGGCCTCTCAGCCAGCAGAGCTGCAACCTCAAGGCCTGCGGAGCGAAGTGGTACCACACTGAATGGAGTGCTGTGAGTGAGATGTGAAACCATGTTTTCCCCTGTACTGCAATTTCTCTGTGATAAAATATTTGTTATTAAAGAGTCTAATTTAATAAAGGTAAGAAATAACACTACACTCTGTTTATCTGGATCATCAACTATTTTAAGGATCACTCATAGTAAGAGATTCATAGAACAAACACATTTTCAGGTGAATCTTTTGCAAATTAGCAGCAGTGTCAGAAGTAGACCAAACTTAGTCTGGAGTTTTATTAACCTGAGACTGACTCGTGTCCTTCCAGTGCTCAAAAACGTGTGAAGGAGGTTTCCGTGTGCGGGAGGTACGCTGTCTGTCTGACGACATGCTCTCCAGCGAGGCCTGTGACGAGCAGCTGAAACCAGCAGAGAAGGAGGACTGCCACCCGGAGCCCTGCATACCTCACATAGGTCAGTCATCTGGAATAGATCACTATATTCCATATCTGGAATATTACTGATGTGGATCAAAGTTTTGCTAATGATTTTAGCATCGTTAGGAAGTAAAGATGATTGTTGTGGATGGAAAGGTGCCAGTTAGGACCATAAGATATAAACGAACCCTAAACTTTGTCCAGCAGCAGAATCCCAGCAGTACTATGAAGCTGTTTACTGTGTAGCTCTGTAACAATTTACCCAGGCTCCATTGGTGTCATTAAATATACTGCATGGATCTAACACTGCTTTTCGCTTCAGATGAGAACTGCAAAGACAAGTACTTCAACTGCAACATAGTGGTCCAGGCTCGCCTCTGCGTGTACGATTACTACAAGACAACTTGCTGTGCTTCGTGTTCACGAGTTGCCCACAGACAGTCAACTCATCGGGGCCGCAGCTAGCGCTCTCTACTGGGGTTCCTCAGTCAGGCCAGACTCAGTACGCTCTGCCGGCACTCTGGTCCTGTGTCAGCCAGGGGAGTGGACCGGCTGGACCTTGCCTAAAATGGACTCTTGGTTTTGTTTGCCAAGGATGGAACCTGAAGAAGGAACTTTTCTGTTGGCTCGTTCAGAGACAGCTGTTAGGAGAAAGGCAGACCTAAGAGCAGTGGAGCTCTGGAGCCCAGTGACTGGATAAACAGAGCCCTGCTGTGGTGAGAGAGGTACCAAGAGGAGGAAACCACAAAAACCCTTTATGGATTATAACCGCAACTTCTAATAATTCTTTTATGTTTCATGGGAAGCAGTTTGCAGGATTACCTAAGAAGAGAAGAGCACTGTTAATGTTCCAATATGATTCTTTACAGTGCTCAGATTTATGGTATTATGTCACATGAAGTTGGTTCTGTTTCACCTATAATCAACTATTTAACACCTTGTTGACCAAAGACATGTAACCTCATTAAACTGAAGACAGTGACAGATTAAGAGCTTTTGCATAATTACTGGGCATCAAACCCGTTTTTTTTTTTTTTTGTTGTTTTTTTTTGGTGCTGACAAGAAAACAAGAAAAGAAGAACAAAAAAAATATTGGAATTCTTTATGGCCCAGATGAGGTTCTTCTGATTTCCATGACGTATAAATGCATCCTTTGTAATATGTATTTATATATGTACAGTATGTATGACAGAGTGAATGATAAAGGTCTTTTTAAGGGTTGTCAGACAGTCCTTCCAGCAACTGACGAGAAAAAAAGCCCTCTTTATTTATTTGTGTGGCTCCCCGGGGAGGATACTGGTTTATTGGCCAGCGATGGCTCCTTTTTGACTGCAGGGATAAACACTGCTGCCCCTCCACCAATTGCAACCTCTGAACTTATTGTAGGCGTTCCACCGCCTCCTAGATGGTGGAAGCATATGGTCAGATACCCTGTTGGTGCTTTTGAGGTGAAAACTAACTGTATATATATATTTTTTTCTGTGCGTGGGATGTGATCTTTCCACAATTCTACAATTCCTGATAAATAACCAATCATAAATACACTGAATTATCAATAAAATATGATTAATATTTTCTGTACAGATAAACATGACAGTATTTTACAAGGATTAATCTGTTGTGGTATATACATGTATATAATCGTAAATCCTTGTTATTTCCTGCCACAACCTCTTTGTCCAGTTCCACAAATTTTTTGTTGTGTTATTGCTGTTATCTGTTTCAGCCACGTTCTATAAACGTACCTCTTATCTGTAAGTACTGTGTGTGTATCAAGTTCTGAATGCCTCAAGTATGAAATTATTCCATTATAAACCATTTTGAGACTGCAGCAAAAATACCAGAATCTTTACTATTCAACATATGACTGCAACTAATAACATGTCTGTATTTGATGTAATTTAGATTTTCAGAGTGTTCTTGATTTTTTCTGTATTAAAGAAAATAATTGTTTCCAGCAGCTTTTGCTGCTGAGATTCTCTGAGTTTTACAGTAAACTAGATGATGAGGAAATCAGTTGTCCATGTAGAAGACAATGGTGTTAACTGTCTTCTGAATTTAGCTATCAGATGTGTGCAACCTGAAACTGTGTTCAGAGTTCAGTCAAGTTCAGTTTCTCTTTCCTCTCTTTTGCTCCCGTCCTCATGTTGAACTTGTTCATGCAGCTTGACCTCTTTTGGTTCCACTCTAACTTCTGCATTGTGGCTGGATCTCTATTATTGATGACAGAAGGAAATTGTGTTCAAAATCTTTTTTCTTCTCCTCTGTCGGGAGAATATTTACTGGCGGTGTACTTCTATGTCTTCTGGTCTGGAGTGAACTTTTGACTGAGAAGGTGCAGCTGATGTCAAACAGACTGCAGGGGCCGACACTGTACACCAGAGCGGTTTATGAACTATTTCAATGGGCTGTAGGTTCTTGAATTGTTATTGACAGAGCAACATACAGTAGATGGAAAAAATACAATTACAGGAATATGTATGTAAGTATGTTAGCATGTTACATACAGTATGTAATGGTTATGGTAACAACAAAACAAGCACACACACATTATCATCAAGACCTGACAAATAGTGCATTAGTGCAGATACAGTAATGTTCATTTGTTTTAGCTGAAAAGGAGGTGGGACTGACATATCTGCAGGATGAAACTACTTTTTGCATTTTGTTCCCATATGAGTTGCAGGCTGGCATATGAAGAAACAACTCTCCTTTTTGGAGGAGAAGTTTACGAGTGACCTCTAGCGCTTGCATCTAAAAATCGGTTGATACAATTGGTAAAATTTGAAAACTACTCATTTATTAACTTCTTAATTTGAACAGGAGAATAACTGGCACCCAAAGACTATTAATCCCTCATTACACATGGCCTTTAATACAAAAGGCCAGAGCATGATTATCAAGCAGTAATGCTGGGACAAGCTTCAAGGAGGAAAAATACATTAAGAAGAAGAAAAAAAGAAAAAGATTCCAAGAAATTAAACACTTTCAGCACAGGAGGGATCAGAGAAAACAGCAATTAGCAGCACA
>JAUBNQ010000017.1:22735884-22748187 GCA_032353495.1 Ctenopoma kingsleyae | reverse complement strand
CTATACAAATATAGTTGAATTGAACTGAATTGAATTGAATTCTAATTCTTTCGTCATCGACTTATGTTAGGATGTCCGGAGTTTTGAGGTAATTATTTTTTATACTACAGTAAGTGGTGTTAGGAAGATCAACATCTTTTACACAATTTTATAAATTGTTTATGTCAGCATTCTTTTTTAAATAGAATGAAAAAGGTCATGTCTATGTCTTGTCATGTCATGTCATTATAAGGATAGGGATTAGTGCTGATATGTGGGCCTATGCAAGGTTTAACATTAGGATTAGGTAGCAGTTACCTGACAGTGCATCTCAGGCAGGTTTGTGGAGAAACTCAAAAATAATGTAGAGCGTAGTGCCACAAATTATCTTCTACAGGGAATAATTATGTAAAGCTATACATTACTTTTTAATAAAGCAACGGGTAATGTGGAATACATTACTTTTTCTATCAACAGACCAAACCCTGATGATAATAACTGTGTGTCAGACAAGCAAATTATGCACAGTATCTCTGTCAGTGAAAATCCATTGTGGGTTGGGGGTTAATAGCTACAACATGGTTTTGATTCATCATTCAACATGTGATTTCAGCTGCTGATACTACTACCACAACACTAAACAGTTATAGTAATATAGCAGTAATATATTACCTGTGATCAGGCCGTATTGGCTTTAAATTATAATCCCCACAGGTTTGCAGTGCAGAGATGCCTTTGTTTGTGCTGATGAAAAAGAGAAAGCAGCTGTATTACTTTAATTTTCTAAATCATCGTAACTATCAACACTAAGCATCAGCTGTGGAGGGACTAGTTCTCACATTGATTACTCAAAGCTATAGTAAATCTATAGAAAATGTTTTACAGTATATAACTGTAACAGCCTGGCACCAGTGCAGGGACTCCCCTCCAGGGTTTTGAACAAGTCTTACCCTTCTAACCAACGGGAGATGGCCAATTATTTCAGCTTGACTGATAAGTATTGTAGCATTCTTATTTATTGTAATTTCATCAGAGTAATACCTGAGGGACAGAGAAGATCATGGCAGTGTGTAGTAGAGTGTAACGAAGCAGTAGGAGGGGGGGCTTGGTGGATTCATTTTGAGTCTCATGCTTGTGGGAACTTCTTAATAACATACCGTATAACATTTATTTGTCTCTTGTGAAAACCTAGTTTCATAGAGTGAACTGTATGACAAAACCTTAAACAGGTTAAGAATGTGGTTTCCCACATTGTCCCAGACTATGTCATCAGTTTCAAAGACTCTTCTGTGTTCTGAGCTTCGGTTCTTCTGGTCCCCAGACAGGTGTTAACAGATTATTACTGATACAAATCTCTTGGTGTGGTGTGAGTTGATCCAGTCCAATAAAGGGTGATAGGGAAGCTCAGTCCCAATTGACTGTATTTCTAAATAGAAAAAGAGTTAGACAGGTAAAAATTAGTCCCTAAAATCTGGATGTGTCCATGTCACTGTACAAGTCAATCTTACTGATACTTTGTGGGGTCTAGGATTTGAATTCCAGAGGCATATCTGCAATTAATACCTCCCAAATGTTCTCTCTCTCTCTGAAATGTTTTTTATGTTGCCAATTAAGTGCTCAAATTAAAGCATACAGTCAGTGTTTCTATTTTGTACCACAGGCAGCCAGAAAACATTCTGTAGTCTCTTAGAGTATGTGAGATTTTCCTTTTCATGTTTCCTTTTTGGCTGCCTCATGTAACAGCATCTGAGTAGATTTCGCCCAGTTTATTTTGCATGCAGGCTGCTTTTTGAAATTCTCAAGAATAGGATAGAGGTAATAGAATTTTCTGTGTCTGTTAAATATATGGGAATGTCATCAGTAAAGACAGATATAGCATGAAGCCTATTCTCATTTAAATTAGTGTGAGACAATAGACACAGACAGACATACTGGTTTTTAGGGACTAAGTTTGACTGGTCTAAAAGACATAGTAAAAGGCACTAGGTCTTTTCCATAGGAGACATTTTTGCTAGTCTTAGCAGGAAGGTACAAGCAAAACAATTTGCATTGAAGATGGTGTCCCAATAATGCATGTCAAGCTCCTGAAATAACCCTAAATGGGATCCAGTTAGAACTAATGTTATCAGTTATACCTGTGCTTTTTCTGCTATAATATGTAAACATGTCTTCTGAAAAAAAGAAAATAACCTATAATGGTGCTATAAATGGTGATATAAAGAGTAGAGCCCATTAACACAGTTGCGGTAAACCTGTTAAGCCAGTGTGTTATGTCTGCCAAAGACTGTCTGAATGACACACTTGAGAAATATCCTGTTATGTTTGTAACAGGTTGGTAAAAATAAGAATGTGAATGATGTTACAAATACTAATGTAGGTTAGTATCTATTAGTTTTTCAGTTAAATAAACAGTTTTACGACTGAATAAAAGGAAGTTGGGAAAAATGAATAACAATGTGAATAAGCAGTAAGTAAAATTAAGTACAATCAATTTTATGTCTTCTTACTGACAAAAGTTGTGTTGTGTGTGTGTGTGTGTGTGTTTGAGACTAAGATGAAGGAGCACATAGACTTCAGTCATAGCTCTGTCTGTGCAGACTGACAAGCAGAGATATTCTAGTTATTTGCAACCTCATTCAGAGTCCTCTAGTGGCCAGCATGATTGTGGTTCATACCATAAATGTTACCATCCATATTTTCCAAGAACATGTCAACTGTGATTTTGTTTGTTTTTAGGAAATTGATTTTCAGCTGCTGGAAAGTAGCTGCTCGGTAGAGTGAGTGTATTTAAGTATATAAATACATGATGTGATCTTATCAAATACATTCACCTAACATTTGCTTGATACAGTAAGTATAAGTTAAGACATACACATAAACACACAGGTTTCGAATTTGCACGCACATTTAAAATTAAAAGACATTTAATAGCTGTCAACTCTGTATTGCTCCAGGCTTGACTTATAATCTATATTTTGCATTTGCAGCACCAACCTCTAACAACTCAAACACAATGCTGCGAAGGATGCCGACCTTCCGTCTCCAAAATGCTCAGATCATGGGTTTTAGAAAAATGTGATGAGCTTGAATAAAAAGCCCTCTCCCTTGTGGCAGGACTGTCCAACCTTTCAAGGTTTAACAATTTACTTGGCTTGACTGGAAATCCTGTTAGCCTAGCGCAGGACCTCCATCTCCTTATCTGTCTTAATCAGAGGCTGCGAGAACAGACAGCAACAAGCAAGTGTGAGATCTGCTCTCTGATCATTACATCAGCTCCTTACCCTGCTAGCTGAATATTTATCAAATATCTGCTTTACCATGCATGAATAAAGGCAATGCATAGACCGTAGCTGAATTTTTAATTCCACTTGCACCACATTCATTTTTTTATTTATTTCCCCGATGCTTATAACTCTTCAAAGTGTCATTAACCCTTCATTCCCTGTTAAGGAGAAGCCAATTAAAATAGTGCATAAACCAGAGTCACTTATTGTAAGTGACTTACACTCATCTCATTTGAATGGCCAATAATAGGACATTTTAGGCAGAAAGTAATCAGTCAATTCTTGAAGTTGATGAGATGGAAGCAGAGAAAATAGGCAAACGTAAGGATCTGAGTGACTTTGACAAGGAACATATTGTGATGGCGAGACATTGGGTCTTGTGTTGCAGGTCTTGTGCAGTGTTCCTGGTATGCAGTGCAGTTCTAAAAGTGGTCCAAGGAAGGACATCTGGACAATTTGCTAAATTTGACCAAATTCAATACTCCCAGAGTTAAATGAAACACTTTCTGTGTTTATTTAAGACTAGTGATTTTGCTGTATAACATGGTTGTGGAGGCCCAAAGCTCATTGGGAGTGAAGCTAATCCCACAAAAGAGCCATTGCCAAAAGTGCCTACAATGGGTATGTGAGTGTCAGAACTGGACCGTGGATCAATGGAAGAAGGTGGTCCTCATTGATGAATCATGTTTTTACATCATGTGAATGGCAGGGTGCATGTGTGTCTTTTTACTTGTGCATCAGGATGCACTATGGGAGTCCAATCTATGGAGTAACAATTTACAGGATTTAAAGGATACAGTATGCTGCTGACACCAGAGGATACTTTCTGAGGTCTTGTGGACTTGGCAGGTCAGAGATGTTTGGCAGAAGAGAGGGACCTATAAAATATGAGGCTGATGGTTTTAATGTTGTAGCTGATCAGTCTATATCGATGTGCTGTATCACCGTGTTATGTTGTCATAGTACCAACTTTTCCTCTGCATTGTACTGCAGTCTTACTTTTCTCTGCCAGGCGCCCTCTGATACCTTCAAAATGTCAGGGAAATCAGTTGTTATCTTGTTAGTGAGCTGCTCCTAACGGTCTATCTTTAGTCACTCTCTTATGATTCCTGCTTGGTGATTCTTCAACAGTGACACCACCTCCGATGACTCACTGAGCAACAGATACCAGAGATTATTAATGTTTTTACAAAAATAGTTACACAGAAATAACAGCAGCAGCAGTAACCCGTGGTTACAGTGATGACGTCACCTGGTGTCTTTGAGCTCCTTTGCCCTTTATTACCAAGTTCCAATTAATTCGAGGTGACCACCCGTTGTGTCAGGATGTATTGTCACTAAAGTCATTTTCATTTATAAAACAACAAAAACACATTTTCAATTCATTTACTGCCGCTCAACCCTAGAAATATGAGTCAATATTTTTTCTCCAGTGGGAGGTGTGCATGACTGGCGCCCTGGCTCATTTGAGAAATGTTTCTCCCTCAGAACGATTCAGCCCTTGAACTCTCTTTGGTAATCTCTGATAATAAGGAAGGCGAGAAAAGAAATAGGAAGTTTGCAGAGGAGAGAAGTGTGGCCATAATGAATTTGCTTCCTGCAGGGTAATAAAGGTCTGTGTCTAATGCCAAGGGCAGCCAGGCAAGCACGAAGACCATTACAGCTGAGCGGGCTGGCTTACAGCTCTGTCTGGGAGGCCAAAAACAGCACAGAGAAATGCCCCCACCCCCACCTGCTTTTGACTACAGACACAATTATCTTGTGAGGTTGCAGACAATATTTCCTTCTGGTCCAAAAGGTAAAGACATGCAAGAAATGCCATTTTTAAAGAAAAAAAAAAAACCTTTTTGAAAAGAACAAGCAGTGAGTGCACTCCCTGGAGCATTTCTTCAGGACAGAAGGACAGAGAGGAGAGCCAGAGAAGGGCAGACAGACCACAAAGAGACAGTGTACTTGGGCTCTCAAACTTTCCCAGGTTGCTCTTTGCAATGTTAAATAAAAGCACAGAGAATTGCCACATCTGCTTTACATCAAAAATAACTGCTCTCCAGATACTCAATCTAAGCTTATGCTTTTCACAGCTAATGATAAATCTGTTACAGCATGTAATGTAATTTTAACTGATAGCATTTAGTGAAAATAAATCCTCCAGGCCAGGCAATTTCTAATCTGACAAATCTCAAAACAAGAAATGCACCCCAACTTCTAATTGCTGAAACTTTATTTTTGTAGCTGTTCAATGGAAAAAACATGCAATGAATAATCAAAATGATATCTTTCACCACAGAGTAAAATAATTTGCACAAAATGAGATGCAGTCATTTGAAATGGCACTGAGGCTTGAAGAGGAAAATTGCAGATGGTGATTTGTTAAGAAGTTCCATTAACTCTGCATTTAATTTGCTTGGACTTTGACAGTGCACATAGTTACTGTACTATCTCACACTATGTAGGAGTGTGTCAAAACTGTTTGGCTGCTGAGTAAAATCTGACTTCATGCTATGGAAAAAGCTCCTAATTTAAGTCGATCAGTGTCACAAACTGCTCCCATCTGACTCAGGTTACTCGTGTGTAATACAGTTGTTACGGTCAGTCAGGCCACTCGGAGGGGTGCTGATGTAAAGCCATGCAGCTGTTTGGATTGAGAGAAAAAAAACAAACGACTTATTTTCTCCTCTAACTTCAAGTCAATACCATGCTCAGCAAGTGTGCTCTTTGATTCAGTGTAATGAAATTAGTGGCTTGAGAACATGAGATTTCCTTCCAAAAGAGTTATAACATCAAAGCTGGCATACAATTAGGCTTCCATCCAAATATCATCTTGTTATCTTTTACTGTGCCAACACCATTAGTGATGTTTCATGGTTTAGATTTCATTTTGGGTCGCACTGAACAAGATGTCAGTGGGAGATTTTTGATGGAGATGGTTATATTTAGTTGAGGTTCAAAGAGGGGGAGATACACAGAGGGATGCATCACAGGAGACCAACACAATATAAAGTGGTATGTCCTTGAAACCATGACGCTGTATTAAAATGAAAACCCAATTATTATGAGATATACAAATATCTTGGATTAGTGAATACTGTTCTGTACACTGGCTTTGGTAGTGTAACAGTATAAAACTGAAATCAAGAAATGACAATTATATAAACAACTAATAAAATAATAAATATAAATAAAAAGAATTGTACAAAAGTACATACAGTACAATACAGTTTAGCATGTTAACATGCCAACATTTATTAAACACAAAGTACAGTTGAGACTGATGAGAATATTTTTGTAAGTAATCACTGAGCTAAGGGATCTGAAAATGAAGGGAGTGAAAGTGAACAGCAAGTTCAAGAATTCACCTGGATACCATAAACATCCATTATAGTGGAAATTTTCCAGAAAAATTAACAATTTGACCTGGTGGCACTGTACCAAATGTGATGGCAATCCAGTCATTAATTATTCTGACATTTTACTAAAAGCTAACAATGTCACCAGAGGAAGTAGAATTCATCCTCATGGGATCATACACGTCATCATCACAGAGTAATAGTTCAGATATCTGAGCCTGGACCCATCTGCTGACACATGAACGGTGCCATCCTGTGAGCAATGTTGCCAGCATAGATTAATCAAAAACATTGGTTGATTGTTTAACTATTGTTCTTTGTGGCAAAGATTCATCCAAATGTTATAAACATTCTGATCTATGTTGACATGATTGAACATTTGTCTGCTTCACATGCTACAAATCTCTGACTTCATCACGTCGCTCTGTTGGTTCAGATCTGGTCAGTGGGGAGGCCATTGCAAGTACACTGTGCTTGCTGAAATGCTCATGAGAATAGTTTGTGACACGGTGCATTATATGCAGGAAATACGTAGCCTAGACTGTGGAATTCAAAAGACGACTGATTGGTAATAAGTGCCCTAAAGTGTATCAAGAAAACATCACCCACACTATCACCACCTGCCTGGACCTCTGAACCAAGACAGGCATGTATTCATGCTGTTGATGTCAAATTCTGACCCTGCAAGACGCATGAGACCAGTTTATGTTTTTTCAACCTTCAGTTGTGCAGTTCTGAGACTGGTGAACCTGTTCCCACTGCAGTCTCTTATTTTTGTTCTTAGTTGGCAGGAGTATCTTCTGCTGTTCTGACCCATCTGCCTCAAGGTTTGACGTTTCTGCTTCTGACAATTCTCCGCTCACCACACGAAGGCTGAAGTACTTGACTTCAGTCATTTTTTCTCTTGTCTCTGACTTGGCAATTATACTCTCCAAATGCTTTATTAGGACTTGATCTGGTCCAGCATTTTGTTCTTCCCTGAAATAAACTTCATTCCTTTACTCCTTCCTTTGACAGAACCTGTTCAGACACATTATTCGGATACGGTGACATTATGTGACTTTAAAGTGAAAAACCTATATTTAAAGTAAATGGTATTACCTAAGTTAATACAGTGCGACTGAACTGCACTTTTTCATCATCATAAATGCAGCACCCTATTCAGGGTGGGTGTGACATACTGTCTTGACCATGGAGAGTATTGAGAGATATTGCTATCTAATTAGGTCCTACTGTGTTTTTACACATTATAGTGCAATAATAATGCACCATCACAAAAATTACAAACTAGTAAGTGGTCTTAAAAACATATGTTTTCTGTCTTGGTGTTTTACTCTCAGTCTCATTTAGACTTGGACTTGAGGCTATGAAATGCATAGTGATGATGTAAATAGCACAGGATACACAGCTGACCATTTTTGTTTTTAATGGTTAAATATTTTTGTCCAATGACACCTCCCAAATTGTCTTTAAGAAACTAAGACAGAAACTCTTTGTGTTAAATATACTGTATATTTTTTATAATGAAAATTGTTCAACAAAGCAAAGTGAATTCCATTAAGTGATTAATACCAAATTGCTTGATCATTTCCTGTTCATATAATCATATAATACAGTCACCCGTGATTGAGAAATGTCTCTTTCCACTTACAGAAATGATCTTGCTGCGGCATTATCCCTGAATAGAAGCTGACTGTAATCTGCAGTTGGTGTCCACAAGTGATGTCCCAGCTTCCTTCATATGCAAGACAACATACAGTATCTGCTGACTCAGAATGATTCTGCATTAAACAAATTATGTAAATTCAGTGTATTGAATTAAACACCACTCATGACTGATCAGAGACTCATTCAAATATCCAGAGCCAACAAATTTAACAAGATCTGTATAATTTATTTTTGACCTGTGAGAAAACCGATGCAGTTTGTTGGCCTAGATGAGTGGGACACAGTTTTTAAAAGGTAAATATGGTAACATTATGTGAAAAGTACTTACATTATGACATATATATCAGGAGATCTTTACCTTATCTATTGTGTCAAACACACTGTGAGAATTGAATAACTATATTATAATCCACTGTGAGGTTTATGGATTGGTCATGACATAGAGTTCACATGCAGTATCCACTCTCTAAAATAAAGGCTAAAGACTCTATGAAAGAAACATAAGAGAACAGGACGGGGCTACCTAATCAGGCAGACCTGGAGGCAACTTCTTTCCTGGGTGATAAGCTGAGAGAGATGTCAATTAAGCTT
The DNA here is from genome assembly GCA_032353495.1 of Ctenopoma kingsleyae. Lineage (NCBI taxonomy): Eukaryota > Metazoa > Chordata > Actinopteri > Anabantiformes > Anabantidae > Ctenopoma > Ctenopoma kingsleyae. The sequence continues at coordinate 22,739,318 of JAUBNQ010000017.1, read as the reverse complement.
CATGGTGGAACTGGGCTTGGGATATAGGCCTTGAAAGCACCTAACATTATCCTTTGTAAAGGTGATTAGCAGTTTGAGGTACATAATTCCTTTTTTCATACACTGATCAGTCACACATTTAAAGCCACCTGGTGGTTTTAATGTAAAATATAATGGCGGCTTTGATGGACAGGTGTCAGAACACAGTGCATCGCAGCTTGCTCCATATGTGGCTGTGTCAGACTGCCCATGCTGAACCCATATATCCATCTATCTATGCTCTAATATATCTTACAAGCATACAGGGACAAACTAATCTGATGGAAAGACTAAGCAGTGATTTCTGGCTCCACACAAGAACATGTCTCACATGAGTGGTGATGCAGTTTTATAGCTCCTCTGGCACAGAGCGGAACATTTAAAAGGCATGGCTCAAATGAGCTTAGCACACTTTATTACCCATCTGCAAACAGCTTAAGTGTCAAGCAGCACATCCTTGAGTTGGTAATGTTCACAGGCATTCTGAAAGATGAGGGCAATTAGCCTTAAGAAGTGCACATGGGTGGTACATAACCAAACAATGCAAGGTTCTTATTCAAACTAAAGACTCAATACTGCTCATTCTTACACTAAAACCTGCATATAATACAAGATATAATACCAGTGCATTCAGTACCTGAACTGTGGTGGGACTTAAATCAAATCTGTGCAGTAGATGGAATTTACAAAGAATTATCCACTATATTGCAATTAGTCCCAAAATGGTTTCACTTCACTTACTGCTACATTATAACTGCAGTGTCATTACTGTCCAATTGTGATCCCCTCAATCTAAGTAATTTGAACATTGTTTGATTATAATAATTACATTGAAAAATAACAAATTAAAGATTTTAATGAATGTGACTTTTTCAGGCTTTAAATAGAACAACAAGAGTTTTCATTATTGCTTCTTGTGTGGGCTCAAATATGCTTTGTTTAGCATTAACTGTGCATTGTGATCAGTTCATGATTGTTTTCTCATCATCTTCTAGAGGATTTCATCACAGTAAAATATAATGTAGTCAAATGGTGTTCAGGTCAAGACAGTCTAAGTTCACATGGAACTGATTTTGTGGAGGGAAGACTAATGGAACAAATATGAATGTTTGTCTGACAAATGCTGTGGGAAATAAAAACAGACAGTTAGACAGGTGTGTTGCAATACATGTACCATGGGTGTCCTGCTGTCAATCATCCATCCCAGTGCTGCTGTTCCAGTGATTAGGATATATCTATGTTGCCCCCAGGCAATAAAGATACCAAAGCAGTCACAGCTCTGGGAGTGTTTGTGCAGATAGTTTTTGTTTCTAACAAGCAGCAGAGGTCATATTTTCCCTTTGCCAAATTTGAGAATTGTATCCAGCCTGTGGCATACTGAAAATGCTACTGTGCAGGAGATAAGAAATGCTGTCAACAATATAACTTCAGTTCAAAGTTTGAAGGCCAAAGAGATGTCTTTTGGCTTCAACTGATTTTTTTTTCTTTAATTCACTGTGGTGTTTTCATGTAGGGCATGTTCACCTGCAACAAGGACAGTGCCTCTCAGACTCAAAGGTGATTTGTCAAAGCAAATTGAGTTTCACCTGAGACCAGTACCCCTTCTTCAGTCCTGACAGCATACAAGGAACAATGTATTCTTTAACTAATTTAATAAATAGGGGTCACTTTGTTTATTTGAACATTTATTCAGGGGAAAGGTTTAACACACATGGCCCAGTCCCAGTGTCCCATCCCAAGTCCTAAGCACTTAAGCCTCAGACATTTTAATTAACATCATATGTGTACTCAGCAAAAATGTAAGAGCACAATAGCATTGAAGGGCTCAAAACACTTTATAGACACAGCACTTTATGATTTGAGTACAAATTACCTGTGGGCAGGGAGGTCAGAAAAAACATTAGCCTCATATTTTTATTTCGGTGTTGCTGACTTTCTGTATGTTGTATTGAAGTGTTTGCTGTTTTGCAAAACTACTCTTGACATTTCTCAAAGATAATTCCTCCTAAAAAATATGCAAGAGAGTCCTCAAGCACTTTGGGATTTGGGACCGATGCTGTTCCAGTATGCCACCTGCAGACTAATTGGGAATCAGCACTAAAGCATCTTAGTGTTAAAGACTCATTGAGGTATTTTTGCCTATTTGCTGTAAATGAGGTGTACTGTACATAAACAACTTTCCACATATTGTCCAAACATACAAATCCAAGTCCACAAAGAGTAAAGCATAGGGTGGATGGATGGGTCAGTGTTACTTTAGACTTCATGAGGCAAATGTACTCTGATGTACTCTACTGATGTGACAGGGACAGGCAAATACAGATAATTTCCCTCAGGGATTAATAAAGTTTTTGAATATTGAATCTTTAAAAATGTGTATAGAGGCAAGTACGGTACTTGAAAATCTTTAGCACCCTCTTGCCAAAATTTAGACCAAAAATCCAATTCTTTCTACTCTCGTCTCATAGCTCAACTTCAGAAGTGGGATGAAGTGGACCATCTTAGACAACAGATCAACCACAGTCACAATCAGTCATACCCTTACTCTTACCTGGGTGCAAACTGAGCAGACTGAGACAAACTCTGTGACATCATTCCACCAGAACTGCTGCTGCACCAAGAAGTGGGTTTGATTTACTCCAGAGTGGCAGGTCAGTTAGGATGAATGATACCAGTCCAGGACCTTGGAGCGGAGAGTTTCAGTAACAAGCAGCTAGTCATCCGGGTAGGCAGAAAATGTCGGAGCCTCCCTCAAAGTGTCCAAATGTTTCTGTCTGATGTCCACAAAAGTATGTCTAAACTGACAGGATTTAGTCCAGGGCCTCCTCTTGCTCAGGTTCATCAGACTACCTGGAAAGAGCAACTGCCTTATTGTTCTTGAAGCAAGGTGGTAAGACAGCATGAGGTTGAATCCAGAACTGGGTAATGGACTAAACATATACATGGCAGAATAGAGGCAGGGCACAAGAAAATGAGATAAGAACTAAAAGCAAAACCCAGACAAAAACCTCAAACTTAAAATGAGCAGACTCCAAAGAAACACAAGACCAGGCAGTGGCAAAAACAAGACAGCATGAGTACAGCATGGGAACAACAGAGGACCTGACAAGGAAGAAAAGAAAGGCATGGTACTTGTAGTGAGGGAGTGATTAACCAAAAGGCTGCAGCTGGGGGTAACATCATTTGATGAAAATGAAAAGGTAACACTTTACAATAAGGGTACATTAATTAGCATTACTTAATGCTAATTAATGTTAATTTGGACACTTTGAGGGAAATAAGCCTTAACTAATAGTTAAATAAGGTTAACTAACATGTCTACTAAGCATTTAGTAATGCTGTTCATGTTAACAAAGGCATTAAATTATACATTAGTTAACGTTCATAATAAACCTTTATTAACCTTACCTAATGTA
>JAUBNQ010000017.1:22716732-22733621 GCA_032353495.1 Ctenopoma kingsleyae | reverse complement strand
TCACACACAGTGTTTACTTTTAACTGAATGCAGATGTAAAATCTGGGGAGTTTTTTACTGGATGAAAAACATCTGAAAAGCCGATTACCAGTTAAGTGGAAAATGATGATCATTACAAGCAATCAAGATGAGCTTGTTTGCATATTGCAGATAAGTTAAGCAGCTGTAATTACAGCACTGGGCACAGGGGCTTTTCTGGAGAGATTACATGCAACACAAGAGGACGATCCAAATGGTGTTTAATGCTGAACTGTCATGCGCCCAGTTCTCTTTTTATTTTCTCTTATATAATGAAAATAACTTTTAAAAACACCAACCATGATAAAGTATTTTACATCAGATAAATATAAATGGTATCACTACTAATGCAACGTGATGCCATTGATGCTGCTTATACTGTATACTCGTGTGGCAGGTACTGACAGGCATCATACTGAAAAGAGTCACATCAAAATAAACTTCTCATTGTTTCAAAAAGACAACTCTAAATCTTATTGTGCTCATTGCAATTTGACTTTGCCGCACACTGGAAAACAATATTTTCCTCTTAAGTTTTTCTCTTAAACTGACAGCATTGCTGAGCGTCTCTGAATCTAGATCTGACACGTTGCTCCCAGAAAGCAATAAATGAGTTATAATATAAATGTCTTTGTGACAAGCAGCAGAGTTGACCTTAACAGTACTTCAACCCCACAGGTCAAAGATCAGTGAGCCTTGCTGAATGCTGTCAGAATAGATTGGACATCAGTGCTTTGCATTAACTTAGATCCTCATTTTCCTCCTAATTTTGTCTCTACATGATTTATTTGAATAAATACAGGACTGTGATGACATCCATGTGTTGTTTGATGCTGGACTGAAGACAATCTGAGGTGATCTTGACCTCAATATTTGAAAATATTGCTTTGTTGGACTTTGTGCCCAATATGTAGCCAAGGGGCCTAGTTTTATGACATTCAGCTGCCCCAACAATCTGAACAGTCTATTGTTAGCTAGCAGATCTGTTGCACCTGTCACCCAACTGTTTTTTTTGGATGTCAGATAGTCTGGGTGTATGTAATATTTTTCTATGTGAACCAATATGCATTCTTGAAAATGACATTACATAATATAATTATTAATGTTAATCTAGCAGTAATTGCTAAATTATTTAAAGGGAGAATTTTTTTCTGTATTTGTATATATAATGTGTACAGCTTAATCACTCATCAATTATGAGAATTAGCTCTTGTGCTTTTGTCATTAACGTGTATTGTTATGCAATCAGATAACACTGTTATGTAACAACATGACCTGGTTAAGTATCATTTAAGTGTCATAGTTAGATTATACGTTTCTATGGATGCAGATAGAAGCTATACAAAACTGCCATCACTCTGCAGTGTGTGAGCGACCTTTTTAAATAGCCAGTGCTGTCCACTTGGACGAAGCTGGTCAACTTCCTCTGCCAACAGTGAATTAATCTATACTTCTAACAGCTGTGCACATCACTCTCATTCACAATGAACTGCACTAGAACAACATGAAAAATGGCCGAGCAAGAATATAGGATTTACATATGTATTTTTAGACTTACAGTCATTGTGTCAATGCTGCATGAGAAAAGTAGTCTAGTGTTTTGACAGACTGTTTATGAAGGTGTTATTATTTGGTTGTTATTTTACATAGCATAATATATATATATATATATATATATAATATGATATATGAAAGCTTTTGTATAAGCAGATGTCTGTACTTAAAAAGTATATAATTTTGTTCAGTGCTGTGAGGGGAGCATATGAAAATTGCATTAGAACAAGACGTGATCTGTTAGATAAATGGAAGATAAGTGCCGCAGTATAGTGCAGTTCTATAAAATACACAGCATGTAAAACAGCTCTTCTCCCTACCTAATGTGAATAATGGGGGTAATTATAAAACCAGAAATTTTTCATATTCTGCAGTTGTTTAATAAACACCAGTGCTGTGTTTTCATATTCACAGCAGGGCTTTTCCCCCTCATATAGCACTGCTTACATAGCAGGATCAAACGCTTTGGAGGAGAGCTATCAAACCATGCCTGGATCTGTATGGTGAGAGGAGTGTTCACCCTGGGGGAAGAGCAGACAACACCTCTACTTTCATCACTACCACAGGGCTCCCTTGCAGCACGAGATGTTGAACAGTGCTTGTAAGAAACCAACTGGCCTTTCTTCTTTAGTGGCACCACAAGAGTATTTGTGTCATGGTGCAATTGAATACTTTAATGGCTGTTTTTAACAAACCAAATAAGTCCTTTTCCAACATGCAGCCCTGTGAGGTACAGCAGACTGCTTTAAATTGTTTCCAGCCGCCTCCTGCAGTGAGTCACAATACCGTGTTGCAATGCTTCTGAATTATTGACGAGCCAATACAGACTATTCAGACTGTTGGTGAAGTTGAAAAAAAAAACTTTGATGTATTTTGTACTTGCTGTGTGTCATCCGATATGAAACTAAACAGTTTGAACACTTTACTGCTTATGTAACGCCTGCCATCAGAAATTTTGAACACCTCTTCATTTCCTTGCCATAGGCATCTCTTTCCTACATAGGGTCTCCAAACATGAATGCTAAAGACGTGCCTCACTGACAGGAATGAGCCTTATATGCAAGTATAAAAATGCCACGCAAATAACGCTAACAATCTCACACAAAAATAAACACACATGGTTGTTGTTGCTAAGCGACAGTGAGCCCGAGGACCTGTACATCTAAGCAGTCTGGACAAGCAACAAAACAGCCTAATGTAGAGCAAGCTGTGCAGAGTTCAATACAACAACAAAGAGTATTTTTGACACAGACTGATAAAAAAATACTGATTCTAAATTGGTACATTTTGTATCAAGAATTCACATCTGTAAACAAAACTAATTTGCTTCCTTGTTCCACACGTCCACATTGTGTTTGGTTCTAACTTTGCATCACTTTCTTTTTACACTGTTTAATATAAAATATTCCTTTCACTGTACAGTCAACATGAAACATTTACGGTACCAACACATCGGTCTCTTAGGTCTGGCTATATAACAAATGAATTATGAGTCAAGCATAGCAACAGTTCATACTTGGACATCTTCCTGTATTGTCATGTACTGCAGCATTACAACTGTGTTCCCTGTGGCAAGAGTGGCATGGGAATTAATTCTAAAACCTGGAAACGAGTTAACGCTTCTGGTCCTCTTGTCCTGAAGTCAATGGATATTTTTAATAACTTTTTGTCTGAAATAAGCTGTGAATAATACCAAGTAAAGAGCTTTTCACATTTCATTCTACAACATAAAATAAATATGTAATAGTAGTAAATACACCACTTGTGATTTTTTTACACAAACACAAACATTGCTAACAAGTGGCTAAATGAAACTACAGCGGTTACTGCAGACACTAAACATGCCTGCTTCTGTATCGATAGTTTTTCCAATTCATATGAAAAAAGGATGTGAGACTAGCAATTGCCATAACCATCAGAAGGAAGGCTTTTGAAGAAGGCACGCTGAATCTAACTACAAGTTCACTGTGAAGATATGTGAGTGTAATTTGTTTATAGTCTAACAATAGCTTTTTATTTCTGGCAATTGTATTCAGGCATCAAAAATTATCAATCAAATTTGTGTTTATTTGCAAATATTAGCTTGCGAAACAAAATGTGTAAGTATGCTAAACTTTTGTTTCTCACACAGCTTGCAGTATTTTCTGTAATAATCCAAACCCCAATTGAAAAATCTCTTTGCCTTTTTGTTGTGGGAGTCAGGGTGATGCTAACTACCAGGCTGGCCTACAAAAAAACATCATCTCTACAGCCTATGGGAAAAAACAGTTGGGCAGTGAGATTGAGAACTAATTATTTTATAATGAAGAGAAATCAGATGACACATTGAAAAGTCAAAATATGTCATGATGACAATTCTTCAATGTAAAATTGCCAAACAACAAAATAGAAATCTACCACATTGTAACCCATATTTAAGATTTCTACAGTTTTAATCTCCCAGACGTGTCACTTTTTCCCATAGTTTCCCACATTAATTAACTTTCGCCAAACAAGCAGCTGCTGCATCTTAAGAGACATTGGGAAAATGTCAAAGTGAAGCATGCATCTTTAATCTTGATGTGCCATATGTTAGAGAAAGACAAGTAACATCAAGCTCATTACCATGCAGGTCTGCAGGGATACTGGCTGTTTCCATGGACATACTGTGTGAAAGCAGCATGGATACAGTAGAAACATTTCTAATTGTGTATCTGTCATTCTGATATCATAAAAAAAACATATAGCATTGCACATTTTGATTAGAAATAATTTTAAAACAAATTATTTCACTAAAGCAAGAAATAATTTTTTAAACACAAAATGTGTAATTGATGACAATTATGTTTATATGCTGGTAATTCTGGTGTTTTTTTTTTTTGATCAGCAGCAGCACAGAAAGCAACAATAGATGTGACAATACTAAGATTAAAAAAAAAAAAAGACTCATTCATTTGTACAACACATGACAGTTTTTTTTAGCTCTGTTAAGTTATGCCCTGCTCACTTGCTGCAGAGCCTGTCAACAAAGGCAAACACAACCTCTTCTAATGAGCAGGCCTTAGGGAGGCAGCAGTGGAGGCTTCTTACATAGTGGATTAGTGGATGTCTCCCGAGGGTGCTTACATCTACACTGTTAGAGTCACAGTGACTTTGTTGTCAAGGTCAAGCAAATGAGTCAGGTGGGATGGCTCACTGCGGGAGAAAGGCGCACAACTGTTCTCCATCCGTCATAGCCTGACTGCTGTGACATAGTGCCACTAAGCGCTGCGTGTCACAGCAAGAAGGACACAAGTTCTTTCACCTTCTTTTCACATCACTGGCGCAGGTTTCAACCAGGTACTCCAGTTTCGTGCCATGTTTGATTTGACCTATAAGTCAAATGGACTTGAATACTCAGGTGGATAAACTAAAAAAGTGAAAAAATACTGAGAGTAGTAGGCCTTTTAATCCAAACCAGAGCATAGAACCTGTGAATTATCAATGTCAAGAATGGAAATGACCATAACCGTGGCATATTTTTTGCTTTATTGTCTGTGCTTCTCTCACAGCATGTCACTGGGCAAGATGCCTCACAAGCTGTTTACAGGCAATTAAGAATATAACAGTTAATACTTTACAGTTGCTCCCATTACAGCTATATCAGTAGTGATATCTAGGGAAAATAAGATGCTTACTGTGTGAGAAATAGTGTGTCCCAGTAGGCAAGCTTCCACAAACCACCACAACAGTCAAAGGAGTAAGCCAGCACCGCTCTAATTAGTCCAACCAGGCAACTTTTGAGGGTTGCATCAGAGCCAGGAGCTGAATAAATACATAACAATCTACAATAGAGAGAAGTATGGTAATATTCTTTTCAGAGTGATCAGCTCTAAGCTGAAGGACTATTCTACAGCAGCTCTGCAGTGTGTGAGAGCCCTTTTCTGATAAGCTGGATACACCTATTCAATTTGCTGATTAAAGTCATATCAGGCACTGCTCCTGACAGGCGAGCTCTTGTGAAAAGATAAAAGTCTGAAGTCTACAGAATCAGTTTCAAAACACCACCATTTTTCTACACACCAAAGAGGATGACTATTACACACGTGCAGCAAGAAATGATTCAATATGCAGACTGAAAATGTTTTCATTAAAAAATGAGGCTGCTTCTTTCCCGTGTGATCACGCAAAGGCACCTTGAACAATTCAGTCTCTGGATGTTCTCTGGTTGCATGGAGAAGACGATACTGCTCCATCACTGCCTCCGTCACGTTAAAAGCCCAGCTGAAGAACCTCATAAAAACACAGGAGTCATCGCCCATTTTCCTGTTTCTCACTCCACAGACTACAAAGATGTCTTTTCATATCCAATCCCAAATGAACACCAACACTCATCGTCACATGTCGGGAATGCTGGTGTACACGCACACACACACACACACACACACACACACACACACACTACTGCATATCATATTCAGTAGTGAAAAACCAACATCTGAACAATGATGGTGCCGTATTTCTATCAACATTCTTTCTTAAGTTAGTGGATGAATTAATTAGTTGCATTAATTTATCAGTCAACTGATCCGTGTAGACAGAAAACAGTTAATACAATTCAAGAATAAAAGTTATTGGAAGAAAAAAAGTTAAGAAAGTTCAGCTCAAATAAACTATTAAAAATCTTTGGAGATCTGAGATCTTGGCTAGTATTTAAACATGATTTATAGCCGATTCATGAGTGAAAGTAACAGCAGCAACAGCAGTGCTGCTATTCAGAAAGGTAAGGATAAACTCCAAACGCCAGGTTTGCAAATTAGACTGTATAAATAAAACATTTGAAAACTGTGCAGAGCATTTTAGGAAGTGGTGAATGAAAACAGGAGTAAAACAGTAATACATTAGAATTTAAAGTGAGGCATTATAAGAGAGTTAAGAGAAACCTGTTGTTTGTAGACTAAATTCATATCCGACAGCAACTTTGCCTCACTGCTTCTGGAGGCTGATAGATAGGATTGCTGCTCATTGCTCTTTCCTTGCACCCACACCCAGAGGACACGGTGATGGATGATTGGCTGAGGACAGCTGCTGCTCTGCCTCTCAGGAGGGTAACTAATAGAACAGGGGCAAGTGGGCTGGTGCAGTGAGTACAGGACTGAACAGAATGCCCTCAAGTACAAAACAGATTTTATCTCTTATCAGAAGGCAAAAGAAACCCTCAGACCTGCGAGTTTTGTATAGCTTCCTCTTTATCTGTTAATATTTCTTAGAGATTAGGCGATGAGGGAGATTATGATGATACCTTAGAGGGCATGCTTCGTAAAGATGCAGTGTATTTACTCTCCTCCTATGGCCACACATAAACATTTCTGGGTGTAATGAGCAAAATCTGGAAGCACACTTGCTGCCACTTCTTTTCAGAAGGCTTGTGATTTCCAAGATAATAGCCAAAGCATGCATATTTAATGAGCATCATCTGCTCTGAGTTAAATATGCTGTGAAAAACTCATCCTGCTCTCGCTTTGCTTCAACACAATGCTTGACTTTCTGAAATATTAATGTCAGATTGCTTATACAGAGTTTTTTAGACACGTCGCAGTGTCGGTAGTTGTCACATGCTACATTAAGTGGCATTAAACTATATAATAACCAGACTTTTTAAAGTAATGTTTAAAATCAGAGGATATTTCATTCCTTTTAAGCTCTGCCTTCACAGTGTGATACAGAACTGTAACACGCTTCTGAAATACTATCTTTCTGATAGGATTGATGTTGGTTTGATGTTATGACCTTGCCCTTAGTCATGACAACAAGTTGACCTCACTTTGAATAGTTCCTGCCTCCCCTGCTGGGCACCTTACAGTCTACAGTGTCTTGAATTACTGCTGGATCCAATCTATTTATTAATATATTGAAATTATCAGCTATGTGTGGACATGAAAAACTGTTCCCTTTAATAGTGAAATTCTTTCTCAGGATTTGATTACTGTAGAGGATTACGTATTCTGCTGTTAAACGTTTTGTTAAAGGTGTTCATTTCTTTGTTTGTGTAGACAGTTAATAAGGAAAAAAGTTTTGTAGGAAATACGGTACTGTAACATTGACCCAAGCTTCTTTCTGTAGTTGCAAATGTAAACTGGATGAGAAGAGAACAAGAGGAGTAGGTAGATACTTCTGTTGTTGTGTGTAGGTTGAGAAGATTATGTACATGAATTTACATTAATACTTATCCTGTCCTGAATTTGCAGTCTTAAGTTTGTCAAAATGTGATGTTATCAGATGAGTAGCTGACAGACGTGTTGGTGTTAATAAAAGACACAGTGAACAAGAGCAATATTCTAACTGTCTGTTCTTAATAATCATAGAGGACAGAGTAGAACAAAACACACCCAGATCTCAAATGCAACGATTGGTAGTCTTGTTGCATTATGGGTAATGTAGGCACCAACTCTGACTAGGAAGGCTTTTGTCAAACAACAAATTTTATAGGAGTTCAATGCTAAATCAGTGGAATATAATGGAGAGTGCACCACTGTGTAAAATATCTTAACAATTGTAAGAAGCATGCTAAAGACCCAGATGCAGAGTCCAGATAGCAGATTCAATTCTTCAGTACCGTTCTTTTGGTAGGGGTAAACTGGTAAACTGGAGAGGCAAAACATGGTCAAAAACAGCCACAGGTGGAGATCAGACAAAAAGAGCAAACAATTCAGATGGGCACAGCAAAGGCAGAAATCCAACAGAACAACAAGCGGGTCAAAAGCAGGCAGGCAGGAAAAGGAACTAATTGCTGGAAAGCTAGTCAACAAAATAAACTAGACAATCTGGAGAAGTGCAGTGCAGGTGAGTGAGTAGGTGGGTGGAGCTGAATCAGGTCGCATGAGTGGAGGGAGAGCAGAGCTCTCAAGCAAGTATATTTCAGTGTATCTCAATAAATAGATACACATAGACACATTATATATGAATACTGACATGGAAAATGCCATGGCATGCCACATAACCACAGTCCCTGGCTAGGGACTTTAGATGCATTTCACACCCACTCTCCTCATGCTTCTCGTCTGACTCTCTACTGTCAAAACTGTCCAAAAAAGGCTGAAATGCCCGGAAATAATTTTAAATAAGATAGGTTATACATGTTGACATAAGAGTGTGTGTCAAACAATATTTTTTGTCAAAAGTATATAAAAAATAATCATTGCCACCTCCCTCCTTTAGGTTTCTCTTAGTTACAGTATCAATTTTCAAATTTTCAATTTGTTGTAGTGTTTTGTAACAACAAATTCCAGATTGCGGAGCCTGTCCTTAAATGAGTCATATTGTGCTCTTTGTTTTCTGATGCTATATGTGCATATATACTTCTGTGAAGTTGGAGGCCCTTGTTACACATAGTCAGAGGCCCAAAGGTCAACGTGTGTTTGCACACTATGTGGTAGTGAAATACTCGAGTTACAGCTTGGCAAACTTGCTTCATCCTCAAGAGTTTTTTTTTGTGTGTGGAAACTGTAGAAGTCCGTAACTGACCATCTGTTTTGGACTCCTACACACACTAAGTGCAGCATCCTGCCCGCTCTCTCAGGTGAACTGCTGCCGAAATGTGTTTTTTTTGGGGGGGCTGTGAAGGAAACTAAACTTTACTTTTCCCAAGGAAGAAGCAATTAAACAACAATGGACACATCAGACTTTGAGAATGTCTTCGTTAGCGGCCCTTCATGGACAACTCTTTTCACAATCTACACCAGTATGCAGCATGATTTTGGGCTAGATGGTTACTGAAGGACAATGCTGGTCCAACTGTACCTGGGTGAGTGAAGGAATCAGGAACGGGAGCATTAAATTACAATGTGCAACTGAGATATTGTTTTGTATCAGTTAATTTATTACATGGCTCATGAATTACATTATAATGTCAATAGTTAGCCTGTGTCTCTATCTACTCTACCAAGCAGGACATGTAATTTACTAAGCTAATGTTGCAAAAGTTATATTGTAGACTTACAGCTATTCTCCAGTCACTCAGAGAATAATATATGTAATTCATTTTTATGAAGAAAACCTTTATGTGTCTCAGAAATAACACAAAGGCACTGCTGTTTCATGTCATAATAAATGAATTGGACAACTATTGTGTTTCTATAGATTTGTCCTACGTCGTACAGTAGCACTAATACTGGTAGCTGTTATTTTCTTATGCTTTCATGTAGACCGGACAGCTTTTTTCAGCCCACAGGAAGACTTCCACAAGTTGTCTAATTAGAACAGATTGGGATAGGGGGTAGCCTTTTTAGTCTCAAGGTAAGAGGAACTGTTGCATAATTTGCATTATAACATGTATGTGCTGCATTTTACCTTAAAAATCATATAATATTGTATCAGTGGAGCCACAGAATAAAATATAAACCCTAAATTAAGCATATGGCCACTTTAAACCTAGCTATCACTTGCTGTGAGGTTGTCACATTTCAAAATTGCGGCTGTAGGCAACAGGTGGAGATTAACATAAGGTTATTAATGTCAGCAACACTTCAGATTTCTGGCTCAGATATCTTCAAAGGTTTTATTGCCAATAAATATGGTAATGTGGCCAGAAGCACAGAGTTCTTGATCTTGTGTAACAACATTAAAAGTTTGTGTTAATTATTACCAACACACAGGGCTGTTCCTCACGCTCCTCTATACAGTATATTTTGATTTCGTTTTCATGTTTATCTGCAGAATCACAGAATTCAACAACTGAAAGGTTAGATAGTTTGTGACAGCACAGAGAAGAAGGTGTAGAGTCTTAAATTCAAGCCTAGAATGACATAAGTGTCTTTCTGACTTGAGACTGTGTGTGAGGCAGATTCACTGTACAATATTCCACTGTGACAATGTCAGGTGTATCCAACACGTGTACCAAAGCAGCATCCAATGTACTCTTTAATGCACATGCATGCAGAACAGGTAGCACAACCGCTAAAGGCAGCCTCCCAGCTGTCTCCATTTTAGTTCTAATTAACAATGAATCCATTCACTGCTCTGGTGACAGTGATTTAGTAAATCTCATACATACTGCAGTGAGCACTTTGTTTAATCTACCATGCATCCACACTCCCTTGAGGTTTTACAGTCGAGATTATAACAGCAAGCACTTCACTGGGTGTGGCTGGCTGCTTCGTGAATGCAAAGGGAACAATACAGCTCATATTGAGGTGCAGTGAGTTGTCCTCTCACCACAGAGAGCTGGTTAGAGTGGTAGAAAGAGTGGCTATGTTTCTGCTGAAACGGCATCATCATTCGTATAACACAGCATTAACGTAATTAACCGTATATCAGTGACAAAGACGCAAAGAAGACAAAACCAATATTGCAGTAGAGAGCCTAAATGCTTGCTCTGCCTGCAGTGCGATGTAAAAGACGACTCAGAGCCGCAGCTTTCCAGGCTAGATTTGTTGTTGTGGTTCCATGGGGAGAGTTGAAAGGATAGAATGGTTTCATTTGGGTCAGGTCAGTCGTGCAGTTTGAGCCCCTGAGTACATTAGAAAGAGCTGAAATAACGCTCTTAGACAGGGCACGGGGTTGACTTGAGTGCCAGTGCTTTTACTATGCCCTGTGGATCCTTTGGGTTCATTAAGCAGTTTGGGGTTTGTGTCAGAAACCTCTCCACAACCTGCTGTGACATGGAGAAAGTGCCCTTGATGGAAAAAAAGCAAGCGCTACAGGTTATGCCAGTAGGAAACTCTGAAGGGCACTTTTACTCAAAGCCATTTACAGAATGAAAAGGTTACCTGAATGTAAACCTGGGCGCGGAGGGAAAACAAAGCATCAGATTTACTGTAAGTAAAACCTTTTGTACAACAAAAACTTTTCTTTTCTGGTATTTTATAAAAGTTAGATGTCCTCTTTTTAAGTTGTCTCACACAGTAGGTTTTTGATGGTGGATATTCTACTTCAGAACACAGGTCTTTGTTTTTTAACCCCAGCTTCGTCAAGCCTGTGTGTTCCAGCGATCAGAGAGAATGTGATTTAAGGTGATGATATGCAGAGGCATCATCCTTGTCTGGCAGACGGCTGCTGCAGTGCAGTATGAAAGTGCTCCCTTTGGCAGTGAGCACGTGTTCCTCCATAACAGCTTCCAACTTAGAATTCACCAGAGATAGACTAGGTCCGCTGGCACTAACGCTTGAACCTCGCTGCCTGAGATATTCAATATCCGGCTGAAATATGGTGAGATTCTTTGAAATTATTCTTGAAGTTTTAGAAAGATCAAAACTATAAAGTATTTGTAGACATACATGAATCTGCACCCATAGTTCATTATTTGTGTTCACTATTGTGCAGGAAAACTTTTCACAGGAAAGAAATATGGTCGGCTCCAAAAGTATTGGAAAAGCAAAAACAATTCATTTGTGTTTGCTGAAGACTGAAGACATTTAGGTTTAAGATTGAAAGTTTAATATGAGGCAAAAGTTCAGAATAGTATTTTCTTTGAATTGTGGATCGTGATCCGCTCACCCCTGCTCTGTGGAAATTGTTCACTGACTGTTGTTTTGGGCTTTTTCTTCACAGCTCTCACGATGCGTTAGTGGCTTCCTTGACCGGACACTTCTCCCACAGACTGCTCTCTGGTTTTCATGTTGATTTATACTTTTTAACCACAAATTCAGTCTTCACAGGTAGGACCCAAGGCTAAAACCAATAGTAGTCTTTTAGTGCTATGTATTTATTGTTTGCACAATACATTTCACAGGACACACCTGGGTAACAAGAAACATCTGTTAGTCACATCTACCAGTAATTGTACTCACTTAAATATAATAACATAATAACACTCAGATATTAGACTATATTACACTTTATTTGAGTGATCTGATACAAAAGGTGCATATCCAGGTGTAAATATAATCAAATAAAAGCTGAAATTCTGATCTTTTGATCTTAAACCAAATTGTCATCAGTCATCAGCAGACACAAAAGAATTGGCCTTGTCATTTCAATACTTTGGAGGGGACTGTAAGTATCAGATCCACTATGCATTTGTGCAGTGAAACCACTTCTGGAAATAGGTATGTCTTATTTTCTTTATTTTTAGAGAGAAACAGCGTAGAAGATGACCTAAGCAAACTGATGTTTGATGTCCTTTAAAAGGGTCTCTGAAAGAATATGAGTCATAATCTCATAAAAGTTTACTTTTTTGTACATTAATAGAAAAAAACACTTAAGCTCACAAGAAACAAGAAAGAAAAACACACACACGATTATTCATCATTCACAGAGATTTATTATTATTTTCTCTGGTCCTCACACGGACGTCCTCACAATGTGTACAATGTGTAAACAGGTTTGGTCCCTGCAATGTGAGTAAAACATGATGCGCACACACACCACACACACACACACACGTACACACATGCGAGCAATCTTTGCAACCCACTGAGGAAATTGTGTGTTTGGAGTCACATTATCAATCATTACCATTAATGGAAATGGGAGCAGTGAAATGCACCATTCCCACATCTCAATGAAGGAATCATTCATCAGTCATCCAGATTTTCTTTCTGGACTAGTTAAACTGCAAAAAAGCTCCTTTCACAAACCAACTGCTCAATTTACCATCACATAACATAGGTCAGTCAGAACACAAATATTCCAAACTAAGCTGCACATAAAATATTTGAATTAATTGAAAATTCACAAAAGCATAGAGGTCAGTTTTAGCACAGAGTAATATATTCGTTCCTCTATTGTGCACAAAATGGTTTGCATTCAATTTCTTTCTTATAAAAACCTTTAACAACAAAAATCCCAGCAAATGCAGCCATCATCTGTTTGACAGGAAGGATGTCCCAGCCTTTGATACAACCTGAAATCAATATTTAATGTTCATTTTCAACCTGCCTCTTCCTGAACTATAGCAAATTGGTAGCAGGATGCCAGGCAGAGCCCAGCAGATACTGGAGTCAAATATATGACTGCCGGACAAGTGAAGTCACAACTCATCACTTTACACTTCTCGGAAAGAGACAGGTCATCCTGTGGTCCTGACACAAACATGAATCCTCCTAACCCGAATACAGCCATCTCAAAGCACATCACCTAGTCTGCAAGCAGGTGCTCTGAAACAGATACCAAGGCTTAGAGCCACAGAGGCTGTTTACATCCCCCCCCTGACAAAACAGGCCACAGAAAAATATCTGAAGTTAAAAGGAAATGAGTCGGTGCAACAACAAAAAAGATGAGATAAAACAGCATAAAAACATTGTACTTCACACACAACAACACAGTTTGTTACCCACAGCAAAGTCGGTTCACTGTGCAGTAACACAGTCTGAATTTTTAAATATTACCCTGAGCTGTCTGTCAGAGAATTTGCACATAACTGGCACAGAGAGAAAATGTATAGCCTATGGTTTACTCATACAATAAATCTTCACGCTTGGCCTAATGCTTTTTGTCCACACCCTGATACCGGCGTGCTCAGCTGGGGGATTGGCTGCCCACACGGTGCCTTGTCTGTCAGCTGATCAGGGCCTGACTCTAGCTTAGTGCACCCTCGCTGGAAACCTCAAATGAGGTGCAGCACAAATGCATTCATCTTCATCTGAAGAGCACAGGATAAAGTGTCAGGGAGCTTTTTGTGCTTCAGAGATGGTTATAAGGATAGCCCTGAAACTAGATGTTTTCATCTCTATTTGTAGAGCCTCAAGTGCTATCACTTTCATATAATGGCTGTGCAGTGTCCATAATGAAGCTGTATTGCAGGCCTTCTTCTGACCTGTATCTAATTATAGTGCTACTGTGTACTATAGTGTTTTAGGTATGGTGAGATGTGCCATCCATGTAGACTTCAGCGGTATTAATTTCAAGCTTGCACATGTACTTTTCATTTTGAATCTGTTGTAACTTGATGGCCTCAATTTTTTCATGTTGAATTATTTATTTCTGTTGCATCACTATGATAAATCATCAGAATCATTACTGACCATGGTGAAAACACTGTGAGCCTTTGAGGCTTTGACCTGTGATAAAATTGGAGATGTTTGTTTGGTGCGTACCGGTCAATACCAAAAGGATAAAACACCTTGCTCAGATGGAGAATCCTGAATTTTTTTCTGGTCAGTGCAATTCATTAAATTGTTGCTCTGCCCATTTATCATAATCAATCAAAGGGAGGCTGAGCCAAAAGAGCAATTTAGAGCACTGCAGAGTTACACCATTGCTGAGTCTGTAATAAGTTTGAGGAAGATTACATAAGGTGATATTGAACCTTGGGGTACAGTTTGTGTCAGAATGTAATGAATCATACATTACTCGGTATCCATAGCTTACAGAACCATCAGCAGGTTAACATACAGAATAGACATTAAAAAATGATAATGAATTAGTCGGGAACATACAGTTCAAATAGATCAAGATCAAGCAGACTGATGCTGACAACAAAACGAACTTGATGGCTGCTTTTTAAGCAATGAAAACAAGAATGTTGTTGAGTCACAGAAGTGGACATTAGACTTGTATCCATTTTCCATGACTGACAATACAAAACTTTCAGTTCAGCTGAGAAGAAAAACTTTACCATGACAGTCACACTATGCTGTGGGTGCTATATAATTGGCAACTGTTTGCTCTGGGCAGACTTTGGATCCCAACACTATTGATTGTGAGTAACACCAGATGCCAGAGTTGGATGAGCGATGAGCAGTGTGAGGGATAGAACTGATGAGTGTACCACAAGGGGGTTGTTTGTCTTTTGGCCAGGGAATTGTGTCATGGCTCACAACCTTCAAAATCCATCTAGCTGTCCAACATACTACATGTTCATTAAACTGCATTAGACACGTGAACACACCATTTCAGGACACTGTTAAATGATGTCGTGCGCTGTAAGATTTTGTTTATTGAGCAAAGTCATAAAAAAATGGATGGTAGCAAATGGGTGTGATGAGGTGTATGGAGTGTATCTTATACTGATACTACAACAATGCTTTCTCATTTGTGTAAAAATCAAATAGTATTACTTTGTAAATGAGCATCAAAAAGCCACACTCTGAAGCACATACACGGATTTTCCACCCGACACTGATGCTAAATAAGCAACACTGATCATATTTGGCATATTACAAGTCAGGTCTACTGATACCACACACAGTGAATGGCCCACAATCCCAGCAGGGACATGCTGCAGCTGTTCTGCTGGTGCCTCTTAGATCAGGACTTGGGCGATGTTTTGCCCCACTTACATGCAGCAGCTTTGTGAATAAAAAAAAGCTTTACAATAAACCCTGCCTGTGCTGCAGTGGATTGCAAAACCTTCCTGTGGGTCTGAATTAGTGTTCTTGGACCTGTACCCAATCCCCGCAGCCAAACATATCTGGGAGAAGAATTTTATTTTCTGTCTAACACCAGCAGAGGGGGATGTGCTCAAGTCAGGAGGAGCATGTGGCTGTGTCAGCCTCAGATGTTTTTAAGCAGCCACACCCTGAAATGAGAGGATGCACTGACAACACCGCAGCAACATGCAGTGACATGTAATATTTATCTGAACATAAGCACAGCTACTTTTAAACACAATGAGACTAATACTGTCTCGACAGGAAATAGTCTATTTCTTCTTGTAAACATAACAGGTTAAAATAATAACACTCAGATATTACATCAACTCTGAGCGACTCCAATATTTCATGCCTGATGATAGAGATGAGCCCGGCTGGCAGTTGGAGATTTACATTTCTCCTCGCCAGTACTGTGATAGACTTTCCCAAGGGTTCTGAATTGAGGTTTTTACTTGCACTAGCTGTCACTT
The DNA here is from genome assembly GCA_032353495.1 of Ctenopoma kingsleyae. NCBI lineage: Eukaryota > Metazoa > Chordata > Actinopteri > Anabantiformes > Anabantidae > Ctenopoma > Ctenopoma kingsleyae. The sequence continues at coordinate 22,717,309 of JAUBNQ010000017.1, read as the reverse complement.
AGGAAACAAAACTACAAAACATACTGCCTCAGTAGATCCAAGTGAACAGTCTCCCTCCTGTGCAGTACAAAGTACTAATATTTAGAGATTTTTTAATGAAAGGAAAAAAAACAGGTTAAAGAAAGCCTTTCTGGAAGGCTTTGTGAAATAGTCTGAGATGAATTATGCACATCCACTGGCTTTTGATATCATCCCACAGGGCTTTTTTCTCTTTTCATTAAAGCTCTGTTTTTTCCAACTATGCCTCCTTTTTTAGAGAAAATGACTGGGCAAAATCCTTTAGTTCAAATCAGTGCAAGATTAAATAGCTTATTGTGTGTGCGTTTTCTGAGGCCGAGGTCTGTTCATTGGCTACAGCATTTAACACTAGCTTAATTAGGTTAGCCTAATTTGTTAAATTGGCACTTTGATCTTATCACAATAAAAAGACAGACAGGACCTCAAATCAGTACAATCACAGCCACACTGAAATATAATGTTTATTTGTGCAGTGCAACAAGGCTGACCAAGAGGATTTGAACGAAACACACATCTTGTAAACACACATCTATGCAGGTAGTGTGTCTCTGTCAATCTT
>JAUBNQ010000017.1:22670421-22699433 GCA_032353495.1 Ctenopoma kingsleyae | reverse complement strand
TAGAAGCAGCAAAAACAAAAATTACTGATACTGAACTGTAGAAAAACAGATAAACAATGGCAGTATGTAGGATTGCACCTGACTCTAAATGTCTGACATAATTTGGTTGATTGTTGTCTATATGCAATTATTGATAGTGGATTGTTTTTCTCCCTTTCTAAAATGTAGCATTTTAATTTTGTAACACTTAGACTAATTTGACTTAGTGATATGCCTCTATGCTCCACATAATGTCTAAGCTGATGTTTAGGCTACAAGCTGGTTGTATAAATCTAAGGTGACATTGTAATCTCAATGTGTTGCATAGCTACAACTTGAGAGACTGTGCATCATCTATTTCAGTTTGTATTTACAGTCCTCAAACCTATAGCCCTCGATTGTTTGTCTCTACTCTCTAATACGGCTCATACAAACATTTGCTGAAAGAGCGCCCCTTTGGCAGCAGGCGTGTTTAAAAATTGCATCCCTTCTACGCCAAGTACCAAAATGGCAGTCTCTTTGATTTAGTGGCTTTTAGTACCAGTGATATAAAGAATAATTCTTTCCCACATGAGCACATTTAGAGTATTTTAAAGTTTTAATTAGTGAGAGTGTGGGGGCTGAAGTGATGCTGCTCTTTCATCTATCCCCAGAAAATTCAGGCCCACGAGGTTGGCCACACTTAATGGGGATAGGAGTTGTCAGAGATGTGACTATTACATCTACTCACACCCTCCCCTTCTATTGTTTCACCTAACAAGCCTATTCAGGTGTGAAGTGAAGCCAGTCTGGAGGATACATGTGTGGTCTCCATCCAACTTTTCTCAGACTGAAAAAGTTGGATGAGTAGTGAAACATTTTGACTTAACAAGAATGACTCTACTTCCAGATACTCTCTAGGGCTGTTTCTTATGGTCATAAAATCACCCTTTTAACGTCACCCATGAAGCTTTTAGAATTGTTTTCATTATTTATTTTATTAGGTGGAAGAAACTGTGGTTTGTTCTGTGAGTTTTTGTGATGTGGTTTGTTTATGTGCTTTGGAGGTTTCCAAGATTTGAAAGCTGACTGATGAACAGCAGTCTTTTTGGAAGAATCTTTCAAAATCACACAATCCTTTTGACAGTAGCAGTCTTTGTTTTTATGGTTAGATTTTTCTGACAACATAGTGAATGAATCGTTGTTTGACAGTTTACTCCCAAGTGTCTAGAGCTTCGCAGCAGCACACGAATACACCACAGACACATTACAGAGGATTTGATTAGAACCAGAATGTATTACCCTGTGTTCCAAGTTATTTCACTTTCTCTCTCTTGTTGTTCTTTTATTTGATTTTCAAATGGTTTCTGTATGTATGTTAATCTCTTCCAGTTCGTTGGCACTATTTGGTTGTTAGGTTTTCATAAATGTTTCAAATTCTGTGTCAACTGAAACATTTTATTGAGGAACATAGTCATCTAATAAATAATGCATACACCATTGGATTTGTGCTTCAGGTTTGCAGAGGGTGCAGGAAGCTCTGGCTTCTTTGGGACTTGAACATTGAGTGACATCGTCAACATACACCTTTTAGATTGCTCAAAGAGCACCAAGCTTTTCTCAGTCTGAACATGATTGACTCATTGTTTGGTAGTACTGAAATGATGAGTCCATATCATCTCCCACCAAAGAGGACAGTATTTTGTTGGGTTTGACTGAATTAATCAACTTTCATGTCATTGTCCAATATCTACAGTATATTGGACATACAGTGTCATAGGGCTCACGCGAGGCACATTTGCTGAAAATCATTTCATTTGAGAACAGCTGAATGTTTTTGTTAAATTAACACACAGCAGTAAACAAATCATGCAACATTAGCATCACTATTCTCATGAATTATTGGTGGGGACATTTTTAAAACCACTTTTTATGCACCTTCAAAACAGTCATCCCACAGAGGACCTAAGGGTTTGCATCAGTCTCAGTAACAGATGTTTTTGCAATGTACAATATATTATGGTAGTTTCAGAGTAGGAGACACAATATTCTGAACTTGTTTGTGTCTGAGATCTGAGGATTTTTGTATTGTCCTTTACTTTTGTTGTGAAATTTGCTGATGAAGTATTTGAGCAAACTTTAGCTCGTAAATTTCTCATAAATTGTGTTTTCAACTTAATAAACATAATGTGTTCAAGGGAAGTTAGAAATTAATCCCCTTAAATCACTCTGTCGCTAAGGGCTACTTGACAACAGATCTGCTAATATGAGTGGTCCTTTCTATAAATGATTCTGTGTGTGTGATTACAATATGTACAAACGATTGACAAAGAGGTCTCAGAGGTTCAGAAAACTCAACTCTAAAGATATATATCTTTTCGTGGCTTCGATCCCAGATGATAATAATGCTAAGATATATATAATTCATCTAACACTATCACAAAACAAACTAAATTTACAACATCAAACAGCAACAAAATACATCTCCAAGGGCTGTGCTTTTGGTTCTGGCCTTGCTTGTTAATTAGTTGTGCATTGTGGCCCCTACATTTTCTAATCAAGGACACAGACTACACGGATTTCATGTAATGTGCACCTTCCAAGGTCCCGTTGTGCTCAGACAAGAATTAGCAGCAACATGAAAAGAATTCAGAAAGAGAAATACATTTCTGTTTAACTATGTTACTGTGGTGTCACTCCATAGTAAGCTAGTTCAGATTGTTTTCATGCTGATTAAACACATTTGTGAGGGAAATCAGCTTTCATTTAAATATTATTCTAATTAGCATTGTGTTGATCAGTGGTACAATCATTTAATCGAGAGCTAAGGCCCTAATTCATTCAAGCACAGAACCAAAGATGACAACTTTGTAGATGCTTTTCTATTAACAGCATATTTACAGTGAGTGTACCAATCCACATTTCCATTTTTAATTGATATTCAAGACAAACTGGATTTAAGCACTATGCATGTGATTCTTTCCGGCTAGACTTCCATATAATTAATTCAGAAATATTTCTAAATGTAAATGTGGTAGTCTTTTGTAATGCTTCTGTTTTCTTATTTCAAGTATGATTGCTTTCTTCTCTTCCATGGATAATAATCACAAGCTTGTGGTGCATAAGAAGCAATGGTTTTACCATCAAACTTTAGTTTCTACTGTACTGGCATAAAATAAATAATATGCCATAATACTATAACAGAATTAACAAAGCAGACAAGCATCTAGTCTGTGAAGGATGTGGTATGACCTCGCTCCTGGCAATCTACAAAACTCTTTGACAATTAAAAAATAGGTGAGAAAAAAATGAGTGGGATCAGCACAGATTCAGCACTATTGATTTCTATGTGTGTTTACCCGTGTGGAGGACTTGGGCGGGAACATGGTTAGAGCTTGAGGCAGTAAATCCAGAGCAGGTCAAGGTTTAGTGGATGCTTGAATAAGCCAAAAGACCTTTCTCCAAAAGACTGAGATTTAATGAGTTCCTAAGTGCACCCACTAAATGTGGAGGTCGCCTCTCATCACTATAGCAACATTTTGCTTTATTTCATTGTATGCTCACATTTAAAAATATTATTTTGTTTGATGCAACAGAGATGTTAGAGATACTGTACAGAAACCACCTTCATTTGCAAATAGAGAATCAATTCTATCATCCAGTGTGTGTGTGTATGTGTTCTTATAGTTCAACTCAGACACAATATTGTTGACACACATTATCCGCCTTGTTCATTTATTGCATGTATTTATTTCATATGTGCTTCTCGCTAAGACCAGTTACCTAAGACAAACAATCTGCCACGAACACAAGAACTACATCTACGCAGGCCTACTGTATATTCATGCAGCCACACACTCATGTCAGTCATTAATCATGAAATCATTGTTTAAATGTTGAATATTTGGATGGTTTTGACACAGTTGAGCTCATTAAGCTAGGTTAGTTTTAACCTGATTGAGCAAGATTTGCTGCTTGCTGTGCAAAATCTACATATGAAATATGTCCAGTGTTAGACGTTAGAAGACGTTTATTTTATATTTCCATACACCATAAAATGCTCACACATGACTAGTTTCAAATATAATCATTCCTTAAACACACTTCTTCCCTTGAATGAAAAATATAATTGGATTTATTTTCTATATATAAAACTGTATTTTCCTGAGGTTAATCACATATGAATTTATAGTGTTTTGTGCCATGCACCGACCTTTAAAGAAATACATTTAGTTATGCATGCATGTGTGTGTTTATTTCAGTTATTGTTACACTCTCACCACTCACCTCAAACTCTGCCTCTATAACTGATTCCTTACAATCCAAACTTCTTCTTGATTACTTGACAGATCCAGAGGCAGAAAATGTTAGGAATGTCTCCTCAATACTGAGTTACACCATAGTTGCACCATCTGTCTCTCAGTATGTCAAGGTGTTAAAGTTCCCCAGCCTGCCTCCCATCTCCCATCTACTTCTTCCTTTCACGATTGAAGTGCATTTAATAGCAGATATAAACAGTGCATAGTGTCGATTTAGATACGTGTCACCTTGTCATTATGTTCATGGACAGGTGACCTTGAACAGGCACGTAGCTCTTAATTAGCTTTGAGTTGTCTGTGTGCACCAGTTTCAGTGCACATTACAAAGAAGAGTCCATTGAGTGTAATTATTTGAGTTTTAAATGGTAATGAAAGTATTAAACAATACAGCCCAACTGTTTGCCAAATGAGTCATTTGTCTGGTATATCAGGGTCAGGTGTGTTGCTGGCAGAGAAAACAGGCTGCAGCTTTAACCCTACAGTATGTGTAGTGGCCATTGGAACATAATTTCGAAAATGCTGTTTCCAGTAAGCTTTAGGACAGCACAAAAACCACACACACACAGGCACACAAAAAAATACCATCCAGCGAGATAGAACCAGCATGATTTATTTTCCCTCTGTGAAATGTAGTAGCAGATCACACTGCTACACTGAACGCACAAATATGAAATTACAAAAAAAGCAAGAGCAGGAATTTTCTAAGTTGTACTTTGAGGCTTTTTTAAGGTTTTGCGTACTCCATTTCCATATTCGTAAAGGCATGCATGTCATTTATCAACTCTACTAGGCTGGTCAGTGAGCTGCTGTAAGACCCTACGTATAAATAGAAACTAATCTGTAACCTCATCTGAGAGGTGTGTAGCGGAGCAGAGCAGTGCCCCGTGGCAGGTGTTGGGCTGACATGATATGGCGAGGATGTGTTGTATTTGAGCATGTCCGATTGTGTTGGAGCTGTCATCACCTGCTCTGCCTGAGCTGGTAGCTTTCCTCAGGCCAGTGTGCCAGGTCACCGTTGCAGTGTTTTCTTCATTTGTGAGATAGCTGGGAGATGTTTTTGGTGTGACTGTACTTTTTTGGCTGCTAATATATGAAGGTACATTTGTCTTGTGACAATCCATCCATTTGGCTTTTTTCCAAACAGTAGGAAACTGTTGGGAGTGGAGCCAAAGGAACAGATGTGGTTCAGTATATAAATGTCCCCACCCCCCACTACAAACACACAAGAGGGGTGTGTCATAAATAAGTATGGTTAAAATTCAGTTTAGAACTGAAAACCAGATGCCTGAACAGTTTATCTTCCATTTCGGTCCTAATTTGTGTTTGTTGGTGTGTATTCCCCCACTGATTCGTCTCTCATTCACAGAAAAGCTGCTGAATGTGTTTTACTGTATGAATCAGTTTTACATCTGCAGCAGCTGATTTGTTTCAAAATAAGACTACTTTCATCTCAGAGTGTGAAGGATAAAATCTGTGCACAAAGTGTAAATTTCTGTACCTTGTTATAACATTAATGCATCATAAATTAAGAACTCTGACAACCATTTCAGTCCACTGGCACCTTTACAGGTTATTGCCTCACATTTGCATAAAGAATGTATTCAGCTTATTGTTTGTATACATACAGTACTACCCTCTTTAGTCATTTTCTTTAAGTAAGCGACAGCGTGAGCAAAGTTGACTGTCTACACTGATTGCTAGGGCTCATCACAGTAGTGAAGCAAATGCAATAAGCAGAGCTTTGAACAGGATCCTATACCAGCTCCAATTCTACCCTTATCAAGTTCCAGTGCAAGTTATCATTAATTTATGAAACAGGCTTGGCAACCAGTCCCTTTTCTTTTTGTTTACTAGCCAACACTGTTCACTTTCACTAACACACTGGAGGGACCAGACATGAATGCTGTTAAAGAGAAATATTCCAGTAAATTTTCTAGGACATCTGAAATGCATTTATACAGCTTTGGACTTTAATATCTGATTAAAAGGATGCAAACAACTTTAAGGAGATATAGAATAATGGTTCCATAATATAACCATAGTTGTAAAATAAGAGGTGGAGCTCAGTAATAGGATCGCCCTTGCAAAACAGTTGATGTTAATTTTGGTACTTACTTTACTTTTAGTCAAGTTCACTTATTTTATCTTTGCTAGTTCTTGTCTACCTCTCAGTGTCGAATAGTATGGTCCATAAATCTGTTTCTTCGAAGAACTGGCAGGGTTTACAGAGAGAGAGAGAGAGAGAGAGAGAGAGAGAGAGAGAGAGAGAGAGAGAGAGAAGATTTCATCTTCTGAACAAAATGTATTTTGGGTATTTTTTATTGCTGTTTTACAAATCAGTAACTCCTGTCAGTGTGTTGATTGTGCTCCATTTATGGTTCTTCCCGTTTCCTTATTTCTATTTCTATTCTATCTTATTCTATTTATTTTCTATTTCCTTATTTGCATAGTTTTAATGCTAATGTGTGAATCACATTTTAAATTGTCATAATAGTGGAAGTAGGCAAATACCTGAAATGCCCACAGTGTTCTCACAGTAAGCAGGATTGGGTTGCAGTCTCAGTTTAACAGTACAAAAGGGAGCTACTGAACGACCAACCACTCGCTTGAGGGCAGGAAAACAAGGACACTCTTTTGAAATCACTAAAATCAACACTGACATGAAGGCATGCTTTTCACACTTTGCTGACTCTGTGCTCCATTGCTATTCCTTGCACTGGAATAACAATACATAATTCAGACACTTTTAAAAATATCTCAGATAGCCAGAAACAAAAGTCGGGTGTTTACATGACCCCAATACCTTGTACAAAAATTAGGTGACAAAGCTGTGGAGTGAGATATGAAAAAATGAAAATGGAAGGGGTGAAAACTTAGGATGATTTCTGGTGATATGGTTATAATCTGTGGGTAGGCATGTGACAGTATGAATGACACACGAATGTAAAAGGTCAAACTTTGTTAAGAAAACAGATTGAAAGGGTAGCATCCTTCAGCTTCCCTTCAGTGACTCTAAAAGTGTAGGATGGAAAAGGGAGTCAACAGTATTTCAATCATTTCATTCTTTCATTTTAGCATACATTCAACATCCCCTGAGTAGCTCTAACAGAGGCTGTGATTGTTAATGTACAGATCAGTGTGAAACTGTACAACCAGAAGTGACGTTGTACTTTTCTGGGATTAAAGGACAAGATGGTGATACAACAGGTACTGGCTTTATACCAGCTCAGCTCCAAATCCCACTACAGAGTATTAGGGCTTTAATTCAGTGGATAGCAGTACACTTTTTAATCTACTGATTAAAAATAAAGTTTTATCAAAGTAGTCTACATAAAAGGATAAAGAGGCAGCCAACAAGAACAGCCTCCTGGTTACCACCTGAGTTGGCATTAAATGGTATTATTATATTCCCACGGATAAGTTGATTATATAAACACATAAAGACACATTTTGCATATTACACAGGCTTTTTTGTTCTCTTTTCTTCGTTTTCTCTCCATCATCTTTGTTATCTTTGTTGCCCAGACTACTAAGATTAGAGAAAGGGTAGACAATGTGAAATTGCTCCTCACTACGGGATAAAACTCGACATTTAACTAACGCTACAGAGCACCGAGGGTACATGCTTATAACGGAACAATAACAAAAATGATTATGAACCTGTGCACATTTCACTTCCATCGTCATACAGGAAACTTTTATGGAGAACATGTACAACATATATGTAATATTTGTATTTTAGCCTTTATTAAAGCCACATTTCCATTCTGCAGGAAAGATGTATTGTGCTGTGAAGTGACAGATGCTTCCATCCTGTGAAATGCACTTTTGAGTTCAGTCATAGTGTGAAGAGAAACAGAAATATAATAAATAAATAAATTAAATAAAAAGCATCTTTCTTCTCACCTGTGCTTGAGATATTGGGATGCCTCTTTGTAATAATAATGCTTATGCACTCAGAAATCTATTCCAGCATCTTACAGTGGCACTTTCTCTCCAGTGTGTATTTTCCCCTGCATCGATTCCCTTAAGAATGACCTAAAGGACATTCATATGGAAATGTTGTCGATAAAATGCTGATCAAATGGTTTTCATGGTGAGTCTAATGGTTTGGCAGCTCCATGACTAGTTTAATCTCCAGGAATGTTAATGCTATGATGATGTTGTTCACTTTGATATGGGTTCCACTGCCATGCCAGTCAGATCAATGGCTGTCCAAGTGTAAAGTGTTATTTTCATTTTAATGTTATTCTACAATGGCAGCCGCTGACAGCTTTTATACTGCGGCACAAGTTTTGTGGAAGCTAATGGCTAATAACTCTAATACTCATACCCAATTCTGTTGCACAAATTGCTTCACCAATTATAGATTTAATAATAAGAAGAGAGATTCCTATAACCTAAAGTAACCCTTATGAAAAGAAAGACTCTCACTGAGTATAAGTGTTACTTCTGAAGCATGAAATTGTGTATCTAAAAAAGTAATTGTCCCACAAGCTCTTTTAGACAGTATTTCAATTAGCTAAGCCATTCCTATTCTGAGCGGAGAAATGCTGTAAATGCAATGTGTCAGTAAATCCTGGCGAACCTGCTGTGGTGACATCTGTAGTAATTAAAGTCAAGTAAAGTTTGCCAGTAAAATGTATTTTTATATGCAACATAAGAAGGTATCTATCCTTTCCTTTTCATTTGTTACTTTTAAAATACAAAAACAAATATACACATCCACACTTGTTTTCTTTTGTGCTTTTTTATTTTTGCACCATCCTCCTTCATGTTTGCTTTTTGATTAATTTTGTGTCATTCCTTCATCAGTTATGTGGTGAGACATTGTTTTAAGCCCCTCAGGATCTACAGCTCACCTGGATATTTGTACCTCATGCCATTTTTCATCATGTTATCATCCATATCAACAAGCTGACATAAAAAAAAAATCTTGACAGGAATCAATGTATATTGAAGCATCACAGCATGAAATATGACACATTTATTATTTAACATTAATTTACAGCTTATTTATAACTTTATGTTTTAGCACATGGTGAAAGTGAAATTCTCGATATCACTGAAACACAGTTTTATCTTATGCAACAACATGCTTGGGTAGTCAAACTAATTTACATATTAATGTGAAGACAGATGTCACACGGTCTTTCTACTGTATGAACAGAGCCCAGACTTGGTCTGTGCTCATGCCAGTCCAACTGGACTGGTGTTTACCATACTGTAGCCTTGTAAACAGAACACAGATGTATTTATTTAGAGGAATTAGGTGTTATCCCATCTCATGTTTAATTTCTGAACAGCTTTTTCATCAGACTTCAAACTAAAATGTTCTGTTTCAATAATTTGCATATTCTGTCTTATTTTGTCCTCCTCTGTGTCTGTAACCTGCATTGAACTATTTCTGGTGAGAACTGAAACCAGACAATGTGCGCAGACCTGATGCTGATCTAAACACTGTGATCAAATTCAGAATCATACGGTTCTCATAGGGTTTTGGTTTTTTTTGCAAATCAGGAACTACTGCTGTGATCTGAAACACAGAACAGACTGAACAATGATTTTTATTACAAGTAGACATGCAGTTATTACAATCAATTCAGAGTGGTACTATTTACCAGTGATGGTAAATAGTGATGGTAAAGGTGTGGTGGTCCCTATGTACACATACACATTATACTGAATTATTATTACTGATGCATGAAAGTGGTAGCACTGGCATTTTATTGCTCTACTTGGTTGAGGTGTAGTTTATCATAACTATACTTATACACTTTTGAATAGTTTAATCAACATTAATGCATTGTACAGTATTTAAGAAATAAGAGATACTCAAGTAGAGTAGAAGTACCCAAGCTTGTATTTTGCCTTGAAATTTTGATACAGAACAATATGTGTCTAACAATTGCTCATTCAGCTTTTGTCTATTTCTCAATTCCCCCTCCTCCCCCCATCCCATTTTTTGATTTTTCCACAGAACTTACTACATCGGTGTCTGACTGTGCCACATCATGCTGTGGATGAAGTGGAAGATGGTGGTGGACTCCCTGCGTGGACGGAGAAGGAGGCTGCCCTGTTCCCTCTGGTTCCTTCTGCTGTTCGCTGCTGGAGGTCTGGTTCTCTTTATCCACCAGCAAGATCTATCAGAGATGGTCCAGCAACCAGGGCCAGGTTAGGCACTATGTATTTTGTATGGGTTTTTGAAGGATGATACTTGTACTGATGCTTTCCCAAATATCACAGATGTTTTGTTCTATTATTAATGTTGTGAACTCAGGATAGTTTTTTAGTGTTCCTCAGCACATTCTCAGCAGAGTAGAAAAGTGCTTAAAAAAGCTCACCCCCAACCAATTAAGAAAAAAAGATTAATAGCATCTCTGAAGCACTTCCTAAGAAGGGAAGAGTCTTTTAAAGGCTAGTACTCGTCCTCTCAGACCACTATTGGACAGCCTTGTGTTCTTTATTCAGTCTCAAGGCTGCTTTTTATTCCTTTAGTGAACAAAGCCCTATCTATTTATGTTCTGATGGTGTGGTGTGGACATACAGTAGCCTTATTATTATTTTTGCAGAATAATTTTGCAGAATAAAAAATCAAAACGGTAATAAACACAAACATAGTGATTTAAAAAATACAATCACACAGAAAGAGCTTGACTAATAAGTACAAAGAAGTCTGCACACACACAGACACACAATAACATAAACACATAAACAGGTGAGCTAGAGCATGTAAAAACTGTTTGCACATACAACCACATACAAGAAGAAGTGTAGAAGCAAGCACTCACATTAATATATATACCTGCATAAAAACTATCATATTACATATGTAATGCACAAGTGTGTCCTACATGTGTACACTTCCCTTTTCATGCCATCTTGGTGGCCTCGTGGTCAGAGTTTTCACTGTGATAGCTGGAAGCCGTACATTCAATTTCCAAATGAGTCAAAACCCTTGTCCTTATAAAAGCAACCCAATGTGCTTCTGCTTGGAACTCAGCATTAAGGAGATTGGGGTTTAAGCAGCCGTGATGGACGAGTGTCCTGAGCGTGTAAAACTAAGCTGCTTCATCTCACAAACAAGATCAGCTGCTTGCTTATGCTCCTTTTTGGCTTGTACTACACTTTCCACCTAAATGAGAGCACTACATTGCTGCTTTCCTCTGCTGAATTTGAAGTCAGATGTTTTTTATTGCACATTTGAGGATTATTTTATATACTTGTATATATACTTGATCATGTCTTGACCCATAATGCAGCTCACACGAAATGTTGTTAGTGTTTTTATCTGTGAAAAATCAGTGAGCTGTAATGAGTCGATGTCAAAGAAGAAGATTCAGAGTAGCTGCAATTCGCTGAGTATTTCCACTATCGTGTGTCAACAGCACTGTGAATCATTATGAATATTAGAGCAGTGTCACACTCCACAGCAATAAGAGCCATTTAGCCAGAGTGGAATCTCTCCAACCCTCTAATATTCCCCTGATTGTCAGATGCTTTCAGGCACGGTGTCAGGTGAAAAAAAGGCCATTCACAATGATGCAACCATGTAGCACACACTCAGAAGCACACATGCAAGAAAGACAAATATATACACCGTGACAGCCAGTATTTCATATTCATGACAAATATCAGACCAAGACCAACACGAACACGGTTCATGCATTTCATGATTACACTAAATTGATAGTTTTCATTTGTGCAATTTTCATGTGCAATAACCAGATGAATGTGCAGAGCCTTTACTGCATATGAGTGGACTGTGGTGGGGCAACAATTTTCAATTAAAGCACTGGTCAGTGTTGACAGTGTCAGGGCAGGCATTTAATTTTAACCTGAAATCTAGTTTTGCTTCACTTGTCTGCTTGATGGAATAGTGTTTTGATTTCCCCCAAAATAATTTGCTTGCATCTGACATTTGACATCTGATCATTTAACAGACATCAAGTTTGTACACGTGTGTTGTGTGTTATGTTTAACTAATGAAATGCCTGCTAGTGTTTCTTAGCCGCTGTAATATTTTTAAGTATTTATCTGATCTAATTCACACCTAACTTGAGAATATTTAGTTACTAACCAAAACAGTTTTAATATATAACCTCATCCTCTGGGTTATTATTGACAACGTTAAGCTGCAGTTTGTCTAAATAAACTGCAGCTGATCCTCACACTTCTGGGCAGTTGCATTGGTCTCCGGAGATGGTTGTAATATCCATGGAAGTGCATTAAAATGGTACTGATCATGATAGTATTAATTTTAGATGTCATATTAGTCATTATTAATTTGAACTGTTTCATAAAGAATGTACAATATTTAAGAAAACCACAGGTAACCTTACATTTTAGTCTTAGTCTTTAGTCATAGACAGGACAATAATTCAAAAATTGATGATAGTGAATAATGTTTTAATTAATTTTAATACTTATGCAACCCTTATTTAATAGTTTCATATTTCATTTTAATTTTTTATTTCATTCCAAGATTTGTTCAACTGATGTGATAAGGCCATAGCGTGGGCTACAGTAATGCAATACACTATCAGAGAAAGGGGGTTTTAAATATTTAGTCTGAGACTTGTACAGACTCCATCAGCACAGGTCTGATGCGTCTATGTATTGCACCGACAGTGCTACAGCCACACTTCTCTTGGTTGAGAGAAGGTCTCCAAGCAAACAAGTCATACAAACTGTCTACACCGTCCCCTGATGCATAAATAAGCAAATTAAGAAATTATTGCGTTTACATGAACCTAAGTAACAAGGTTACCCTGAGAAATCAATAACGGAGGTAAACACTGTTTCCTATCAAGTCATGAGACTGTTCTCATAAAACTGATTGGATATTGAATGGGTTTTATGGTCGGTTTTGGCACATTTCTGATTGAAGGAATTAGACTATATTGCATCTACCACTTGTTAGAACTGCCCCCATCATGTTTTTTGGAATCCCAATAGAACAAGAAAACTGTGAGCTTAATCCCGTCATCAGCCTTGGAGCTGCCAACTCTCCCAATTTCACTCCTTCAGCTACAGTGGTAACAACTATTCATGTCACCTTGCGGGTAAAAGTCAGCTCAGCTGTGTGTAAAAGAGCTTACTGCTATCACAAAGTGTGAACACATGCAGTATTGCATACAGTCCTCTATTTCTCTTCTGTGCAGCAGTGAACTTTTATTCACAGAGGGTCATGGACATGTCCTCTGGAGGAAACGTCTCCTACACGCCTCACCATGTGACAACCTGTAATTGGTTGAAATAACACACAAACTGACACATCCTACATGTCAGGCTACAGCACTATCTGATCTAAATAATAATAATCTTTTTTAACTTTATGTGTCACCTGTTCTGGGAAAACATGTCAGTGGTTAGTAGTTTTTCATTCCAGATGCTGTTTGGAATGAGATGCTGCACTGAATGCCATCAGCACGTTTTTCATCCATTATTACCTTTTTACATTATTACCTTATTACCTACCTATTACTTGATTTAGTTAAAAACTACTTCATGTATGAACAGAAACATTTACTTATGTTGCACTTCTTCTCTCAAAGTTATTTTAAACCTGTTTTTAGAATCTGAAAATAGTTTTAGTTTCATGTTGATCAAAATCCAGTTTAGTCACGTTAACTGACTCATGTTTTTGAGTATACTAAATTATACATAATTGTGAATGGGTACAAAAGTTGGAGCTACAATAGCACCACTGTGTACTTAATGTATCACTGACACATAATTAGTTCACCAGTGTAGTAAATTCAGCAACTTAGATTAATCGTGAATTAAAACTTGTGTAATAATACATGTTCTTCATGACAGTAATATTAGTAGCATATTAATATGGCAGTATTACTAATAGTTTGATGGCACAGATTTGTGTAGTGTACCTAAAAGGAACAGACTACTAAATTATATACTTGGCAGGCTTAGCCACTTGTAGTCAGCTAAACTAAATTATTAATTTTATTCTGTATTTGCATAAAGCAGTAACTGACACAGTTTAATCATCAGTCCTGAAGTGGCACTAACAGAGAGACAAAGTCACACAGCAGTCAGAGTAATCAGGACTCTTCTGGAACAATAAAGACAGGTGACATTATTTTTTGAATCACTATGTCACCTTGTCAATAGAAGTGTCAGATTGCTTACTGTCTTGCTGCTGTATTTTTTTGGTACTGGTATTTGGTATTTTTTGTTGATGAAAGCATAAACCACCACCAAATGGTGTATTTTAATCTGAAGGACTTTTAAAATCTCTTACCAACATCTTACTCTAATAAATGTTTTGTCCCAATGTCTGAGCTTCTTAATAACTAAACTTGAACCAAAGCAGTGATAGATTAAAAGTTAATGTTTTGCCATAAATTCTACCTTAACAAAGGGAGAGACTTTGTCAGTGTTGTTATTACTGAGGTTGTTAGTGGTTGTGTTTAAATCAACAGCATTTAGTACACATGAGAAGCAGGGTGACATGACTGACACATACATTTTGGTATACAACACAAATTGACAGGGGACATAAAAAAGCACTTATTGTTATTCATGCAAATGTATTATTGTGTGACAGTATATTGCCAAATATTAAGCTAAGCTTGGAGAGAAGTGTGCATCTTTATAACTATAGCTTTATAATGATAGTTATTTAGTCACTTTGGCGACATTGTTGTTTATAATATAAAATATATGTGATCATGAAAGCTGATTTAAAGAAGAATCAAAACCTTCATTCTATCATAAACAATAAAAGACTGAATACATATAAGTTTACTACACAATACGTTTAATTGTGATTTACTGGACTAATTAGATTGTCAAGAATGGCAAAGCAGGTTTTTCACCAACTTCTTTTTTGAAAAGCATGAATGAATGATGGCAATGGCCAATAAGTAGAGACAGTACATGTAAGGACAAAACACTAAAATAGTAGGAGAGAGCTTGTTTATTGTGTAGGTTCAGTGTATGTTGCCTGTTTTCGTAGCCTGTTTAATTCTGATCTACGGTCAACTACACAATACAGTCTTTCAGTACAATAAATATGGTCAAACTAGAAGTAGACTATTCAGTACTTGTTGTGTGTTTCCCAAATGCAATGAATGCTGAAAATGGAAGGGAGAGTGGCACCTCTCTCTTTTTGTTACTAGTGACTTTTTAGATACATTTTGCAGTCTTAGCACATCCTTTTATCTAGCTTGCTATTTCACTACTTGAATATTAGTAAGAATTGTAGTTTACTAAATCATGTATGAGAGACTGTGCTGTATACAGCACACAGCGGCTACACAGTCTCCCACCCCCCCTCACTAAAGCACAATGAGCAAGCAGTATCTTTGCCTTAAGCAATGGTGCTTCACCCTAGCAGAAGCTCATATCTAATAGAGCCGAGTTATAATACATTGGGTGTCAGCTTTTATCTGCCTCCCCCTCCTTCTCCACCTCTTTATTTGGCTCACAGTGCGCTTGAGAGCTTTGTATCCCATCATTTAGATGGCCTGCACAATGGTAGCTAAGAAAACTGCAGTTTAACTGGCAACAGTTTCTCCCTGATCTGGCTGAAGTAATTGTTTAAGGACAATTGGAGAAACAGCAGTCAGTTTCTCAGGGAGAAGAGACACCTGAAGAGCTAGCAGTTCAGATAAATTGTCTACACAAATTTACACCTCTGGGTATTTTTCAGTTGAGTGTGGCAGTGAGGACCAGCATCTCTAGTGAGGGAAAGGTTGACCTGAGTGTCATTTCACACAGCCCAGCACAGAGCAACCCATAGATGGAGAAGAAGGGAAAAAGTAGTTGCCCCATCTCAGTGCGTCAGTGAAAATAGGTTTACTAGCAAGCGAGTGCCTGGATCTTGGTGTAGGTGATAATAACATGGCATTTGTCAAGTGCTTTTAACAAAAGTGGTCTACATTGCCCTAAGTGCATGTAGTTTAGCTGTTCTGGCCTCAGGTGATGGTGCCTCTGTGGGTGGATCTGTGCTTACACTATACTACAAAATATAGTCTTCTTTTACTTAATTTCTTAATGCATGGATGCATATGTAAATTAATAACACAGACTTGACAGCAACAGCTTGCTGAAACATGAGGTGTATGGCTTTCTGTTGGAATTCTTAAATAAATATGCCATATACTGGTATTTGCAGTATATTGCATGTTTTTTTTTGTTTTTTTTTGCCAGCTTATTATGCTGCTGTTATATGTACTCCGATCAGCTATAAATGAGACAGGCAGAAATATCAGAATCAGGTAATCCCCGGCCCCTTCTGGCCATATGTCAAACTATTTTTGGGCAAAACACTGAACCCCAAATTGTTCTAGCATAGAGTTGGTGGGGGTAAAGTGGTCAAGATAAACAGCATTTTTAGATGCAGCAAGATTTGTGCCTTTTACTGTGATTATGTCAAGCATACACTGAAATATGCTTTTCTACATGCAGGCCATTTAGATTATGGTCAGTTTAAAGAATAAATAAGACTGACTGTATTGGGCCATTCCACATCCTTTGTGCCTCTATCTTTGTCTATATGGACGAACTGGGTATATTGTTTCATGCTCTAAGGTAAAATTTGATCTCTCCATCAGAGGTCCAGTAATCCCTTAAGCCTTGTCTGTTTGCAAAGTCCAATTTAGCTGTCTCTTAATGTAATTAAATTCTGCTGATGACCCTTGGAGCAGTGGAACTGCATCGCATTTGAATACAAATCCTCCACGAGATGTTTGTGGAAAAAGATGAATGTTATTTTACCCTGATTTTCCATTCTTTCATTTATGTGTGCAAAGCTCCTCCAACAAAGCATGTTTGTGTTGTGCTGGCACGATCCCCTCCATTCCTCCCAGAGCAGGAAGATCATTGGAAAGCAATACTTGGCAAAGCCAACTTCATCACAGTGATTTATACAATCTTAAGTACAATATGCCCTCAGAAAACAAAAGGTATTCTGTCTCTTGAGCACAAGTACATCAACATACGTTGATTGAAATGTTAAACCAGTGCAATCTAAGCTTTGCCATCCTGCACAGTGTTGTGATAACATGACATCTGGCATGGGGCATGTGTATCCCAGCAACTGAAGTATAGCAGCCGCTGTTCCAAATTCAGCTCTGCCTCCCCCTGTGTGCCTCAGGGAGCAGAGGAAACCATACTAGGCGCCCCTGTGATACCCAGAAAAGAAATAAAAGGAAAACAGGCCATTTGTAATGCATGGGTATCGGGTGCCTGCATCACACTCTTTGTAGCCTCTTCCAGACCTGCACTATGTCAATTGGATTTAAAATGAAGCTGCTCAGAGGCAACTGCAAGGTCATGTGGTTTTCCATTAACATTAATGCCTGGGGTTACGCCATGGGGGCCTTGCATCATAATCTGTTTTCCCTGCCATCTGATTGTACTGGCCAGTGGCTTTTACCGTATAAGGCAGTCTGTATAAACAGATTTTATTTTTCACATTCCTGTTCCAGTAGAGGTCAACGCAAACAAAAATACTGTATCTAAATTTGTAAACTCCTGAAAAAAGTTACTGTCACTGTGTAAAATCTACATATAAACAGAATACAATAATTTCTCTTCAGTCCCCAGACATTTACAGATTGTTGTTAAAAGTAGGGGGGATGCTTTTCTCAGTTTAAATGTTTTCTGTGTTTCACTATTTTTCGCCATTACAAATGCTGTTTGTATGTTATCCAAACCATAAAATATGAAACACAGAGACAATGGTAAGCATAGATTGTGATAGACACATTAACAGAGAGAAAGAGAGGGGCGGGGTGATGACTGAAACACAGCAGAAAAAGAAAAATATATGCTGTGATCTTTCTTTCAACTCAGAGAGTTGAAGATGAATCTTTTGAGGCACTGACAAGCAGACAGGATTAGGGCCCCTACTGAGCAGCAGAGCATGGCTTGGTTGCCCTTTTCCATAATGCCATGCTGGGTAACATTAAAAACTCCAAAGGAAATAAAACGCAACAAGGCTAGAGCACCAGGTTGAGCCAACAGCGAAGGTGATTTTTGAAAATGTCTTTGAAGGCTGTAATCACAAGATGCTGCCTCTCAACGCTGTCACTATGTCACAGCTGAGGCTCAAAACAGAGTGAACAGAGAATGGTTCATCATTAATAGTCTTAAAATGTTAGATGTAACCATAAACAAAAGGCGAGTTCACACTGAGATTCTTGCTCAGTGTTTTTGATGTCTGACCGCATCTATTTTAGCAATATAAACTAACAGTGGTTTCAAAAAGACATCTGCAAAGATGTCACATCTACATTTGTGCCTTTTCAGCCTCTCAAACCTGTATTGAACATGTATTGATTACAGTGTGTGCTTTGAGCTCAGACCGGCCAGAAGCACCAAATGTCAACTGAGACACCCTTGGCAGGATGCCTGTCCTGAACAATGCATGTGCTGAAACCATGTTACTCTGTAATTATTATGAACAGGTCGGCCTCAGCAGTACACAGCCATGCCGAGACTGATGAAACTCAGCATTTGGCCTCTTGCTCTTTATGGCATTGTCCTTGTTGGCAGTATTCTGAGTTGTTCAGCTATCTGTCCAAATACTGGATTCTCTGGGACCAAGATGCCTCCCTGTGGGAGCACCAGTTAATCAGGACTGGACTGGTTATCAAAAACTGCTTTATAGCAGCAACATAACTGACTAATATAGAGCCAAGACTGACATGCCTACTCTGAATCCAACAATCTGAGAGAAAACTCCTTATTTTTATTTCTTTGACTTTGATTTCTTTGACTGGCCAGTTTCAGAGAGAGTGTAACATAATTTAATTGGTAAGCAAATTAAAAACTTTTTATTCAGTAAGATTTAAATGATAGTCACTGCATCAGTGAATCAAGCAATACACTGCACGGCCTTGGTTAAATTGATGCTGTATGAACTCTACATGTGTAATCACTGGTGCCTGTTTTCAAATATACACGTTATTATCCAGTAAAAATGAATACGTTTTAGTAGGTTGTATGCCTGCTGACATTTGAACATTGAAACAAACAAACGCTATCTAAGTGATAGTAACTTAAGTATAGATTTTTAATATATTTTTGCATTGGTTATACAATTCTAGTCAGTAAGAGGAAGTTCACTGCTGCTGCAACACTGGGAGGTTTGTGGCAGTGGGTAGAGCAGTCATCTTCAAACCCAAGGGTGAGCGTTTCGATTCTCAGTCCTGGCAGGCTACATATCAAGGTGTCCTTGGGCAAGACACTGAAAACCAGTACTAGTGCACTAAACAATTTCCTCAAGGGGATTAATAAAGTATCAGTTATTAATATTATGTAGCCGTGATGTCATCTCCTGTGTCACATTTTCACCAGATGCTTCTTTTCACCTGTTGAGATGCTTATTTTTCTTTTATTTCTATTTAATTCTTAACACAGCAGCATAGAGAGTTATCACTCCATTTTCTCTGCCTTTCTGTGTCAGCCTGCTGTCACCAGCATATACATGCAGGATGAGGTGTGATAAACCTTTGATAGCAGACAGTTGTTTAAAAGTATCAATGGGAAATAGACATCCTAAATTGAATTGAATCTTCAGACAAAAGATACAGTTTCTGATCTCTGACTGTAGTGAGTAGGAACACAGAGACGTGATTAGGTACATTAAACACACAGGTGCCTAAACAAACCAAATCTTCTAAAGGTCAAAATGTTGATAAGTATATTTCAGCTTTCCTTAAAGGTGGTGGGGATAACATGTCTGTATGACAGAATTAAACTCTGTTCTAATGTCCCTGCCCCTGTATGAGTCTGTTCATATCAACCATAATGTTCCTGTCAGAAAGCTTGTCTTCACTTCTGCAAATGCATCAAAAAAACATAAAGCCTTGTCTTAAGTATTCCCACCCAAAAAAAAAAAGCTTGTAAGTTTTTGCTTTATAGCCATCTTCCAATATGCTAGAGAGGCTGCGAACACCAGAGACAGGAAGAGACATACAAAGAGAGAGTGGGAGGAGAGAGGGAGGTTATATAACCACAGTTTTCACCAAGGAGATATCTTTGTGGCTTCAAAAGCAAAGCTGTAATAATAAATGCCATTGTTCAAGGTTGCTCAAGTTGTCATCTGCTCAGCAAGATAAACTTATACAAGATAGGTGTCAGCAGCCGGTAAATCAAAACAACAAAACAGTTTATGTTGTCATTCTTCTAAACAGGTCAATTAATATCTGTAAGGTATAAGTGAGTCCTAACAATAATGACGAAAAATCAAGGCATAAATCTGTTATTAAAAAATACCTGCTTCTCCACTCTCGTGAACTCCCTATAATATAATAATGAGTATTATCAATCCCTATCTGCACCTTTGTATGTGCAAATTCATTTAATTCTCTGTTCATAGGCAACTGGCTTTCAGATTTCTGCAGCAAAATCAGAGCCACAAAAATAAAGTTTGTCCAGTGTACCATGAATAGACTGTAGTGAGGCTTGTACAAAAGGCAGCTGGTCATCCAGCTGCCATATCAAGGTCAAACTGTAACATGAGAAACTTAATGTTTTCTTGTGGAAACTTGGCATCTGGGATCTGCCAGTTCTGGTAAAACATCTAGTCTCCACTCCCCTCTGTATAGCTTGTTTCTTAGTAGCATCATGTTTTTGCAGTAACTTCAACAAAGAAAAGATTTTCACTGAGCACAGTACTTTAGCTGCAATACCATAGAAGAACCTTTCCATTCTCCGCCCCCATTATGGTCATGGATATCATTCTGAGAGGGATTCCACATGATTGTTCCCAGAGGACAAGCCCTGCTTTAGGTGCTGTGATCCATCCCTGCAGACAGAAGCCAGCATACCCATTATCAAATCAGACTTGAACCCATCCCCTGTCTGCCAGGCAGACATGTTGAATGGATATCATTGTGCACTGCTGAGGCTTCCATCACTGTAATCCCCCTACAAAGTGCAGGCACTCTTAGAAGAAGATGAAAAGACCGGAGGAGAGAGTGGCCTATTCGCCGTGTGTGTCACTGCAGAGGGCACAAGGAGGGAAGTCAGTGGAATCAGTGGCCTGAGCAGGCGACTCTTCACCATCTCCCAGCCAGAAAAGAACAAAAGATTAAGCCCTCCTGCTATCCAGAGTGATAACAAGCTGTCAACTTCTAAAATGTAATCTGCTGACTCTGGGAGGAAGTGCTGGTGTCAGTGGAGTGGGCCACCAGCTGATGCTTATCTCCTGAATGGCATGCCATTGATGGAGTCATGGCCCTGCTGGGGGATACAAAAAAGCCACCTCTGCTTGCCACCAAACAAAGAGGTCTGCGTGAGCAAAGGAATCCATACTGAGCCAATTTTGGACATATTTATATACATATATCCCCTCCAGACCTCATCTCTCTCTGATGTGAGCCACAAAGAAAAGGTGATAGGAATGATAAATGACATGAATAGCAGCCAATAGACTGGGGATAATAAGGCATTGCCCCTGACAATGCTGACAAGTGATGGGAGGCTCCCTTCTGTCAACTTGTCTCTCGAGCCGTTCCACTCTGTCTGGGCACAGATTGTTAACTGTAAAAGCCATTTTGCTGCCAACGCCAGTCTTAATGCATACTTCAGTGGGCAGTGAGGCTGCGATATGGGAGCTGTCACCATGTTGCAGCTAGTAAATCAATCCAACTCGGGCATTATCCGGCATTTAACAAGGGGATTGCCATGCAGCTAATTGCCTGGACCTACAGTATCTCTGGCTCTCATCAACCTCATGGCCTCCCCCCACCGCTGCTCTGTTTGTTCCTTCCCAAATGTTACAACTCCAAAATTGTTTTTAAATTACCCAACAGAGGTACCAGATGGGTAATAAAACACACAGGGACATCTTTTATCATATTAGCTCTTGATATTGACAAGCCAAATATATGTATTTTTTTGTTCTTGTGTGGGTGTTGTGTCTAAAACAGTGTAAAGAATCAAATTTTCTGGTCCACACAAGAAGCCACTTACAATATAGTTGAAGTTATGGCAGACAGAAGAAATTAGTCACACAGGAGCTATTTCAGGCTGTTTACAATTTGATTTCAGACCAGGATCAGGGGGTTTTCCCTTGTGGATTTGAGGTTATTGATCCTGAAACACAAGTGATATGATATGAAACAGATACTTTTAGTTGTTTTCTGCACAGCTCAGTGAGAGAGAAATGACTTTGACCTGGTGCTATTTTGGAAACCTTAGGGTCACTCTGTGCAGGGTGGTTTGATGGTGTCTGGTGCCGAAAAGCACTAAATTGATAATGGTCAAATATCGGAGACAACAGAATGACATTTCACAACAGCTAATACTTGACTAACAGAATGCATAGACAAAGGCTTGTTAGTTTCAGTGGCTTGTCTGATATAGATATATCAGGTACACTGATATTTTAATAATTCCCACTGTCCACACAGGTTCTGTAATGGTTTGCCTTTCACTTGTGCTATTTGACTGCAAACACAACCCAAGTTCAAACTATTTAATTTTAATTTTAATTTAAAACACATTAAATAATTAAAACTTATTTCTTAACATTGTGCCTTGTTCCCCAAACAGGATGTATATAGTCCTTGCCAGTGGTTCTTTTGGTAATAGATTAAAGAATCAAACCTTTCCAGTAACTGTCAAGATGGTTTCAATGCTGCAGATGTCTATTTCTGCTCAGTCCCTGATTGCATGTCCGTGAGGCTGGATAGAAGTGATAATATCCCCTGTCTTTTCTTAGCTTTGTTGAGAGGGTTCAAATGTCCTCTCTACATGTGCATTTGACAGGTATTGTGAGTAAATTGTTGGCACCCTGTGCTGCATCCTCAAAACTGTGGTTTCCCTTGTCATCTTTAAATACATCAACCCCCAGCCAAAATGTGTCAGTGGCCTGATCGCTCATAAACTAGTTGATGCCACGTTCCATCACTGGGACTCCAAAGTGTCAGCTATATGCAAGAGAAAAAGTAGAAGGTCTTTCTTTGAATGATGCCCTGACAGTTAACATCTCTGAACCAGCAGCTGAGCAGCTCCATTTTGTGCAATGTCCCAACTGCAACTGAACAGCAGCGGCTGTTTCGAAAAAAGTCAGACACTGCATCACAGTGCTCCTTTGTATTTTCAATGACAGGATTCTGGCCTTCTGCTTCTGTTGAAAAACAATGCCCAGATCTGCATCCAGGGACAAAAGAAAGGTGTTTTTATATCATTTTCTTTCACGTCTTTGTCGCTGATGCTTGGTTTCACAACTACCCTCGTGTACATTCTCTGCAGATCCCTAACACTCCTACAGAGTCTCCTGTGTTTGTTTGTTTATACAATATTTATCTCCATAAGAAGATGCCAGAGAAAATGCATGCACTGAAATTTGATAACTGCTGTGCATTTTTAAATGATCCAAACGAAAATGTCTGATAGCATAGCTATTCTTACTTCATGTAGTTTTTGGCTGTCTTGGATGGAGTTCTGCCCAGTTTTGCGTGTAATGGCTAGAGGCTTTAACACTGGGCAGGCAGTGGACTGTGTGTTTTTCACTGAAGAATGGTCATTAAGATGTTTTTTTATATATAATTAAAGCATTAGTCTTTACATATTCTCTCAGAACATGTATGATCAGATTTTGGGTCAGGCTTCCTTTCATGCTGTGGGAATTTTGTAATCTGTTTCCCCACTTTGACATGGGGGGTTAGAGGTTTCTGCTTATATTATAGTGGCATTAGTAACACTTTTTTCCACCCAAGCATTCTGGCAGAACTTTTTACTGCTCTGCTATGTGCTGCTCACGCTACCTTCTGTGTAGAATATGCAGCCACGCTGGCCACTCTCGGAGGCTGTACTTGGGCACTGTAGTTCTTTGAGCTAATTGCTATTATCATCATGTGTAAATCCTCACAACAACTAACATAATATGCAGATGCTTACCATGTTCACCATCTTAGTTAAGCATGCTAGCATGGTAATTTAGGTGCTTGTGTTAGTCCCTTCAGGACTAATTAGGTATTGTTAGTTTGCAATCAGTGCTATGATGTATGGTAGAGGGGATCATCTTTCATTTACATTTACTGCCACAGACAATTGTTAGACTAATAGTATTAACTTGGACAAAAAAGTCAATTTCCTGGCTTGTGGCTGAGCTCCTGGTCTCATAATGGATGTGTCTATGTCAGTGGCTGATGTAAGTGGAACCAGTGGTACAAAACAAGGAAACAATGTAGACTGAAGATCCTGTTATTTGTCTTGTTCAATCATTTTACACTCAAGTACCCTGGGGTAGATTGACATTGCAAGGATGCTTTAATTCATTACTGTACAGCATCCCCTTTAGACACCATGATGAGAAACTAGATACTATTCTCTTGTTTGCATTACTGAAAAATGAGAGAAATGTAGGTAAGACTTTCTGTTAACATAACAAACACTGCTGAGTTGCCCTCATGTATGACACTTAAATCCAAAGGAGTCCAGAAGAGGGTGTTTGCACTGGGCAGATTGGTTCTACATGTAAATGAATCAGGTTCGATTGCAGCATTTATGCCTCATGCATGTGTAAACAGATTTAAAGACACTAAATGGATATATTGTACATTATCAGGATGCATCGTGCATTCGTAATATATCTGATGCAGGAGACTTTAGCAGAGGAATCTCTTAGAAATTTAGTCAGATGCAACTTTCCAATCAGTGAACATGTTCTTTATTTTCCTACATAGGCAACATACGCAATGGAGCACTTCACTTCAAATCCCGGCCATTATAAAATGCAGTACATCTTCCCACTTTATCTCAACTCCTGAGCTTTGTCCTTTTCAGCTAATGGCCTTCAGCAACTCAATGAGAGGCCATTAATGTCAGTACTGAAGATACAGCACAACAATCTAAACCTCATGTCTGACTCTATTGCTATTGTCAGACGATGACCATGCCTGTGATGAGGTTACTTTTATGAAATGAAAAACAAGTGCTTATTTTCCCATGACAGCCTGTATTTTGGAAGGAACACTATGCAATGTATTTACACTTGACAACCTCTTAACTTTAATTTCAAGAAAGAAATAAATGAACTCTGAAAAATTGCTCCTATTATTTCTTCTGCAAAATATATGACAACCTCCTTAACACTATTATTATTAGAGCATGATGTATCTGATATTTATGGGATGACTGAAACAGAGATACTGTATGTCTCTGCTTTTTTCCCCTTTTATTGTGCTTTCATTTATTTTTTATTTATTTATCTATTTATTTTTTTCTGTATTATTTGCCAGGCCCTTTTAACACAGCTTTCATAGAATATATAAACTGAAAAGCTTTCTAGCAGCTGCCATGCAGTTTTCAGCCTATTTCCAGGATTGAAGCATATTTTCTCATTGCGTTTTACTGCATTACACTGAACCCATAACAGGTTCAGACCATTAAATTACATCAAGACAAATTGAGCTGTTCACTACCCATTTCCAATTTTCTCAGAGGCTGGCATGACAGAGAATTAGACATAGATCCCCTTTTATTTATTTCCTGATATCTCAGTAAGTCTTTGAGGTATTTTGTCTTCCTGTACCATAAAACATAGCAATCCTTGTTTTATGAGATCTGACTTTTGTGAGGCAGAGGCCGAAGGACTTAACCTCCATAGCAGGACTGTCTTCCATCATCCTGGTGGGGGATTTAGTCCCCCTCTACTGGAACTGATACACTCACTCCACTATACTGGGCAGTACTGTATTCTTCACTGGGCCTTTTGTATCTTCAGACAGTAACAGCACAGAAAATAGGACCCCACCTCTCACACCTCCATCTATTGATTATGAATCAGACTATATTTCATGATAGAACATTTCCTTATGTTTTTTTTTGCCAATTTCATTGCGGGTGTTTATGTGCAGAGAGGATTCCGGGGGATCCATACGAAATTGTAAGAGAGGTGTTGAGAAATAAGCCCACTTCAATGGAGGGATTTGCAGAGCCCACTCAGAGGTAGGAGGGAGCCTTTCAAAGCCGCCCTTTTTCTAAGACTGTTTACTGCACTGTACTCCACACAGTGACTGGCACCACTCAGCGTGTTTCCCTCAGTCTTCAGCCAGCAGAACCAACACCACACTCAAGAACTTAAGGCTTCACCAAAGACCTGTCAAAGCCTGCTGTGTCTATTTATTGTTGCTTTTTGCTTAAACGAAAGAACAATAAGAGCTAAAAGCCCCAAATGCAGTAGTGCGTCTCTCCAAAGCATGATTTTTTTTCTCTTTACTTTCCAATATTGTTTCTACACTGTAAAAAATAAAATTATTAAAAAAATAAGAAAGTAAGTTAACAGTTACCATTTTATATAGTTACTGTTTTTTTTTACATGGATGTAATTTTACTCTCAGAAACATTTAAAAACAGCCTAACCATATAAAAACAGTAGATTATCATAATGTAAAATTACACCTTTTTACTTTAATCGTAAAGAACGTTTCTTAAAAGAAAAACAGATTTACTGTATTTTAAAGGTTTATGCTTGTAAAACTAAAAAAGATGGCAAATACTTGTATTTTTCATGGTAAATTTCTCTAAAAAATTTTTTTACAATGTAGAGATAAAAATATTACACATATTTTCTTTATGTGAAAAAAATAAAAAAATCTGCTAAAGATCAACGTAGGCTTAAACCTGACATATACGTGTCTGGCACTGTCTGTGCCACCATGGTACAACTGACCCCTAAATGGCAACTCTATCAGTTCAGTGTCAATCCTTTTCGCAGCTGAGGCACAGAGAGAAGTGAGGCAGCATTAATTAGGAGCCTTCAAGCTCCAAGGGACAGTTAATCTTTGTTATTTTGCTCCTGGAGACATTTGAATCTGCCACCAACATTGGAGCCAGGTCACAGCTCTTGACCCTTAACTAAGAATAAAAATTCTGCTCACGCGTATGTGGAGAAAACCTATTCAGCTTTTTTTTTTTTCCCCTCCACACATGCCCCCAGGCTGTTTAAGTCTGTGCAGAAATGCCTTCACAGATTGACAAGTTTCCATGATCTAGAGGAAAAAGTTAGAGAGTAGTTGATGACCTTTGATGATTTTTTATCTAAATAATTTCTACTTATTAAACTAGCTAAACACATCTGTTTTGCAGTAAAGTTTCGTAGTTTTTCTGTGCCTTTATTACAGAACTTAACATAATATAACTGTTTAATATATAAATTTATATTACGTTATAAAAATTAATCCAAAGACAAAGTTGCACATTTGATTTTTATCATCATTAATTTGTTTTACATTGGTTTTTTATATTTTGATACAGATATTTTGTTTTGTGAAAATCTATGTTTGCAAGAAAGGTTTGATTTATTTTATTATTTATTATAATTATTGTCTAGCTAATTATCAATGCTTCTCTAATTGGATTTGTTAAGGCACAGCAATGCCACAGTTACACAGAGTTGGTGGTGGGGGCCATCATAACCCAGGTGTAAAGAGCTGATTGATTCTCACAGACGAACCAAGCAACAAAGCAGCACGAAAAGAGCTGGGAGGACTCGGTGAGGGAACATTTTGACAGAATTGGGGCATCGCCTCGATTATACCTTCTCTGTGCCCTTTTGTGTGTGTTTAATATCTTTGGAACAAGACAGGTTTCACTATAATAAAAATGATGAGGATAATAAATACACTTTTTTTTTTCTTGTACTTCACGTGTAAAGTCCAGCTATTCGTATGAGGCAGGATCTCATAGTTGCATGCATATATTCTCTCGATGCTGACAGTAGACTGAGCAGCCTAAGATGCGATGCAGAATGCAGGGTCACGAGCACAGGTGTGCAAAAAAATAAAAAGGAGATTTCAGGGCTGCTTAAGCTGTTAATTCAGTAAATGCCTTCACACAGGTTATATTTAAATACACGCCCTGTTTGCCTTTCATCTGCTCCCCAACACATGCTAAACGTGCTGCACCTCCAAGGTGTTGAAGAGCGCTCTCGAGAGAATATGCCACCTACTGTAGCAGACAGGCAGAGAGAAGAATGAAACTCTGACTCAAGCTGCTATAAAGATTAATGAGGTTCCTGTTGTTGATGTCAATTTTAGGTCGTCTCTGCATAGCAACGAGCGTGGGATGTTTGAAGAAAGACGCCTGCCGTGCAGCGTCTCCTCTTTTGAGCTTGGTACTTCTTATGTTAGAAACACAAAGATGTGGTGAGGACGAAGGTGCGGTGGAGGTGGAATGAGGAGTGCTAAGGGTAGTCTGCCACACAAACACCCTAGGAAGAGTGTACACACTATACCATGCATGTTGAATGGTGGTGAGTCCAAAAATCCTTCGTCTTTGAGTTTTATTGATACAGTGGTCATTTTGTAGAATCTCCAGCAGCACAGAAAATCCTGTGTATTTAGATATACAATAGCAGCTGTTTTATACAGAAATCTGTCAGATGAGAGAAACAAAATAAACAATGTTGTTGCCTTCACAAGTTTAGAAGTTGACTTCTTCTTTTTATACTATTAGATTTCACTATTGTACATACATTTTGTACCAAAATAAACTGAGCTGGTAGGTAAATCAGTACCTTTACTCACTAGTACTTATGTACAGCTTCAAGGTACTTGAAGGTACTAGTGGAATATTTCTATTTTCCATCCATCCATCCATTTTCCTAACCGCTTGTCCTCGTAAGGGTTGTGGGGGGTGCTGGAGCCTATCCCAGCTGTCATTGGGTGAGAGGCGGGGTACAACCTGGACAGGTCGCTAATCCATTGCAGGGCCGACACACAGAGACAAACACACACTCGCATTCAC
>JAUBNQ010000017.1:22659525-22670321 GCA_032353495.1 Ctenopoma kingsleyae | reverse complement strand
AGTGTCACCTATTGACTGACATGCATGTCTTTGGATGGTGGGAGGAAGCTGGAGTACCGGGAGAGAACCCACGCAGACACAGGGAGAACATGCAAACTCCACACAGAAAGGCATCCGGCCGACCCGGGGATTGAACCCTGGTCCTTTGAGGCGACAGTGCCAACCACTACACCACCGTTCCGCCCAATATTTCTTTTTTATGTTATGTACTTTATACTCCACTACAATTAAGGGGGATATATTTTACTTTACTCCTCTACATATATTTTACAACTGTAGGTATCAGTTACTTTTTGGAAATGTAGATCTTGTAAAAATCTTATAAACTAAAATTACGTGTTACTATGTATGAACCACCTGCCAGTACAGTACTACAGCTTTTTCTTTGCTATAATTTTCTTTTTAAAAAGTTTGTCAGAGAAATCTGGACTAAACTTTCACATTTATGTTTTCAACAGTATCGCATTCAATAATGTTTAAAATACATTGTACTTTTCTACTTTATGCATGGATGCACTTCAATTGAAGAACAGAATTTGAAACTGTACTTGCACTTTTACTTGAGTAAGAGTTTGTGTACTCCTACCACCTGTAATAAATTACTGCAAACGCTGTCTACAGTGGTAATAGACAGGCATTGTCATATAAACATGCTTGAAATATTTGTATGGTGTAGATTTCTTTCACAGTAAACCCGGCAATGTGATGTAATACCAAAGCAATGACTAGTAATCACCAAAGATGTCACTAAACTGAAGAAGGACATTGTCTTAAATCATGTTAGCCGGATGTGTACCCATTCTACTGTATGGATTATCCACCTTTAACAGAAATAGCCTGAGCGTGGGTGAAGAAACTGTGCATTAATTTCCTTGTGTTGTCAGCACAGAGGTGTTAATGGATTTTTTTCTGACTCACAACTGATGGAATCATACATTTTGGGAGGGTATGGGGGTTTTCACACTTTGCTATTCATAGATTGTTATAGATTTTCTTTTAGCATAGACTTAAATTCTTCTCCCTACTACACTAGGAATAAGCTTTAAGCATACACACACCTATAGAAAAACACATTTTATGAATATCTAGATCTTATGGTTCAGTGCATTCAAGAATTATGACACTGCAGAAAATAAGACACCACTATGAACTGTCTCATTTGTATTCTCTAATATTTTAAAAGGGTCTGTCAACAGAGAGAGGGCCATTTCCTTGACAGCAATACATTATCAATATGTTGAAAGAGATTTAATCTTGCTCCCTTTTCAGTAAAGCACCTGTCACATTTGGAGTGACTCTGCACCAGTCACCAGATCAGTGACATTACCATATCAAAATTTGAACAGCTGATTAGGTAGGCTTTACTGTTTACACTCATTTAAAAGGGCAGGTCAATGCTGTTCTGTAATACAAGTGGTAACTCTGGGATAAATATGCAAAAAGACCTTTATACTGGCTTCTCGCTGATCACGTTAGTTAGAATGTCTGAAGTTATGCAGTCAGTATTATTAAGTTGCTCTCCTCAGGATAGTTTTACAGACATTGCGCCTATCTGCAGAATAAATGGTGTATGAAAGATTTATTTTGCTTGAAACTGCATCGTACATTCTCAAAGTGACACAAGAGGTCCTATTAATAAAAAAAAACAACACAAATTACAAATTAACTGCTGCACTATTACAGCAATGTTTCAAATGCTATTTAATGGATGTGGTGCTAAAAAGGATAGTTTGGAAAAAAATGTTTAAAATTTTTATTAAGTATACAGTATTATTATGGAGACTTATCTCATCCTATATTGTCATATTGTCCATGTGGAGATGAAATTATCTGTGGCTGAGGGATAATCTCGGGTAATCGGTCCTCTGGGTTCTCTGTTTCAATGTGATGCCATACCTTTCTTTTGTTCTTGTTTAAATTTTTGCCCAGAGATGATGTTGTCGATAGAGCGCTGCCTGTGGAACACAGTTGGCTGATAACACATTACAATGTTAGTTTTCCCAGTAACAAGCAGCTGAGCAAATTACTGTTTAATTTCCAGTGATTACATCAATTGCCATGTGGCAACTCATGATGTGATAATTGTGAATAATATAATTAAACATTCAATAAAAGCTCATAATGTAGTAACCTGCGTGTAATTTAGTTAAAATATTGCATGCATAATATATTGGTGCTCCTTGTCTATGAATAAAGTGCAGTGATTTTAATAATGCATTATTTTAAACTGAATTGAAAGTAATAACATTACATGTGTTGTAATTATAGAACAAATTAAATGTGCAAAAGTTCATTTTAAGCGAATCAGAGATAACACACCAGTCAAGAAGCTGTTTTTTTTTGCGTTGTAATTTCAAAAGTTAAGTCATCAGAATTAGCAAGATTTACAGATATCTCTGCTTTATCATTCGTTCTCTTCATAATTAGTCATTTAGTCCTGACACTGACACTCGTGAACCTGTCTTACATCAGTCTCATCTCTGATACAGCGTTTCTTACTGGCAGTGAACGCGAGTGCTTCCCCGGCCTTTCTAGCTATCGACACTGTCACTGCCAAAGTCCCACATCTCCCCCGCATCATGTTCATCCTTGTCTCATCTGTCCTCTTCTCTTATGATACTGTTCTCTCTTGGCACCTATTTGCAGACTTGGCCATCCAAGTGAGGAATCCCTCTTAGACTGAAAGTGCAAGTTGTCTAGTTTGTACCAAGATCAGATCATACTTTCTCTCGTGTTTTTGTTTTTTTGTTGTTGAATGTTCCTTACTAAAGTAAAGCACGTGGTTATCCTAAAAAAAAAACAATCATTACAATTAGGCAGGTCACTGAGAGATGTAGAGTAAAGGGAGCATGAAGTATGGGTGAGGCCTTTCTACGTAGCCAAGCTTGTCTAATGAGTCGTCTTTGGCCTCATGGTCTCTCTGTCTCCGATCCACAGGGCCACAGGGGTCAGCAGGCTCAATATTCCCGTCTTTAATTACTCACCTCATTAACACAGGGCTCCTCTCATTCCACTGCTGCTCAATGGACGCTCACCAGCAACTGTGACAAGCCTCTCATAACAGCCTGATCGATCTGGCTCACTCTCGTTACAGCTGTTAACATTATTGGCGCAATCAGAAAAGATGGCTGGGATGGAAGCTCGGGATATAAACCATCACAGTTTTTACACACACAGTTATACCATGATATGTGGTTTTAATTCTGGACAAATATAATATCTCCACAATGCATTATGACTAGAGAGGCATAATAGGACTTGACAGATTACAGATTTTTTTTCTTACTTGAAATTAAATTTCCTGCTGACGATAATTCACGGTTTCATTGTGATCTCCTCCTGTTTTTTTTTTTTATCCACATACAATAAAAAGTCAAACTGAGTGGAAAGCAGAAAGCACATTTGTGGTAAGCCCTTAGAAAAGAACTAAGCATTCCCCCCTGTAATCCTTAAGGGGCAGATTAAAAAAAAAAAGTTTTGAATAATGTATTAACACAAACCTCTTTCAGGGATCAGTAGCCTCACTGCTGACCAGTGATAAATCACGTCTGCATTATCTGTCCTGCTAAAGTTAAGAGGACGATAAGTAAGCTGCCACAAAGACAATGAAAAATATTCATCCTCTTCATGAAAGATGGAGGGGATTTTTGGATACCTTTTGGTCTGTTTTGACATTTGTATTATTGATTCTCTTTCTTTTGTGGTACTTTAGCTTAGGTTTCTAATTGGATCCATTCTTCGCCTGATTTGTTGCTTTTGTCCCTTTAAAATTACGCTTTTTCAGCACACCAGAGAAATCTGCCGGTTATGGTAAAACAAATAACTTTTCTACATAAAAGGTATATAAATAGAAGCTCTTTAGAGATTGTAAAAGCAGAGCTGTTGAAAAGACTGCTTCACCTTCATTTAAACAAATATCATTTTGGGTTTTTCATCAGGTTATATCATATTTTATACTCTTACAGTTACAGTTTATATTACAATATATGTATTTTTGGTTCTTGGGCCTCCTTCAAAACAGTATGAGATAGAGTCACAGTTAATCCCAACACTGTCTAAATCTGACCCCGAGGCTATTCTGGGGATAGTATTGGCACAGAGGCATCTAATATAGTGACATATCACTTCCAGTCAGTTTGTTCCATTTATTTGATTCTTCTCTCTGGAAAGAACCTATTGTGTTTGAGGCCTGGAGTTATTGCAGCCATTTGTTTGCCAGAGATCGGCTTTATCAAAGAGCAGCTACTGTACAGTACAATATGTTTTCTGAACACGACAGGCTGCTTCAACCTTCTCCTCCACTCCGTTGGAGGTTTGACGTGATTAATATTGTCATGGACAATATTAATGAAAGTCTATTTTTAAACCTCACACAAAAGCAGAGCTTTTTGCTTGTGCAGAAATAAATTAAGCGGCTCAGCTTTGTGAGATCAAATAAGACATGAGAGTTTTCAGACAACTTTTGCACTAACTCTTCAGCACATGCCTGTTTGTCTATTTTTAAATGCTGCAGTAATGGGATAGTATGTCCTGTCTGTGTGTCAGTGTTTGTTTTGCTCTGACTGGCTGTTATTTATGCTTTGCATATGTACTAATATGGTGCATCTGTCAGTATTAAATGTTCATTTCTGTACCTACATGTTGGGACAGTATTTATGAACTGTCATTAATATTCCAGCAGATTTGCTGGAAATTTATTTCTTAGCATGCAGAATAATTCTGTTTTTGTTTCACACTTTCTTGTTTTATGGGACTGAAATACCGAGACATTTAATAATTACCATCCTACTATCTGGGTTCAAAAGAGTAGTACAATAAAACTATATGAGTATGTGCTGTAACTGTGGTTGTATTAGCGATGCACAACAACGACATTTTTATATTTGTATAATTAAAATGAAAGAAAAATAAAGATTTTTTTTTTCACAACAGCAGTTTTAACATTCAGAGTCAGAAAATTACAGACATCCTCAGTTGAGATCAGCATTTAGGGAGCAACAGAGACATGTACTGCACAGTGTGATCTCTGTATGCCCTGGGCAAAAATTTTAACATGCTTGTGCTTCTTCATTGGTACTGCAGCAGCAGCAAAAATCACAAAAAAAACCTACAACACAAGGTGCAATCTGCCTCCTAACCATGGATTTTTAAATGGTAATCAATTATTCTTATGTAATCTAACAAGTTATGCATACTGTTACTATCTACTTTAGTCTTTAATAGATATAGTATATTCTGATTGCATTCATGTGAAAATAGTTGGGGAAATGTGAATAAAATTACATTTGGCAATATGTATAGAATAATGAAAGAAAGTGCGGTAAAGCGCCATTCTGTTACAGATGAGTCAAACGTCAATCGATAAAATGAAGTTTTGTGTAAAAGAAGCTGGGCATCTTATTCAACCATTTATTTTTTCCTTTAACTGGATTAATAATCAGTCCGTCAACATGACACCTGTCAGTCAACTTTATACTCATCATGTTCATCACTGTCATTAGCAATCATGATATCCTTTTTTTAGTCTTTTAAAAGAAAACTAGGCATATTTTTACTTTTCTACTTTTCTTGTTATGTAACAAGCTAGTTTGCATTTAAAGGTTCAGCCTACGAAGCATTGTTTAACATTTTGGGAATATATTTATTCACTTGTTGCAGTGAGATGAACCTTATACCTACATATCTGCTTATAAAACATAAATTACGGATATAGTCAGCAGCCACTTAGGTACAAAGACTAGAAATAGGGAAACGTACAGTAGCCAGTACAAAACCTTCCAATTAGCACCTCTAAAGCTAATTAATTAACACGCCTCATCCAATTTATTCAATACCCACAAAAAAACGAAGTCTGGAAACAACGATTGTGAATTTTATGTGGACTATGTGCTAAGAGCAGTTGCCAGGCAACAAGCTGATACTCCATGAAGTTAGTGCTCCCAGACATAAAACTGTGAATAGTTTTATAACATTAAACAAACAACATATAGTGAATTAATTAGTGAGATAAAGGTAATGCGAGGCAAATTCTGTTACCTTTGGACTGAGCCAGGCTAGCTATTTTCTGACATTGTACTACTGTAAGCTAACCAATTGTATTTAGCACACACATAGGAGTGTGGCACCAATCCTCATTTCTAACTAAGAAAATGTAAAATTATTCCTTTAAGAGTCTCTGTGAGTATGAAGCAACACATTTGAATATTTGATGTCTGACTGCATATTGCAGACAATAATACAACAACACGATGTTAATAAATAAGGATATGATTTATTTATTTATGTTAAAAGGCAACAAACATTTATATTCGCTTTTCATTTTAACAGGCACCAAATTGTGACCTCCCAGTTCCCCACTATGCATTGAACTGTGAGAGTGTGTGTGCATATTTTTAGTTCATATAACTGTGTCCATACCAGCCAACTGAGGCCTTCCTTGTGGCTTGTGATGCCAGCATGCATGGTTTGCTGTGCAGCCACCCATTCATGTGTGTTCTTATATGCCCTGTTTACCGCCAGTGCTTTATCAAAATAACTGTTCCATTATCACAGTGCACTTTCATATCCTTCAGCAAAGGAAAAGTGTTTTATAATCATTTTACACTGTTAGTTTGCAGACTAAAATCCTTCAGGACATCTACATGTCAGATGGGGAAACATTTACATACAAAAGGAACCGAAATATAAAAAGTGACAGATTATATATAACTTAATTATCACAGTGCTTGGAACTGTAAGCCATCATCATCCTGTTTCAAATTTAGCTCCACTGTTAGCTAAGCTGAATCCTGCACCAAATGGCACACAAAAACAAAACAAAAATGTTTGCCCACTGTCATTTTAAGGTTTAGCACTTCTATTTAGGGCTTCTACAGTACGTGAGTCTGTCAAAGTGAATATTGTGAATGTTATTTTGTGCACATGTAATGTTTTGTATGGGAAGTAGCTTCTGGAGCTCAAGTACCAGATATTTTCTCAACAGCCCCGGATCTTTCATAGGTCATGATAGGTCAAATGACATCAGGTTTATGTCGGATGTAATAAGGTACTGGGCGGGGTTACACCCACCATAATTTCAGCTGCGTGCCTCTAAATCAGAGGGTGCCACAGATCACACGTGCACAATGCACATAGCAAATTGACTTCACTAATTACTAATCATTCATCTGCTCTTCATCTGCTTTGCTTGTGAAATTCTAATTTGGTTGGACAGTAGTGACCTCTTGCAGCCACAGTCATGGTATCTGTCACGGCAAAGTTCAGACCTTAATCTAATGATTCACGCTGTGTTCAAAATGTAGAAGTACGATGTCTAATAACAGAAATAGGAAATAAAGTAATAAAAATAAATATACAAAGTAGAAGAAATCAAGAGGAAATGTAGAGTTGCTGGGTATAGTCGACAAGAATTTGCTAGAGAATGCATGAGCAGAGTTTCTGGTCCATGTGGCTGGTTCAGTGGTTAATCTGTGTAGAGTCAGTGGTGCAGCTGATGCAAACACTGTACTGAAGGGAAGTTTAAAAGTTAATGTTTGGGACATGACAGGAGAACAGGTATTGGATTACTGAACAACCATGACAGGAGAAAAACAAATAGACTTTATCAAGAAAGTTCACCACAGGAATACTAAGATAACTTTTGTTTAAATGTGTAAGTATAGTACTTGGAAAAGTCTTAGACCACCATTAGATTAGTTGTTTGGCTGTGCTATTATGGCCATGTATATACTGTATTTATTTCTTAGTCTCTTTGTTAGAATACAAAATGTAATAAGAAGTTCCTCAGAGTTTCTTCTCTGACATAAAAAGTAAAAGTCTAGCAAAGACCTGACTCAGCATCTGGTAGCTTTATCTGGAAGCCAAGTTGATCCTTCCATAGTCTGAAAAAACATGATCAGGAATGTTTTTTGTGGAAGGATAGCATCCAAGAAACCACTTTTTGTGTTTCTAGTTTTAATGTAAAAACTGATAAATAAAGATATATGAACATCATAGCATTGCGGAAACACAAATCTAATGGTGGACTTTTGCACAGTACTGTATGTCTGAATAGGAAATTATTATAGTGTGCGCTATGGGTTTGCATTATTGGTAAGAGTGCATGTACATTCAGTGTCTAACCATGGGAGAAAGTAGAAAATGAACTTATTTCGTTGAAACCCTTTAAAGTCATTTGTTACTGCACCACCAAACCAGACAGGCCCGATCGCTATCAAGCTTGACTTAGATTATGTCTCATCAAAAAAAGAAAATTTTAATTAAGTTATGTTGCTAGGAAATTATATTTATTTATCATCATCAACCGTCTTCATCAACCATTTATATGAGATTAGAGCTAAATTTGTATTGTTCATCTGTCTTATATACTGTAAACATCCCCTCTTTGGTGCTTTTATTTTCAGTTGTGAAACTATGCACAGCCCTGCTGATGCACTAGATATGTATTGATTTTTTTTGTGCATAATCTGTGCCTTAAAAGTAAATTAATAAAATGTGAATATTTCAATGCAATTAAAACAGAATTGTAAGTCTGCCAGGAATGTGTTCATTCATTCACTCATTAAATAATTTTATAATCCCTGGATCCTGTAGATTTGGGCAAAGTGCTTAATGTATACTGTACATCTGGCTCTGCCTAAACCTTTTATCATTTTATATGTCATTATTTTGCTTTATTGAATATCAGTGAAAATTAAGATCAGTGATTGACAGCAGGTGTGGGCCAGTTTGGTGTTTAGTATACCAGTTTTAATGGTGAAGTTATCTCAAAACTTGTTTTGGACTTGTTTTAGTTCCTTGACGAGGAACAAAAACTAGTCCAGTTGCCACAGAAAAACCTTTTTTGAGATAACCATGACCTGGATGAATGAGAACCTTCACAGATAATGCTGAAGTTGATGTCGGCTTAATTCAACAAAAAATGTGTGCTGTGACATTCTGTGATTTCACCAACTATTCAGACTGTTTTCTGCAAACATGCTCAACATTACTGTACTTTAACAGTTTTTCCAGATTTAGAGTTTGTAAAATTACCCAGGTACATGTTGGTTATATCACTGAATCATCACATTATCTTTGGGAGTCAGGGGAACTGCTTCTCACTTGATGATCATCCCCTCCTCATCCTGGCCTGAAACTGTACTGTGACAGATGAGTCTTCAGCACTTAATAATCTCTTAGGTTACACCTTCTCAATGAATATCAGTCACCTACAGTGTATAGTATATAAACTAGGTGAAGCAAGGGGAAATAGCTATTTTAAAAAATCACATTTGGTTAATGAGCCCTGCGTTTCCACAGCTGCACCGGAGAGCAGAGAGGAATAAATGAATCTCTACATTCTTTGAGTGTTTTCTGGGCAAGTGTCTGTGTTGGTTTTTTGGAGGGGGGGGGTTTCGGCCCATAGCACCTCCCGGTATGGAGGTCTTAGGGGGGCCATGAAGACGAGGGAAGGAGCAAGTCATTATGAGGAATATTCCTCACCAGCAGAGTGGGTCAGCATTTTAAATTAGCATTTTAATGAGAGGGAAGGCACAGCAGGATGATCTATCAGGTGACAATCTGAGTATGTATGTAAGATTAATTGTAGTATCTAGAATATATTGGGATCACTGCTTATTAAATGAATGAGGGGCCTGTCAGGATGCAATTCCAGCATTGATACTATCACTCTATATAACAGTTTTCCTGGAGTCACTCACCAAAAGGAAGGTGAGGAGAATTAAGTGGGAATTAATAAGGTTTCTCCAGGTAATATGAAGGACACTGACCAGTGACAGCTGCTGTTAAAGCACACTGTAGACCCATAGGCGACTGCTGGGTTCAAAGACTACATTTCATTGCTTTATCACTTTTTATTGATGCAACTTTGGCTTTTTATTACACCATTTAATTATATCAATTTGGAAATAAATGCCAGCTTCCAATTAGCCACTTTTGGTGCAGACAGGAATCTTTTTTTTGCCAGATTACCTGATCATTATTTGAATCACTCACAAATCATATTAAATGACTGAGGTCTGAAATTAAAAAAATAAAATGCAACTTTCAGTAATAGATTAGATTAGATTAGATTAGATTAGATTAGATCTTTATTAATCCCTCGGGAAGGTTCCTCCGGGAAATTCAGTTTCCAGCAGCAGAGCACCGACAGACAGTGTAACAAAGAAATATATGTGATAAAAAATGCAAAAATAAAATACAAAAAGGGAAAATGGGAAATATAAAATACAGCATTTAGCAGCAGTCACACAGACAAAGTGGTGAAAAAAGTTATATACAGATGAAAAGTCTACATGTGTAGCACAGCATGGTGGTGGTGATGATAGTGGTGAGTATGTAGAGGAAAATTCGACATGAGTTTCTATCTGTGACTAAGTGAAACAAAACGTACAATCTGACTCTGTTAGGATGATAGAGAAAAGTCATTTGTTGAAAAGATCTCTTTCTGAAATTGCCAAAGCATAACTTGTATTCAACATTTACTGTAGCTTTTATTTATTAAAACTTACAAGACAATCTGTATTGAGAAACACTAAAATAGAACTCACTTTTTAATCCTTCTCTTTTAAAACCTTTTTCAAGTGTCTCAGAGAGTATTTGTAATATTACATGTTACTGCATTTACCTGCACTTAAGATTTTTATGTGTGTTTCTAACTTACAGTGCCAAGGTAAGTCATTTTGATTGACAAGGAGGGAATGGATGGCTCCTTATCCGATATGTAATTTTAGGTTCCTTCTTGGAGATGATCTATGCGACAGTGTGAGGCAAGCTGTGTTGGGTAGACTGTAAAT
>JAUBNQ010000017.1:22643222-22658214 GCA_032353495.1 Ctenopoma kingsleyae | reverse complement strand
TGATGCACACTAGGATGAGAAAGTTAAGTAATTTCTTTTAATCTTAGATCATATATGCACAATCCACTGCAGACCTGTACGTGGAGGTAAATCAAAACAATATTTAATGCAATGTTAAATGCATTTCATCACCAAGAACTGCTTGTAAAACTTCCATTTATATAACAGGTCATATGCTGTGCAGATATCCATGCAGTACTGACCTTGAGCTGAATAAAGTGAAGACAATACCAACTGCTGAGGCCCTGCCCTGTGGTTGACCCCATACTCTGGCTTCATTGGCGGGGGAAGCAATCAATAAAGTCTCACATTAAACAATATGTCATATCTCTCACAGTTACACATTGATTTTGACATTCCTCCAATATAATAACTGTCATTTGTGGGGAATATAGGTGACAGGGGATCTGCAAGTCAGAATATCACCTTGCATTTTCAGAGGATAATAAACTCAAAGCTCTAGATAACAGGACATCTGGCAAAGTGGGGAATTGTTTTGTGCATCACAGTAACAAGAGAACACATTGCTCACCAGGGAAAATAGTGGGTGCCAAATTTTCTAATTAATTCAGAGATTTCCATCATACAATAAAAGTGTTCTGTCGATTAGCAGATTGGACCACAAACAACAAAAGCAATATCTTTTTTTTAATGAAAGTGCACACCATGGTCATATTTCACTTAACAGCTAATGTCAACAGATGTTATGTTATGGGTTTCTGTGCTGGCCTTTTTTATTTTCTCTGGCATTGTTTCCTGTTCAGTGTTCAGAGTTACAAAAATCCCCCAATAAGTAGCAATGGAAGCTGCTTCAATTCTCAGCAGAGATTTCTTCACTAAGTCTTTTGGAAATTGAAGTAAAAGAAGAAAAAAAAAAAGCTAGTTTGTAATGAAGCTGAAGACTTTCTGTGTGGAGAGGATTTCTGCACTGCAGATAATGGTTCCCTCCTTGGAGACAACACACAGCATTATGCCAAACCCTGCTCAGTAAATGAAAGGTTTCATACAGTGAAGTGTTATCCCTCTGTAATAGCAGCAGAAACACTCTACCAGCCAATAATGAATGAAACAGCTAATAATGTAGCTAACTACATTATTCAAATGATCCCTCAGTAGTCAGAGCTTTATGTAATGATGCTCTCTATTTGACAGCCTATTAAACTGCAGCAATTCATTCACAAGGCACTCAAAATCCAGATGTACATGACATGATTATGCATGCTTCTATGTCACTGGGAGAGGACAAGGCCATGCTAGCTGCATGACACATTCTCTAGAAGATCCTCATTCAGAATCAGAATGTGAAGCGATTCAGACTCAGACTCAATCCGTCTTTAATTCAACAAGTCAATTTCACGCAGTAACACAAGAGAACAATGTGAGGAACCATTTTCATTGCACATGGACAGAGCGCCTCTAGTGGCAGAGAGTAAAGTACAGCATTTAAACAGCGCTATGACAGCACGAGTCACTCCAGCAGATTATTTGGTGTTTATGTGATTATTTGTAGCTAAAAAAAATGTAGGTTTTACCTACATCACAAACACTTTGCCAGTGACATGGCAAGATACTGTATAGTTTGCATGTTCATTGTACCTGCTAATGTTCATGCAAGAGGTCAACACTACGTAAGCCAAATCTTGGATAACTCATGAAATGTCTTTCAGCTGTGGTGATCTCACACTTGCTCCACAGGTCACTTCCCCTGTCTGTTTTAGTAATGTAGAAGTTCATATAGTACAGTACCTCACTGTGGCAGAAACTAACACATAAAGAAGATAACACTCTGTGTAAAATAGCAGCTGAAGTACCCAATTAAAATGATCCTACCTGTGGCTGTGAGGTCTGCATGTTGCAGAGACCATGGTTTTGGCACAGGTGAGTGGGCTGGTTAGTGGGAAGACAGATGACACAGCAGAAGCCAGTCTGCATCTTGCAGGCTGACTGCATTATCCA
This sequence comes from Ctenopoma kingsleyae, assembly GCA_032353495.1. Taxonomy (NCBI): domain Eukaryota; kingdom Metazoa; phylum Chordata; class Actinopteri; order Anabantiformes; family Anabantidae; genus Ctenopoma; species Ctenopoma kingsleyae. Next base: position 22,656,258 of record JAUBNQ010000017.1, on the reverse strand, counting down.
GTCTGCCCACCCAGGGAAGAGTGAAGGAACCAGCAGGGCAGATGGGACCCGAATCTGACTCATTTAAATAGACCTTGGAATTGCCAGTTGGCGTTTAGCCTGTGAACTGAGGCAGAAAATAACACCTTCTAAATAATGAAATAAGCCTTCATTTAATGAAAGATTCAAGCTCCATGTCCTTTTACTAAATCTGGAGGCCTTGGATGAGGATTATGTTACTATGGCAGAGGTTTTTCACATGCTAATGAGTGATGTTGTGCACCATGAATATTACTCTCTCTCTCTCTCTCTCTCTTCTGTCTTTCTGTTTTCGTAGCTCTTTGACTTCTCTTCCTCCAGGACCAGATTTGTTTACAGTAAATGTGTCACATAAATTAGGAAACTAGTTGATGCTGGAGCATTACAAGACAGATAACAATATGAGATTGACAATTTACACGTACAACAATATAACATAGGTAACAGATGGGACACATTGTGTGATAGCTGACTAAACATACTGTAAATTTGACAAATATGGATTCAAAGCCAAAGATCTGAAGATGACTTGTAAATAAGATTTATGCTGCAGGCACTGTGGGGAATGAAAACCCATCAAACCATAACTTATCATGTTCTTCTAATTAGCCTTTTTCTACTGTGTGTTCCAGTGTCTTCACCAGCCGTCAGAAATGATACCTTGTTAAGATTCTGCCATAACATGAACTACTTGCATAATTAACAACAAAACATGTCAATTCACAGCAACAGAGCCCGTGAGGGTCCGTGTTATTGCTAAGAAACAGTCCCCTAAACAATGTTTCACGAGTATAATCTGTAACAATCAAAGACACTGCTCTACAGCCTCAGAACCTCTATAGTTTCACGGTAAAGGGTTGTTACTTTGAAGTACCTCAAGCCTGAGTTATCCACTTATAGCAACTTAAGAATGTAACCTAATATAAAGTGGAGGTCATACTATCAGCTTATCGAGAGCCAGGTAAATGCCTGCTGTTTTCTCTTCTGCACACACAGTCATCTCTGGATTGTTCTCACAGCACCTGGCATTTATGTGTCCTTTTTCTACTGTATATCCATTGGTGTACACACTCCTGCATTACTACGGCCACAACATCCTGTTTCAAAAGGAATTACCTAAAATGTAGAAGGTTAGATAATGTTTCAGAAGGCTTTTAAGGTCTAACACTCTCTTACTCCAGACACTCAGTGCCATGTAACAGTCAGCCAAGTGTTGTGTTGTGTTTGATTAGATATAATCGGATAAAACTCACTGGTGCATTACTGTAGACCTTTGCCTTTTTGAAAAGGGTCTACATGGCAAGCACCCTGTCAGAGCAATCTATGAGTGTGTGCCACATCCTTACTCAACAGGTTCAGTGATCGGCCTTGCAGAATAAGACAGTGGAAGACAACAGACCAACAGCTGTGGACAGTTGTGAGCTAGTTTCTCAGTGGAGCCAAACTACTTGCAGAGGCAAAGGGTTCTCTAAGATTACATTTTAGATTACATTATATGATGCAATATGGACAGCACTGTGTCCAACAGTGTTATTATTTCTAACTCTGGTCTCAACACCTCACTGGACCTTGAGGCTGTTTTTGAACTGAGTAGAAGGAGGTGACAAGGTCTTTTTTTACCCATGTTCCTGTGTGCTTTGTTTGTTTCACCCTGAATTCTTTGAACTTTTTGTATGGACTAAAAGGGCTTCATAGAGGAGAGTTTTATGCTGAGCTTTGGACTTTATTTTTGGACTCCTTGGGCTAAGAAAAGGACTCATTATGGTAATTTAGCAAATTAACTGTGGAGAGCAGAATTAGCATCACAGTTTCTGTGTGTTTTAATGTAATTTCAGTCATTGTGTTATTGCTGATTGTTGAGGTGACTAGTATCACTGTAGTCCTATATATTGTAGGGTTACCTTTGTCTACCTTAAACATTAGCAAATCTCATTGACAAAGACAAGAAAAGTCTTGCAAATTCGAATTCAATTTGATTCTATTAATTGCCACATTACTGATAAATCAATCATTAAGCACTTAAAAAAATAATAAAATAATAATTAAATAATTTTGTTATATGTGACTGTTGAAAAATCCATACTGTTATAGTATAATATATTTTTTTTATTTTCTTAGCTTGGTTGAATCTATAATGTAAACATAGTCCACGAGAGTCAAATTTATGCAAACACACACCTAATCCACCACAAGATTTTTTTTTTTTTATATTATCACAGGTCCCTCTTGCAATGGATATTCCATGACAATTCCCTGATGTCTTACACGTTGCTACTGAATAAAACAAACTGGCTCGTAGCACAGAGCAGAAATGAGGATCTACAAACAAGCAGGACAATTATTATCTGAAATAAGAGGCTCTTTGACAAGATCCCGTCCTCAGTAGAGGTCAGATGTCTTGGGTCTGAGGCGCTCCCGGCTGATTGGATTATTCTGCTATTCAAGCAGACGCGCCGCTTGGCACACAAATATAAAGTGAGAAAATTCAATGTGTAAGGCCAGATGAGATGCTAATAGAAAAGAAGAATTGCCCTCGGAAAGAAATTCAAAGGGGATGCAACGCATGTAAGATATTTTGAGACTGAGGGCACGGCTGATGTCTAATGCCATCTCGGCTGTGCTGCTGTAAGAATCAGAGTGAGATAATCATGCAGCATGATTAGCTTTTATGTAATCATAATAGTAATGAAACCATTCTATTCAAACAGGCTAGCTCTTCTATTCCATTCAAACAATCACACTGTTGGCGTGCTTGTAGCTAGCCTGCCTTCACCAGCCACTGACCAGTGGATTTGGAGATCGTCTGATTATTCATCTCACCACCACATAAACCAAATCCCTTACCACAAAAATTCAATCCCACCAAAGCTGATCCTTCCACACAAACCTATGAGAAAGTCTCCCCCATAGCGCACACAGTGGCCACCTTTAATTAGCCGATGTAAGCCGAGCCATATTCACTGCAAGAAATGTTGTTTCTCTAACCAAATTAACCTGTCAATCATAGCAAATTCCCAAGACTCTCCCATTTCCCTTTGCTGCTGATTAATGGTATGAAGTCAGTTTGTCAATATGCCATATGCAGAACGCAATTCATTACCCTCATCTTCAGGATTCAGCAAAAAGCATGTCCTGCCTCACTCTGTGACTGTCCACAAGCAGAGGTGATGCTGTATACACACAATAAGGGTGCTTGTTAGTATGCTAATGCAAATATCGGTTTAGTACACACCTACAATTTCCAAGCAACACGTAATGAGACAAGTGAGCATCCCCTCCAGGTTGACATGCATCATGGGAGAGGCACACCGGGAAGGGTGGCCATTAATCAAATCATCCACAACTGCTGTAACAAGACAAACTTATTTTTCTTTCTCGATTAGCAAATGTGAGCCTGGGGATTCACAGCTGCTTACATATGCAGTAACCCTGGAGTGAAGTCAAACAAAGCTGCTTGGAATACATTGATCATGAATTCACCAGTCCACTAATTATTTTATAGGCTTGAAGAGACTTTCACACTGATGATTTATGATGCCCATGTAATATTTGCTGCATTTTTTAAAATAATCTCAATAAAAGTTATTCTCGCTCAATAAGCTGTCTACTTTCCTTTTTGAAATATATTTTTACAGACTGGAGAAAGTTCATTCCTACATTTTGTTAGTTTATGACTTAATCAATCATCATCAATCATATGTCAGTTCTAATTAGGCTAAAACCTTCCATTAATTTAGTGGAGAAATCATTTTCTCAATCACTTGACTACACAAATTATTCAGAGCCTTGCATCTGTGCATTGATAATTTATAAGTTAGCTGTCACATTGCTGTCTGAATTTGATCGGCAACAAACCCAAAGGAAAAACTGTTTTAGAGGGGACTGATGAAGTACCAGAGCCAAATTTTAGACCATTTGTAGTTCATATACTTTAATCAACTGCTGACATTCCTGCATAATGAAACACAACATTTTATTTTGACTTGATCCCATTTATGGAATAAATAATATAATCCTTCCAGGTCTTATAGCTTCTAAATGGTGGCTCTTTTTCTACAAAGAATGAGCAATATTGCAGGTAATGTGTGTGTGTGTGTGTGTTTGTGTGTGTGTGAGTCTGTGTGTGTGCGTAGTTGAGAAATATGTTGCAGAACTGCAGCTTACTCGCATCTTCCTTATCTCCATTCAGACCCTCCTGTTGTACCAGAGTCCTTGTTTTAGACGCTGCCTAGATGGTGTGAAGTAATGTAAAGCATGACACTGGCTACAAACATTTAGTGACTAAAGGTCACAATTTATCTGCAACACACCTGTTTTGGATCAGTCAAATGGAACCAAAGACATATGTTCTGCAGTGTAATAAATACATGCATTATAAATAAAATGTGTGATTTATTTGTCCATGAATCATTCATTCCTAATAAGCTGTGCAAACATCAGCCCTCTCTACGCTAAATGTCTTCTCTACCAGCCTGTCAGCAGTGAGGGAGTTTCTATGGTTACATGGACTGTCTTATGTTCACATGTGCACCTGCACCTGTGCAGAATTGTCTAAGCTCGTAAAATTGGGGTGTGAACACAAAACGCTTTGGCAAACTGTCACTGTGTATTTTGGTAATAACAATAAGATTTACATTTATGTATTACAGAGTCAAGGTGAGAGGCTTCATGGGTCTGAAACAGTTTCATCTTTAACATGATGATTCTAATTCATTCACATTCATTCACGCTGTCGCCCTGGGTTGATTTGAAATAAATGAACACAGATGACCAAAATGCAGTTGGGACAGAAAAGTCTGGTAACTGTTTGGTTTTGTGCATTGATGCATTATTTTATGCAAACATGTAATAGCTTCAAAATAAACTGTGTTGGCTAGGCTAGTTTTTACATTGTCAGAGAGAACAGCAGCAAGTGAAATGACAAAGAGGACCTGTTTCTGTCTGAAAAGTCTGACATTTACTCTGTTACTGGCCACATACTGGGAAATAGCTCATTATTTAATTAAAAAAAACTGTGAAAATAAAAGTGGATAATTAAATAGATTATTTTTGTTTCTAAGGGTCAAATACTGGCATCACGGACCTAAACTGTCTGTAAAGACAGAAAATATGTAGTGCAATTAAACATAAATTGTGACTAATTTTCTGTTGCAGCTCATGTTTAAATACAATTGAAAGACATAACATTTACAGTAATTGCACCCATCTGCACATTTGAACGCTGAGCTAACCTATTCTGCATCAGCTAAATGTAAGAAATATAAAAATCAACCAACAATGACTTCTCTTGGCATATTAGTGGACAACATACTGGCACCAACAAGAGTAGGATGGCTACATAACTTTGATGATGTAATCAAAATAGTTTATATATATTATATTGTTAACATGGTAACTAATAATCTATAACCTATTACATTTCAGAAGTAACCTTAACAACAGTGTCTCTACATGACTCAGTCGCGTGAATCCGATTTACTTTCTTCAGGGGAAGATACAAGTGGGAGAACCATGTGGGAAATCACATGAAATTATAGTTTCTTATAAAGACTAATAGCAGTATATGTTCAAATATTGGTTATATTATGGTCATTGAATTGCAGATTGTGATCTCTCGTGAATTCAGTGTCAGCAGCTATTACTTCTTATTTAATTTGCATGTGAAATGACTCAGGAGTGCCCCTCACCATTTACCAGTCTATTACTGTAACAACTATTGAGTGGATTGACACGCATCTACACTCTCTGTGCCTGCATGTGATGCTATATGAACATTTCTCAGTAGTAATACAAGACCTTTTGTTACTGAAAGAAAGTCTTTTAGAACACAAACGAGGAACAAAAATTGATTTCATGACATTCATGTGATGAACAAGCTGACACTACTGAAAGCCAGCGTTTCCCTTAGATGTGGCAAACTAATTATAACTGTGTGTGTATTGTGTCTACATGTCAGTAAATGTTTCTTTTATGATTAAATGTAGGTTACGTTTGTGGGCACAGCAATAATAATCTACATGCATAACATACTGTATGCCTGGTCAGTATGTTGTCTAGGTTTTCTGTTAACTTACAAACTAATTCACTGCTGCTTTTACAATGTTGAAATGGGGCTTCTGAAAAAAGAACATGATGATGATAAATTTATAATCAAACGCGGTTTAGCGCTGGGCGGAATAAACATGAAGTGCATTATCTCACGATAAAGATGCTGGGTTGACTGTCCATGAATACTGAAAGGCTTTTCGGAAGAGATGTTTTGCACACTGGCCAGTTATTAAGTTGTAAATGGAGAGGAGTCAGCGTGGGGGCATACTGCCAGGAGGATAATAGCCTGTTGTTTTGGGGGTTAGGAAATCTAATTACACAAACTCTACCTCTACATTACTATTCACTCTTCTTCAGTTCGACTCAAGAGTAAAAATTGTGTTTGTTTTTGTTTTTTTTATTTGGTAACTTTGAAAATGTTGGGCAGGGTGCCATCTGGAGAGAAATTATGTGGGGAGAAGTGTCAAGTGTAATTTATAGCAGCATGTTGTGGGTGTGAAAGAAGCACTGGGAAAGGGAGTTGATTCATCAAACTCCAAATGATGTGCGTGTTTCTTCACAGCAGAACAGCAGCAACACTTTGGTTATGTACCTTGTTCCCACTGCCCTTGGGACACTTTTAGGGTTTTTTAAAAATACCGTCATATTTTCTGTCAGTGTTCAAACCTAGAAGAAACATTTAGCATGTAAATACACAGTATTTATGTGCCAGTCTGTTTGTCTCACTGCCACTAGTAGTGGACCGTAAAGTCATTATCCAGCTTCCGTATTAAAAAGTCTCCTGAGTTGGGACACTATGTTACAGAGATAGCCCCAATACCACAGTGCTGATATAAAGCTTGTATCAACTAACAGATACACATGAACTGTGCCTGCAGAGCCAACAAGCTGCCAAATGTTTTACAGCTACAGCTTGGAGTCCCATTAAAATAATGCTCTGGACTCGGCCATAACTCACACTCCTGGAACATCTCCACATTGACCCATTGCTGCTTTGATGGGGCAATCCTGTCAAAAGGTCCGCTGTTACCATAGAGGAGGTTTATGAGACACAGCCAGAAGTGGTGTTTATTTCATGACAGGCATTTCAAATAAAAAGAAGACAAACCAAAGACAAGAAATGTCATTAATTCCACTACATGGCTATGAAATGTTGTCTTTTGTTAAGGTAGTTTTGAATCTTCTTTATAGCTCAGTGCTTATTTCACCACAGTCGGATTCATCTGTCATGCATCAGCATTGATGCCACTGAGATAAATTACTGTAAATATATTAATATTTATAATAGAGGAGAATTACACTGAGTCTGATTCATGGCTTGTATGCTGTATCACTTCTGAAGACTATACAGTAAACACTTTCTTTGCTGCTGTTTTCAGCAGCTATACTCAAATCATTTGTCTTTGTATGCTTCCTTTTAACTGAATGTTGTATGTTTTAGTATTTCCCCACACTGCCTCTTATGACGTGCAACACGTCAGAAATCTATAGTACTATGCTGGATAACATTGAAGACATGGCAGCTTATATAATTACTGCTTGCAAGACTTGCAATGCTTTTCTGTGCAGGAGCACAGGAAATCTGTGCAAGTAACAGTAAATCTGAGAGCACAAACACAGTTTTAAACACAAGTAGTTTTAAATTAGAGTGTGAGAGAAAACACAACATGAAATAATTAAAGCACCCTCTCAAATTGAGAAACTATGCACCTGCTTGAAGATAGAAGATTCCCTTCATAATTATTTGAATAAGCATGTTGTATAAGAACAGACACGTAGGATGAACTGGTAATTCAGTAGCACCCAGGTGGCAGCATCTTATTTCCTTGTATCAACAAAGACATGATCTCAAGGTTTCTCTCAGTGTCACTCCTGCTATTACAGAACAGTTGTGAGCTTTATATTTAAACTGAGTACCAACCTTGAACATGCAAAGACCCAGTCTCTCGGTGAAAGGTTTCACGCCTTGAATTACTATTCTTTTATTTATTTGTCAATGGTGCATTTCTTGTTCATCCAGAGAAGACCTACATAACAGAAATAGTTTTACACCCTCTGCTTTAGTTTCCATTTCAAATGCAATCTTCTGATGTGTACCACTGGCAGATGGCCAGTAAAATCATTTAACAGTCAACATTAACTCGAGAAAGTACACTACTTTTATTTTGGATGTTGAGTAATATTACAAACTAATACATACTGTTTTTTCCAGTGCTGCAAATGTCACTTTGATTATCCACCAGTGGATTTCATCAGCTACTTAAACACAGTAAATACAGTGCAGGGAAGCATGTTTAATTTAGTTTTTGAATTACTTTGTATTCTACAGTAACATAAAGCTGTTAATGAATTTGACTGATTTCTGTTTATTTGTATTATGATTCACATTTACAACTCCACACATTCTGCATCCACTCACACCTTGCATTAACATGCGTTCTTTTTCTTATTCAGATAGATTACGTTATACAGTATATCATCACATCCTAATACCACGTATATATATTTACATAAATTCAAATGAATCCATTCAAAATAAGCTATTCAAAGTATTTGTATTCTCACTGCTCTCATAACTGTGGTGTTTTTTTCAGTAATTGTAATGGATAATGCTTTCCGTCATTTGCAGCTTTATTATCATAAACCCATTTCATATTTAGCTCTTTGTGTTACAAGCACCTAATCTATAATCACGCCGGTTTCTTACATACACAGTGGCAAGACATTAGATGCCTGGGAGTTGTATTAAAGTCCATTATGCATATTTATTGTTCTCTGTAAGAATGCTTATTTGAAGCAAATATCCATTTCACATTTCCAAGGAGTCACACTCGATTAAATTCAATGTTGAAGATGGTAGAGAGTGTTATTATTAAGCTGAGCGGGTATGTGAATTAATTAAAGTCCTACTTTTTGATTCAATATAAATGTTGAGCTCTGTGTGTGGCAGAATATTGAAATCAATCAGGCTTTAATATAAAGGGATTCTCTGCTTGTGACAGGGGTCAACACGTCACACACTGGCTGCTCGTGCATGGGGGCGGGAAGTGGTCTGAAGTTATAGACTGTCTGCCCTCTCATCTAGAACTGTGCTTCCATGTGACTGACACCAGAGCAGAAGCGTGGCATTGAAAAATAGTTCCCAATCATTCTTAAGAACAGTGAATCACTACTGGAAAACTGGATTTGTTTTGGCTACTTAACACTCTGTTGTCATTGTTGATGGGAACATATCTCCTTTAGCGCTCTGACATACCCGACAGAAATTTATTGTTATGAAAGTGACAGCTAATCCCTGGTTTTATGTGTCCCTTTGTGTCAACTTTACTACATCTATAGAAAAGACAGAGCTTCACTAGGGAAAACAAACTTATGAATTCCACACACATCTTTCATTTCAAGTTATTGTGAAGAAAACTTTAATTTACAATCTGCTTTTGCTGATACTCAGTAGGTGGAATTTATTTCAGTGTAGACAAAGAATGGCTTTGAAATTTTAGCAGTATAAAAAATGTAGTGCAATAACAAATGTGCATAAGCACAACATGGGCAGATGAGCTATACATGCACTTTGTCACATAACAAACTGAATAAAATTGCCTCCATGTGTACTGAATTTAAATGCAGGATTCAAACATCAATCCTGTTGCGATGTTAGCAATTGCAGCATTTACATATGCAACTGCCTGAAATGACAGCATGCTGCAAATGCATTTTTCATAACTGTAATAGGAATAAACATGGATAAGCAGCTCTACCACTAAGTTAGCTGGGCTCCGTATCAGGCCCTGGTGGTGTGATGTCATTTCAAACAGCTTCATTTGTCAATATGAGACAGATGAATACAATTTAATTTTGTTTATTCATTTTTATTAGTGCACAGAGTTCAACAGTGATGAATCTAGAAAAATCGAGTTATCACAATTATAGCGTTGTATCAGAGATAACATTGACAGCATGACTGTGATGTGTACATGCTGATGATAAACTACGCTGTCTTTTAATCTTCTCTGCCTCTGGCCACATCACTATCAGTTGGTCCAGTTGCAAAGTTGCAGGTAGTAATCATAAACCAATTTATATTTTAATGAGCATGACATTAGATGGAAGTGTTGAATGGGCCGTGCTCGACGATGCTAAGCAGAGGCAGGGAGGGAAGTTTTTAGTCCTATTAAAGGAAGTAGAAAACCAGCTGACTGTGATTTGTGGTAATTGGCAAGGCGTTCTGCTTGAGTGCGCATACGCAGCCCATTCAGTCACACTGTGTGGCTTCAATTCAAAAAGCAGCAAAAAGCATAATTATGTTTATTACTTTTTCCCCACACAAAGTGAGTGCAATCGATCCCAACTGGATGGCTTCAGTCTCGCACAAGACATAACACGCAGTAATATAACAGCTAATTATTTTTGCTGACTGATCTGCAGCCTGGCAACATTCATATAATGAGCTGCACCACTGCCCTTCCTTGTTGAATTGTTGGCTTCCCTGCAGTTACAGAGTAACTGAGTGGTAAAAATGGCAGCCTATCTAGAAGATATGATCCACTGACGGCACTACAAACAATATTTGTACACTTCCATGTTACCATGTCATGACACGTGTCACACCATGTCAATAATAAAGAACAAAAAGTGATGTGAAGCTACTTTTGTGCCGTTTTTCTGAAAGTGATTAAATAAGTATATTTTTTAAAAATTCTCTGCTTCCTGGCATCCCACACAGATGTTTCAAATTATTTGCCTGATTAGACCTGTTTCTTGACTGTGTCAGCATCTACAGAATATTCGCTTGTTTGGCATTTGCTGTACTCAGTATAGGTTTGTTACACAGTTCTTAGGTTTTTAGTTTTTTTCATTGTATAGACATATTTGCAACTGAATAAGAAAGTATCAGATAAAGGCCAAAATTACTGATTATCATACTACTTTGTGATTAACAACATGTAAGATGGCTGCATTCCATTTTGATGTGTAGGATCCTGGTGTTGTGCATGCTGGTGCTACAGTGACCTATAGGTCTATTGAACCTGAGCGAAGGGCTAATCAGCCAGACTATCTGACAACACCTCTGTTAAATATCAGGTTACAGCCTCATTTTCTAGCAGGTGCCACAAGATTTCTCTCTGTGGGCTTTTTCTGATGTGGGACCAGAAATACATCCAGCAAACTACTAAACAGCACAAACAGTTCAGCTGTACAGTAGATTAGCCAGGTGTGTCTGTGTGTGTGTGTGTGTGTAGGTGTTTGCATGTTTGTTCAACTGCTGCAGCTACATCAAGTTCAAGTTCATCATGTCCTACTTCTTCCCTAAGCTAATTGTACCTTTTGCCCCTGAAACTGAAAATGACTGACTAACTGTGTTGAGCAAACTGCAGCTGAGTTGGTTCTAATTAATTGATAAATGCTGTCTCTCTCTCTGTGAGACATAGTGACTGTTAACAGAGTTTTTACATATGTATGTCAACAATCTAAGTAATGGGATTTTAAAACTCGTGATTTTGAGATGCTCAAGAGTCTAGGGATCTATCTCCCATTCCTGTTGTTAGTGGACAACCAGTCTACCTTCTGAGCTACCTCATGTTTGACAGACAGAACGAGCGTAAACTTTAACAACTGATGACAAAATTAATGTTGTTTACACTGTATTTTGAATTAGGTATTTCCTCTCTACTTCTACCATAGTGTAAAATGTAAAATTCACTTTTCAAGTTACAACATTAATACCACCTGGAGGTTCTTCTATTCAAGGGGAGACTGGCCAGTCTGCAGCTACACACTGATACCTGTCCATCATTATAATTCACCTCTGTCCCCCACAACATTAACTCCACTTTGTCGTGTTTATTTTGGTGCTGATCTGTGTATATTTCAAAGGGAGACCTTGTTCCCTCCATTCGTTCTCAAATTTATTCCTGCACCTCGAAGCCAAGTATCAGTGTTATAGAAACAGGTACAGTACTCTAGCTCATTGACATAATTACAGATATCCTAGGCAACACTGGTGGCAGCGCTGTAAAAGAACCTTACAGAGAACGTAAGAGTTGATATTTTTCAGAGTAATGGTGTCAGAAAGCTGGTGGGTCAATGGCAGTTTCAGCCTTAATGTATTTACCTTGTTAAACCTGAACATTACTTTACAAGTCAGCTTGTTTTATCTAAAATGAATTATACAAAAACCTCAAGCATGTGAATTTTTGCATTTAAATAACTAAAAAGCGCGATTCTCTTATTAAACCTGGTTATACCACTATAGGCTGTAATGCAAATTTCCACCCTAGTCTATTTGGTGTAACATTTGCAATTTGATGGACACATTTACATCATGTCTTTTAGTACCATTACTGAATTCCATCCTGCCGTACAGGTTTGCATTTCAATTTAGTCTGCTGCACTGTGATGGACAGCTTAACTGACACCATCTGAATTGTCAGTCCCACCTGCGCTGCTCCCAGTAGTTCATAGCAAACATTAATAAGTATCTGCAAATACTATTTGAACCAACTCTGATCTGTTTATACAGTATAAGACAGGATATCTACTATAATGTTAATATCTACAAAATGAAATATTAAGAAAGTCCCTTATTAACTGAGGAATTATAGAGGTTTGATGCTTTGTTTGATTACAAACTAAAAATATAATTGCACATCCAGCAATTGCAGACATACCATGATGTATAGGGTGAAAGCTGTGTCGGTCAAGGTCGAATGATCAGAATACAGTACAATGACCTTTTTTTTGCAGGAATACACATTATTTTAAATGACATACTATTAAAAATTACTGCTAAAACTACTACTAAACTAAATTACTCTCCTGAGTACATCAAATTATAAGATTTGTTCAATAACGTGTTTTTTTTTACTGTTTTTCTGTTTTTTGTGTGACACAGCAAATCCAACGGCTGTGGAATCAAAATATTTCATCTTAGATCTGGAAAGTAAAACTGACAAACCAGGTCATATAATGC
>JAUBNQ010000017.1:22615742-22638158 GCA_032353495.1 Ctenopoma kingsleyae | reverse complement strand
TTGCAAAGCTTGTTGCAAAGCTTGGACAGAGCATAAGAGCAAGATTCACCCTCACAAGGACCCTTGGGTTGAACAACTGCAGCACACTGATTAATCTGATATTTCAACAGTGCATACACCAATTAAAACAACTGAGCTGAAATGGAGAATGGATAAAGCATGGATGAGGCTGTGGCTCTGTAAGACCATGTTCCATTGGTAGTGCTGTAGATTACAAAACTTACAAATTACTGAAAGGTGTCACTCACAATAACTTGGTCTCAGATCTGTTCACTGGTTGTCAGTTTCAAGTCTCCTCTTTCTTTGCTCCTTGTTTCTTTCCTGGTTGCCAAATGCAATGCAGGATTTACTGATTTATCAGCTACTGCACATATGAAAGCCAAGTGATCATTGACTGAGAGATTATCTAAACCTCTGTGTTTATGTCTTTATGCTACTCAGGAAAAACTTGTGACACCTTCAGCAAGAATGGCACTGATTTGTTTTCCAAATTGATGTGCCCCTGTGGCAGACCTTTCAAAAAGTTTCACACAGTTCTCAGTCCTCATAATTATTTGTTTGTAGCCTTGTGGCATTGATTATTTCTCCTGCTTTTCCTCAGCGTTGTCCTCCTACAGTGATCAAATAGCTAGAGGATAGACAACTACACAGGCCTTACTCACCAGCCCACTGGCCCATCGTGATTATCCACAAACCCGAGTAGAGGCAGCACAAAGCTGCATGATTACCACCTGACCGTGGGCTGCATCTGCACACTATGGATGCCTCTGATGGAACCGTTGGCTTTGAAGTTGCTGAAAAACCCACGCTCTATCATCCAACCCAATGCACATTTTGTCTTTTTTTTTTTTTTTATTGGTTTGTTTTCTTTTTACAACCTCCTCTCGCCATTAAATATTTGCATTCTTGGACATTGCCTGTTAAATGAGGTTTCAAGACCTTTAGTCTTGTTAAAAAGAGTCAAGCTCCTTTCTGTTACTGAATGTTATCTTGTTCAAGCCAGGCACAAAAAGTGACTTAACACTTGAGCTCATTAAAATGAAAAAAAAAAAAAAAATCAATTAATTAGCTGTTTTTCCATCAGCTTCAGTTACACTGATAATGGTATTAGTTTTGAGGGTATTAGAATGAGGGCTTGTGGGCTTTGATTTATGCCTTTAGGAGACTGCTGTGCTAGTCCAGAAAGACTCACATTTGGGAGTGACCTTTAAGACCTTAAGACTTGTAGCATCTGAGGGTTTTTGTTCATCCTTGCACCTGATCACTGACTCTTACGATTGCTGTGTCACATCAAAGCCTGATATCTCTGAGAAGAGAAATCCAATTCTTCATGGCTGCTGCACCAGAAGAGCAGCATGAGACAGACAGCTTCTTGTCAGTTTTTGATTTTGAAACACATACCTATGTCTGCTGGGTGCAACTTGAGAAACACGACTCTTTATTGGTCTGTTTTGCTGCTAAAATGCTCCTCTATATAAATTCCTTTAAAATGCTAAAACCATCTTAAGGTTTTATGTTCGCTAATATATTGTGCATGATATGCATAAATCCTGGACAGCAGTCTGTCCTCAAACAAATCAATGAAGTGACTTGTGCAAGCAAGGACTTTGAATGACAACTGGAACCACGGAAATTCAGCACAAAGCAGACTGTTGGCTGTATTACATTCTGAGTCCCTATTGTCAGCAAGTAAGCTGCCAGATGAAACAGAATGGAGAGGGTTTCTTGATGGCAGCTGTTTTGATGTTAAGACAGCATGATCCATGTAGGATTCAGAACACACTGTCCTCGTTTTCATCCATTTAAATGGTCATTGCATTCATTCACGAGTGCGGGTGGTACTGAGCTACCAGACAGTTGTTAATAGCACAGAGTCAACAAGAAACACAAGCTGTAGATGTTGGTTTCATTATCTTTGTCAGACACTATTAGTCTAGGAAGGTGAATTTATTTATTTTCTTTGACTTTTTTTCTTCCTTTCTATCCCTTTTGAAAAACACAAAAAACAAAATAACAAATCTTTTACCACCAGAGTCATTTACTTTGCAGTCATGAATATTTTTGTAAGCAGAGGTGGCAGACAGTGTGTTTTATTTTGATGACAGTCTGTCAGTTGTCAGCATTTTCAAAGCATGGATATATTGCCATGGTTGAACTTTTAGTTTTTTGAGTTTTCAGTTGTTAAAATGGATGCTGTTATAATCTTTTGACAGCTGCTAGAATCCCATTCTAACAGATTCTTCAGCACAAAGCAGAAAAAATACTTTGAAGGACAATTTTGATCAAATATAAGGGTTTGAAAATACACTAGTTTCACTATATTTCACACAAAAATCATTTTTTGATATATGTTGGTACTTTTATTGTGCTTTAAGAGACATGAATGAATTGTCTGCTATATTATAAAAGGCAATCAGCATGAAAGCGAGTGGTGTTTTCTTTTATCTCTTATTCCCCTGATACCGAACTACACGAACTACAGTATGTATTAAGTATTTTAAGTATTGGTATCAAAAAGGTAGCAAAAATAAACAACCCATTTTTTTTTTACCACAGCTGTAGCTAATATAATTTCACAAATCTCGCTAACGCTTTAGCAGGCAGTAGGGAGTAATTCTAAGACTGGAGCCAGCCCATCACAGCAGCTGGCTTTGCAAGGTCACCTCCTTTCTGTCCTATATTGAATGCCAGTGGAGAAGAGAAAAACATGCCTTCCCTTCTCAGACACTTAAAAGAGCAACCTTTCAAGGGTTTAGTAAGTAACAGCTTCTTTTTGATGACGCAACGCTGAGTAAATACTTTTGCACCCCAGAAAACTTTTTCATTCCACTGACTGGACAATTTCTTTAGCCTGCATGTGTAAGGCTCAGGCTTGGCATATGCTGTGTCTTTATGCATATTCATCATGTTCAGAGTTGAGTAATATTAATAAGAAATATTAATGGCTAATGAATTAAAATACTGATGCAAGGCAATATCAATTATTTATATAATACAACATAAAACATAACCCAGCTTTATGGTTTGCTTGACATAAGTTCAAATTAATTAAATGTGAAACCTTTAACATCCCATCATGGAAATGTTGCAGTATTGTACATGTAAAATGTGAGGTCCTGCTGTCTTATCCTTATATGCTCCACAAGGAATCTGCACAGGGATTGTATTTGTATGAGAGACAGTGACAGTGACATTTCCAGGTGCCTTCACAGATGGAGGAAAGACAGCGAAGCAAAAGGATTTAAAAACCTCAATCTGTCTCGCTTATATGCAAGGGAAAGCTTTAAATGGCCTAAAAAAAAAGGCCACAGAGTTTAGATTTTTCATTATCAAATCTATCTTGGAGTGTTATCTTTTACCATGTTAGCTGAAGGAAGCTATTTTCAAACCACCAAAGTGCCACAGAGCAACGCATAATGGGTGACTTTTTGCAACATTAACTATTTATTGGAATTCTGCACTGCACCTTCCAAATCGCCCCCATGCCATCCATTATCCGTGAAGAACAATGCATGGATGTGAACACAAATTCCAGAAGAGGATGAATTTGAATCCATTTTTCTACCCTGGCAATTCATTTGTCATCCTCACAGCCTGAGAAGCGGCTGCTACCTCCCAGGTCTCTGATTAAACAGGAGAGAATTAATAACAGGTGTCTGAGGATGGGGAGTCTCTGTCTATTGGAAAAAAAAAAGGTTCCTTTGGAAGAAAGGCCAAGCAATAAAGCACAATCTGCAATTAGAGTAAAAGTGCAGCAGGTACCTTGAGCCCTGCCCAATAGCTTCTCGGTCTTAGTGTTTTGAAAGAGCCCGGTGGAATTGTTAAAAATTGCTATTTATAAACATGATTCTTTATAGGCATTATGATTGATCACTCACTGTGGATTGCCACAAAGAAAAGACACTGTATCAGTTAGATGTCTTTCACAATAAGTCTACATTAAATCCACGATTTATGCCTGTACAAAACGTGGCCTTTAAATGCATCCAAGATGAAAAAAAATAGAACACTCAAGGTGCTCGCTGGAAGCCAAGGTAACGAATTCAGGAGAATCTTTGATTACCTCTAATGTGGTTATAGGTAATGGTGACCTGTCTCTAAGGAGCCAAGCCAGAGCTAAATTATATTTCAAATCCATTAAACCCTACCTCAGATCCATGATTTGCTTCCAGCAAGCAGCTACCCAGGGCAGCAGGTAATTGAATTTCAAACCTGAAGCCAGGAAGCAGATAGGCCCCTGAGCTAAGTCCTCTGCATGAGGTGGAATACTGTTATGCATAAAGTCATGATTTATTTGTGCCTATCAAACCTTGTAATGTGCTGCTCTCTGCCATAGAGAGGAATAAGCCCATTTGTTGAAACAACACTTCTGGCGAAAAAATTAAATTGCTTTGACCAACAGACATATGCAGTTATTAAATTTAGACATTTAGCATGACTCCAGCTGCTGAGGGAACTTTAAGGAGATGGAGGGACATGCTTAATTACAAAGACATGAAAATCTGAACAAGGAAATGTTATGCTTTGATGGACCTGATTCATTTGCACTTTCTGCTACACAGGTTAGCATCATCCGGCCCTGAGGCTGTTCACTTTATGTTCACTTTATACATTTTTGAGTGCAGATTGAAGCTGCTACATCCTACAGTACACATTTAAACAAGGCCTGATCAGTTATTGGATGAGGCAATTAATCAAAACCAGAGGTAACAAAGAAAAATCAAACAACATCCTTATCAGTGGGCGTTGAAATAGAAACCCCTCTTCATAAGCAAGCTCTAATTCAGCCTGGTGACAGCCAGACTGAGTTGTAACCTTGATGTGTCTAATTGCTTACAGTGGGCTGAACTCTCAGGGAGACTCTGGGCTGTTAATAGGAGGATCATGCACTCAGGGGATTGTGTTGGCTCCTTTTTCTCCTTGCTGTCATCCATGCTATTTCCAGACATCCTTCACTGCAGAGTCAAGACAGACGACACCAAATTCAATAGCGAATCAATCATTGGACCAATTTACCAATTAGGCTCATTGTACTCTATAAATAAACACATCACAGCCCGTCCACTGCTCCATCTCTTGAGATACTGTCTCAACATCCAGTCCAGCAATCACGACACACAGGAAAACACGTCACATTGATCAGGAACCTCTGTTATACTGTTGTTGTGATTGTCAGTTTTAACTCTTCTTCACAGTGTTGGATCTGAGAAACCAAAATTCAGAAACTGTTATTCCTACCATTTATGCATACTACATAGAGTATACAGTATGTGCTTGTTTTTAGTACTTACTACAACATGCATAATATATGGCTAATTAATGCTTTACACCAGACAATACAAATAGTGACCAAACATGGGTTTTCCTATTAGCTTCATCTTAAGATATTGAATCACACAAAAATCTCTTGTTTTAAGCTGAAGTGTGGCATTTCACTTAGGTGACATCTAAAACACCAGAGTTAAGATTTCAAGAGGTTGTGTATAATTTATGGCAGAAAGAGTGGCTTTGTAATGATACATCAGCTCTTGGCATCATCACCTCCCCTGGCAGGCCGTCTCCTGCTCTCAGACTTGATGCTGGAGGTGCCACTGCTGCTGCTGCTGCTGCTGCTGCTGCTGGTGCACAACCTGCCAGAGCTCCAGCATGCTCGACCCACCTGTCACTATGCAGAGAAAAACATTTCATTCACATCGAAGATACATGTCACTAGCTCTCACAGAGAACCACAAGCATTTACAATAACTGTCAAATAACTGAGTTTTGAGGGAGGAAATGTACATCTTTTTCTGATATGCGAATCTGTCTTTCAGGGCCCGAGAATATACATGACAGCAAATGTCAGAGCCAGGATCACTTCATTTAGCAACTACAGCAACATTTACAGGGATTGTCCTTGTGGCACATACTATAGGTGCAGAGACATGTCGAAAAACAAAAAGACAGTATGCACTGCTCTGAATGAACAGCATGCTTATCATCAGTGCCTGCTCTTTACAACAAACAGTTTCAGATGTTAACAGTCAGGCTATGTAAGGCTAAGAAAAAAAACCTTTACAACACAATACACAGGGTAGAAGTGCTCCAAGAGTTGCTGTGAGTGTTTCAACACCAGTATTGCTCCAGTGGATGACCTCCCAGAAACTCAGTGCATTCCCAGAATAGAAAAAGAACTGGTTATTGACTCCACAGTACGCCCAAGTGGGCTTTATGATTTAGTGCAGTGAGCCGTCAACTCTCCGAGCAATGTGCAGCAAACAAAAAACATTTTATCAATATTCCATCAGGCAGCAGCCCTCTTCCTGTTAATATAGTGCCCAGACGCTTCTTAGCTCCCCCCAAGATCGTCCATTCAGGCAGCAGCTGCCTGCAGCTCATGGGACAGTGTTGAATTAAATGCAACGCCACTGGTCATGTCAATATGTTGACAAGCATGTGATTTTTTTTGTTATTTTGTTTTTGTTGTATGTTGGTCCACTGCACATTTTTTGTCACTGACGGTTAGCAGATTGATTTCAATGTGCAATGCAATTTCAGATGAATGCATGAAAGAAATCAACAAAAAAATATTTATACCCATCAGGAAAGTGGGGCTTCAAACCACAGGTATGTAAAACATTTACTTCTCAATCACACCTTTAAAATGAAACATAATGCTCTTTCTCTCGTGTAATTGGCTGCAATCATCTTTAAATCACAACAATGATGATGTTTGATCACTGTGATGTGTATTTATAGTGTCAGGGTGTCAGAGTCAAGACAGCACAGTTGCACATAAAATGATTTGTGATGTGAATTTTTCAATTTGAGGGAGAAACATACACTACAATATTATTGCACTCTTTATTAAACTGTATATAGTATGATCTGATAAGTGGCTCTTTCATTTTCAAGAGCTTGTTGAACTTCAGTCACAGTACAACATCCACTGTGGGAGTTGGAATGTAGGAAAGTCACAGGAAAATACGTGTGTAAGTAACCCAGTGAAAAACTCCATAGTAGAAATCTAGTTGATTAGTTTAAAAGTTGAAGTTAATTAATTGCTAGGATGCCCGAGGTTAGAATATGTGAATCCATCCATGCTCCTTTTTGCATGGTACTGATGAGAATTTAGGAGACTGTCGTGCTTAAAAGCACGTTTTCCCAGACATGTTTCTGTTTTCACTGGCACTGCTTCACATTCATTCCATCTACATTATTCATATCAGATATTTAGCTCTTATCCAGAGCGACTTAAAAT
This sequence comes from Ctenopoma kingsleyae, assembly GCA_032353495.1. Classification (NCBI taxonomy): domain Eukaryota; kingdom Metazoa; phylum Chordata; class Actinopteri; order Anabantiformes; family Anabantidae; genus Ctenopoma; species Ctenopoma kingsleyae. The sequence goes on along the minus strand of JAUBNQ010000017.1, from coordinate 22,630,918 downwards.
CAGAGCACCAACAGAGCGACTTTAAATAACAAGCAGCCAAAATCCCTGAGTGAAACATGGAATTAAGTTTTCCTTTTTCTTGCAGAGGTCAGTTAAGTGTTAAGATTGAAGAAGACTCACAGATTTTGTCACTGAAGACGCAAACATGATTTAACTTGTCTAGTGTTTTATTTTGGAAGGCAACTGAGGACACATTCTGGTCAAGAAGAATAAGGTCGGACTTGGGACTTTATTTTAAAAATATATCATAAGCAAATCCAGACAGAATTAAAGCATCAATGCAAAGCAAGTTTTTCTACCTGCAGTAGTTACTGTAACAGGTACAGGTACAATTTGGTCTTTCAAATCCTGTCATTGTTGATGTGTTATTTTATAAAGCAAACTGAATTAACACCTCTCTGACACACTTTCTGTGAAAACTATAAGCTTCACAAAGTAGGCCTATTGCAGGCTTTTGTATTGCATTGATTTATATTGCACTGGTGCTCACTTGAGTGTGTCCACCCCCTCTATAGCCTAAAGTAAGTCGTATTTGTGCCAGGAGTTCAGCTTCCTAAAAGCTGTGGATTGAAGTGAGAAAATACAATATGACTGGCACACCTTTGCATTACTCCAGCCAGTTTGAAGCTTACTGCACATTACATTCCTGTTCTGTCAGTGCTTGATGATTCTATTTATTACTCAGAAACCCCAAAATAAAGAACACACGGAGCAAAGCAAAGCATATTGGTTTTGATGACTGATTGCGGAGACATTGTAATTCACCAGAATACACTGTAGTGCAAATAAGCAGTGCTTTTTACTGTGTAGTGCTGCCAACACACTGTGCTGTATGAGGACGAACCTCAGTATTAAAGGATAATATGCATTCGGCTTATTTGTTTTTTATGGTTTTGTTTTTTTCACTTTTCTCATATTTCCCAGGACAATTTGTACTGTATGCTGGCATTAAATACTCCAGAGGGAGGAGGGTTTCTTGGAAGAAATCAGGAAGGCAGCTCTTTACAAAGAGAAACAATATGTAGCACCTCTTGTGTTGTGTCTTATGATAATCATCATATGGAAGCTTGTGATTAAATGCGGTGTGGTCCTCTGTGAAAAGTAGAGGTACCGCAAATGATTGCAGCCCTGAGGAGATGCAAGATGAGCTGCTGAACCAGAGCCCAAGGCCACAGGCTGCACACAGATGAGCACTGGTCACCGCTATCAGAGAAATAAATGACTCTTTACTCAGAGTGGAAATCCATGAATCCATGGATCATAATCACAGCAATTCAACACTAAATGCTCTGATCAGGATTGTTTTTTATCATCACATAGTGTACTTAAATTCATTACTTACTGTTTTTAATAAATTCCAGTAATGTTTAAAAATTACAAGACACTTATGGTTGTTTAAAAGGTAATTATAATTTATAGCACATACTGTATAATCAGATCAAAGACTGCAACAAGTTTAGAAGTTTTAGTGCAGAAACTAAATCAGTTAACATGCTTCAGTCTTACACCGGCAGTCTCAGATTCAGACTGATTGTTAAGTGTGGAAGCATGGACATTTTCAGGTGAATCTGGGGTTTTACAAGTCATAGCCACCATATCCACAGGAAAGCTTTACAGAAAGCCAGCTGTGAGCTGAGGTTGAATGTGGACATTTCGGACAGCAAGCACATAATAATTCTCTCCTGGCACAATGAAATCACCCAAAGTGTGAATAGGTGGCCCCAGTAGGATGCAGAGAAAGCAGTGGGATGTGCAAAACTTGCTGACACGACACATTATATGGTCCTTCAGTCTTGGCACAGTGGCAAATGAGGGATTTGATGGGGAGCACTAGAGCAATGGCTTGAGTGGCAGAATGATCCTAAAGCCCCAGCTAGTTCTAATGAGGCAGCTTGATGTAGCAACCAGGTCCACTGGGCGCCAGGAAGGACCAGATGTCGCTCGTACACTCACTCATTCCTTCCAGCACAGCCTGCATTCACCGTTCAGCCCATCTGCTGCTACCAAGCACAGTCAATATTTAGCCACTGGGAAAGAGACAGACACACTCTGCACCTGGATCATTATAGTGCCTCTGGTAAATTGGAGATTTTTTTTTGTAAGCCTAACTAAGAAAAAGTAAACAACTCCTTTTTCTGCCCACACTCTGCAACCCCTTGGACCTGACCTCCTGATGTTTCAGACACTTCTTTTCAGTTCCTTTAACAGTGTTTACTAATGAGGAGAAAATGTAACACGTCTCAGTTCTAGATCTCATCCAGGAACAGTTGAATAAGCCTCACAGCTCATGTTGCATGACTCAGCAGTGAATCACTGGTCGCCAAGGCACAACTGAACAAAACTGATATGCAGTATGCCAATTTGCGCCTGAAGATGAGACATTAACAAATTACAAAAGAGGAGGAAAATAAGAATTTATTTCCTGTATAACAAAATGTTGAATTTCCTCTTCAGTTCTTTTTCTGAACTAGAGCTGGTCCAAAAGTGAACAAAAGAAAAAGGACCCAATTATAAGTTGTGGCTGGTCGTGTTTTCTTAGAACAACACATATTTTATTCATTACATACAGTTTTAATATTTATTTTGTGACATGAATAACTGTTTGTATTAAACGTGTTAGCTTTAGGACAGGTTAAATATTTTTTATATGGCAAATTCCTTAAAGTTAAATACAGTTTTGTTGTTACTGCTATTCTATCTCCACTTCAAGTAAAATGATGAAGTGCAGCAATTAGCTTGTTGCCTCACAAGTGTGCAAGAAGACTAGTTAACAGCCAATAAACTACTGAATTACATCAGCTAATGTGCTTTGAGTATTCATACCATGGGACTACAACTACACACTTAATCACAGTAACAACAGTCAATTTGACACAACATTCAGCAATTTTATATATATTTTTTTTAATGTTTAAAATTACTTATATTTTATTGTGATTTTAATCTGCACCCTAAATTTCACTTTTATCTACTTCTTCTCCTTTGCTTTTACTTACACTCTACCAATGTTAAAATTGCATGACGCCACCACCCACTATGCCAGAGTGTGTGTTATGATATTATTTTATAAAGAAAATTCTATTAAACCTGTAATAAAGCCATAATAAAGGCATGAATTAATGAATGTTTTCATTAATTCATATTTGTTTCTTTTCACAGTTGATGAGATGAAATGCACGTGTACATGAGCACTTACTACTACTACTTTGTTGTGGAGAGAATCAGTCCAAATAAGTAACTACATTTTAGAAAACAAACTCAAAAACCCGCAACTGACAATATTTGCAAGAGCCTTTTTTTTTTTTTTGAGTACTTGAAACTGTGCCCCCTCCAGCAAGCGGCACCCTAGGCAACCACCTAGTTTGCCTACGCCAAGAGCTCTGAGCACTTAAAATCTAAAACTTCCAGTGATCCCACCTGAAAATTCAATTTTCCACAAAACAAGGGCTGCACATTCCACCCATTTCTTGATGTAGTTGCATTCTGGATTAAAACATTCACAGACCTGTGGAAAGCAGAAACAGAGCAACTAAGATCTATCGTCACATATAAGCACTACAATTTCATATTAAGACTTGTTTGAAAAATCCTGAACCACTCCTTTAACATCAGAATGTCCAGCTGTGCTAAGTTATAACTGATCTTTACTGAACAAAACACATGTATTGCACACTGTGTTGTAAACACCTCCAGGGCAATCTAGTCAGCCAGTGTGATCATTCTCTGAGGACTGATCACGGTGTTAAACATGATGGAATAACTACAGGTGTATGGTCTACAGTGCTAGTTTGTTTGCTCATGTTCGTGCCGTGAATCCATGCCTGCAATAGCTAACGAATGTCTTTATGGAGAGACGGCCTGTAAAACGCATGGAAGAGGCATCTCTTATTAATTTTTCTCCCAGCACGGATTTATATTCAAATTTATAGAACGCCATGCTTTGTTGCAGCAGGCCTGGACTGCTTACATGAGGAACTTGAAAGGATGTGTTCATGTCAGCTTTCTGCACTGGCTTCCAGGCAACAACAGGCGGGTGTTGTTTCTTACATTATGAATTGGATCTTTGTGTTACCCAGTTCATTTGCATTCTATGGAACGCATACTTTACCACATGTGATTGGCTTGTACTTATTATGAAAATTAAGGCTAATGAGCAGGCTTTGCTTCAAACTTTCTTGTAAACTACTGCATAAGGGATATATGCTGAAATACTTACCAACCCTCTGTGGTATTTCAAGTTATTGGTTAAAAGGAAAAAGAAACTGCCTTTCCACTTGTAAGTGTAACAAAGGTTTATCTCATACTATTTAACAGACTCAAAGAAAGTAAGAAAAACTTTTACATTCCTTTTTTTTGAGAACCAGGCTGCTGCACTTAAGCTTCAGCTATAACCAATATGTCCAGTTAGAATTAAGAACCTCTGAAATAGTCACCTCAAGAAGGAGATTGGCTCTATAATGTCCTAAAACTAGAAGTGATGGTCTGAATAACAATAATGGTTATAATGTAATGTTCTCCATGTAATAGTACTGCAGGTTCTTTTCACACTGAAAATGAACATATTATAAAAGCAATCCAACGCCTGCACTCAAGCATGTACTGTAATAGAATCATGGACTGAGGTTTTTGAATTGACATTTGTAAATAAATATCTGAAATACATTAAACTACACAGGCTTAATGTTTTTGAAACATGCTGCGGTTTTATGTGGACTGAAATGTCTGTCCACTCGTTTCCACTTCACTGTCATACACTGCCACTCAGCAACACCATTACCTCTAGCCATATCTGCTTATGGTTTTCAGTGTCTGACTCTAAATGTACTGTGAACGCAGGATGCATGTGTGTTGTCACATGAGGACATGTTATCCTGGAGCTCACTGCCACATGTTCTTGTCATTAGATACACATCTAATGGAGCCACTACGAGGCCAACGTGCCTTCAGGGCCAAACTGCTCTTTTCAGTTTGTGACCCTGTAATTACGATAACATCAAACAAATCGGTCAAAAAACGCAGTCACTGAAGAATCAGCGCACAGCTTCTCCAGCTTAACTGTCGATATACTGCAGCACAGTATGCTGACATGTAAATGCAAAAACTCACTCAGTGCAAATCTTTTTTTCCTAAGCATTATGTGCCAAGAGATTATAGGAGGGAAGGACAAACAGGAGAGGAGAAAAGGTGAAAAGACTTTAGCAGCATTAATTCTAAGGTCACCGGGAAGTCTTCACGACTTCATTTCTGAACAGTAAAATAAAATGGTTTGGAAGACAATTACCTCATAAGAAAATAGCCCCTTTTTACAAAACAGCTTTACTATCCATTGAGGAGTTTTGCTATGTCTGCGGCTATCATTATTCCTTACTAATAGCTCCTGGTCAATAGTTCCATGGTAGATCTGGGCCCCTGAGTGGAATGGTTGTCTATCTTTTCTGTCAGTTCTCGCCCTTCAATCAACAGCATACAAATGAGTGCCTGTCTCTTTGTAAACACAGGACGCTAAGGCAAAAAACCACCATAATCTCCTCTGACTGTACGCATCTTGGTGAGTTCATTTCCATTTGGATTGGAGGCCCAGTTCTGGGATTTATTCTGTCGTTTCAGCCAAATGCCTTCAGCGGAGGCAGGTGTTTTCATCTGAATAAACACCTCCTGCATAGTGCAATATGTTTACTGTGAGAAACGTTTTGGTGTCATTTCTCCAAAATAATGTTTATAAAAGTTTATGAAAATGGGTGTCATCATATGAGTGTGTTCTTGGTACAAAAGATGTTGTGAATGAAGGAATACACTTAAACTGCCACAAAAGTCAAACATCACACACTTGTCACATGCACTGGTTTAATTTATAGCTGTGGGGAGATGGAGATGTTTCGATTTTGTGAAATATCACTTGCTTTGCTCAAACATACACAGATACCTTGTGTACATGCATAAAGTAGAGCATTTGCTCTGATCCCTTTTCTCTCACAAGGTGAAAGATTAACGACCAGGGAGTATTTCTCTTCCCTCTGTCTTTCATCAGCAGTCGCTGTCTTCCATCTTCATCTTTACCCTAACTCTTAACCTCTACAGCCTCTAAGCAATCTTCTCTTTAAACGCCTTATGACCTTTGGATGATGCTAATGCTGAGCCACCATCAGAGCTAATAATATCTCATTAGAATACAATAGCCAAGTAAAATCCACTTCTGAAGCTGTACCAGGAGGATTTATCCAATTCCCTCAGTGCCTGCCAAAAACAGAAAAGGACACTTATTGGAATGATATGTTTTCAATACCAACATTTCTTAGTTGTTTTTTTTCTTATTTTACTTATACAGTAGTTCAAAGAGAAGATACCGACTCCACCATAAGAATATGGATTAAACATGATTTATTTAATTTAATATTTTGGCACAGACTCCAGGTTGAAGCAGATCCTGGCAGAGCACTCTGCAGGAAGGCATCTGAGCCTGTCCCAGTAAAGAGTCTGGAGCCCCTCCGGTGGTAGGTGGAGTTGTGGTGGTGGTGGGTACCTATGAGATGAGCAAGAAGAACAATGAGGAAAAGGACTGTTTATAAATGAGAAGTGATCTGTACGAAGGTATGAACGTGTGCAGTGGGTGGTAAGATTGGGGAGAGGCTGGGACAGAGGCGTGAGTAAATTTGGCTCAGTCTCGTCATTGAACTACAGGGTACTTCCAATTGTTGGCATGTGGCTTTGGCCTACATCCACTCATTGTTGAACTCAGTGGCCAAGCAGACTCCCACCAACAGACAATGACACCTCAGTCTGCACTGTGTGCAGTGGGAGCTGCATTAATTCAGGAAAGAAAAGATACCTGCAAAGAGAAGAGGGAGAGAATAAAAGAGATGGCTTTGAAGCAGATGGTTTCACACAGTCTGCATGCATCTGCAGCTTGTGGAGTGGTGAAAATCAATACAGTAAATAAAAAAGGGAAGAGAAGATCTCTGGAGCAATGTAACAGAAACTTGGGTCATCACTGTTGACTTGGTGGTTTTTCAGCTCACATGGTTATTACACCCACCGATTACTTCTTAGAAATCTGTAAATAAGGCATTTTGTGACGGAAAGGGGAGTGGCCTTGTGTTGATTGCTGCATCACGGATAGCAAACCTGTTTTTCAAAAAGTATGTTTTTTTGCAAATAAACTTGTAAAAAACTAGATTCAGATGAAATATGTTTTTAATGAATGAAGCTGCACATTTTTAATGGCGGTGGACTCTCCAGGAGTCAGTGGGACAGATGGTAGGCATACAAAGTGCGCAACAGCACTAGCAGTTTGGTTAAAGATGATGTTTTTAGTTTGCTGCAAGATCAGATATTCTGGTAGAAAAAAATATCTTGTATGTGAACATTTTACTGATTTGTTCAGCATTAAAATATTTGACATTTGCCAAATACATAGATGCCGTTACGTTAACATAATGTTAATGTACATTAATGCAATTCACAATTGATGTTTCATATAAAGCTTATTTGCTTTGCATTTTAGATGTACGGAAACAGAGTTTCTAGGACACAATGTTGCAAATTGACATTGAAATCTAAAAGTGCATCTATATTTTTCTATTATTTTATTTCACATATGAGTACACACAAAGAGCAGCAATCACTGTGATAGCAGTGAAGAAAACGCTTACTCTCTTTTGTGTTAGTATGTGGTTGAAAGGAAAGTCAGGCTTCTGGGACAGGCATTTGTGACAAGAAGAAATGAATGAAGGAAACATGGCAAAACTCTTGTCTTGGTATTTCATAGAAAAAAGAGGTTTCTTTCATCCTGAAGACATACCCTTAGAAGATTGCATCAATCATGTCTCTTTCTGTTCTGGTTTTATTTTTTTCTGTTCAAGTTACCTTGATATATACACTGCATCCAATCCTATTACTCTTAGACTCAGGATCACTGAGTGTTCTGTGCATTTCACTTGCTCAGCACTTTGTGTTTATGCAGAAAATTGTGCTTTTATATGATATTGACGCACAAGGTCAGTGTGTTGGCATCTCACCCTTTGCCCTTTGACTGAATGTTTAAAATTCTGTCACGCCTGACCTCCAGCCTGCTATCAGCTCACTCTTGAGGGTGCCACTCCAGAGGAGATTTCCCCCAAGCACTTAGAGGCAAGTGCTAGTGGGCAGCCTATAGGGAGAATATGCTTTTAGTGCAGAATGAATCAATCTGAAAGAGAGGCTTTAAATGAAGAGAGATGACACTGTAGCATTTCGCCTGGTTTCATCCACGTGGCATTAGTTTAAGGTCAACTTCATCTCTGAGCACAGAAGCAGACACAGTCTTGGCAAAGGTGTTTCTATTCCCTGTAATTTCTAAAGATTGATTGAAGCAGTCAGTGACCCACAAAGCTGGGAGGTTGACTTGGGTTCTATTTATAGCATATGTGCTCTGTGCTGATACACAGTACCAATGAACGCTCAGTTGTATCATGAGTTGAGGTATGCTGGAGAAATAGATGCTGGAGTTAAGGACTCACTGATAGTATGGCTATGCTAAGTTTGTCATTAGTGGCGCTGATGGTGGTGGCAGAAGTGTAAAACTTGACTACTGAAGTAAGGAAATGAGGTCAGCACTGCTTCCACTATAAACGCTTCTGAGCTTTTGTTTTTGAGTCACATCTGTGGGTTAATGCAAAGTGAATAGGAGTTTCACAGGGTGCACTGCAGAATCCCAAACTATAATACTAAACTCACATGGTGCGGAAGAGCAAGTAATCAATTACAAGCTAAATAAACTGGATGGCAAGCAAGGAAAGGATGGACAGCTGATGACATATTTATCAAGGCACAATCGCCACTGAGGAATTTTCCAGCTCCGCTCGCACTGAGTGACAGATGGAGACTGCTGCCTCTTTAACAGCTTCCCTGGGAGACAGGTTTTAAGGAAATGGGACCATGCAGTACATTTTAGCTATTTGGGGAGGAGACTTGTGTTTCAAAGCTGGAAGGCATGTAATAAAGAATTCATCTTTTACCTGAAATAATAAAATGGAGATGGTTGAATTATGCATCTAATCCCTACGCGTGAATTTCTAACTAAGTCAGAATTGAAAATTGCAAAATAAAGCTGATGAATCCAAGACAGTGAGAGAAGGTGAGAGTGCACACTTTATGCCATATTACTTATCACAGAAGACACACAGAGAGTATTTAGGAAGTCACATTTTTCAGTAGATATTAGACATTCGGTGACCAAACAATGCAGCTCCTCAGGCTTTCCTCCATCATATGATATACAAACATATGATAGACAGGGAGAGAATAGCTGCTGTGCGATATGTTTGTTTTTCTGGCTCACAGTGCATGCTCCGCATGAATCACACAAATGTTTATTTAAAGAGATTAATTCCTCCTACAGTGTATTATTCATAAGTTTTTTGAGGGCATCCTGGCTTATAATATAGCTTGTCATTTTCTCCAACTGACTGGTGCAAGGCTAAATTGTCCTGAATAATTCAGGGCACTGGTAAATAAAACAGAAGACAGTCCTGTCGTCTGCCTGGATGGAACAGACTGAAAGGACTCTTCGGCCTCCAGGTGAGGAGTCTGCTCCTCTTTCAGAAAGAGAGAGAAATGCACATTATTTAAGCTCGAAAACACTGGGTATTCATCCAACACATGAAGCTACAGTAGGAGATGGAGGAGGGAGAGAGGAGCTGTTGGCAGCCCATTGAGCCTGGAGTGGGAAACAAACAGTACCAGTGAACAGAAGGCAGGACCTTGGAGGAGGGGAGAGCTCAAATGCCTGGAGAGAAAATCAGAGCAAATAAAACCTGTAGTGGTGTATTAAACGCCTGAGCCACAGTTTAGAAAAATGTCCTAAAACATTTGCATCATCTTCTTATGAAATATATATATATATATATATATATATATACATACAGTAGGTTACACATGTGCCTTGATATACAATGGTCACATGGGAAGCACAATGAGGAGATAGCAATATCGAAGTGCCATCAAACGATAAGACAGGTCCTGAAAAGCCAGCTCGATTGGAGACACAAGATCTGAGTCATCAATATGTACAGTAACCTCTGCAAGTCATCAGATACTCTGAGAGTGTAGTGAGCTGGCCAAGGAGGACACGTGAAGACCTGCAGAATTCTCACTGTGTCCTCCCATACCAAGACCAACATGCAGGGGCACATCTGCAAGGTGGCACCCAGAGAGACTAACACTGAAAGCCAGTTGAAAAAGATGGACTATCAGACAGCACTGAGGCAATGATCATAGCAGCATGAAAACAAGCACTAAGGACCAGATCATTAGAAGCAGGGGTCTACAACACAGTGCAAGGAGGCCTCAGAGACAGTTCAACACATAGAGTACAAAATAAGTACAAAGAAGTGATCGGCATTGTTTACAGTAACATCTGCACTGAGTGTTGGTTAGACTATTCCAAATCCAGATCGGTGACTCCTTTTAGACCTAGATGAACAGGAAGGTACTGGTCAACACACTGGAAATTGTGGTAGTAGACAAGCAATGGAGGATGAGACAGATACTGTATAGTAGGTTTAAATGACAGAAACAGCAGGAAGAATAAGCTGGAGAAGCATCAGGGAAAAAAAGAACTGGAAAAGATATGGAAAGTGAAGGCCAAAATGGCGCCAGTGGTGGTAGGAGATCTCAGAGCTGTAACTTCAGGTGGCACCTTTAGATCCCATAATGATATATTAATATTAATCCAATACATACTCCAATCAATTCCATTGATTTGCCCAGTTGTTCAAGTTTCCAGCTGTCGTGCTCTCTCAGTATAAAAAGCAGTCAACATCCAAATGAGGAAGTACATGTGCAGGAAGAATTCACCACACCCTGAGGGAGGCTCAGTGAAGTATCTGGTGTGTTTAGGCTACTTTCTATGCTGGCTCTAAATAAATTTTTAATCAACCTGAAAACTTGTCCCTGCATATGTTCCCCAAATTGAAAGACTTCAAGTAATGTAAGATCAAAGTAATTTAAGTTGGAATAGAATTGGAAAGAGATTTTGTATTCACCCATTTCAGAATAAAAGTATAGCTCTGACTAGATTTATGTATAGCTAAGGTTTCTATGAATCCAACCTCTGGCAACAACTGGGTTTTCAATCTGTAGAAATATGCTGAATAAAATCATATATTACTGCTGAGTTACTGTAGCCTGTAATGTGTGTGTCCCAGATAAACATGTATAGCAGTGGAAATTGCAAATTGTAACAGGATGCAGATATGACATTAAACAATTGTCTGTAGACACAATAAGAGAGATGGCAATCAAATCACTAATGAAGGTTTACTGAGCCATCAGAATGTATTTCCTTCGCACAGTAAGATAGAATAGATTGTAGGGATGCTCCGATCAGGTTTTTTGCTGCCGTTTCCGATACCGATCACCAATGAGTGCCGATCACCGAACAGTCACTGATATTGATCACATGGACTGGCTGTAAATTTTTCAATTTATTATAGGTAGAAGATTGGTGTGTTATGTGTGGTATTAAATTATAATGCTCCAGAATGATACCTGGCATAGCTTAATGGCATATCTATGTTTATTGCTTATAACTACTGTGTATCTAAATGTCCCACTGATGATTGTTGCCTGCTAATTACACTAATTATTTCTGGCCTTGTCCTTCTTTCTGATTGTTTTCTGATAGTTTATTCGTTGTGTTGAAGCATTTTAACAAGCTTTCTTTGTTGCATATGTTGCAGGATGCAGACTTTACATCACTCTCAGTGTAAAAGTTCCACACGGCAGACATGTTTCTTTATCGTTTGCCGCCGCGTGCCTGCGCAGTATGAAGGGGGAGGGGGACACTATACTGCACACAGGACCTCTGCAGGCTGCAAAATAGGAGCTACAGGTGATCGGCTTTTGAGATTGGCAATGAAAGGCATTGATCGCCAATCACATACTTTTTCATGGAAATTGGCTGATACTGATCAGTGGCCGAATGAGCATCCCTAATAGATTGTTAGGGCATGGTCTGACAGGGACAGAGAAAGTGTCATAGGACAGGACTGTTTCCTACACTGCCCAGTTTTCTTTGGATAAGCGTCCCATTTCATTGGTAAGTGCTTCTTTGAAAACTATATGTTACACAGTAAGTGTATGAAAAATAAAAATATGTAGTGGACACAGCAGCATTGTGTTCCTATTGAAATGCACATGCAGACAGACAGAACAGGAGACCATCCAGAGGCTGAATATGATTATATCAGCTTATATGATCCCAACAGCTCATATGTATTTTTTCTGCTTAAAAAAATATTTTATTGATTTAGCAAGGGAATATAAGCCATAATCAGAACAACATGGTATATTTCATGAAGCATAAATGGTTATTTATAAAGAAAGCATGCTGCAGTGTGCAAATGGCTGCACACATCACATCACTTTGATCAGTCACAAAATAGGCTATTTCAGGACAAAAGGCATCTAAGGTCTTAAAATACAAAAAAAAAAACCCACATTATTCACAGCTAAAGGAAATTAGGCAAACTGTTCCAGTGCTCTCTAAATGAAACCTTAATGAGCAGGTGGAAAACAGCTGTGCATGGGAGAGAAGGGTTAGTCGAGGTAATGAGCAGAGGTCTTGAACTCACTGAAGACGCCTAAGGGGCACATAACTACCAAAAATAAATACTGGTCTTTTAGACAGGGGCAGATCAAGAAAATTATTTTATAGTGGCTGTTGGGCTGACTTTAAAGGTGTTACAATTATACCTAAAAACCATTTCAAATATAATATACCATGTGTTATTGTATTTCTTTGTGTTTTTGTTCACACGCAACTGTATTTATTCTGAAGTAATCACAGATAACACAAAAATATCAATACAACTTAAATCAAATTATTTATAATGATAATGATTTACTTCAGTCACAAATGTGGTCACTTCTCGTTGTGCTGAAAATCTTACAATACTTTAGAGGCACGTAATCAGATCTTAGGGATGGCCCGTTCCAGTCTTGGCCATTCATCTAGCCACACCACTGCTCTAATATGATTACATGTTTTTAAATTGGCAAATAATACAATAAAATGTTCATATTTGCACTTGCCAACACATGGCACTGTTACACTACAACATGAGGATGGCCTCAGGTAACATTAGGAAAGTCATCTAACGGTATGCTACCTGCATTTTGTGAATTGGCAGAGTGTGGAAGTTAATGAGAGGCTGGTGAAGAAAGTCTAAACCCTTACAAGACAAAGATTTTTCTCTCTGGAGCTGACAGATTAAAAAGAAACAGCAATACTGCAATGGGATCATAGTGTATGTTAAACTCCTTTAGTATGTCAGTATTCAAGGAACTGATTTTAATGGAAATTAAATTAAAATATAAAAATTCAACACATTGTGTGGAGTCAAAGCCCCATGTTTTTTAGTGTTACGCCTTCATCAGGTGCCAAACAGGATATGCACAACACTGAGATTTACAAGATGGAAATAAAACGTCAGCTCGGTAATCAACAGTATTGTCACTCAATTTCTTTTGATCCTGCGTCTGCACTGAAATGGCATCTACAGTGTTTTGAATATGGGTCTAGAAAGTAAGTGGATAGATCAAAGTACTGTTGTCTGACAACCACACATTCCTGTGCAAAACAGACTCCCACCTACCTTTAAAGCCTGTTGTGTCTTTAACGAAAAGGTTGTGTGTCTTTGTAGATTCACATTTCAATAACTCTGTAAACCACTGCACCTAATATACAAGACATTACATTACACATTACAGTAAGATCTAAGCGAAGTCCACAAAGTCCTTAATTAAGCCAGACAGGACTTAACTACAGGTTTATTTGTCTTCACTTCAGGTTTTTTTTTACCATGTATAAAATCTAATTCCATAAACACTGACCTATATTAAGCTCTGATGACGACTTGGCAATTTGTGTAGACATCCTTATATTATGCACATAAAGATATTATAAGAGTTATTCTAGTCTGCTCAGTTGTGAGAAGTCATTAAATGTTCAACACTGTCCGAATTCTTATGTGAATGTTATTTCTGTTCTCGGTGCATTAACACAACCTGCACTAAACCATTCAGGACAGATCTTTAATGTGAAAAGGCAGCAGTAGGGTGGCTTAATGTTCATTAGGAAAACAAAGCAACAATTGAGATGTTCTCAGGACACAAACATGCTATTAGGAGACGTGATTTAACTCCTCTTTGTTACTGTTTTGGAACGCAGCCACACAGTTTATTGTCGACATTTTCTAGGGACTGAGAAAATATAGTTGGCAATCTCGATCTATCAATTTTGAAATGAGAAGCAGGTAAGATATTGTTGTTGTTATTTTTACATGATGATGGCCTGGTGGTGTAGTGGTAACCTCAAGGCAAGAAGGACTGGGGTTTGAATCCATGGGTCGGCCGGGCACCTTTCTGTGTGGAGTTTTCCTGTTCTTCTTGTATGTGCCTGGCTTTTCTCTGGGTACCCCCGGCTTCATCCCACAAACCAAACACATGCAGTTATGCTAACTGGTGAGTCTAAATTGCCCACAGGTGTGAGTGTGAGTATGAATGTTTGTCTGTTTCTATAAGTCAGGCCTGTGATTGATTGACGACCTGTCCAGGGTGTACACTGCATCTCGCCCAATGACAGCTGATTGCCTCCGGCACCCCCATGACCCCTGGATGAATGGATTTTCAGTGAACATTTTCCAAAATGATTTGATGTTTGATTCAACCTTTATGGAACTGAAAATGCAGGCCCACTAGTCTGTTGTTCTGGACCTGCTGTATACATTTTGAGATACTGGGAATAGTGAGCTCTAACCTGGGAATGCTATCAAGTTATCAAGTCATCTGTTCAACCCTCATACTTCCCTGTAAATACATATCATGTGTGTTAGATGTGTATCTAATGCTCCTACTGAACATTAGCTACCTCTCAAATCTTCTGCATTTGTCCCTTTACTTCGTCTGAAGCAAGTTGTTCCCAGCACACCTGAAAAACCAATTCAGTGATGGCGTCCTCAGCATGCCCTTTAATGTTAACCCAGTTTTATTGGTCATTAGTTTCATCCCCCTGATGTCTAGTGGCATTTCTTTAGCCACGTCCTGCAGAGTTGGAATGGAGTTTGACTTCTCTTCTTCACAACACGGACTTGTACCAGCTTGTACTCGAGTTAAGCTTCTCCCGAAACATTTCTGGA
>JAUBNQ010000017.1:22601769-22615642 GCA_032353495.1 Ctenopoma kingsleyae | reverse complement strand
GTTTGACTTCTCTTCTTCACAACACGGACTTGTACCAGCTTGTACTCGAGTTAAGCTTCTCCCGAAACATTTCTGGAACAACTATGGAAATTAAGTGAAAGTGAATTTGTTCAAGTGAAACTCTTTAGACAAAGCACATGAAATACTGTACCCCTGAATGAAATGTGGTTTTGCCCAAGCTGATCATTCAGTATACTGAAGGACCTGTTTAGGTAACATGTGCAATATGTTGATTTTTGTTAACTTGATAAGTTGGGTTTTCCCTTTATTTTCCTTACATTTATTATTGTAAATGTGCTGTGGTTGCATTGCCTACATTAACATCTTTGACATTGTCTCTGAGTCTGCATTGTACCGCCTTTCTATAGCCGAGATTATTTCTGGCCTACTTATATTTATAGAGCTGTTTGAAACTTAAGATTGAGTGACCTGGTTGCAGGTATGTTGTTTTGTTCCATCCGTACTTTCTTCAGACCTGTTTGTGTAGACACTCATCACTAAATAAACAAAATGAAATAGTCATTCAACAACCTAGTTTGCATGTACAGAATTACACAGTGTAGCCAAACTTCTGATTGTTCAAACCTTGAGTTATCACACAGCTATAGGAATAACAGGAAGCATCAGTAACATTACCTGTCAGGTATTGTTATCTGCTGTTCTTAGAAGAAACAAATGTATTGACAAAATTAATTTGTAATCCTTGTTGCTATTAGAAGCAGTGAGTAAATTCCAGGATTAATGCCGACACTAAACCATTTAAACCGTCCTGTAAATGTTCACTAAAGAAATATCACTACCATATCCAACACTTGAGCTTCCTTTGTCAAGCTAAATCCAGACAGAGTGAATCCAGTTTCTGCTCTAAAGTAGAGAGCACAGGTAACTGTGCTAATGCAGCTCGACCCAGAAAATGAGTCCAGTGTTACTGTGGCTGAAATGTATTTAGTTTTTGGTGGCTAAAACTAGACTAAAACATTAAAGTTATGTGTCATAAAGGTAGTAAGGGTATCTTAGTCTTTATTTCTGCCTGCAAACACTGAAATGTGGAACGTGTGTACAGTCACAGGAGCTCTGATTTCATTAGCAGCTGGGTTCTCTGAGCATCCCCAGTATTATACAGGCTTTGCAGTTCCCCAGGAGAATCCAGAGTGGCTGTGCCAAAAGTCAGGAAATGAATCACCATCTCACACTCTAATCCCTATCACCAGCTTTACATGAGAGAAGTGAGAGACTATGCAGCTCTTGTCTTCATGTGGGAAAGTACATGCACACACCACTGTCTGAACCATTCTTCACTGTGAATATTCAGCATACACAGGTTTAGGGTTTGTCGGTGTCCCCCACAGACACTACCCCAACAAACCATCCAGAGGCAGTCACTCACCATTACCCAGCCTAATCGCCGAACATGCTGCTGTCTCCCATTAATGGATGGACAGCGTTGGGCCGCATCTGGGATGTGAGTTGAGTGGCACACGGTCTGCTTGACTGAGCACCTTATTGGTCTGTCAGTGCAGGGAGCTGCTTAGTGTTCTATTGTGTGATATAATGAGATATGCTGGCTGGTAGGCACCGCATGAGGAAAAGGGGCTCTTCCTAATGCTGAGACGAGCATCGCCAGAGAAGAGAGAACAACACTGGCCACCCACAGTTTGGCAGTGGATGAAAATATCTTTTTTTTTTTTCCAGTCTTTTACCACTGTGGCATAATGTGCAAAAGGTCCTTTCTCAAAGAAACGATGGAAAGATGAAAGGATATTCAACTTAGTACACTAATATGCTACACACACTGTATTTCATACAGTAAGTTCCTGATACTAGTCTTTTGTGAAAAAGAAAAAAGTCAGCATATTTCTGTGAGTACTGGTACCACAAAAGTTTGTAGAACAAGCTGAGCAATAGTGGAATTCATGTAGAGAACCGAGTACTGTAAATTAATGCAGTACCTGTATGCCTCAGTATGCTGTAGTACAGTCAGATGAAAATGGTTTACCACAGCATTTCATTTCCTCAAGATTAAAAGAAAGTCTTGGCTGGTGTATACAGTGTGTTTCATTTTTAGAATAAAATAAAATTCTGTGAAGCAGAAAAATATATACAACATGCACTGCTACCGCACAGTGAGTCAATCTGTTGTTAGTTGAAAAAGAATGTGTGGTTATTAAGACTGTGTATGTATTGAACACAGCACTTTTCACAGTCAGCCCTACTTTCATTTTTGACATTGATATTTTTTAGCTGCTGTCTACTTGTCAATAATTGAAACATACTCCCCAAAACACCTTTCCCAAACATCTCTTAATAAGGCACCCTGCGGCAATATGCAGTGTTGCAGGAAGGAGTGAGTGTCTCTTCTGGTCAGAAATCCATGGTAGAAGTGAAGAATTGAGTGTAGAGCCCATTTTGCTGACTGACATCATCAGTCTAACTTGAATCATACACAGAATTTCAGCCTTTCTTCTCACTGTGGCTTCAATGGTAATAAACAGGACGCAAGACGTTTTAAACTTGAAAGAAATAGACTAGTAAAATCATAGGAAAGATTTTATACAGTTAAGTCTCAACAAACACAACATTTATTTCCAGGGTCTCTCTTTTTATGCAGAACAATAATATCAAAGTGCTTCTGTATCAATTTCTTTTTCACTACTGGGATTATCAAACAGTAAAAACCAGATATAACCATAAGAACGCCACCTGTCTGATCAGACTCCTGTAGAAATATAGAAGACACAGAGTTTAATATGGGTGGGGGGCGGTTCCTAAGGAAATAAATAAACTCACACACCTTGTTCGATTTGTCTAATGTATCAATGACAAAGTTGCAATACATTAACATCATCACTTTTATGCAAAATAGACTTGTTGACTTCTGTCCTGTATGCAGTCTAATCCAGTGGCCTTTGTGTGTTTGTGCCTGTGTACTTGAAAGTAAACGTCACCTCACAGCCTCATACACACACACACCCTGGGGGTTGGGCCTTGGATCAGCTCAGACCATGAAGGTGAATGCAGTGAGGTGGCCGAGGACGAACAGGAGCAGACACAGCCTAGTGTCTGTTCAGTCGCAGACACTGTTCTGATTCTACTGTACAATTAAAACAACAAAACATTTCTATCTGAAACTCCACCGTTAAACACATGCACAACTGAGTCTAGCTCTCTCATACAAAAACAGGCACACACATTAACATCTTAACATTATAAACCACAGACTGAGCCTGCACCGTTGTGCTCCAGGCTCAATGATCAAACAACGCTCAGTTCAAACTGTTTCACTGCAAGCTGGTGGTATGTAAATACGCCTAATGTAAACAGTCTTCAGTACTGTAGGAATTAAAATCCCATTAAGTCAAATGGGTTGTTGACCTTCCCTCTGTTACGGAAAATTATGCAAGCACTGAACTCTTAAAACTATTATGCAAAACCACTTCTTCCTCCATGTAATTTTCAACATTCAACTGCAAATATGACTCATTACCCATCCATGTGTAAGGGAAATAAACTATCCTCATATCATCGCCCTGAAATTATTATTCAGGGGTGTCACTTAATGCACTACATTTACATTTGCTGTCACTGAATGTAAGTTGCAGGGAGCTGTTTCAGACAGAGATAAAAATGAATCCTGCTGAGGATATTAAATTAGAAGGATATTAAAACAGCTCTTTCAGGGGATATGGGGTACTGTCTATGGATCAGAGGATTTTAATAACAATAAAATATTGCTCTGGATATTCATAATAAAAATGGCATGATCTTTTCAGACTCCTTTCTTTCATTTTGAGAATTATTTATTGGTTTCTCGAGCGCCACAGCTCAGCAAAGTGACATTTTGAAACTGAGCTTGTCTTCTTTATCCAGATATCCAATTTACCCACAAAGAATAGCCGTCCTTTCAACTTGAGAAACCATGACGATATTAATCCATGTGTACAGTGGGTTTCTTTTCATATAGTTCATCATAAATTATACTACTTCATCATCTTCAAAATGTTTTCAGTTTGACAACAAAGGTCACCGTAAACAAATTTCTATGTAAATCTGATGACCAAGCAAACAATTCTTAAATGTCCAAACTCTTTTAATGCTTTTAATTCAGTTCACTCGTTCTCATTGCTCTCTGCAGTATAAAGAAACAACATATGGCAAATGGCAAAGATGCACAAACTGTACTGTATGTGCTAATATAACTTATCACTAGATCATGACTTTGCCTACCAGCATCCTGAGGTGATGCTCTATATTCAGTATTATACATACTGAAGTACATTTTTCTAAATAACTTTGTCCTTTTATATGACCTGATCATTTATGCTACACACACACACCACACAGAACATGTTTAAAATGTTTAAAATGGCCAATTGTTAATATCGTTGGAAATTATATGTTGATAATAATGATTTGTACCATGTACTTTGCACAATAAATGTATAGTCTGTTGTGTCTTTCTGTGTTCCATTCAAAGTCCTAATATAATCTCATATAATCTCACGTGAGCCTGTGTTTAACCTGAGGTCCTCAGTCAGAGGTATCCGGTCTTTACCAAAATCACAGTAAAAGACTAAAGGGGGACTGAGTCTCTTCTGTCAGGGCAAGGCAAACCTAATAACATTATTAAAACATACTTATATTACCATGCTTCATTTTGCTTTTATACTCCTGTTTAATCTGTCTTGATTTACCGAGTGTTACATTTATCTGCACTGTTTTGTTCTTTGCTCTCTGTGTTGTAGATTTAAGTCAGCATTATGTCTATATTTAAATGGGTTATTGTTGTACTCAATAGAAAGAAACGTTTATCAGATAACTGAGTGTAAATATACAGTTGATCTACTCTATGATTTAACACCATGTAACGTAGTGCTAATTATCGCATAGATGAACATTACATGCAAAACACAATTTGCTGTACATGCTTTGAGGTCACGCCAAACATGAGTGAGCCATTTCGCTTTAGTGTGTATCAGCTATGAGAAAATGCAACTATTGTCTCACTAAAAATTGAAAGAGTAAGATGGCACCAGCATCGGCTGGTGAGGAAAACACTTTTCAGATGTATTTCATTACAGACGTTCAATAGTTTTACAAGAAGACAAAATTCAAATTAAAAGTAAAATGTAGTAAGCATTTCTCAATGCTGAACACAAGCATCAGTTTCCAAAGCTGACTGGATGACACCTTTATACAGTGTGTGTGACTCAGAAACTGCTGCATTGCTGTAACCTTTTTAATTAACTGGGCTTTGTTTCCCTCCATAATCTTGTTGATGTCCCAATAAATAGAAGTTGCACAGCTTTGGGAAATCACACACAAATAGGATCAATTTCTTCCATGACTGAGAATCAGCAGACGCGCATTTCATTTGTCAAGCAGGATAGCGTTTATCGACTGGTCAGTCATGTGCAGCCACACCATGACAGATTTTCAAAGGTTAAGTCAGGTCTGCAAACAAACACCAACACAATGTTTTCATCAGGATAAGTCCACTCACTGCTCTTCTTTCTGCACTGCTTCTTTTATTATTTAATTTACTTATTAGTTTATCACTTCTGCCTTGCAAAACTACATTGCATCAAAATCATGTCCTGTGCAGTAAGTACTGTAAGTTTGTGTTTTCTGTTTTCAGACTTCTTGTACTTTCACCTCCTTGTCCTATTGTTATTTTGTTCATTTTATGAGAACAAGATAAATGTTGACACAAGGAAGGTAAAGTGTGAGAGTGTTAGTTAACATTTAATGACAGATAAAAAGGAACATGTTTTTCTGTTTATCTCTTTGATTGAGTAAGATTTAATTCTTATTCAATGATTAATGACTTTGAATAGTTATTCATGTTTTGTTTTGTTTAGCTACTGAATTTAATTATTTCTCAGCTGCATGTGACATGAATAAAGATACTATATATATATATATATATATATACAGATACAGATACAGATATAGACGTACATCATTTAAAAAATATGTTGTTTGGAATTTCCTCACTCTAAAAGCATGTGAGCATGTGTGTGTGTGTACCTGGTGTGATGAAGGTGGGGGTGCACTGACCTTTGTCTGATGGATTGTTTTCTCCCAAATGAAGACATGAAGGGGGCAGAGGGGGTGATGAAAAAAAGGTGTGTGTGTGTGTGTGTGTGTGTGTGTGTGTGTGTGTGTGTGTGCTCTCTGAAAAAGAGAAAGGGGGTGTTCTTGGAGTACCCAGAGATGAGCTCCTGCTCTGCCATGTAATTATGTACTCCTCTGTCACCTCCCTCCACTCACCTCTTCTCCAATACCACATCTCCTCTCCTCTTTTTCTCAGCTCTCATTCTGCAGCAGCTTCTAACTGAGCCGCAGGTGGTGGCAATCTCTGTCTGTCCCACTGCTCTGACTGTACACACACAGAGCAGAGAGCTGGAGGGCTGATGCTTAATAACACAGGCTTTATCTCTTAGACAGCACTACCACACCCACGTGCACACACCTGCAGGAACAGCGCAGGCACACAAGCAAAACGCATATTTGAGTACACACAAAACAGTGCTCTTGCACATATTGCTTAAACACATGCAGAGATATATACATGACAACAACTTACGTTGTGATATAAGATTTGTTTTCATTCAATACTTCTCCCTGCATTGTCTTCTCTACAAAGCTTAAAGCCACACTGTTGTCATGGGAAAACACATTAATCTGAGTTTAGATGAAAGTGATCCTAATCAAACACTTTGAAACAACTGACAATTTTTTTAGACCAGTTCACTGAAATAAAATTCCTGTGACAATAAGGTAGCTGGGACAAAATCCATATAAAAACTCAAAACCAAAAGGCTAAATTCTTCTATGTGCAGGGTTGTACATGTTTTAAGGAATACATAGCGCAGGAGTTTACCTTTGAATCATAGATAAGTGAGTATGACACTTCAATTTCTTGTAGTTTGCGTGCAGTTTCAGCTCACCAGTTTCAATGAATGTACATTCATTTTCCTCATGTTTAAATTAATCTCTTAATATGATTACTTGTAATCTTTCTGGGCATGCCTCCAATGACAAATGGCAATGTTATCCTTCATAAAAATGGCTCTGTTTCTATTAAATTATATTTTAATCAAGTCATAAATCTAATCGTGTCTCAATGTGTTATTTAAATTGAAAATTTACATGCTTTTTAACGTTTTAATTAACATTGCATGTTTGCTTCAAACTCTGCAAATTCATTCTTACCAGATACAATTTTGAGTTTACTGTGCCCATTGCTATTTGTACCCTGAACTTAGCAAGAAGCATTTTGTCATTAGGATTCATTTTCTATTCTTAAGGGAATTTAAAGTCATTGACTCTTTCTTTGTTTCTTTGTTCTTTCTCAAGCTATCTATATAACTCCCTCTGGAATTAGGTCTCTTTTTATGGGGGTGGGTTTATTGTATATGACAGTGGCCTTTCGTTTTGCTAATGTAGGTGATTTTCTTCCCATGAAACCGCTGTAATCCATCTCCTGCTCACAGCAGGGTGGCGATTTATCGCATACGCTAGGCGTTAACACACCACAGCTAAGAACAGATGCAGTTCTTTAACAGATAACGCACTGGATAAGATGGAGGATTCAGATTAGCTGCGCTGTCAAATAAATTGCATGCTGCTGGAGTAACCCCGGAGTTCAAAACACTACCCTCTATATCAGATCTGCTGCAGGTTTTGGCATGACAGAGACAAAATGAGGCAAAGCTTTGCATAGGCTTGCATGGGTTGCTTCCACGACGCTACCTCAGCGTGCCTCCTGTTTGACATTAGACTTTTCACGTAAAAACACATATGTTAACACATTCAATGCACATAAACACATTCAGAGCCACATGTTTCTCTCCCTGTAGTCTTTCTGTCTTTAATCAAAAGCACTTAACTCTCCTCAGTCTAATGCTAATATTTGCTCTCATTAGATTCATTGGAAATCTACATGTGCAAAGAGGATCAGCGAAATTCATTTCTGAAAGAGCCAGATTCTCATTGGTGGATCCTTTAACTTCACAGCCTTTCATCAGGGTTTGACAGGCGTAACCCGGCAAGCGAGAGTATATAACTTTATACTTTTTTCTGTGGAATTCAATTCCACTCTAATATTCTGGTATTAATGTGTAATTTTCTGCACCGTGACCATGCTCACTGGAAAATTCCATTTTTGCCTCAGAGTGAAAACATTTAGGACTTTAATTATCTCTAAGGGGTAATTATAAATACATGCCAGCAGCTGAACTATGTTGTAATAATACGCTCAATGTCTAAAAAAAGTGCTTTGAAAATGAGATGTCGTTGTTTAGATTTTTGCTGCAAGATTTGTTCCTTTGCAGCAACTTTTATGAGAGGGCTGAATTTTTCTTAGAAGTGACAAACTGTTTTAGGACATTACACCTGCTGCTTCATCCTCATTCACACTCTGTCAGGTCAGCAGTTTAAATCAAATGGCCAAGAGAGCTTTTTATTTTGTTGACTTATGAGAACTATTGATTCCGCCGTGCTGATCCAAATCCTGACTTTGTCCTTTAATCATTTAATCACATTTCCTCAATCAAGCAACGTTTACACAGACCATGCCGAAAAGCCCAGGGGACTCACTCGAATACAGGAATGCATTTGCAAAAGACAATACAGGCAGAACATGAGAGAATGGACCTTGACAATCATTGACCACATAACTGAATTACCCATTTGCTCTTGAATGTTGTGGGCGAGGTGGCATCATCCTAAACAGTCTCCATCCCATCCTCTTCCTACTGCCAGCGTTTTCACCTCTCAGTCCCACGGCCATTAGAGCCCTCTGTGTGGTTACGAGGTGATGACTGCAGCCTTTCTTTATTGATGGGAATGTTTATGAATATTTCAAGGCCTTTTCAACTTGGCATGAGGGGAAATAGGGAAACAGCAGCCTTTGTGGGTGGCATTTACCATCGTACAACACAATATGCTGCAGCAATGTGAATCCTCTTCTGTGGTGAAATGTCAGTATCACCCAAAAGCGCATTAGCCACACCCAACAATGGTGTAATTCACATCACCACTTCTTTCTTTCCATCTTTCTTTTATTATGAACGATTTTTTTTCAAGAAATCCATACATGGCCACAGTGAGAGGAGGCAAACTCAGAATTATTACTCCACTTATTCATCATCCAGCAAATGGCCACCTTTCTGTGAGTGTGCATGTGCATTTGTGTGCATATTAAACAGCGACCATATTAGAGCTGTGAAGAGAAGTAAATGGAGAAATGGAAGAAAAGATGACCAGAGATAGTGAGCAGCACCCACACAACAGTGGCTGCTGCCAGGTCAGGATGATTTGCCCTTCCACCGCCTCTCTCCACACCAGTTGCTTTGGAGTTAATCCAGCTCCATCTACCTCTGGTGAAAACAGAGCTGACCTTTTCCAGCACACAGAGCTGCAGGATATGGACTCAAAAGGGTTGCGATCCTCATCTTGGCAGCACTCTTGATGATTTTTATTGCTTTCTCTTGTTGGGAAGTGATTAAATCATGTGCATACAGTGTCATTTGAAATGTATGTCCTTGCAGATTTTTCAGATCCGAATGTGCATGTTAGCATTTCACAGAAGGGGTCACAGCAAAGGGGGAAGCATCATGTATCCTTTATTGGACAGTTATGGGTTCAGATTTTCACTCAATGCCACTTCAACAGGGACGGGAACATCTAGAAAATCTGCAGCCTGCCCCGTCATCACCCTCCACAAACTCATCCATGTCACTACTCCTACACGGCTCCTTCTGGCTGCTTCTATCAAACTCAACACTCTCTGCTGGCACAAGAGACTGTGGTGCTGGTGATGTAGAAATTGAAGCTTTTTTTATTGCTGTACTCACTGAAAGTGTCTCAGAACTAGCACATCAACTAAATGACAGTAATGAGAATATAACATCATGATGTTTTTTACAGCCCACACTGCTGTCTCCTAAAAAGATAAAGTGATTCATTTTGTTCAAAACCACCAATATCAGAAGCTGTCCATCAAGTTTGGGACAGCTTGCCAGTGTTAATATTATCCCCACATCTGTTTCACATTTCATCACATGACTCAAAAAGAAGAAAAAGAAGTGGTTAGCATGTTCAGTGTCTTATGATCGTGACACTGTCTGTCCAACTATGCTCCTGTAGGGTTATAACTTGATCTGAGGACAAAGGTTAGACGGGTACCAACTTATGAATGGTTTAATTTTTTCACGTCATGACCTTATCCCTGGATGCCAAAAAAAGGCTGCCTCTCCCCTCCAATGCTAAACAGTGGAAGCAAAGGAAACTGCAACAGCTGTAAAATGTGAAAAGCTGACAAAATAAGGAGGGTGTCTCCCCACTGTGCTGTTTGTCACACGATGAAACATCTGAATTGAGCTCCAGTGTATGTGCTGCTGTAATGAATGATGCCTCCCAGGTTTCATTTGCAATTAAGGTTAATTAGCAGATGTACAGTTGCCTTTAATCTTTCCTGGCTGCGGATTATTGGGTATTAGTATGACAGAAGGACACCCTATGGACTGGCACTCAACACACACTGAAAGAGAGCTAATGGCAAAACCAGTAATTGGATTACCTTTGCTCTCTAGGTTGTTTAGTGAAGCCAAATGGAGCACGTCACTCTGGTTAACATTTGCAGGCATGGGAGATGCTCCACCTATTACAGTAGAGCTGCATCAGCTTCCTTTCATAGTCAAGACATTTTCATGGCCATATAGAAGATATGCACTTCACATATCTATCTATATTAACTAGTGTAAACCACAAGTTCTAGAAAATATCATGTTATTATCACAGTATCACATATTGACCCTCTTTTTAGAATCAAATCAGATCCAATCTATAAAATTGCTGCTCAGTTATTTGGTTCCTTCACTTTAAAACGATATACTTACAACAACCTGTCATTGCTGCTGCATGATGAAGTGTGGTGATGATTCACTAAAATACCAGTTGCAACTACTACACAGGTCTTAACAATTGGGTATAATGCACTCTTTCTGGCACTTACCATATTGTCTGTGGTATGTGTTACAGTTATTGGAAATTATCAGCATGTGGTGACAGACCTGGCTTTGATATAGTTTCACTGTAAAAACACTATTACATTAGTAAAACATTTTCCTGTTTTTATACCAATACATTACTCAGGCAGATAAACATCTCTACTGTTACTGTAAGCCTATAACAATGAAAGTATAAAAGCGCTTAAATCCTAATCATGTCACTTTTTACCACTGTGATGTTGAAAACGTGACTTTTGTTCCCACTTGGTTTCATTACTACAGTGTTTCATGCTTTCTTGGTAAATGTCATTGGAAATGTTTGATGGTTCACATGTACACCAGTGACCCACCTCAAACACAGGACATTAGATATTAAAATGAAGGAGCTCGTATTACATAAAAGTGCAATAACCTTCAAATTGATGGAAACACTCAATAGGAAGCGTTCGTTCCATGCTGTGAGGTGGCACAATTACTGCACCACACTGTGGGGGGTAAAGGGTATAAGCTAGCGCAAATAATACTTCTTCCTCCTCGCTGATAGCTGGTGCTGTTTTTTTTTTTCGCTAAATGTAAAGCAAGATACTTTCTGTATCTTGGGCAGAAAAGAGTTGTGAAGGGTTCGGTGGCAGACAGGTGTGAATTTGGGATTTGGCTCTAGTGAAATCACAGGCAAGGTAACTGTATCTGTATAATGTCTTTCTACAGCAATGGCATTAAAAAATGAAACTTTCCATCTCATAAACTGCTGTTAAGATGATTTGGGCTCGGTAAATAGAATTCCACATTGTGCATTAGGAAATGTATTAAGGTAATGCTCTTTTTTCAGAAATGTTTGCTTTTGTTTTGTCTTGTCCTGAGGGAAATATCCCACCCGTTTTCATGTCCAGGGAGTAAAATAGTGATGCTTTGTCAGCTCCCTTTCACATCTTATGCCAGTGCAAAGCTACACTTTGGCACCGGTATTTGACGACATGGGAATGACAACAGGTAGAAGTCTCTTAAAATAGCACCGAAATGGCAGCTGCTGTGTAGAGCCATCATCATGACAAGCGTCTGTAGTGAATACATCATGGTTTGGTTGACTTTAGGCACAAAGACAACTGGGTTATGAGCAAACAAACTGAGATGCGGTTAAGTGACAGACAACCAACGCAAGCTCTTACAAGTGTTGAGTTCTCTGTGATTTCGTAATGACCCTTTTCTCCTACAAAAGTATGGATTAGTGCAACTTTAGAAAAATAAGCATGAAAAGGCGAATAAGTGTGGTTAACCTGCTCTTTGGACACTTGTGATGTACAAAATTATGAAGATTAATGACAGGTAATACTCATGTCATATTCATTATCACATGAGCTCATAATCACACCTGTTTGTTGACAGCCATTATTTCACCTGACAGCTATTATTGCAACTTGGCTGCCATTGTTCTTCATTTAGAAATCATGATTGCACAGAATGTACTGTGTGCTCTTCTTTCGCTTTTATAAACATCCTCCTTTCCCTTCTTGTGTAATGTAGTGCAATATTATTATGGCGTAATGGTTAAGCGCGTCATTTATTCATTACCTGACCAATCCCCGTCAGGCTCACCCTCAGAGCCATCAGGCGTATCTACGAGCTGAAGCTGTAATAAGGTTTTAAGTGACTTCCATTAATAATGTTATGCTGACATGACACTAAGGCTGATCTATCATGCTATATGGGTTTGTGGGCTGCCATCATTAGACAGGATGGCAGATGACTCCCTCCTTTCTATTCTCACTGTGCATTCGACTGTTTCCTTTTATCTTTGAGCTGCTGGGAGATGCCTACAAGTTTGTCAATCACCTGACTGACAGCTCATCTTCCCGGTAGTGGAATCCACTTGCGGCCGCTGCAGACAGCTCACTATTAGACTGATGCACAGGATAGATTAATGTCTTAAGTAGCATGACAAAATGCTTTCTGATGCACAGGCATGAAACTCAATCTGTTCAAGTCCTGCTGGGACACAACACTTCCAGTGAAGTTAATTTGATCTCACACAGAGCAAACTTTAATGGTTCCCTAAAAATCACATTAAATAATCATGATCTTTGCTTGAATTCTTTGGAATCTTGAACTTGAAAGTCATTTTCTAATGCAGTCAGGTTCAGTCATGCTTTCATCTACACACATTACACATTTTCACAGACTAACCAGGAAAAAATGCTAAAGAAAAAAAAAAGAAATGTTTTTCCATCTATTTCTGTTAAGAAGTTGATATTACAAATTCTCCAGTAAAGAATAAATAAGAATACATTTGATGGAATAAATAAATTCAAGTTGTAAATAATGTACAACCCAATGAAAAATGAAAATGATAAAAACTCTGTTTATTTCATGTTTTATTTGAGGAACATTACAGTCTCCTTATCGCACTACAAAGATCTGATGCTTGTTTTTTTTTATTCGTCTGTAATGAGAAGGGTGAATACAGAAGGTCAAAGAGGAACAAGCACTCGCACCTCACTGCGACATGCACACAATTCAAACCTCGCTGGGCATTTTAATGTTATACTACACAAGTATAAAAGAAAACTGCATTACGAACATCTCTAAATGACACTGGCATATGTTCACTTAAGTACAGAGAGTGGGTAGTATTCAGTAACAACAGTTCCCAGGAGGCTTTGGTGTCTCTTTGGTACATCTGTGATTCATGGAAGCTTTATGAATGCTAAGAATATAATTCATAATTGACTAAGACCAGTGTCAGCTTTACTATTAAGTGAGAAAAAGAATTAAGTGTATTTGAAGCTAGTGTTGTTTTTGGCGGCCTGTCTTAATTTTAGTTTTAGTCTAGTCTTTGCGTCAAGCTGTCATTTTAGTTTTTA
>JAUBNQ010000017.1:22582035-22601669 GCA_032353495.1 Ctenopoma kingsleyae | reverse complement strand
ACTCTTTTTAGTCTAGTCAAGTTTCAGTCGACTAAAAGTCTGAGCATTTTAGTCTTATTTTAGTCAGAATTATCCATACATAAAACAGTCACAGTTGTAAACAACAAAAAACAAATGAAAATTCAGCAAAACACAATGTACTTAGTTTCCTTAAAATGGATAGAAACCAAAGCTGGTGGCCAAAGAAAAGGGAGCCGCCTCTAGATAACAAAAAATACAGGACGGGTTTTACCCACAAACCTATTGAGCCCAGTTTGTTAGGGGCGAAAAATAAGGAAAACAAAAGTCCGTTCCAGTCCGCCGTACCTTTCAAACCTCTCTAACCCTAACCCTAACACCAGCCCAGGATATAACGTCTCATCTCGTTTTAGTCAACGAAAATGAAGAGACATTTTAGAATAGTTGTTATTTTGTAAACCACATTTAGTCTCGTTTTTATTCGTCAACAATGTTACATTATATATTTAATTACAGTTATCGTCACAGCATTTACATCTCGTCTCGTTTCTGTCACGTGATAAAGGTTCGTTGATGACGATATTTCGTCATAATTTTCATTGACGAAAGCAACACTATTTGAAGCTTTGCAGTGGCTTTAAATACTGTCATGTGGACAAGTTTCTCTTTATGTCATGAGAACAAAGACGTGACTTGATGTTTTCTGAAAATGAAAAGAAACATAGCTGCTGCTGCCTGGATTATGTTTGATGGCAAGTTTTGCGTTCAAGGAACTGCAGCTTTGCCATCACACAGAGTTTGTGTTGGCATAAAACCCCACTCTATCATTAACCTTAAGTACCTTAACAATATCGTATTTCCCCAAGAGGATATCATGTAGAGAGCAAATTATATCCTTGTTAGTGAATGTTTTTTGAATTTGTTGTTTACCACTGTTAACAAAGAAAAACAATTTATGTTGTATTTAGTAAATTACTCTGACAAATTGTCATCAACGTTTTCTTGGATTGTAAACCATAAAAAAATTGAAGTCAAACATATTGTATGAAAATCAACTAAGTTTAACTCTGAATAAAACAGGGAAAAGCATAAAAGCTGAGATAAACACTAGAAGAACAAGTGTGACTGATGCAAGGTCAGCATGTGGTTAACAGGTACTCCATGATTTGAATGATTGACCTCAGTTCATGAATAATTACAGTGTGACATGATGTGGAGAGCATCTCATACATCTCTGCACACTTTTCCTTCTGGTTTATTCCATTGTCATATTTGGGTCACGTATTATTCTGTTGCACTCTGCTGCTATTCTGCTACTGCTTCTTTGCTTTTTGTATCTTCCCCTTTCTTATTATCTCTCTCTTCTCTCACTCTTCCATGGTGTCTTTTTTCACCGACTCTCCCCCTCCTCTACTTTCCACATCTTTGTGGTTCCCAGTCTCTTCTTTTTCTTCCTCTTTTTTTGTTTACACTCCACTCCCCCCTATTTAGCCCACCAGGGTTTATGTCCTGTCTGTCTACATTGCACAAACTGAAGAACTGGTACATTTGTTATAAGTCCATTGTCAGCCACTGACCAAGGTGCTGAGTTCAAAGTGAGCCCCGTTCAATAACACAGATCCCCCATAGAGCCAGCGATCTTGCAACGCACCGCCGGCCAAACTCCCACTCGGTCAGAGCCCTCATCAGTTGAACCTGCTTTTCATGCAACATCAGAGCTGTCAGTCGATCGACCCGCTGAGGGTAGAAACCGGCCAAGTTCTGCAGCACAGTCTCAGAGCACAACACACTACAAAACAAGACAAAAAGCTTCAGCTATGAAGGCAAGCAGCCACAGCAGGGGGAAAGCATTGCTACTTTCTCTTTTTCATTGTAGGCATTTCACTGATGCTGTGAGTGCAATGATAAAATAAGCTTAAAGTTTTAGGTCAGCAACATCAAACAGCCAACAATAACTGTGTTGGGAAGGCTACATAGTTTTAACCTAAGATGACTGAGCATGGAGCTGAAGTGAACACTTTCTGCAGCACACAGCAGCACAAAGTGAAGCTCAGCAGCCCGTCAGAGCCACACTCCTCTACTGTTCCCCAGCAAATAAGCTCCTCTAAAGCTGCTGAGAAGTGAAAGCAAACTTCATCCTCAAAGTAGTCCAGTATTATAGTATATATCACCAATCTGTATTATTTGATATATTACTAAAGTTATTTTGATAGTTATTCATTTCCACCCAACTTCAACCTCAACAGAGAGCATTTGTACAACTTCAGGTCATACTAAGTGAAGTGTATTTGTATTTGTAATAGCAAAATTGCTCTTAGCCTAGATTAATTTATTTAAGTAAAAAAAGAGAGGCTGACTTAACAGACGTTTTCTGCATCAGTTTTAACACTCAGGTTTGCTCCTCTGCTGGTAAGACATTTTTTTTGCACTTGGCTAGTTCACCTCCGTCTTTTGCTACAAGTCCTACATAAAGCTACACTAAAAACTGAATTAATGAATCACACTCAGATGTCAACATTTGAGACACGACTTATGCCACTTTTCTATTTGAAACATTAATAAGAAGTGCTAGAATCTTTTTTAATTTTTAATTTAAATTCTTATGAGCTCCTTTTTTATCTTAAATTTATGCTGATCTGAGATGTTAATCTCACTTCGTGTATTCTTTGAGTGAGCACTGTGCAAATAAGAAAACAAAATGAACAAAACTGCATAAGAGGAGGACAGCTCAGCCGTTTTTTGTGAATGGCAGTTTCACTTTCTGTTGGTTTAAAATCACCAAGATGTAGCCAAAGACTTTTAATCTTGTGTCAATCTTGTTAACTTTCGGAACAAGAAAGTGATTGGAGTTTGGAGAAATGTGACACACAATGAGGTGTTGATTCACAATGTAACTGTTAGGTACAGTAAGAGCCTCAGATGATGTGCTGGTTTGTATGTGCGTGT
Organism: Ctenopoma kingsleyae; assembly: GCA_032353495.1. Lineage (NCBI taxonomy): Eukaryota > Metazoa > Chordata > Actinopteri > Anabantiformes > Anabantidae > Ctenopoma > Ctenopoma kingsleyae. Next base: position 22,598,765 of record JAUBNQ010000017.1, on the reverse strand, counting down.
GTTACTCTTTTGGTAATCTCAAAAGACAACACACCCACGCATTGTATCATTAGCATTTTGAAGTTGCACAAATCCAAGCATGGGTTTTATGGCACTCTTAACAGCACTGTTCCAGCTGCTGCTTCAGATTTTAAAAAAAAGCTGAACCCACTTTCTGCAACCCTGCAGAACCGAATGGCAGAAACAGTGTAGCTGGTGAACAGCAGCATTATAGTACTTGAGACCTGTCTTGGTTTTAAACAGTTGAGACCAAGGGACAGCCGTTAACATTAAAATAAACGAGTCAAGCTATTAGTTGCATTAGAAGTAGGACGTTTACATGTGATCAGACACTGCAAATGCAATATATTCAAATACTTATAGTTGTATAAGACCAAGTTGTGGTCTTGGAAATAAAATCCCGAGCCCATCTTCTTTGAGACCAAGACAAGACCAAGACCTTCAAAAAGTGGTCTTAAAGTCTTGGTCTCGATACACTCTTAGGTGGTGTTGACTACAACACTAGTGAACAGCCAGATGTTTCCATCAGGAGCTGGTGGAGACCAAATCAAGAGCATTGCACTGACCTCCCAGTGAAGCAGAACAAATGTTACAGAGACATCACTTGCAAATTAGACAGCTTTGGAGCTACCACATTATTTACCCATTTAAAACATTTTACGCTATTTAATATTGAATTAAAAAGTTGGGTTGGGTGAGTTGAGTCTGTGTTTTACACAGAGGACTTTCCCATTAGGTGGACAACACTGACAGAAGGCCTCAAACAACTCACTCTCACTCCTTTCACTCAATATCTCTCTTTAATCTGTTTCCCTTTTTGTCTGTCCCTCATTGTTTACATCACTCTGCCTCTGTCCCTTTCTCTATTACCCCTCAGTCACACTCTGCCTCTCTTCCTTGTCATTCAAGTATTTTTTAATTCTTTCAATCACGTCTGTCCCTCTTCTCTCTCTCAATTTACTGGTGTCCATTTCCCTCTGTTCTGTACTCTCCTTCTTCCTTTTTGTCTCTCATCTGATTTCACTCTTCTTTTGTTTCTCTGATAAGATATACATTTGGCCTCCCACCCTCTTTCACACCTACACACACATGCACACACACACTCTCTTCTTTCTTGCTGTCCATCTTATCTAGATCTCTACCAGCCTGGCAGTTCTAGCGTGTTGCTTGCCCTCCTCAGGGAACATAGCTGAGCAGAGAGAAAAGAGGAGTAATACCTAAGGCCCAGCCTCTTTAGCCTTATCAGACACATACACACACTGTCATACATTCACAACACCAGAAATGTGTGGAGTTACACACGAGCACGGGTCTTGCAACTTGACTAAATTGCAATTCTCTCAGGTACATTTTCTGATGAAGCACAGTTTTCACTTTACTGCAACGTGATGAAATTGCATTTATTTTTTCTACTAGTGGAACTTTTCACGGCACAGAACTGGAACAATTCCAACAACCTGGCTGTGCAGAAATATCAAGGTGAAATTTGTTCCTTATATTTCCTTAGTCTAACTGTCCCCGTAAGCAGGCCTTTGTTATAAAAGTGTACATTTATAATAATAATAATAAGGTTCTGGGAGTACTGCTTAACTCCATTCATCCATCTACTATCCTAATTGCTTTTCCTGGCAAGGTGCCAATCTCAGCTGTTTTTGGGAGAGGTGTGGGCTACACCCTGGACAGGTCACCAGTCTACCACAAGGCTGACATACAGAGACAGGCAACCATTCACACTCACATTCACGCCTACAAACAATTTAGAGTCACCAACTGACCTAACACACACATGTCTTTGGAGTGATGGAGGAGGCTGGTGTACCCAGAGGAAAATCACTCCTTGGATGATTCTTTTACAAGGAAATGAGAAATTACACCCCGCAAAAAATAAAGTATTACTACATATTCAAGGTTATAAAAAGGGACTAGGCAATAATCAATTTTACTTCACGGGAATGCAGAAATGAAGAATGTAGAACTGCAATTAATCAATTACTTACAACCGTGGTTAAAACCACATACACCCTCTCCTCAAAGTTTCAGCAAGTGATTTATCTTACCTTGTCCACTACATGAGCATGCAAGTAGTTTGCACATGTACGACACATACGCAACATAATTCGATCTATTATGTGCACACACACAGACGCAAACGTGAATGCACATACTCACACATGCCAGCAGCAGCAACAGTGTGCGGTCCCCAGCAAGACAGAAACACACTAATGGATAATGACAGGGTTTGACAGCAGGAGAGTGAGCTGAGTCACTTTGGGCGCACAGGCAATGAATAAAAGAACGGGAGTGCTGGCTGAATATCCTTCACTGACTGGATTTCCTTTGATACCATACTATTCCTGCCAGTCTCCCTTGGTAATCCTGCTCATTACACTGTGCTGTCCCTCTATTCTGAGACTGGAAGCATCAGCCCGTATGAGAGCAAAACAGGAGGGACAAAAAGTCACCCTCACTGGCTAGCCAGCACCAAGGAGAGGCTTTAAGCAATAGTTGTGTTGTCTTGTCTGTGTCTTACTGGAGTGTTCACCATCCGATCTCTTGCTGACATGCAAACACAAGCTCTGAGTGCTGATAAATTAACACGTCCTGGCTTCTCTTCAACATGGCAGCTTCTATTGTCCAAATTGTGTGAAAATAAACAGTATTTCTGAAATGTATTGATCATTTTTGTTGAAATCTGTTATTTCCCCTATATAATACTGTTCATACTGTTTTGCTCAAGTATCAACTGCTAACTGGAAGATTCACACATTTAGCATTGGAAGCTGTGAAACTATACTGCTCAGTGAAAGGAACCAATTAAAACATTCTGTAACGCCTGCCAGTCATATCATCTTAGTGCTTTTTGATTTTTGGTTAGTGCCGTTTGCTAGACGCGCTCTCGGGCAAAAATTACTTGCTGTTTCACGTCTTGCATCAGCTGAAATCAGGAACACTGCCTAACTGAAAAATAACACTGAAAGCTCCTGTTGTCTCTGGATGAATCTGCCCCACTGAGTTAGGTCCAATTAAAACCATCAGAAAGGCTCAGTACTGGCCAGCATTGGCTTGTTGTTCAGAAGACTGCAATTTGGCCAAAATCATCATTTGTATTGCTCCAGTCTGTTCTCCCAGAGCCTCAGACACAAACAACTCTGACAAAAGGCCAGATGTCTAGTTTGTCTGATTAACCCACTACTGCTTTAGCTAGACAACTTGTGATAACTATTCCAGGAATCTCCGACTTGCTTTTCTTCCCCCTCCCTTTCCAGTCGGACACGTTAAATGTTGAGCCCTCTCCTTCAGTGTCACATTGACACATAAATGCTATTCCAATTATTCTGCACCCTCTCTGCTCGCTGTCAAATTACCAGCGCTGGGAGCGGAGCATGGCTCTCACTGCACCTCTTTGGCATTTTCCCTGACAGGGAGAAGAAAGGAGCCTGAGATAGCAGAACGAGGGAGCATGAGCAATGAGCATTTAAACACTGAAGCCAGGTAATCAGACAGACGGAGGCTGAGGCGATGCTGAGAACTGTAGGGTCAAAGACATTTTGCCATGGGTGGTTTACAGCTGATTTTCAAACAGTGTAGATTATGAATTCCTGTCCGGTGCTTCAAGTGCAAAATAAAATTTTTAAAAGTGCTTGCAAACTGAATTTATGCTTCTTTTGCATTTTCCTCTACACTGTTTTGCTGTCAGCTTTGTCAGGCTCATGCTAGAGTCAGTGAAGGTATACTGTGTATACACTTTATACTTTACACAGTGGGAAGTCATAAGCTGAGACAATTAATGGCTTGCAAACAGAGGGCTGTGCTGGTTTGGAACAACTGTAGTGTTTCTGTCTACATTTAATGATCAGCAGCAGAGTTTCGTGAAGCTTGTTCAACAAAACCTCTCCACAATAAAAGTAAAGAAAAAATAATGTGTGCATAAAGAGTGTGAGATTATAGGGGGTTTAGGCTGTATTTGCCCCGGCACTGATGCTGTGGAATGATTTTGTGTTTTTGTTTTCACCATAATAGGCAGAGCATTGGGCTGGCAGTCAGCAGCATGTAAGCTGCAGCAAAAACAAGCTGTGTTTCTTAAATGACACCTCAGCTCTGGGGACCTTGGGGCAACAGCCACCTGATGTGTGTAAAAGTTATTTCAGGCATAAGGGAGTGTCAGTCAGTGTGACAGCCCTTTGCAGCATTCACACACACTCCTCTCATTAGCACAGAGCCGAAGAAGGGTTGAGTAAGTGCTGCTCTGTTCAGATGTTCACACACACTTCATTGCCTGTCAGAGCTCAACCACACAGAGCACTGTGTGATGAGAGCGTTCTGTATAAGGAAACAGTGCCTGAGAAGAAACTTTTACCGTCATTTTTTCCATCGTTACCACACAGTGCTGAAGACGAGCAGAAACCTGCCGTAGTCACAGCAGTTATAATGTTACAAACTTTACAGGCGTATTTGTGTTTATCGTTGGCTTTTTTTTGTTTGTTTTGCTCGTTATCAGGAAAGTTACTGGGGAGCAATAGAGAGGGCACAGACAGGAGCAAGAGAAAATTACTGGTTGGAGACTGGAGGCCACAGGTGATGTGGTGGAGAGGAGTGGAGGTGGAAGGAGGAGATAAGACACTTTGGAGAGCGTTGAGTAAAAGACCATCTGGAGGGGGGGGAAATTATAATGGAGGGAAGGTAGAGGAAAACAGAGGCAAGACCAGAGGCAAGTAAGGAGAAAACAAGAAAGTGCTCAAGGCTAATCAGGAGTTATTATGAAGGGCTGTGGGGTGGTTGGAGCCCAGAGGTGAGCTAGCAGGCATGTTAAGAATGCATGGCTCCAAGGCCAGAGACCCATGAATAAGGGTGTTTGGAGGAGAGAAGCCAGGTTCTAGTCCTGTTCTCTCCTACTCATAACACATTTTCTGCTGACAGCAAAATCATACCGAGCTATTGGCACTTGAGTGTGACTGAGACTTAAGCCAATTTCACAACTATAATGATCTGTTTCTTGTCTATACTGTGTATCATTTGTAGCACTGTGTGTTACTCCTTTAAGGACGATTACTTCTTGTTGGTCTGATTTACAAGGCTATGATCTAACCATGAGTCTATTGTATGTGTTGACCTAACTAAACAAGTATAGCCACTAAAAATGCACAACCAGTAATCCCTAGAAGGCATTGTTAAACCATGGAGAGGGCACTGCAGCTTGTTATCATTCCAGTATCTGATTCTGAATCTATGTATGGCAATCACATAATATAATACTTTGCTTCTGTAGCTATTTTTTTAACTCATAAAAATGGGCAATAGTTGTATTGGACACAATTTTGTATGTATTTTTGCATGTAATAATTAAAATTATGTGACCTGTTAGAGTGAAATGAGTCAGCTTCAAATAGAACTTGAGCCCTATCAGACCTATATTGGCCGTGATGGTAAAGAAACAACATTTAGCAGCAGTTTGGTATCTAGTACATTTTTTAAGCTTTTTTGCAAAATTCAGGTTTTAATCACACTTTGCCAAAATTGTTGCACAGTATTTTTGTCTCATGTGACAAGATCCAGGGTCCAGTAATCATCAAAAATATTTTACGAACATTACACAGAAATATTAGTAGTAACTCATTGATTGCATTTCCAAAGTAATTTTAATGCAAATGCTGAACCTGCTGATTTACGGATGTGTTGAGGCAGCCCCCAAACTATTTACTTAGTATTCAGCCACAGCACTTGTGCTTTACTCACATGTCTGGACTCATCAGTCCCTGCTGTAATCAGCAGTGCTCTGACAGGAAAACAAGGAGTGTGTAAGAGAACGTGGAGCAAACTCAAATGAGAGGCCAGGGTAAACAATGACATGGCCAATTCTAGTTCCCAATCTCATTGCAAATAGAGGTGAACAGGGGAGCACAAAGCCTTAACAAAGACATAGTGGTATCTGATCACAGCATCTCAGCATGCCGCCAGTGTAACCACAGCTCATGATAAAAGGATTTGGCACTGACTTTAATCTAGAAGAAATGAAAAACTTAGGAAAATATACTTCATCAAACAAAAGAGGTCATCAAACAGCTCATTTATTATGTCTGAAAGTCAGTGCACAAAGCCTTAAATGGTACTAGGGGTGCAGAACTACTGTCTCCAATAAACTCAATCAAATGAAAGAAAACATATGATGGATAATGAAAACTGCAGGTTTACTATAAAAATACACAGAGAATGACATTATTTTCCTACTTCTTTTTTATCAATAACCCAACTGAGGTATTTAGCATAAAAAATGTGAGGGTTTCAAAATAAAGAGGCAGAAGAAAGATCAGTTAGTCAGATACTGTTTTCTATGTTTTCCCCATTAGGACAGAGGAGGTTATTCCACCCTAATAGATGGGACAGCTGTATGTTAGGGAACATGTTTTATGACCTTGTTTTACATTTGGACAAAAAGTAAATGGTTCCATATACTGGCTAGGTGTGGTATAGAAGGAATATGTATATATGCATAGATATTATCTGATACCTGTAATTGACTGGGACAGAAGGTGTGATGCACACCAGCGTTTCCCAAACCTGGCCCTCAAGGCCCACTGCCCTGCTTGCTTTCCCACTATCCCAGCTATACACGCTGGAGCAGGTATGTTCAGTCAATCGCAAGCTGGAAGATACCAAATCACTTTGTCTTTTCCCACTCCATCCTTATCTGACATGGTCTTCCAGCTTTTGATTGACTAAACATACCTGATCAGGCACTGAGGCAATGATAGCTGGAAAACAAGCAGGGCAGTGAGCTTTAATGACCAGACTTGGGAGCCCCCCATGTACACTGAACTGGAATAGACAGAACATACAGATCTTTATGCATTAGTGTTGGTGATGGCAAGAGTGTGTTCTCTATACTTACTGCAGTTGGTCTGTTTCTTCTGTAAAGTAGAGGAAGAGATTTAGCATTGGTGTTATTCCTGATTTGTTGGTACTTGTAGCGTTTAATTCAGAGCTAACGTCAAGAGTATAGTCTGGCTTGGTGAGTGTTTTAAATCTGCAGGAATGATGATGGTCCACTTTGCATCTATTCAGATATAATTTATGACATGTTAAACCAGCTAGGTAAAACAAAGCTGAGTGTCTGTATTGGTTGTTACATAAATGTATGCCATTTTCATTGGGATTTAAATGGCCTTCCACATGCAAGCTAATAGGCCCTGTTCTCTGTGTGGTGTTGAAACAAGAAACTTCTCACCACACCCCCTCACAGAGCTCCCTGACTCCCTGTTTCCATGGAAATTTGCAACTTTTAACCTTGAAAGCACACCAAGTAGCATTGACTATAAGCATATTTTGTTGTCAAAATGAATCGCCATAGCACCAATCAGTGCCACATTTGATATCTCCTTTCAGTAGCTCCATATCTGTGTAGTTCATTATTTCCCCTCCTGCTGTGTTCAGTGCCCAGCGTGAGAAAAGAATTTAAAGATTACACAGAAAAAGATGCCCGAAATTGGAGCAAATTAAAACATGAGGCAGATTATTATAGCTACTTTAATGCTCCACAGAGGCAGTCTCACTTTATTATTAAATGCAGTTTTGCAGGTTGTGGTTCACCATTAAAGGATTTATTCCTGAAGTACTATAGATTTTGTCTGTCAGAGAGAAAAAATCCATTGCTTCAATTTCATCATTTACTTAGAGTCTATACAAATATTTTTAAAAGCATTTTAAAAGGTAGTCTGGGTGCTTTATTTGAGGTTGCAGTGTAATAATGGTCAACCTCTGGCTGGAATCAAACATGCAGTCAAACATTTTTATACATTTTGAAGTAAAGCTTTTCTGTCTAACTTTTTTATTTAATATATGCACCACTGAGCAACTGCACTGCCACTGAGTACAAAGTAAAAACAGTGCAATAAGAAAATATTGTAAAGGTGTTAGTGCAGCGCCACAAACTCCCATTAACTTCAAATAGTCTTCCACAGAGCTCAGTTTCTGTACCACTGAATGCTGATGTAGTTTTTATATATGTTTAGCCTGCACTCACACAGACAATCCTGAGCCAAACCATGTCTTATTTATGGAGCGTTTATAGTGAGAGACTGTTTCTACTTTTATATTTTACTTTCAGCAAATCCCTAATGATGTATCAGTCTTCCTAACACTTTCTGCGGGGTCAGATTTGTAAGAGGAGCCTGCATGTGACATTTTGAACATTATTTAATTTCTAGATTTTACTACACGCTCTGTCCTTTAGTGATTCCTCTGAGGGGCTGTAAAAAGTAAGTGTGAGAAGTGTGCTGGCTGGGTCAGTAGTCATGATGAGGTTAAGGGAGGAAGCTTGAGAGGTAGATTTGCTGTTATTATATTGTCGTTTATGAAGAAATTGACTATTTCAAAGCTACAATATGAATACATAACCAATCCATTACTGCTCTCCCAGCCATTTTCAGCAAAAACATTATAAGAATTCACAGTACACTACACACCCAGCACTGTTCTGTACTACATGCCCAACACCACACAACAGACAGCCACTACGTTGTGAACATAGTGAAGCATTTGCCAGCTAAAGAGCAAATATTTCCTCATAGGTGTTGGTGGAGACCAAAATAGAGCCTAAAATAGAGTGAATACTGGCTGAATAACTTAAAAAGTGATAATACAGTATGTCTGCGTTGTTCAGATCTCATTTAGACGGAATCCAAAAGTAAAATGAATCTAGTTATTGAAGGTCTAAAGTATAAAAGTATAATGAAACTAAAATGCCTCTCACTGCAGTTGAACACTCTGTGAATGTATTTTAGGTCATTACAATGTAATGCCTTAACACGTCAGATGGCAGTGGCAAAGTTTTAGTTGGCCAAGGTGTGCAGATTTTATATACATTTGGGTTCATTAACATTTGGCAGCGCAGCATATTTTATAAGCTGATCATATGTATATGTATGTAAAAGGTAATCTGCAAAGAAAGTGTCATAGCTGTCAGATCAATGCAGTAGGGTAGCTGGTTGGATGAAAGCTGTGTAGTGATTCATTCTTGGCATTCTTGTGCTTTGAATTATGAACACCAAAGAAAGTCTCAACGTTTCCAAGCCTTCTTTCATAAGCCAGTTTTCAGATCATACTGTAAAACAAATTTTAGATGGTTTGTCTTTGGTCTTTAGAGAGCCTCTGCAAGCATGTTTTCAGTCCCAAATCACTGATTGTCCACACATCACCTCCTACTCCCCTGCAGCTGCTTTCTTTGGCCCAGTCCTGGAGGATTTCAGTACCAGCTGAAACCTTGTTTTATCTCTTACCACAACACAAGTTAAACATCAATAGACCAGAGCTCAAAGTCTAATGCCTCTGTTCTCAAGTGTTATTTCTCTGATAAACCACACCAACATACCATAGCCCTATGTTCCCACACAGAATCAAGTGGAGGAAGAGTGTGCGTGCAGAGTGCAGGTTTGTTGGGAGAAAGGGGAGTGCAGCTGGTTGGGGTCACAGTGGCTCAGTGTGCTGAATGGCTAATGAAAGGTTTATATGTGGTGCCTAGTCTGAATAGTAGGCAGGAGGAGGACACACCTTGTCTGGCTTCTAGCACCTTCCTGATCTGTCTCTGGTTAAAATCGAGCATTTAACAAGTTCTCCTCGAACACAGGAGCTATAATCCTTCACTTAACAAGCTCATTATTTCACATTGTTTTTGTCCTTTGCTCCTCCTTGACTGCAGTGGCAAAAAAAAGGATGTTTGATGTGTGTCTCTGTTAGAGAGCTGCACAAGGATCTTTGGGAAGGAGGGACGATGATGGATCTGCTAATGATGTGGCCCTTGCCTGTGTGGATCCGTGCAGTAATGCTGAGTTGTCCACATGAATATTCAGAGGCTTTGTCTCTGAAGGATAGGTGGATGCTCAAGGTTACTTTAGAGGGCAACAGAGAACAACATTTAAAAGTCTATTCTGCTTTTAGATCGTCTCCATCATCAGCAAAATCATGATGAAAAGCCTGAGAATCAAAGCAAAACTTATCAGAGACCTTCTTTTGAACTATGATGAGAACAGTGTGTTTTGTGTTTGTATGAGTTCACTTGAAGCCCTTAGAGCTTCTTTCAGAATTTGACATTTAATATCTGAGGATAAAAACAACTTCAGTTTAATTGGTGGACAGTTTTCTTCCAATATTCATTCTGAATTGGCACATTAGTGCTTCCAAAAATCTTTTTTTTTTTTTTATGAACGCTACAGTAACAACAAATGAATATAAACACTTAATGACTCTCAACTTGCAAATTATACCTTAGAAGAAATATTGGATTTTAGAGTGTAAAAAATGTAAGCTTCTAATTTAGTTTTTACATCTGCTCTAAATCGCCTGAATTACTAGGATGAATTTTCTGCATCTCATAGGATGAAAGCTCAGTCTCACAATTCATCACTGTTTCACTGTGCAGCAGTAAAAATCAATAGCATAGTTATACTGAGTGGAATTGACTGAGTGTGAAATTGCAATCAAACAGCAACTATTACCCTCAACCAAATAGATACTACAGAGATAAATGTTGTTTACAAATCCCCTTGAAATTCAGTTTACATTGTTATATTACTTGTTTCAGTTATACTCTATCATAGACAAATGTTCCTCTCTGAAATGTAATTTTGGCTCCCTACTTGAGAAGGTGTTGCATTTTCAGAGCCAGAATTCAAACCCTATTTGTAACAGATTTTTAAGACTGCATTTATCAAATCACATCATGTCAGATTCATTTTTAAAAGAGCTTTAACAAGATACAGAGTGTTGAACAGGACAACTGTGTACAACGGTGTACTATATGCTCTGTTCAGTGCTTTTAGTTTGAATCTCACTTTGCCTTTTTTGCATTTCATTTTTCCTGTTTCTCAAAAGATTTCCTTTTGAAGAACATAGGATATAAATAAATGTAAAATATTCAAGAACCCAAATACTGTACTGCATCTGAAATGTTTGTCCTTAATTCTGTTATTCAGCAGATTGGCACATTAAAGGGTTTAAGATTTTACTCAGCTTGGAGGTGTGACATAGCGTGCAAAGCGTGCAGCAGTATTGGCAACAACAGCCGTGACAAACTTCTAACAACTGCCAGACAAAGCACCTCTTAGAAGGAACCAATTAAACCTTTGGAGATTTCAATTACCACCTTGATGGGGTTTTCAAGATCAATAAGCAAGTGTGTATCTTGACAAGATGGTCAAGGCTATATGGAGCTTGTACTGCACCATCAGTTTCAAACAGTGGGGGACTGTTGCTATTGTTGAGCTTGAATGTTTTTCCCTGGCAATGACATCTGTGTGTGTGTGTGTGTGTGTGATAAATATGTGCCTATGCAAAATGATATCAAAGATACTTGGCGTGTCCTACTTACTGTATAGTATGCTATCATTAGGATGAGGGAATCAAATGTAACACCAGCTAAGGAGCTTCTCTGTCCTCCTCTGCCTCTTCCTCCAGTGTCTTGTGAAGAAGACAAGTAAAGATTCAACACACAAAGCCAGACAGCAACACAGAGCTCTCCAGCGCATACTAATCTAAGACAACATTGCATCTGGGCAGCGTATTTTATTCCCTCTCCACTGAGGCGTGTTTAAGTGTGAGACAGGGCTGTGCAGATCTCATCACTTAGGGAAGGTTGTGGCCTGCATCTAGAGCCCTCCCTCCTCCTCCCCTCGTGCAGGTTCCTATCACTTCCACCCTCAAATTGGAAGTGACAGGCCACTCAGGCAGAGGTGTCTTTGCTTCCCCCATCAGCAACCATGCAGCCCCACTCAGAGCTGTCAGCCTGATTACATATGAGTGGGATGGGGGGACCTAAGGAAAGGAGATGTCCAGCTGGAGACAGACCACTAAACACGTTGTCTGTCCTGCTGCCGCACATCTGCCAGTGCACATACCACCTGTCCCCAAGGCTGCCACAAAACCAATCTCTATGTCTCTATCACTCTCCTGCTGTCCTCCAGAAATTCAACAATCTGCAACAACTCTCTTTGTCTATCCGTCTTCTGGTCTGCAAAGTAACTTTCATTGCTTCTCTTTGCTAGTTTGCTATCTTTCTTACTTTGCTTCTTTCTTCCAAATGAAAACAAATACGATCTTATTTTCTCCGCTCTTTCTTGTGCGTTTTTTTCTTCCTGTCTCGTCCTCAGTGCTTACTACTGGGAACGCAACTCATTTACCAACTTTTCATGCTTGTGGCAGCTCATTACACACATAGAGCTACCTGTCTTCCCTCTGTGGACTCGTAGAGCAGTGCTGGTTTACCAGGGATCAGAAGTAGGTGTGCTAAATGATAGGAAGCATCAAATTACTGGAACGTCTGATGTACCAAAGACCCCTAACTCTCTTTCACAAGGACAGAAATACATGCTGTTTACTTAAGTGTTGATTTTCTTTTCTGTTTTCTCTTCCCTCCCCCCAGGTGTGAAGCTGGGAAGCACTCCACGGCAGTCTAGAGAGGTACGTGTTTACTCCATTTCTCCCAAAACACAGATACACAGGTTGCTCCCACCTGTTATCTACTGCAAAAAGGTAATTGTCAGCCATGTACCTCTCAGCGTGTCTGATAGCATCTGTGTAGAGGGGCTGACCTCACACCGTGCATTCAGCCAGTCAGACTTTACTGAGTAAACGGCCTCAGTCAGATCAGGCTTAGGGTCCTCAGACTGTGATCACACTTTGTTACCCATTTATGCCATTTTACATTTTCCATATTCTATTTACTCCATTAGACTTCTGAAGTATTAGTATTTACTTGATAACAGCTGATTATCCATCCATTAGAAGATATTCAACTTTGCTAATAACTGCCTAAACACTGCAAATGCGTATGTTTGGCAGTTATTTTCACACACAAAAATTTGAATAAAAATGTTCTGATCACATTTACAACAAAAACAAAATTAAGAGCTCCAGGATTTAAATGAACACTTACAGAGGGTAATATGTGTCCATTATAAAGGTATGAATGAACTGGGCTGTTATTGGCTACATAGTCAAGAAAGTTGAGGAGGGAGCAGTGTGATATTTGACCCCAAGACAATCTATAAACTAGGTTTCTGTGTCAAGCATGCAGCACTTGTACTATTGTATCTTCTCTCAGTTGCTTGCTCTCATCTCTGCTGTGATCAGCAGCACCAATGAGTTCAAACCCTGAAGAACATGACGTGTGGTGTGCAGGTCGCTGGCCCCCAATTACATTATTCATTAAACTCCTCCCTCGCTTTTTTCCCCTCCACATATCTCTGCAGATGAAAGAATATGGTCATTTAAGTCGGGAGCGGGATGAGCCAAGATTCATGATGGTCTCATCACCTTGTCTGTTGTAAAATTAAAATTATACATCCAGTCCATTGGCTTTATGATGCCATTACAGCTTTTAATTGAAATAAAATGTCAGAATGCATGATGGCCTTGGGCATCATCTGATGGTAATCAGGCACTAGATGAGTCTAATTTAGATTCCCCATTAAGTGTTTATAAGACATTTATATGATTTTACAACTATGTTTATTGATAGGTAGTCGATGGCACTGGGCATTGTATGACATTTGTGTTTAACAAGGTTAGATTTCTGTTTGAGGTGTAGTGAAACAGCACCATCAAGTGGCCTATTTGGGTACTGAAGGCAATATGTGAAGTGAATGGGGTTATTTCTAGTACAGGTCAGATTTACCAATAATAAACAAGTATGAACTATATGTTTTTTCCTCTGTATCCACGTTATCAACTGAAATGTTATTTGTTTGTCTTTGTTGTATTTTTTATAGACTCTTTCTACTCAGGATAGAGAGAGAGGCAGATCTGACAATTATCTGGACCAGCAAGCAGCAGAAAGCATCTTGTCCAGCCCAATCCCTCCAATGCAGTTCCCACACTTTGAGAAGACCAGACTGACAGCCGCCCCTGAGTCTCGAGAGCAGGACATTGGCTCCCTTCATGTCTCCAAAAGACACCGGAAACTGTTGAAAACAAGTCCTCCAATCAACCACACCAACAACGTTTCCTCATCCTCTTCTTCATTCTCCTTATCCTCCATTTCCTCCTCTTCTCCTTCAGGCTCGTTTTCACCTGAGAGCTGGAAAAAGCTCACTGACATCCTGGAAGCACGCCGGCAACTGATGAAGGAGATGTGTGCTAAATACAAGAGTAGCATCTCCAGGACTATCACACGTCATCATGTGAAACACCTCTTTGTGGAGGACAAGTACAAGTTGTTGTACTGCCAGGTGCCGAAGGCAGGCTGTTCTAACTGGAAGAGGACTCTGATGGTGCTTGCAGGCCTGGCCCCCAATACTCAGAGCATTAAACATGACACAGTCCACTACGGCCACCATCTCAAGAAGCTTGACAGCTTTGACCGACAGGGAATCATGCACCGTTTGGAAACCTACACCAAAGTCATGTTTGTTCGAGAGCCTTTGGAAAGAATGGTGTCGGCTTATAGGGACAAGTTTGAAAATCCAAACAACTACTACCACTCACTGTTTGGGAAACCCATCATCTCCAAGTACAGGGCAAACCCTTCCTGGGCAGCTCTGAAGACAGGCAGTGGGGTCACATTCAAGGAGTTTGTCCAATACCTACTGGATGTCCATCGGCCCGTGGGAATGGACATCCACTGGGAGCAGGCGAACCAGCTCTGCAACCCTTGTCTCATAGACTATGATTTCATCGGAAAGTTTGAGAACATGGAGGAAGAGTCCAACTTTCTTCTGCGATGGACTGGAGCTCCATCCAACCTCACGCTGCCCAGTTTTAAAGATAGGAACCCAAATGACAAGAGGACCTCTATGCAGATCACACAAAAATACTTTTCACAGGTCAGCACATTGGAGAGACAGCGAGTCTATGACTTTTACTACATGGACTATCTGATGTTTAACTATTCTAAGCCTTTTAAAGATTTATATTGACTGGCTCGTATTAAGACTCTTGAATCACAGTCACATTCCACTACATCTCTACCATGACAGTAGTGTTAACATAAAGAGGCTCACTCACATGCTCACATGGACCTTTACTTCTAAGCAGAGAAATCAGAGAGATATTAATTTTTTCAACAACTTTACGATGAAAAGGTTAATGTGATGTTGTATTAAATACTCCAATTTGTCCTGAAATGTAAGGTATATATTCACTACTAGCACAAGGTGAGGTAGAATTTTAAAATGATAAATGTTGTTTTTTTTAAAAAAAAGTTATTAATGTTATTGAAAGTTATTATTGTTGGACTGGCTTTAAATTATGCCCTACTGTGAGTCAAGTAACATCTGCAAATGTGTGTTATGGTTTCATTCAGCATAGACACCACATGACTGGGATTTGATAGAGGTTCCAATCACATTACTAAAATCTGATTTATGACTGTGGGATTTCAGTACACAGTATATTATGTGTTAGGATAACTTAATAACAGTATGTTATAATCATATGACATTTATGAATATAGTTGCTTAGGTTTTAGGTTTACTTCAGATGAAGCATAAGGCCTCAGTCACCCCGCCATGTGCTGCAATTTCTTCAGATTAACTTCTTTCATTCTTTTTCAAATTTTAAATACAGTATTTGCATCTACTATTTGACTTACAGCAGGTTAGGCATCAGTATACCTCTATATAAATGCATACTAATAAAGATATTTCATTTCAGACATTTTACTAAATATAAAGCATAACAAAATGAAACTCTATAAAAAGTATAAATCTTTAAATTGTGTCAAGTGCTGCCCACTTGAAAGCTGTGTGCACTTATTGTAGCATTTTTGTATTTCTAACTTTGTCTGTTAGGTTTGTGCTTTAGACTACCACATACACTGCTGTACATTCCCCAACACATGAGGTATTTTTTGGGTCGTTGAATGCAGGACATCCAGGTATTTGCAGGGTACAAACTGTGTCTACCAATATCTCCTAATGTCCGATAGTGTTACAGACTTACTAATCATTAAGTTTGTGTTGGTAATGTTGTCAACCAAATGGCAGGAAACAGGCTGAAAAACACAAGCACATCTGTTTAGAACTGCTGTAGTGAATTACTTGCGCATGTGGACCATAATGAGACAGTCTTCAAACTTCTCCATATATCACACTGCACCGAGAACAGCTATCATTCCCTGATGTCACGCTGTCAGTAACTCTGTACCTTCTGTATGTATCACAACTCTTCTACACCAACATATAGGCTTTTTCTGACACTACTGTGTAAAACTGTATAATGGGCATTCAGATGACTATATATTTTTCTATGTATTTCTAAAATATATATATTCAGTGCTTCTTGGTGAAGTTCTATGTTTATTTCCTTTTTTGATGTCATTGAGTGTTCTTTCGGTAATACCAGTGTAGAGTGTTGTGTAACTGTAGAGTTTCTTTCCAAAACAAAATATCCACCAGCGGAAAACTACAAGAAACTTAACAAGTGAAATATTAGATGTACTACTTAAAGTGTAGGAGATAACTAAGTTTGGTTGATGCATAGATACAAATAGGTGCTTTGGAGATAACAAAGGATATTTTTGAATAAAAATGGATATATAAAATTTTGGAAATTAGCTCTCTGAGTACTTATCCCTGATCTGTTCAGTCTTTCATTAGCATAGAATAGACCCTGTACAGATGAGCTGCATTTTAAGTAGTTAATCATTTTGGCTGGTAACATTTTTACCCATAACAATGCCACTGTGTGTGTGTTAGTGTGTGTGTGTGTGTGTGTGTGTGTGTGTGTGTGTGTGTGTGTGTGTG
>JAUBNQ010000017.1:22560316-22571199 GCA_032353495.1 Ctenopoma kingsleyae | reverse complement strand
TTGTGAAGGGATCCATTTCAGCTGATATCAGGCCATCAGCTCTTCAGTCAATACTTACACTGTTGCTCAGTTACCCTTTTTTATAACTAAATATTGAGCCTCATGGGGAAATTGAAAACACACCGATGTCAATGTAGCAGCCAGTTCAGACGCTGGGACAACTTGGGGTTCAGTGTCTTGCCCAGGAACACTTCACTTGACATGTGAACAGGAGCAACCTTTTTTCCCTCATAGTAGTTACCTTTTCACTACTACAAATCAGTATGCAAACCATGACAAGGGTGAAAGTCAACTGGGTACTTTTTCCAGTTGGTTAATATTTACTAGATGTCGCAACCAATCGCATAATAATCTGAGCACCCCAAACAGATGACATGACAGCATCAGGGTCATTGCAGTTTTACCTGTGAAAGTGGGATTGACTCATAACAGCAACTCTCAGAAGTACACAGACAGTACAGAGTCTCTTTGTGCTCAGCTTTTTCGGAAACTTAATTGCTGGCATTAAGCACTTGAGGGAATTCTGCGCTGTGCTTGTTAGGTGTTTGTGTGCAACTCAACCCCACACATTCTATTAATAAACTGACACCCTCTTACCCTCTCTCTCTCCCTCTCTCTCTCTGAAATAATGAACAATATGTGTCGCTGCTGCACCTCAGACACACACCAACATCAAGCAGAATGTCAAATGGCTGGAAGAACGGAGCGATTGACAGCAACGGGGCTCCACGGGGCATGCAGATTACTAAAAGCAAGTTCTGGATGTTCTTTTCAAACTTTCTCCACATGCCAGAGGGGAAAGCAGGAGTGCTGATCTGATGTTGAAATGCTTGAAAGAGATTCTTGCAAATTCTCGCGTTTAGAGGGCTGGATGTGACTGTATTATACCTACTGTTTTCACAAGTACAGTGTGTAGGTGACCTGGGTTATGTGGATCAATAATATGTGTTCATGGGCCAGATGTTTTGAGCCTTTAAAGGAAATTTCTTCAACGTAAGAGTTTCGTAATACATGCAAATTATTATGAAAGGGGGAAATCCATAGGTTTCACTGGAATATTAGAATAAAACCGCATGTCATACAGATTTTATGATACCACAACAAAAGGCCTCACAAGTACTGGCAAATAGGTTGAATTAGGCTGGGAACTCAACCACTAACCCCTTTCCATTAATAGTACTCTTGCATCCCTACTCTGTGAATCTACACTGAGTGTACAGCATATTCATTTACAGTCATTTAATATAATGGTTTAAGCACAGTGTAGCTTCTAACCAGCAGATGGTACTATGTTCCAACTTCAAGTGATCCAGCATGATCATGTCCACAAAGAGCAGAATACACTGATTCTTCAGTTTGGGGCAATCTGGCTTTCCAAAAAAAAAAAAATAATAATCTACACGCATTTAGTTAAATAAATCACATTTTTAGGTTTATTGAAACGTTCCGTTGTTTTTATAATGAATGAATGTGGCAAAATTATATTGATGTGGTTTTCTCAGACATAACTTCATAACCTGTCAAAGTATATGTGGTGAGAGAATATTTTGTTAATTTTGAGTATAATATAGAACTAGTTATCCTCAGAGAAACTAGTGTTATGACATATATATATATATGTATACAGTACATGTCAGAAAAGCTTTAAAAATCACATATAATCCTCTGAAAAAGTGAAAGAGCACTGCACAATATTGTCCTCTTGTGTGTCACTTCAGGCAACGCCACTAATAGCAACTGCTTTTGAGCCTACAGGCAAAGTTATTATTCTTATAGGGTCATGCATTAATTCATACACTTCATTAACATATGTCTGAAGGAGACTTTGAAATTTTGACGTATTTTCCTCTTGTTCTTCTCGTGTATGTAGTTTTATATTATTTAAATTCAAATGAACACAAAATTAAGCAAAACTCTATATGAATTTGACAGGAAAACATTTGTGGTGTAAAACTATCAAAGTCAAATTCATATAATTTAGTGGAATAAGCCTTTAAAGAAACTAGAACAGAGCTGTTATCTCTGTACGTGGATCAGAGAGACCAAACATCAATAATCTCATTACTTGGGTCACATGTTATGATCAGATCAGCATTTTTGATTAAATGAAAACAAGTCTGTGTTTGATAATTTGGAGTCAGTCACACAGAAACACATACTGTACCAGTCCACTCACCTGCTCAGGTGCTTGTCAGGAGGTCAGATGTTTGGAGCTGTTGAGAAATCTCAAAGCTGCATGCAAATCCTTCAGATGACCTACTTCTTCCCTTCCACATAGACACTCCGCTAAAATCCATAAATTAAGGAAATTAACTGATGGGGCCCGGGGCCACTTTGTAAGCTATTTAAATCTTTAAATTTACAACATCCCTGCATACTTCATGTAATTGAACTAACTGCGGGCTTGTTTCCTTTAATGAGAAAAAAAATCCAGTATCCCCTCCAGTTTGTACCTCTGGAAACAATAAATCTGTGCCAGAGGGGGAGACAGGAGCGCTCGGAGGCGCGCTGGGGTCTGTCTAATTATGAAGACTTGGCCCGTTTCAAGGAGAGACGCATTCTCACACTTGCACCAGTCCTGCTGTCAATTCTCACTGGTGTGACAATTTTATTTCTCACTTAAATGTTCAAACTTTACCAATTTAATGCAAATGCAGCTAAAGGTATATGAAGATACATCATGTCCCTGCAGTCACGAAAAGTACTGTAAAGGTGACACAAGATGAAAACGCGTCATTATAAAGTTCCGTTAGATGAGTGATAGATCATAATTTTGGTGAAGAGACGTAGATAAGGTTCTCTAACAATGTCTATATTCATTTATTTCCTGTGCACCAATAATAAGTTCTTACGCTGGTTGGCGCCAAATATCAAGAAACGAATCTTACGCCTCTGTCAGGATGCTGGTACAGAGTAATTACTGGGCTCAATGTTGCATCAATTATTCACAGTTATTTACCCGCAAATAAACAAACATGCAAATAAATAAATAATCGTCTCCTTGGTGTGAGCACCTGCTTGACTCTGTCTTTCCCCTTCACTCGGGCGCATCACTTTAGCGCCTCATCATTTGCATTGTGTCTTTCCATATTGAAAAATAACAATAATCAGGCAGAATCTTATTTTCCAAAGGTCTGGAGGCAGCCTGCTTTCATTGGAGAGTGAGGTGGTGGTGGTGGGGTGGGGGGGGGTGTTCTGGGCAGATATCTCCATCCAAGCCCTGCGCTATAATTGAAATGGCGCATTTGGCTGCAGGCAGGTTGTGAGGGCGCTTTCTGCAGCAGCAGCAGCATGCATGCATGTCCATAGACGTCATTTGATTTTAATGGCCTGCAGGAAATTTGGCGTTACAACTCCAGACATTAAGGCGAGGGAGAGGGAGAGAAAGAGAGAGCGGGTACACGGGGGAAAATCACCACATGAAAGATATTGGTTCAAGGATATCTCTTCGTTTTCAACATATTTTTCTACTGAGACTTTATCAACAAGTTACTGCGCCTTTATTGTATGTTGACTGAGTGAAGGACTATGGCAGCTCGTCTGGCTTTAAACTTTAAATTTAGACTGGAGATGGGAATATATACCTGCTAGCTGGAACTGCCGGGGGGAAATATTACATCAGACGAAATGACAATGATTAAAATCTGCTTTTTGCTGCTCTAAATCTATTGAGCGACTGACAGTTTCCTGCTAGGTTTCCTACCCCCTCTAAACCACAACTTCACACCGTTCAGGGGAACGGTCTACTTTTGCCGGAAAAATAATATAAGTTATTATATCTGTGCAGTCACAGTTTCGAGAATAGGGGTTTCACGTTTTCTTCCTTGAGAAAATTGCCTGGGCGAGAGAGTGGAGTTGAGCTAATTGTAGCCTAATCCCTGGCCCAGAGGCGCTTGGGCAGCCCGGAGCAAGATTTTTCTTTTTTAGCTCTGCTCTGTTATTTAGAGACGGATTATTGGCTTTCTTCTTCTCATAACAAACCACAGGGGCAGTTTCATTTAGGCAAAAAGACAGACAAGAGGCTGAAATACGAAGCAGGATCCCAACAAGAGCGCACATTTTTACGCGTATCCAAATAAGAGCAGAGAAGGGGAAGGAGATCATCTCATCTATGTTCAAGGTAAGGACGCTTCCTGTGCGCTTTGGTACAAAGACGCTTGGTGAGGACAGGTCGAGTCAGCCTTGCGATAGAGCCTTTAAAGCCACACAGACTCTTTGCAAGCAGTCCAACCCGACTACGACCTACTGTTTTTAAAAGGCAGTTTTGTGTGGGATACACAGCAAAGACTTAGCTTTTCCGTGCGGCAGTATAGGTTCGTGCAGGAGCTGGATGGTGGTGTAGTTGTGCCACAAAGTCGAGGGCATTTGGAGAAAATATTTGAAAATTTGGTGGGTTCCGGGAACAGCAGCTTGGACTGGCCACCGGCACGGATTCCGCCCGGACTCCCTACAATGTTTGAAACGGTATGGTGAAAATTTCATCTTACAGAATGCAATGCTTTTAATTACAGTCGAAGCTCAGTCTGTGCAGTTTCCGAAGAGTACAGTCGAACTGGTGCTGAAGAGTAATGCGACCACTGCTGGATCCAAAGCGATTTCCCCCCCCTTTTTCTGACAGACCGGACAATTAACACGTGTGGTATTTCTGAAACGGGTTATGAATTACACGAGTCGGGATCGTGGTTTTAATTGTACAGCAGGGATGAGGCGCCATATTGAGCTTTTGATAGAATTAAGGGCAGAGCACGGGCTTGTAGTGTTCTTGTGGAGTGGGATGTTGTTTCATATCCTTTATGGTTATTTGAATTGTTGCCTATCAGGGTTAACTTACGTGTGAAATCGGCTCCAGCGTCTGAACAGGATCAGTGAAAGGGGGGGGCAACAACACAGAATCTCTGAGGGGAAAGTTGATGTCTGTACAGATTGTGTGAATTTGTGGAGGAATTTATCTGATGTGTGTGTGTGTGTGTGTGTGTGTGTGTGTGTGTGTGTGTGTGTGTGTGTGTGTGTGTGTGTGTGTGTGTGTGTGTGGGAGGAGGTAAGAGTGAGACTGACCGAAATGATTCAAATCGTATGTGACTGTTAAAGTGAGAGGATTCATGGGTCTATTTATGTCTAAGTATATTGTGATTGAATTGCCTAATTGATTTGTTGGTTGGCTGGTTGAGAAAGAGACGGAAAGAAAGAATGAGACACCGGTGCTGGGGCTGCTCTTACGCAGCCCAAACTTCTTTAGTCTTTCCAAAATGTTTTCCCCATCTTTTGGGGGATTTGAAAAATAATGCAGTCCTTCTGTAATCGCATTAAACGAACACGATACTGGTGGGAGGCGGGCGCCACCCCTGAAAAAAAATCTCACTTTGTGCCCAACGGCACTTTTCTCAGAGCCGTAGGCTTGAACTGGAGTTTCACAGCGGCCTTCACTTTGCCAGTCCTGACAATAAAACAGCTCATACGCACAAAAACAAGCCGATCAATTCTGATTTATTTAGTTTTATTTCTCAGTTTCTCTAAACTCATTTATGTAGTTGTACCGTGAAGCTCCAAGTATTATTAAATCAAGTTCTGTCAGTAAAATGTTTTTATTTCCATCAAAGTCTGGGTAGGGTGGTTGGAAAACACACCTAAGTGTGCAAACTGTAACCTTTGAATCGTTTGAATCGACTTTTGTTTTTACTCTCCTAAGAAATCCAGTTCCCCAAACAATCTCGACATTATTTACTCCTTTTGAGCTATTTTCTACTAAAAGAAGAGTCACATTAACATTTGTCCAAACTGAGGTTATGGTTTATCTGCAGCTGTTGCCAAACAAATTACGCACGAGTGAGTTGGAGATAAACGCCTCCTCTGCTGCTCCAGAACCAGTGCGGAATCAGATAGCGGCGAATCGAAGTGAACCGAAAATATTTTCTCAGACATGTTATCCGCTAATCAAAGTCAGCTCCGCGCTGACCTCGAATTGCTCCAACGTGCCCCCGGTAAACTCGAGTCTGTTCTCCCAAACCTGTCCCTCCGCAGTTACTCAACTTCTGCTGGTCTGGGCAGTGAGCTACTTATTATTTTGTACAATTACTTTAGGAAAATGATATTTGGAGTATGGACACTTAGTGGTTTGGCCTGTTAATGTGGAGAGCAGGATCATTTGAACTCATTTCTGGTGCGTTTTTACGCGTGATAAATTCGAAAGTTAGTTCTAATCTACAATCTCCTCTGACAGCGTGACAACGTAAGCCAGAAGTGTGGGTCTAGTTACACGACAAGCGGATCACCTTAATCTTTTTGTGTATTCAATGTATGTGTATGTGTTAAGAGGAAAAGTTGCTCCTCTCTCTCACACACACACACACATTACCCCCCGTCGTGTTTTTCTTGCTCTCAGATTGGTGGTTGGTGTGTCTGGGTGCATCACGTCTAACACACAAGTCGACCTTTAATTAGAATACTGCAGCAGCAGTTTGTTTTATTCCCCTGGAGGCTGACACCTAGCACCCCCCCCCCCTCTTTTCTACCCCCCTCTCTCTCCTTCTATCTGTCTATCTTTCTCACACGTTCTCTAATAAGCATCCTCCTGTCCTCGCCTCCGGTGCTGCATGAAAAGATGCAAACATACTTAATTAGAGCGGTGGCAATAATTTCCAGGCTAAATATGCGACCAGACAGACATGGAAGTGATCTGATACCATTCAAAGGATACTATCTGCCTCCTTGTGTAGGATCACTGTGCTGAATATTCCTTTATTCCCATGGCTTTTCTGTACACTTGCTTTCAGGAGGGAAGAAGCATGTCGCGGCTGTCTCTGACCCGGTCCCCGGTCTCTCCTCTCGCCGCTCAGGGGATCCCTCTGCCGGCTCAGCTGACCAAGGCAAACGCCCCGGTTCACATCGATGTCGGGGGACACATGTACACCAGCAGCCTGGCGACCCTCACCAAGTACCCAGACTCAAGGTAAGACATGTCACACATGCAGTTAGTTTATTAATTCATATCCTTCATGATATTTATCGGAGGGAATGAGATATTGAAGAGATTTCTTTTTGATAGTGAGAAACATTTTCCTCCTTAAATCTTCCAGTTTGAATCAATTTGTATCTTTCTTTAACAGCTTTAATTTGCATTTCATAGTTGCCTGCATTTATTCCATGATTTGGCTGGTGTTTGTCTTAATTAAGTTCAGTTACATTTATGTGGTTAACAAGTTTATTTAACTGAATTCACCGCAACTTTTAGACCTTCAAAATCTACTTTAATATCTCTTCAAACCAGCTGAAAACATTCTCTTCCTTTCATTATTTCCACCCTGGCTTAACTTAAAATGATGACTATGGCTGTTTTTGTTTGTTGATTATTTTAATTGTCTAATAAATACCTCCAAGGCTTTTTTTTTTCATTTTTAACTCCTTTCACATGGTAGTATTTGATAATTCAGCTGCCGCCAAGCTGACAGCTTCAGTACTTCTCACATGTTTTATTGCTGATTTGGATGCTACAGTTTGTGTGAATTCGCACACCAAACACACACACACACACACACACACATTTCTGCGTGCAGGGCACCTCATTTTGCAGTCTTTTTTTCCTCACTCAGTAGATCAGATTCTTGTTATGAATCCTCGGAGGAAAAAACAATGACGTAAATGTCCGGATCCCTGTCATCAAAGCTGATGTGGGGCAGCTTCAGATCTGATTAATATCTAGCTCGTTGGCGTGTTACATATTGATTTTGTTGGCTATTTTAGAACCAGCATTTACCACCACTATGTCTTCTTTGTAGTCATTATTTGAGTTCCAGGAGAGGGGTTACCTGAAAATATACTGTCAGATTTCCATGTATCATGATAAACATATTTTAATGGACAAGATTATCATTATTATAATAGAACATGTCTTATATTGCTTTATTGGTGTCAAACTTTACAGCTTGAAGACTGACTTTCTATTCTCTGAATATTTGTGTGGACAGGAAAGGAAAGGATTTGTGTTCTCCCGGGCAAATTGGAGTTAGATTGTCTCATACATAAAGCAAACAGAGCTTTTGTTTGTGATGCATTTCCATTGTAAGATTTAGTCATGATGATTCATATTGTGTAAGAGCTGTTGGTAATCCACCCTCCCACTTTATTCACGTTTTTAGCTCCATCCACAAACAAGGTGATGCCACTGGAGGTAGCTCTCAAAGCAAATACGCATGGAAAGAAAGTAGTGACAAAATTTTCTGATTTCCACTTTAAAACTGCGGGATGTTTTAGACCTCCTGTAACACAGACCTCCCGCTTTTTCCTGTTACACAGGGCGTCATTCAATACATTACACAGTTTTCAATTCTGGGTCAGCTGACAGAATCCCATGTGGGCCAAGGTAAACATACAGCAGGTTGTTAGAAAATCTGCCAAATTGGCTTCAGGAAACAATCCACATAATCCCTTGGTAATAAAGTCTTGATATTCATAGAGTCTGCTGACAGGAAATCCCTGACAACTCTCCTTTTATTCCTGACTGCAACATGTCATGAGAAAAATAAAGCTCATCCCAGACAAAGGTTTATGATTGTTTTTGTTATTAAGATGTTTTCTTTCCACATTTTTGTTGTTATATTGGATTTTTCCAGAGGTATTTTTCCTCTCTTTATCAAACAGGCTGATATTATTTAGACACTATAAACCATATATGAACACCTCTGATTTTTGTTAAATTTCTAATGTCTAATATTCTTACTGTGTTTGTGTATTACTATTGTGTTTATTTTAATGCCCTGATGTAGCTTCATACTTTACAAAGAAGTTATTCATAGGGGAAATGAAGCACAGAGTCATGTCAGAGCACCCAAACAGTGTTTTTACAGTGAGAGTAAAGACCGGATACCAGTGTGAGTGTTAGTTGGAGTGCTCTTTCCTCTCTCTCTCTCTCTCTCCCTCTCTCTTTTTCACACATGCTCCTTTGCTCTCACTCTCTCTTTCTTTCTCTTTCTGTTTCTTTCTCACTCTGTTTCACATACACACACAAACACAACGCATACACTCACTGTTTCTCCCAGCCTCCTCAGTGTACAGATGGCCCGAGGGCTCCACTTTCCACTGGAGCCAGTGGAAGGAGGGGCCCTTTTGTGTGAATTAGGATAATGGCTGACAGCAGAAAGCAAAACAATTACACTGACATAGCCGTATACATTCAGCTCTGTCCGGTCGAGCGTAGCACTAAAAACTGAAAAAACTAAAAGAACAGGGTTAAAGAGTTTAAAGTTGATGATTACTTATAATAGATTGGCCCCTAAATAATGCAGCATGCCAAGAGAAAGTTAGTCTAGTAACTAATGTGCGGTTATTCATCTTCTTCTGTGTGGGCCATATTAAGGGACAGGGGTCATGAAACATTGATGCACACTCTGTGTAGCTCTCAAAGAGGACAGTCTCAGCAATCACTTGAACAGAAGCTGAAGAAATTAGGGGAAATGTTCCAGAGACAAGAAAACTAGCTTGAAAGGACCACTGGACATTTTTCTTTTTAAAGACGAGTCCTCTGTGTCCAGCGACGATAGATCTGTGCTGGCTTATGCTCTTTTATTGCTCCTCTGTGTCTAGTAGTTTATTTTATTGTAAGCGGAAATCACTATCATTAACATGGCACAGAATAAAACATCTTTCACTGGATGTGGATTTCAGAAAAAAAATATTTCCTTTCATTTTTATCTCATGACATTGTTAAACCTCTTAGCTATTCTAAGCATGCGCCCCTACATAAGTAAAGAAAAAAAAAGATTTTAAAGAGGCTATATGGTACTAACGCATCTCAAGAGACAAGACACGATAGCTGTTTGATAAGAGTTTCAGTCACTTGACATGAAAAAGTAATGAGAATGAATGGGAACAGTCACGTTACATAGCTCCAAAAATAATAAATCAAATCTGTCCATGAACTGCAGATAAACACTGTGATTATTAGTAACATATTGTGGGTATAAATATGGAAATGTTTGGTTAAAGCATAAAAAAATCACACATATGCAAATATTGGGCAACTGAGCAGTAAACTACATTCATAGACCTTGTAGAAAGACATTTCTTACTAATTCAGAACTAAAATGGGGAATTTGTGTAAAGGTATGAAGAGTTAGAGCAGAACCTGATTTGTACCGGCAATGTCGTAAATTCTCTATAAATCATACTAGACATCAAAAATCACATAGTTTCCTTTGATTCAAACTTTTCTCACACACCCTTTGGAACAGCTTCTTTGGGGAACTATCAGTTTATTGGGTATTTAACAGCTGTTTTAAACGGGACCCAGAAAATGTTGACATGCATCAGAAAATCAGAACCGGCGACAGCAGCAGACTAGTCTTGAGCTCCGATACGATTTTTGCCTTTCCCTATTCAGAGGTCATCGTTAGCAGCCTGTAATGTCAGACTGGACACGCTGACTGTGACCCCTGGGTGTGGCTGTTTCATTTTGCAGGAAGCTGCTGCATGTTTTACCTTCGTTAGACGCACGTTGGCGTTACAGCTTCCAGATAGCGTCTGTTGTAGTAGAATCAGTGATACCTGTGCCGGGTCCTCCTCCCACCTCTCTGGCAGCTCTCCGCTGCTGGTCAGCTGTAGCTGCTGCAGTGAAAATCATGCCAGCTATTGACCACCTACTGCCCTGCTGCTTGCCCTGACTTGCCACAGCTGGGGTGGGAGATCTGAGCTGTTGCTGTTCCTTGATAACCTCCTACACCCACCACCTCCCTCCTTCTCCCTGACTCTGTCTTTCTCTTTCTATCACAGTGTTTTCTCCCACTCTTTCCATCTTTCGTGCTGTATTTTTTCTTTATTTGCCTCTTTCACTTTCCGCTCTCCTCCTCTGCTGCCTTTATCTGTTTTTCTCTCTTCTGATTTGTCTCTCTAGT
>JAUBNQ010000017.1:22546990-22560216 GCA_032353495.1 Ctenopoma kingsleyae | reverse complement strand
TGTCCCTCTCTTCTTTCTCCCCTGCTTCAGTCTCCTGTCTGTTTGTGTATCTTCTCTGCTAATTTCTCTACACATCCCCCCACACACTTTTCTCTCTTCCTACCTGTTAAAAACAACCCCCCTCCAATTGAGGGATTTAACAGAAAAGGGAAAAAAAAAAAAAAAAACGAGGAGACCAACAGAGAAAGAGAGAGAGAGTGAAGGGAGTGGGAGAGAGGGAAAGAAAAAGAAAAACAGGCAGCATTTTAATTGCTTTTTAAAAAAAGTGGAGATGAAAAACAGAGTTAGCCTGGAGGGGTATGGTGAAATTCTAGCTGGAAGAATTGCAAGACCATATGAGAAAGGAACACCTCGGGCAAAACAGGGAGATGAGTATTGGTTTTTTATAAAGCATTTTGCATCGATTTCCAGAGAGAAAACGAGTAGGGGAGAAGGATGGAGACAGAGAAAGAAAGAGAGAGTGAAAGGATGGCAGGAGGGGAGAGAAGGAGGCAGAACCATCTTTGCTCTGCTTCTTCACACAGTAAAGTCAAAGAAAAAGAAACAAGGTGAATTTGATGTGATAGCTTCAGCGTGTTGAGCCGACACATCGGGGTCAGGAGATACCTGATACAAGCTCACACACTTTGAGAAAGTAGAAGATTCTGAATGTAAATTCAGTAAAATGAGCGTAAGAGTGAAGCCAGCCCTGCTGTTTGTTCACTGACGTTCCCACTGCAGCTCCCTTCCAGTGTCTTGTAATAGAGTTTGACAATGCCAGTACTGAGGCAGTTCTGGGTGTATGTGTGTGTGTGTCGGCTGGCGTGTTTGCAAATAGGTTTTACAATTTTCTTTGTCATACAACTTTATCAGCCAACCTAGAAGCTGTAACTGTTATTAAAGGGCTGATTACATCAAAATGATGATAATAACAGCAACGCAGCAACCTGCCAAGAGCTGTTTCTGAGAAAAATGAAGGAAATGTGTAGTGAAACCGTTAAGGAGGTTATATACAAAAGATTTCTTGTGCAAATCAGTACTATGCCTTATTTACACTGCACAGGCACTCCACGTTTCTCTGCTGTGGGAAAGTTGTGAGTCTCGTTTCAATATGAGTCAGGAAATAAAGGTAAATAATGCGTTTCAGAGTTAGGTGTTTTGTGCTCCTTTGCAGTATACATTTTGAAAATGTTTGTAAAAAAACGCAGTTTCAGTATTTTAGAGATGCTTAAATTGCTATTTTTAATTATTAAGGATGGATATTTAGCATCTGGAAATGAACAAACAGATAGAGTGGAGGTGCCCAGATGAGATTATTAGACCAGCAAGAGAGGGACCTGCAGGTAAGCGTCAGGAAAACCACACGTAAGACAAAAGGAAATGAATATCTGTCCGAGCGTATCTCAAGGCATGGCGCCAACACGGTGAGATGAAAGTTTAAAGATAACAGTAATTTCCATTCCTTACCTTGATGAGCCCCTGTAGCCAACTTCAACTAAGCCCTTAATCTTGGCAGTACACAGTGGAAGGGGTTAACAGTGGAACGGTAGGCAGCAACAAGTGTCTTATTATTACACCAAAGTCTCATCAGTGTTTGGTAAAAGCTTAAAAGCAAACATCTAATTATTTTGTGGAGTTAATTATTGTGTTTCTAAATAGGAAAGCTTTATTGATGTCATTTTGGGTAATGCTATTTTCATTATCTCAGTTCCTATTTTAAATTTTAAATGTTTGTCTGTCTTTTAAATATGAACCAAATAACTCCATATAAAATTATGTGTTCAGATGTATTAGATAGTTAATGTATTTAATAGAGTCTAACTAATAAAGAAAATAAGGTGAAAGTGAAAATACTAAATTAAATATACAGTAGGTCACTGACAAAGGCCAAGGAGTTAAATATGTAAGATCGGGATTATGGATTGCTACGGATTACATAAGATCTCTGAAACTTAAAAATGTACATAAATATACAGAATATGATCAATTTGATCACAAATTGTAACTTTGCATTAAACACAGACATGCAGCTGTCCAAAATCTTCTCATAACCATAACAAAGTTGAACTGTAAAGGCAAAATATCTTTTTCCACATGTCCTTCTCACATTAATATGTGGCCCTCCACCATTTCCTGCCTCTGTTTCATTTCCAATCCTCTGACAGACAGAATAATAGAGCTGTAATGCTACATTCATGCCATTAATTTCTGTAAGTACAAGCAGCAAGCGTGTGTGTTGTTGTAATCTCTCTGCAGAAGGGATACTTCAAACAAGTCTGGAATAGAGGAACTGTGCCTTAAGCCCCTTGTTTCAACCTGGGATGCTAATGCATTTCAAGCTTAGTGCTAATAAAATTGAAAAATAAATGGAGGGTAATTGTTTCATGCATTTGAAGGGAACTGGCTCATTCCATTATGTGTCTGTGTGTGTGCATGTGTGTTTGTGTGTGCGACTGGCTGCGTGTGTGCGTGTTTGTGTGTGTGTATTTCAATTTTCAGAATCAGTCGTCTGTTCAATGGCACCGAGCCCATCGTGTTGGACAGCTTGAAGCAGCACTACTTCATAGATCGGGACGGCGAGATATTCCGCTACATTCTCAGTTTCCTCAGGACCAGCAAATTGCTCCTTCCAGATGACTTCAAGGTATATACCCACACCACAACATACTGTATTGTGTGTACTTGTCTGCACCATCAGCTCGCACAGTTTGAACAATATAATATAAAAAGCTTGAGTATATAAAGCCATCTGCCCAGGCATGCAGGAAATTCCTGGTTTTCTGTAGATAATATAATGAAGTGTGAGTAAGTTTGTATTTTCTAATGTATGCCTGCCCTCTCAGGGGTTGCATGTTTTCAAAATAGTCCTGATGCCACAACAGAGTCACTGTTTTCATAATGCCTAATGCAGACTCATCCTCCCATTGAACACATTAATCACCTGTAGTATAAGCACAAGCAGTAATTAGGAAACTTTCGGGGAAAAGAAGAAACGTGGAACACGCTCAGCTGGAGTTTACAGTGCTGTAGAGGTAAAATGCTAACTGGCTAACTGGAGCATGGCCTAGTGATGTGTGTGCCAAAGCCCTGAGCTGTTGTTTTTCACTCAGTGGTTTCTATAGAGGTGAGCCCAGGTGAAATAGCCTCAGCTCTCCCACGTTCTGATGACGAACTCCACCACAGACAGCAAGGCTTAGTGATTGTCAGGGATTAACTGGAACTAGTGCAGTTTAATGCATGCTAACGTGTTCTCTATCCATGTATTCATGCATCTGTGTGCACACACTAGACTACTCAGACTGCACACACCTGGCTCCTGTGTTAGAATGAATGCACATGTAGTATCATCGAAGTATATACAATTCTACAAAGCACACGGTTATGGTGACAAAGCAACTGCTGTCCAGCTGGTAGTCAGTTAATGCTTTTCACACTCCAAGATACAAATACAGATTTTTGTTAAGCAGGTTGATCATAATCATTTGTTTGTCCCAACTCAGAGTGAAGTAATTAAAATTAAGAATTTCTATTCCTGTGTCAGTTAAAGTTGCCTACTTACGTGCATCCAGCAACGTTATTTGCGTTTGTGTTGTTGCCGCCTGCCAAATGTCGGTTTCCAAATATCTGGTTCTCTAGCTGCTAAATTCTCCACTATGTTCAGCCACTAACTTTGTCTGCCCGCTGTTTGATTCTGGCCAAGTAGCATTTAATATCTGTGTATCAGCACCTTCTTACTGAAAGCAGCTCCCTGCTGCTTGTGAAAATTAGGTTGAAGAGAGTGCTGGGATGTGAAACTGTAAAGCAGAGCTGTAGAACCCTGTGGAACCGAGGGGAACAACAGAGTTGGGTCATAATTCATTATAGGTTCATCACTATAAGCAGTTCCTCTTACATCATACGTAATTTGACCAAATCTTAATTAAAAAACAGTGTCCAGCTTTATTTGATCAAATCTTAATTAAAAAACAGTGTCCAGCTTTATTTGATCAAATCTTAATTAAAAAAATTGAGTCCAGCTTTAAACAGAATTGTTAGCATTACCAGTTAAACGCCACAAATACTCATACAATCATATGTAGCTTTGTCAGAAGTATTATACATTCTGCCTACAGCTCGTTCCTGTTCAAGGTTTTTCTTCAGTGATACTGTTTGCTGGGTGTATTTTACACTTCCCTTCTACTCCACCTTAACTTGCGTGACCTTTCCACCAGGCTGGCACTTGTTCTTTTTTCTGTTCATTTTCTACAATGGAACAAGGTGAGGCCAAGCCTCACAGAGCCAGGGGCAAACTCTCCGGGCCTCATGGATAGTCTGAACAAGAGCCAAACCTCAGACAACAGAACATGACTTGAAAGCCCTGCATATTTTGGCAAATGATGGCCTGACTCAGAACCGATTAGTTTTTCCCTTCTTATTCATGCTTTCCCCCCCCTTTCTGTGAAGTCTTGACAGTCCAATCAGGCACTATGGCTGAAGAGAATTCATGGGACTTCATTGTTTCTACTCATTACGATCCCCTCGCATAAGCCTTTGTTGATCTGCATACCTTTCAATTTGCGTGAAGCCGGGGAAAAAAATGCAAATAGTGTGAGGCGGAATTGAGCATGTCCTTATCTGAACACAATCAGGCTTGCCGTCGCCCGAGGGCTGGGTCTGTTCTGCTGCTGGCAGCCATGGCGCTGTGTGTTTTGCTAAATCAATGTGAAAGTCTGAGCAGAAAAGGAAAAGAAATTTTTCAGCCTACATCAGTGGAACAAAATATTCACTATTAATATCCCCCCTCATCTCATTATTCAAACTACAATTAATCACAAGAGTGTAAGCAATGCTCAGTCACACTGAGGGCATGGTTATAAACCGTTAACAGTTAGTGCTTTTTGCTCATTCAGGTATTTGCGTTGCACTTTAAATCAATAATGCTTTGTTTCTCTAGGTATCAAATGAGGAAATGGGAAAAGGCTGATATTTTAGTTTTTTGTGGGTGTACATTTGATGAGCGTTGGCTTGATTTTTGCTTTGGTGTCGTGTTTAATCAAAAACCTCTACTTGTGCGGGTTTAGTCATTTTTTTGTCCAAAACATACAGTAGGTGTTTATCAGTCCTCCAACTCCCTCACAGTGACAGTTTCCATCATTTCGTTCTTTCTCTTCTCTCTCTGCCTCCTTCTCTGTCTCTCCCTCCCTCCGTCCTTCCCTGAGATGTTGCCTTGCCGGTGGGCGATCAGGTCGGATCATTATTTTGAAGCTCAAACGGGCTGTCTGGACACAGGATTGGGGGATGAATTGTCTCGTAGAGCTGGCAGCAGTAGCAGCAGCTCCAGTAGCCAGGACGGAGCTGTTGGCCCCGTCTCCCTCTCATCCTCACCTCAGCGCTTAGGATTACTCTGTTGTTTTCTGCGCTGCTCAGGATGACTAAAGTGCCTCGCAGACAGACCCCTGTTAAAAACATATCCATCCATGGCTTCAGACCTGTGAAGGATGAGGAGCTACACTTTGATACAGAGAGCTGCCTGAAGGGGAGCGTCTCAGTATGAGTTTTGTCAGCTGCAGCAAGAAGGCCAGGAGAGAAAAAGACACTGAGAAAGGAAGAGAAAAAGGGACCCACTCCTTCTTCTTTCGTATTCTGAAATCTTAAATATTAGACCGTCAGCTTAAGATGTGTTGCGTCAACACCCCATCCAGATGGAGTTGTATTTGGGTGTCGTTCAAACGCCTCAGATGAAGGCACAGTTTAGATGAAGGACTCAGACCAGCGAGGGAGGCTTTTCAAGGCTAAAGAGTCTGACAGAATCAGCAGGGTTAATGAATATGCTGTTTGCTGCCATGCTCTGTTTCTATACCCAGCAGTGGTCCAGAGAAGGGAAGGAGAAAAACCTTTTTACATCAGGACTCCCTGGCGGTCCCAGCACCCAACACCCACAGCCACCAGTGATGCAGACTATATGAAACATATGTTGTTTCCGCAGCCCAAACGCATCGCCTCACTTTTCAAGGACATTTAGACTTCGCAGTGCACAGAGATGAGCAACCTTATTTTGTAAAATGTGTAACCAAATGCACAGTTAGTTGTAGTTTCACAATATCCTTTCACCAAACAGCCAGGAGCTAAGGAACATGAATATCACTTTGAATGGTAAGGATGGCAGAATGAATTGAGCTGTCAATCTTGGTCTCTATGAAACACTAATCAGAAGATTTATTAAATACGTATTGTTTAGCAGGTGGAGTTTCTGCTTTTAGCTTAATCAAATTAAATCTTGTTCTAATAGGAGCTTAACATCGGGCCACAAGTCTCATTTACATAAAGCTCCCTCCATGTGTGGAATACATTAATATCCTCGTTGGATGATGATTGTCCTCATGTTCAGTTGCACATATCTTTTCCTCACCTCCCGTCTGTCTCCAGTAGCGAACCTCCGCCTCCCCATATATTCCATGGTTGCAGTGAATGATGGTGCCATCTGGTCTTGTGGGAAATTAGAGGCAAGAACGTAGGGGCAAATGGCCCCCAGCAAGCCCTGCCCAGGAGGGAGAGGCAGGCAATCTGCTACAGACTGTCTCCACACTGGAATGCACCATCCCACTTCACTGGAGCCCTACTGACGGCCTTTCTGGAGTCGACTCACTAAAACACGCTAAGGGCTAGCACAGCTCTGCCAAGAGCTACTGTGGAGGAGAGCTGCAGCGTGGTTATGCTTTGTTTATCGAGAATGCTGTCCTCCTGGTTGGAGGCCATCACCAATCTTGGTTTATTGTTCTTCTTTCCAGAAGATGTATTCCATGGAAACAAGTGAGATGTTTTGAGGCCATTAGATACCTTTAATTTCACAAAGAGAAACAAAGGTCATTTTAACATCTATTTTTGGGGTGTTTGTCTGATTCTTATTGTCTTGCCATTTGTGCAGTAGTATGAACAAAAACTCCAAAAACTGCTGCCATTATAAGAAGCCACAGAAGCAAGTGCATGGGTCAAAGACTTGCCTTGACCATTGCACTACCTAGTAAGTGTTTCTTGTAATACACAGGACAGATAACGCTGGTTGCTTCTCATAAACACAGTTATATAAATGTGTTTCCTAAAGAGATTCGTAAATGTTATAGGGAATTCACCCACCACTCTTCTTCCATGCATGTCTCTGCTGCATAGTTGATGTTTCACTACTGTAGAAGGGTCGAAGTGTGAGTAGAATACAGAACTCCTGGAGTAATTAGTGTTACGTGTCTTGCTCAAGGACACTTTGTCTACCAGGATACCCTGTAAATATAAATTCTGATTTCATGTTTATGTTGTACAGTAGTGTATATGTGTAGTGAGGCTTTGTCCTTGTGACCTTGATGATGAGATGTAATGCAGTGAATGTCACAGTGTGTAGCATATTGTATGGCCAATAACGCACATGCAAGCTCACTGCTCTCATCTCCATCTTCATCTGCCTGTATAGGACTTCCACCTGCTTTATGAGGAGGCGCGCTATTACCAGCTGACACCCATGATCAAGGAGCTGGAGCGCTGGAAGCAGGAGCGCGAGCAACGGCGGATGGCGCAGCCGTGCGACTGCCTGGTGGTGCGTGTCACACCCGACCTGGGCGAGCGGATCGCCCTAAGTGGGGAAAAGGTCCTCATTGAAGAGATCTTCCCTGAAACTGGAGATGTTATGTGTAATTCAGTCAATGCTGGCTGGAACCAGGACCCAACGCACGTCATCCGCTTCCCTCTCAATGGCTACTGCAGGCTCAACTCCGTCCAGGTAACACAGCAGAAAGAGTTTGCAAATAATGTGGTGCTGAGTAGTTATGTGGGTTACCAATAATCGTGTTATGAGACCACTGTGAATATTTAACAGAGATGACAAAATATTAGTTTACTTTAAGGGAAATAAGTAAGACATTGTATTCAAAGCACAACTCTGGCATCCAGTTTATTGTAATGCCCTGTCAACACCAGGGGTATGCAAGTACTATGAGTGTAGCTCTTGTGATATTACTGTATTATTTAACTGCAAGCGCAATGTGCAACCCTGATTAACAAATGGCATGTTATGAACCTCTACACAGAATGCACGCGTTGATTTGACAATTTGACAAACTACAACACAATCTTAAAAAGGCATAATTTTGGATTTAATTGAAGTCATGTTGTTACGTGACATATGTAATGTAATGTATGTGTAATATAAGATACAGTTAATTTTATTTTATTTTTTAAAAATATAAAAACATAAATTACCAAATAAAAGAGAAATAATTTTACAAGGTGCACAAATCACCTAGGTAATAAACAAAGAGAAAGTAGCACTCCACAGTATAAATGTAATGGAATTCAATCCTGACAACTTGTTAATAATAGTTCCCACTGCTGCAGCAATTACCCCTAACACATGCAGCACCAGACAGCCTCTGTTATTTATAAACTTTTTATTTAAATTAAATGACCATCAAGTGTAATGTTAACAATGGAGAATCATGTGTTAAATGGTTCAATATATACAAATTACATATATATACAAAAGGATGAATGTCTTCCTGTTAGGATTTACAACAAGCCAATGTAAAGGCTTCTTTTTTTAATGATACTGGAGCCATTGTGTCCTGGATTGTGTTGTGTTGTTCTGGATATACAGAATGATGAGTTTTTTCTCATTAATCAGACACGGTGTTAAATTTGATTAAGCTTCATCGGGTTGTACAGGAGCTGTATGAAGCATGTCTTGGTTTCTTATATAAAGTCGGTGCTTGATGCAGAGCAACTGTTCAATGCGTGCCATGGTACCATATGGGGAAAGTTGTTCTTTCCATAATTTAAAGGTAGAAATGGTGAGCTGTGTACAAGGCACACAGAGCTGTCACAGTCAATATGTATAATGCAATAGTGCTAAACATTTAATATCGAATTACAATGTTACACAAAGCAGTTTACTTTTACTATTCTCTCTTAATATCCATCCATTTTCCTAACCGCTTGTCCTCATAAGGGTGTCTTTCTTAATATAAAGAGTATTTTTATATTTTCACCTCAGCTTTAATTTGAACAGGAAGTGAAGTTCAATTAAATGTATCCGTCTAGTTATGATTTTGCAGTGAAATCTTTTAATACGTTTTGATTCTATAGTTTTGTTGTTTTCTTTAAATATGATTTGACAGTGGATGAAGGTGTTTTGTGGGATCAGTCCAGTCTTTGAGGTTAGCCATAGGACACAGATTCCGCTGACTGTGAGTCAGTCAATATGATCTGTGGCCTTGTATACATTCAGTGTGTTGTCACAATGGAGACTGTTTTTACCTTTATTTTTCCAGCAAAGGATTCTGCTGAGCAAGCAAACCATTTTTTACCACCATCCATCAACTTTCAGCACAGTACTGTAGTCGTAGTAGCGTATAACCAGGGATGTTGATGGCCACTGTGCAGCTCCGCTGGAGTTACTGAGCTTTAAGTGCCTTGCACAGCATCACAGGGAGAGGAGACTGTCACTTGTACACCCTCTCAATCCAGATATTCTATATACTATTTTAAGATCACTAGCCAGGATATGCCATATAGTCAGATTTTCTTCAGTATCTTAAAGCAAGAACTCCACCTCAAAACGTGTTCTTCTTAAAGGCAGTGGGTACAATTTGTGGCCCTTTATACTGCATTTTGCTACAGTAGAGCTCATTGTCACTAACTGAGATAATAGCTGCTTTGATAGAGCTACACTCAGTTTGTCAAGAGATTACCAGAGGTAATGGCAGATGTACAGTGTGTGTTGTTTTTATATTCTGTCCATAAATGTACTTTCACAGTTTCCAAATAGCTGTTGTGGCTGTAGCATGATGTGAAGTCTGAGTCTGCCTGTCTGTAGCAGTTTTATCATTTTCAAAACTACATACAGTAAATGAATATTGATAAAACCATAAATACATTTGCTGTGCAGCATGTTATACTGTTAAACAGGTAGTTTGACGGAGATTAACAAAGCAGTGTTGCCCACAGTCTGTAGTAAAGCAAGATTTTAAGAGCAACCTCAGAAAACTGTGTTACCCAGAGAGGTACGTGAGAGGGAGAACGCGGAGGGGGGACATAACAGCCTCACACCACAGGCTCGATATAACACACTTGAGTGCCCAAAGCCATGAAGAGGCCAACACATAGAGGAGCCTTACCCCCTCCAGCACCCAGAGAAATCCTCTCCCAGGCAGGCTAGTGCACTCTGACACCTCCACTTCCCTCCTGCCAGTGTGAGAGACCACCTCCAGGGAGGAGAGCCTAGCAAGCGGGACAAAGCACGTGTGGACTGCAGCCATGTTTTTCTGCAAAAAAAATGAAGAAGAGGAATGGAAAGGGGGGGAAAATGATATGCATAATTTACGCTTTACTCCTTTTTAAGACACAGCTCCTTTTTTAAAAAGACTCCAATATAACACCGCTCAAGGCAATTGAAATACACGTATTGCATTTTTTAATACCATACTTACAATTTCTCAAACAGCCTAAACCAGTTTATACTTCTTTTATAGATTTTTAAATGACTTGCAATATAATTAATTGGCCGCATCAACTAACACAACATTTTCCCACTATGTTTACCAGTGAGACTGGTTACGGGATGTGAGTGCATCTGACTAGCATTGTCTGAAAGGAGTTTTTATTGTTTAGGTTTTTATTAGGCTGCTCCTTTGAAGGCGAGGTGAGCAGCAATCCTCTTTTCAGACAAACTGCTAACAGCAAGAGGGGCTGGCTCTTCAAGGTTTCCTGTAAGCGATTTTCCCTTTTGTCTCACAGAACAGCCTCTTTCGGTTAAGGTGGTGTTATTTGCGGATCGTTTTTGTCCCATGCTGGTCCCTTTAAGACACACAAATATACAATGTTCAGTTTTGAAAAAAAAATCAAAGCGCACACACACACATATGCGTGCACAGTAGAGGGGCCCGGCTCATTGAGTCGATGTAGATGAGGACACAAGGAGCAGATGGAGGTGTTTTTCAGTGTAAGGGGAGATTTTTCTAAACAACTTACTCATTTTGTCCTCTGTCATTGTTGCGTGAAGGTATGAGAAGGTTAGAAAAAGAATCCTTTTCTTACTCGCCAGACAATGAGCCTGTGATCTGATTTCAGTCCTGGACCCCTACCCAAGGGAACACACATGCAACCACACCCTGCCCACAGAGGAAGAGGGGCAAGATGCAGGGTTGTCTGAAACAGAGTATTTCTGGCTGGACTGGGTTTTGTAGAGGTCTTTGACAGGAAAGCGACAACTATGTGACAACTTCTACATTTTTTCAATTTCTTATATGTCACT
Source organism: Ctenopoma kingsleyae (assembly GCA_032353495.1). Lineage (NCBI taxonomy): Eukaryota > Metazoa > Chordata > Actinopteri > Anabantiformes > Anabantidae > Ctenopoma > Ctenopoma kingsleyae. Next base: position 22,548,962 of record JAUBNQ010000017.1, on the reverse strand, counting down.
GCCATAGAGAATTCATTTTAGTTTCAAATGATTTTACTGAAGCTAAGGTACTGTTGCTGTCTTGCCCGAGGCTGGAAACAGCTAGACCTTGTGATACTTTGGTCACAATGAGATAACATGACATTTCTTAATACTTGACTGTGCACTAAGCACGGAAACCTAGTTTTTGCAGTTTATTATTCAGTTTTATTCACTTAAAGTAACATCCCTAAGGTCAGTAAAATTGCTTATACTTCGGAGTAGAACATCAATTACGCTGTGATATTTAAACCATTTCAAGGATTCTCTTTTTCAGGCTTTATCCCGGAGTATCAGTTTCTGCTGGTATTACGTAGTATCACTTTCTATATCCAGTTAGAGATATAACATTACAAATATTTTGCATCAGTCTTCCTAGAGAATCTTGGAAGTAAAGTCTTATAGTATTACATTGGTAAATTGATCTCCTTCTCTGTCTTTCATCATACATATTCAAATGTGAGAGAGTGAAAATAAATAAATCCACCTTGGTGAGTGATTCTCCATGAAGTCATGAATGGAATTTAGGGGATAATGCAAACCACCTGGTCTGTGATGTCGATCCAGCAGGGAGAAACAGAGAGCAGCAAAGGCACTTAATGGAAGGAAAACATTTAGCCAAAGAGCCACAGAGGTGTACACACACACGTCCCAGAGCTGGAGCCAGGCCTGCTGCTCCATGCATCACCATGATGAAGCACTCAGATCAGACCAGAGCCAATCCGTCCTTCATCAATGTGACAGCAGAGGCAGTCGTAGAGAAGGGCCCCCTGTCCCCTTGCTGCCCAGGCGGGGAACGCAACACGTCGCAACACTCTCTTACATGTCACACTGCCACTCCATCAATCCTGCACTGGATGGAAAGAGAAAGCACAGCTCATCAGAGCAGACAAGGCCACACAAACACCTCAGCGGTGTTCCTCAGTGGCCCGAGTGGCAGAACAAGACATCACACTGCTGTAGTTAGGGGTCGCAGTGTAGGTCTGTGGGCATCATATTAATCTGCAGTGTGAGGAGAGTAAAAAGTTGACAGACAGCTTTAGAAGTTAGTATTAGATTAAAACATTTTTGTTTTGTGTTTGTCGGTTGCCTTAACAACAACCAATCAAGTAACAGACAAATGAACGAGAAGGTAATTAATCAGATGAGTTTTGTCAGTTGCGCAAACACAGTTACATGATAATATGCTGCAAATACTATGAGATATATTACACTGTCAAAGTGTTTTTGTTGCATGTGATTCCTATAAAATCTAGCAGATGGCTTGGAGAATTAGAAAGAGTCGGAGTTTCTCGGCTGTTTTATGCCAGATGCTTGTGATAAAGAGAGGATACGATGCACAGACTGAAGTTAGCACTCTTTGTCACATATGAAAGACTGTGCATAGTTAAACAAAAGCGACCCCCTGCGAGCAGCACCAGTCGCAATGTGTGTGTGTGTGTCACATGTGTCAATCAACTCTGAGAGTCCTGTGCCACAAGGTCCTGTGCCACAAGTGTCTTCCAGCACCTCCTGAGAGGTGTGTGTCTGTGAGTGTGTGTGTGTGTGCACTCCAGTGGCCATCAATATTACATTGTGCTCTGGTTTCCAGCCCTGAGACGCCTCCACTTTGATTCCCGTCTCGCCATCTTTGCTATGTTGGAAATATACGACACTGGGAGGTTAGAGGAGTAAGGCTGATATCACCTCCTCATCCCCAGGGCCATCCCAGATTGAGTGGCAGCTCAGTAAGATGGTTATATGTTGAATAGTACGTGTGTGTTTGGGGGGGGGCAGATCCCTGTGCAGCCAAGTCGACCCTGCAACAATGAGAATGGTTTATTATGTTTCAAATGTATAGAGATCACTGGGGATGAAGCTTTTATTCGACTTTCTGCTTCAGTGACACAGTCAGGAAAAGACAGGAAGAAGTGCTAGAGTTCAGGCTAGAACTTGCAAACTTTGATAAAGTGTT
>JAUBNQ010000017.1:22532500-22543316 GCA_032353495.1 Ctenopoma kingsleyae | reverse complement strand
CACATGGGGGCCATACAAACTACTGAGAACCATTTTGAGTTGCTGCAATGACATTTCAGCAAATTGGACTAGTCTGCATCGGTTTTCCAGTTTAAATTTCTAGGTGACTTTGAATTAAGCCCTCTGTAGGTTGATCATTTTCATTTTCATCAAATGATGTAGCATACCTTTGTTCCTAACACATCACCCATTCCATATCAGTATGGATATACAGCATGATTTATTTTTCCAACTGACATCTGATGTGTTTTCAAAGTGTTCTTTTAATTTTTTTGGGCAGTGTAGTTGTAGCACCATACTTTGCACACGGAGCCGTTTACTCTTGGTCACAATAAGCATTTTTCCCAAAATGTCCCACTTTCCCATAAAAAGTATCAAACCTGAAATCGACATTTCTGTCAGTAATACTTAATTTTATTTAATATTAGCCCTTTTAACATGGTTTTTCCCCCCTGCAGGTTCTGGAGCGTCTTTTCCAGAAAGGTTTCAGCGTGGCGGCTTCATGCGGAGGTGGTGTGGACTCGTCCCAGTTCAGCGAGTATGTGTTGTGTCGTGAGGACCGACGGAGTCTGTCGATCAACACACCAATCAGGATAAAACAGGAACCCCTGGACTAGAGCATTCTGGGAAAGGGACTGAAAACCCCTCCCGACAATACTACTCCCATCTTCTCACACCTCTTACCCCTTGCCCTGCCCCTGCCCCTGCCCCTTGCCTACCTGAACAGGACCACAATCACCCCCCAGCTTACCTAAGTATTAGCAGAGGCTTGTTAACCGTGCCGGCCCTGCAGAACTCAAAGGGGAATGTAGTACCACACAAAGGAAAAAAGCATCAGCAACGAAAGCTTTTGATTATGTTAATAATGCCCAAAGAATCTGGGACTGTGATGAGAACAACAACAAATGGACACAACAGCAGCTTACTTGAACCATTTTAGTACCATGACTTGTTGATTTTGCCCCCATCTTTTTAGAATAAGATGTGTCCTGACCCTTTTGGAGGGACACAACTGAACCCCAACCCACCAAGCCCCCCAGCACGTTACCAACACACACATCAGTCCTCACCCTCTTTCAGCAGTGTGTCAACCACCTCGGTGTCTGTATGAGGCCCATGTCTTGTCTGGCTGGTGACAAGGCTGGCCTGCTGTGGGACAAGGAAGCTTTGGCAGACAGGACACATTTAAGGATGACAGGAAGAAGACATAATCCACTCTTGCAAATCCCTCAAGAAGCCCCAGTCTCTGAGACCCAACCACCCCCACCCCCCCACCCCCCACCTTACCCCACAGGCCTGGCTGCAGATGCCAGTGCCTCGCCGAAAACAGCATTGTTTGCCAAACTGATTGTTTATTACAATTTTTCATTGTTGTTTCTAAAGTATGTTGTTCTTGCTCCTTTTGCTGTTCTTATCATGACATGGTGTAAACAATTATTATTAATAGGATTATTTTTAATGTCTCTTTTTTCCTTTCTCCAATATGAAGGATGTATGAACGTTGTATTCATTAGGCTTTGAGAGCTTGTGAGGGAGCGTTTCTTGGCAGTGGCTGCAGAAACTCAGATGTCTGCAGGCTATGTGGCTAAAGCGATCTGGCTGGCAATGCATTCAGAGCCGGAAAAAGTCCCATTGTTCGAATGGTGATGGAAGAGAACCTGGATGTTTCAACATTGTTTATAGTCAAATGTGCAGCACACATAAAAAAAGTGCTCTGGAATTTCTGCTTATTAGCTCTAAAACATATCTCGTGTTTATGATCAGATTCTATTACACACAAGCACAAATATTTGTTCAAATTTTGCTTAAAACTTATAATTGTTTATAAATTTAAAATTCAGGTAGAAGTTGCACAAGCTCTAGTGAATTGCACTTCTGTTGTTCTGTTGAGATGAGAATGTTGAAGACTTGAGGACCAACGTGGAAAGCTGACGTTTACCATTATGTCTCATGATCAGCAAGAAATGTACTCTTAAAATGCTTAATGTTTCTTTGCACTTAAATATTTCCAAGAGTTGTCCTGCCTTGTCCCTCTAAAATACTTAAATGAGCACAGTGCCAAGTCGAGCTGTTTATCCCATCATGTTTTGGCAGACTGAAAACTCAAAATGTGTATTAAAACTTAAATACAGGTAAAACTTCCAACAGAGCAAATGTTTTAGGTACAAAAGTGGAGGTGCTTATTTTGTTGATTGTACAAACATAAAAACATCATCTGTTTTTACAGCTTATAGCTAAAGAAGATACAATGCATTATTCACAACTGTATGAAGGGTCTTGACAGCTTTGTTGAGAAAACCTCACAGTACCTTCAGACCAAGTTTAGAAGACAAAGTCTCTGTTTCAATATTGTCACTTCTAAGCCAAGATTATATCAGTGGTTCTTCTCATGTATGTATGCAGAACCTAAAGTGAACTGTACTCTCAGCATCTGGGTGTTATTCACAGAGAGGCGAGTGGGTGGCATTTACCCTATCCTGCTCTCATTCTTTTGGTCTTATTCTCAACATTTCTGGATCAAAGACAGAAACAAGAAAGGCTGCAGTTTTCATGCTTTATATGTGTGTGTAACTTACAGATGCTGTTTCTTCCATTCCAAAAGAATGAGGAAAAAAAAGCTCATTCTGATCTTTGTGGGTGCTGGCAGTTGTTTGACTTAAACTGGGTTTGCTTTTATAAACTAGTTGTTCATTAAAAATGAGCGGTAGTTCTTCTGACCGTGCTGCCCTAATATCTGCTCTCTCCAGATGGCCACTGGTTAAACAAGGCCCAATGAGTGGATAAAGATGAGCTCAGTGTAAGTGTAGCTCCCAGTCCTGCACAGTCCTCCCTGGGGGTCTCTCTCACAATCAAGCCCATCTTTGTTCTGACCTGCCAGTGGCCTGCGCCTTTGCATCCAGTCGCCTCAAAGGGAATGGTCAACCAGGCCTTTCATGTGCCAAGGCACAGTGCTCCTCACCCCCCCTCTGCCTCCCTGAAGGCTCCAAGCTCAGTGGTGGCAGCAGAAACTCGGGTTGCACCCCCTGCTGCTGTGTCATCCCCATGCCCTGGTTTTCAAACACCCTCCTACGCTGTGGCTCGCTGGACCACACCGCAACAAACCAAACAAACTGATGAGTCAAATCTGGGCATACTCAGAACATACTGTACAGCAAAGAGACTTGACTGTGCTGGTTCCAAGATCTTTGATCCAGTTGAAATGAGGTGTGGAAACTCATCTGGGTGAGGTCTTTAGGAAAAAGGGGTAAAAGCGATCAGTGCTGTACTAAAACCACACATTTGTAAGAAAGTCTTTTTTTTGGGGGGAGGAAGGAAAGAAGACATATTTTCTTACTGGTGTGTCATTTTAAAAAGGCCAATATTTGAAATATTTGTTGGCTTTGAAGAGCTTTCAAGAGCTAAGAGGTAACGCATTTGTGAAAAATAAAAAATATATAAGTGATTGTTGAACCTTACATATAAAGTGATAAAAAGGAATAAAGATAGCACATATGCGTTTTGCAATAAACAATCTTGGATGGCCCTTCCAACTCAGCCTATAAACGGCAGGATAACTATAAAGTCGACTGGACTGAAAATGTCTTAGACATGCTCATACGTGCCATGCTTTTCAGATGAAGTACTGGCCAGTGTTCAGCCAGTTCACATGGCATTCGCTCCACCTCTGAGGCAGGTCAGTTGTACAGTTATTGTATATTGAATTATCAGGACTCTGGGTTTTACAGTGTTTTTAAGAGACCTCTTAGTCCTCTTCACGAAAAGAATGAAAAGAATTCAAAGCATTACTTTGTGTACATATGGATTAAAACATTTCAAAAGGTATAATAAGGTGCAAATGTATATTATTTAAAGTGTTTAAAACAATTAGACTGTGGTATTAAAGGGCATGTGTTCATTTACAGTGTCTCCATTTGACTTTTCTTGCATATTTGCGATAATAAAAGGATGTACTGTATATCTGATGCGTGTCTCATTGCACTCGTATTGTTCTGTTAACATTAAAAAGGGGAGGACAAAGTCTAATTACCTCTATTGAGCAATGCATTTAGTGCTGGTCAAGTGAAATCAGTTTTATTGTGTGCTGTATATCAGCATAAAAGCAAATTTAAGTCACAAAACTTCTTCAATAGGAAAAAATAGAAGAAACCTCAACAGAGGAGGGATCCCTCTGCCAGAACAGGCAGATGCATGTCATGTGCACACTAATAAATAATTATACAACAAGAAGTGCACGTACAAATTAGTCATACACACCTTCAACATCACCTTTTTTTTCTAGAGAACAAGACTAAAGCAATTGCAGTAAGAAAACCCCTCTGAAGAGCAGTATCTGACAGCAGATGAGCTGAGGGGTCTGGCTGTCGTCATAACAGTCATATCAGTGAGCCAAACCATTAAGTGCTTTGCAAACCAGCATTAGACTTTTAGTTAATTCTCTGTTGTGGGAGCCAATGAAAGATTCAAGAACTGCTGTAATATGTTCATCCTTATGTGTAAGGACGCTAGCTGCTGCATTCTGAATGAGCTGCTGCTTTGAGATGTTTTGGTAGTCCAGCAAAAAGAGCACTACAGCAATCCAGTCTCCTGGAGATGAATCCACGGACTCTGATTTACATATGAATCCTCTAACTTTGGATATAAATAGCTTTCCTGAGATCAAGAATGATTCCAAGGTTATCGACCTGCTCATTGTATTTTAAAGACAGTGAATCTAAATGTAAATATTACTGTCTCTGCTTTTCAGGACTTACAATAATTGCTGTCTTAATTACCGATGACGTGTAGACATGTTTATCACAGATGGGATGTCATTTTGAAAAATGATAGTGTGCATGTGCTTACATATTCAGGAGGTTAACCTCAGTGTCCATAGTGCTGATGAAACCTCATCAATCTCACCAGCTTATTGTACCCGAGCACATGAGGGGAAGGTCGTCTTCAGGGCTGAATCCAGATCAGCAGACTGAAGCTCCAGAGGGACCGACAAATAGGCCAAGATCTTGAAAAAAACCAATATGCTCCCAAACCCCAATATTTTGCACTGAGTTAAACGGTTTGGTCTTTTCAAAAATGCTTCTGCTTAATTAGCAGCAGAAACCTAGGGGGACTTTTCATAGTTGAGCAGCAGCGCTTGACTCAGTTTGTACTTAGCATGTGCAATGTTAGAAATGGAAATGAAGCAGGCTGAATTAGTAGTTGACTTTGTTAAAATGGTCTCACAAAAACATAGCTGCTTATTTTTCTTTTGAAAGAGCAAGGAATGAACATGGAGAGACACACTGCTTAGTTATTAAGCCATTTTAGAATTAAATTTTTATTCTTTTATTCCTGCTCAGACTCCTACTTACAGACATCTTAATATGTATCCTAAACGAAAGAAGAAGTGGACAAAGTCAGCACCTGCTCAGTTTAGTAAACAGCTTATTTATTCCTTTACAAAATAGGTACAAATACATAAGTAGTCTTTTTCACACAAACAGGAAAATTTCCAGATATGTACAAGAGTTTACCAAAAATAACGTGGTTCTAATAAACACATAGTTTCGTAAACAATATTTACAAATCACTCTTACATTTAAATGTCATTTTCCCAATCTGTCTAGTAGTATCATCCTATTATTTTGGCTAAAAAGCTGAAGTAGTAGTAGAAATGTCCTCCTGTGAAACCACGAGAAACCATAAAAATCATTATTAAAATCATTCTAAATCATCACAATAGATATTGTTGTGCTTGTTTTTAAAACATGGTATTTTGGAGATAAAATTCATGAAAATATGTTTCGCATAAAAGCCAATCAAAAAAAAGAAAAGAGAAAAAAAAGGGAAATATATTAATTGTTAAAAATAATTGTCATTTGACTGAAATTGGCAATATTGTTTTTATTTTACTATAATACAGTGACAACTTTCAGCTGTCAAGTAAAATAGATATAAAAAAGTGCCGTCAAAATGTACAACACACAACAGTTATTTCAAATGTCACCCATATTTAAATAAATTTCAATATGACAAGAAAAGCTGCATAGAGGCCAAGATATTTAGTTAAATAGAAAAACAACATAATGGACAATATTACATAATACAATGAGGATTTGTAAAAGAAAAAATTAACAAGGCGACAAAGCAGGACCACATGTAAAAAACAGGCATTTGTTCCATTTCTGTCTTCAGTCAGAAACACAAAGAGAGAATCAAAAGGGGGAAGAAAATAGAAATGAGTTTTGGGCTGGGATCATACAAATGAATCCCTCCACAGTTAAATATCACCTTACAGCTGTGAAATCTAATGCTGGATAACTGCTGTGCACTAAAACATTTTGTGGACTACCTTTGTCATTCAGTCATCATTAGCAAAGTAGGAGTGAGCCAAAGAGGGCTCCAGGGACCCCCTCGAGAATAATTAAAATCTAATTTCTTCAATCAGCATTAATGTGCAGATAGTAAAGCGAAAGGGAAAGATAAAGGAATGTCTTTTTTGATCTGAGGTTTCACCTGTCACTACCACAGCTACAATTATCACGCACTCAGAATCAAAACTTACCTTCCTGCCCAGTTATGTCGAAGAAGTGTTCATGACAGGACACAACTTACAAATATGTAGCTATAAAAACAATGTTCACACTGTCTGTGTGTAAAAAATCTGATTTCCTTAACAAGGGCAACTATTTAGAGACTGGAGTCATAGTGTGGACAGTTTGTTTTGTTTAATGTCCTTTTGCCCCATGCGGGTAAGGGGGACTCTGTGTTATAACAAACACTTTACAGGTGAACTAAATAAACTGTCTAAATTTGACTCATTCAAAGCACACGGTTTTACAAAACATCAGATTTCATAATACTGACATATGAGTTACTCCTTTTCTTACAAAGCTTACATGTGATAAAAATATACATGCTGTAAAATAATTCAAAAAAGAACTATTTACACGTACAATAAGGAAACTGAATGTGAGGCTGTTATTTGAAATCTTAATGGTTTAAAATTATGTCTCGGTATAGAAATCTGTAAAGTCTCTTACTGAATTCATTTAAACTACATTCAGTGAACTATGTTCAACAAATAGCTTGTGGAGAATGTCGTAGGCTGTATCGAGGTGTGAACATATTTCTCTAAAATAAACGTCACTTTGAGGTGGCTCATTGAAGCTAACGTTAGCTAACATACATTGGACAAGTTCTGGGTCAAGTCCTGGGACATGAAAACATTGTTCCTCAAACAAATCCAACTTCAACATGAAGAATTTGATATGGCCTTTAAACTGAATGCTCAATCTACACACCATAAAGCTAAACAAATAAGACACGGAACAACAGTTTTATTTTTGTAAGATTTTTCTATCTCTCTCTCTCTCTCTCTCGCTTTCTTCTTATTAAAAGCTACATCAAACGTCACTACAGTACATATGGAGACACAGTTGAAACATTAGATCTGATCTGAAGGCACGTGGCTGGGAAGGAGGAGGAGGTTGAGGTGGGCGCTGAGCGGAGCACTGGCTACTTGAGCAGGGCACGGTAAAGGAGGAGGGAGTGGGTGGTCTCTCTCTCCTGCTCCATGTAGAAAATTAAGTCCCTGAGGTTGACACGAGTGATGCGCTGCCGTGTGTACTGGCGTGAGGAGGTGGATGGGGCGGAGGAGCTGGCCGGGCTGCCCGCTGTGCTGCCTGAAACCTGGAGACAAGGAATGGGTAAAAAGGTGAGAATGAGGGATTCATAGACGATCCCTTAAGACTCTCCACTGCTCAAACTAAAGTATTTCCACATCTGCAACACTATACAACAACACACAACAATTATTCAACCTATCACCAGTTTGTTTTCAGGAACAGCACTGTTTTTGCATAAAAAAGCAGATGATTTATGGCTATCACAGAGAGGGAACCAACCAAACCATACAAAAAACAATGTCCAAGGTAAATATATCATTATTTCATTTCCACAGTTTCACATAAATTACCACATTTAAAGTTATACTACATAACCACTAGGACATTACGCCAGCATGGCTGAGGTGATAAAAATATCACATTGTCTGAAAATATTGCAACAGGTATTTAATGGATTGATAATAAAATTAGAGAAAGAAGAGAGAAGAAAGAGAAAGAATCCTAGACTATGTTCACAATACAGACCTTAATGCTCAATTCAGATTTCATATCCAACTCCAGTATGAACACTGTTACAGTCCTAAGCTGCCACGCATGTATAAATTAAGCTAAAATGTGAGCCACAGTAACATTGTCATTTGTGAGAAAGTCAGACTGTGCAGCTCTCACAAAATGGTTCAGTTAAAATATCTTCATTCCAGTTTGGCTTAAGGTTTCTCCATAAATGTCCAGAAAATCTGACACTTACGTAGTCTCTGCTGCTGCCCTATTGCTTGTTTATTTTTACCTGACTATGAGTTGCTGACACTGAATGTAGGTGACAGACAGCATAGGCATGCACACAGAATTCCAATGTGGCTGTCCTGAGAGTGGTTGCAGAAATCGGATATGATTCAGATCTAGGACCACATACAAAAGCGCGCCAGATGTGATTTGAAAAGTTCCCATTTGGTTTGTTCACAGCTCACATGACATGTGACTTGGGTGCAAAAACATCAGACTTGGGACATTTCAGCATGTAATGTGAATGTAGCCTTAATGAGATTGGTGATAAAATAACTGCATTTTATCATACATTTAATAACTGCTGATTATGTTTGCGCTTCATTTACTTTACATTGTTCCCTTAACAGATGTGTATTTTTCATTTGTCCTGGTGTTGCAGTCAAAGGGATAGTTTCCATGGAAAATACAACAGTGTTTAGAGCTAAGCAACACTATGTTTCTCATTCACTAAATGTAATAATCATTGTTGAATGGCAAACACATTGACAGTATCAATGGTAAGGAATGCTGTGGCCTCCAAGCAAGCACACACCTCCAATTAAGAAAAATAATCCCTCATGCAGAGCATGAATGAGATCAAACAGAGCTTTAATAACGTCCAGATCTTCAGGTGCATCAGAGCATTCGGGCTTTTTCTTAAACTAGCTGAACACGAGGCTGAAAAACATTGTCAAAGTTCTCTGGCTGCAAGGGAAACCATCGTTTTTACTTAGGTGTTGTTTATGGCCTCTTTATATTGCCCAGAATATGAACAGATTTCCCCTCTAAATAAACAAGCTGCTGACATAGATCTGAGCTGACGTCCCACTCTGAAATGGAACCCTAGTTGTTTGTATTTGATCCAGGAAAAATGAGAACGATAAAAAAGGGAGTGTATACAGAGGCTGATACAAATCAAGAGATGCATTTACATTTGTAAATGAGAAACACTGGGAGAAAAACAAGCAAGTGCCCACTTGAACCCAGGCAGAGAGAAATAAGACCAACATTTCAGTCAGGAACACCCTCTCACAATTACATTGATTGCACCACTCTGTAAACACACAGCACAGACAGGCCTTAATTGCAAACATATGATGGGTATGAATTTACAAGAGTCAAACCAAAGTCCCTCCAGCACCCGCCCCCTCATATGCTTGTCTTTGTGCACACTGTATGACAACGCCTTTTCTCAAAATTCCTGCAGTATACTCTCTGACCCCTGGACAACAGGGATGATGAGCGAGGATCACTAGAGCACTGTTCCTGCCAACTTTCCTCAACCACATCCACCATCTCTGGTCAGTAGTACTGACACGCTAGGAGCGAGTTGGGTTGAAGCACAAGTGGGTACAGCCAGCTTCTCGGCACCCTGCGGCACACCAGACCCTCACTTTGGGGAGCAACCCCAGCCTAATCAGGTCAATCATGGCTGACCACATGTGAAAGATGTGCCTGACTACTGCCATGCCAATTACTGCCACTCACAAGTCAGCCTTGCGACAGGGCCACAGATTTTACCAATCAAAGCCATCCATCCACCTGGATGGATGGGCCGTAGTCGCCACAGGCAGTCAGAGCTTGGGTGGTGCCGTAGTCACAGTGGGTGATAGCAGGGGGGAGGGACACAGCAAGTGCGGCTACTGTACCAATGATCAGGTAGTGTGGAGCAGTTCCCAGAATACTGTGTTCCATTCAAGGATGGGTGTAGCCTTAAGTGATCCAAATATAGGCAGAAAGGTCAGCAGTCATCCAGAAATCCACTCAACGCAGCCACTTCTCTTCCCTTTGTCTTTATGTGACTTTCACATAAATAACGCCAAAAACGCAAACACTAGTATGTTGTTGTCTGTATCTATGGAGACCAATTCTTCTCGTCGGTACACGCAGGAAATCATGCTGTGGAGGAGGGAGTGGGGATGGGAGGGGTAAACACCAACGCTAAACAAAGCAGATGGCTGAGTGTCAGTTAAAAAGGAAAGCGAGACATCAACGACCACGCTTTCCCTGTCGCCAGCAATTACACAGTAATTGTGTCTGAAATTCAATGAAAAACAAAATGGCAGGCTTTGTAAGGTCACGGTGGATGAAAAGAAAAACTGAGAAGAAGAGAAAAAGCACGGGAGCCGAGGCACAAAGAGAGAGAGGAGAGCAAAACTGAAAGTCTCAAAATCAGCTTGGCCAAGAAAGATCCATGAGGCAAAAAACAGCATCTGTCATTTTATCTGTGATGGGCCCTCGGAGGCATTATGTCATATGACATATCCATCGTACAGAACGCACAAGGATACTTCGACACATCTCTTCAGACATTTGACTTGTTTGGAACAGGGGACAGAGAGAAAAACAGAGAGAGAGCAGGGTACAGAACCTGAGGAGAGGAGAGGAGAGGAGAGGAGAGGAGAGGAGAGGAGAGGAGAGGAGAGGAGAGGAGAGGAGAGGAGAGG
>JAUBNQ010000017.1:22503962-22526700 GCA_032353495.1 Ctenopoma kingsleyae | reverse complement strand
TCAAGTATTCTTCCCGGTTGTGTAAGAATTATTTGGAGAACAAAGCTTAACCACCAGATCTAAACCTCATCAAGCTGATGTGGGAGAAGTTGGACCAAAGACTTCAGGAGTTTGGAAACACAGCCCAACCAGTGCAGCAGACCTTGGACATATGGAGAAAAATCACACCTGAATATCTGCAAAAACTGATTAGTAGAATGCCACAGATTGGTCAGGCAGTTACGCTGCAAAGGGCTTTTTTTTAAATGAAAGCTTAACATGAAAATTTGATATGACCATTATTATGTGCTCAAAGATGCTTAAAAATGAATTGTTATTTTTTTTAGAGTAGTAGTAGTACTTCAGCTGACAAAAACCATAATATGGTGCATTTCGTGCTACACTGTCGAAATCAGCAATCTAGGTGAGTTGGAGGAGGGGAGATGCCGGCCAACATCACAAAATTTGGACTCAGTTAAGGGGTTCCTCATTACAGTTTTGCTGGCACTTTCCTGGAGGCCCCATTCCTCCCTTCTGATTCCACTTCCACAGGCCCAGAAGGCTTCCTTCCTACCTGCACAGCATTTTGGCAACCTGCTCTATTATACCACATACAACAGCATCATTTTCCAGGAAGCTGTGTGTGTATGTGTGTGTATATAACGCTTATCTACATATTGACTTGGTTTAAATCCACACCCTTGTCTGCCATAATAATTACACATCTTGTAAAAGGAAGTACTCAATTCTTCCTGCACCTGAGGCGGGCAGCTGCAGGAGATGCCCACCGGCGCCCAGCAAACACACCTCCGGCACTGCCTGGTATCCAAACAGCTTCAGCATACACCCACAGCCATTGCCTTCCATGGTGCAATGGCGGCTTTCTCTTAGACTCCAACTGAAGAGAAAGCGCCGACGCAAGCACGTTTGAATGTGTTCCTATGTGCTGCAGGAACAAAGTAGTCGAGATAGGTTGGACAGGTAATAAAGACAGCAGGGGCCTGTTTCATAGTTGTCAATGAGTCAGACCACACACACGACTAACTGCACACGCCTTAACGCACAGATACATAAACACACAACAAAGAAGTAGTGTGTAGTAACACAAGTCAATCCAGGAGGTATGTTTACATTTTGTGGCTCTCTGGACCTTGTTGTACGTGTAATGTATGTAAAAATTTCTGCAAAAGGGCAAGCAGGTCCTATCCATCTAAAAAACTAACAAACAAAAAAACTGAAAACTGATGTGGGTGATAGAGGCCATATCCAGCTATTCACAACTCTCCCGAAGTTCTATCAGTGGAGGGTGTTCATTAGTCCAACAAATACATAATTTATGCAATCTAAAAAATACATGTGATAATGAATCAAAATGGAAATGAGAGACACAGAAACACTGATGGTCTCTGGTGATGCCAATTCTTTGTTTCATGAAAAGTGAATAGAGGTCAATTGTTGGGCAGTTGCCTGACCAGACACAACATTGTTGTTCTTCTGCTTAAAGGCCAAACCAGAGCCAGACCCAATATTGCTCTGCTTGAACTTGCAGTAATCTCAGTAGATTACAATTATTCTTCCATAACACTGCCTTACATCGTTCAGTGCTTTAGTAAATTCAATTCCAGTCATATTGTGTCTAACCTATTGTTTACATGGCACTAAACATTCAATAAATATGTAAATACAGGGCATCATATTTATAGACTTTACTGGACATATATGAAAGAAAAATAAGTTAATTTCATGCAATTTGGGAGACAAAAATAGATTGACACAATATTTCCAGCCTCACAAGTAGGCATATAGCACATACTAACAACACTGGAGCCAATAGCCTTTATCCTCTCTCCATTTAGGACTGATAACATTCATGTGCATGGTGGTGTCTGAATTCTGCTGAGATTATTTGTCAAAAACGCCTGAATTTCACAGTTAATTGGCCTCCCTAATTAGCACAGGATGTCTAATTCCCATTGCAGTCAGTGTGCTAAATGGTAAAGCTTTAGCAAGCGGATGCCATTCCTTTTCATTTGAGCAGAGAAACTCCCCGTGCAAGCTGAGCTACACTGTACATTACACACTCAATGATCGATTCTAAATCTTAATTAGGGAAACGACAAACAAGCAAGGGGACTTAATGAACTGTGTACCTTGTCAAACAGTTTGCTTATTATATTTATTGAAATATATGTTAAATTTAATGATTTGGGCAATTAACATAGACCCTTCTGTAATCTCTGAGGGACTTAAAGGGGCCAGGGAGGCGAACACCAGGGCCACAGACCTAATGGAAAGCAGCTGACAAATATTTGTCATCCCCAGAGTGCTGAAAGAGGCATCAGCTCAGAAGACCTTGGGTTCAAAAATAAAAATGTCATCCAAATTTCATTCTCCCGTGTGCTTCAATCCCAGTCATTTCAGTTTCTGGTTAACACTGCTCTGATGCTGTAATAAGACATATTTCAGGCACTCTGTGCTTTGTTGGGAACTCAACCGATTTAATGATCTGAGATGTTCTGCAAAAACAATATAGAAACATAACAAAAGATATCTAAAAGTGAGGCCAGTCTTTATTATTAGTGCCTTTTTTTCATGGCCATCTATTTCTAACTTTTTTTCTAAATTGGTCAAATGGAAAGCAGTGAAAAGCGAGGAAAAAAATTAAGCTGAGCCGAAAAGTGCGACTTGGATTTAATATTTTATAATTGCCAAGGGACATTCTAAGATCAATGAATTTTTGCCCGGGACGCACATCAGAAAGAGATGTACTTCAGTCTTTTTAGGGAACATTGGTCTATTTAATTCCAGTGTCTGATGCATGTGAAATATGCCTTCCATGGCCTCCTTCTTCTTCCCCAGGCACTGCTGCAGGCAGACATTACCACTTTTAATGGGCCGCCATGAGAAGAGGCAAGTCAGCCAATAACCCATCCTCACTAATGGATCGCCTTGTTTGTTCTCTTTCACGATTTTCTGAAGCTAATTTTAGATGTTCTGTTTTTCCATTAAAAGACAAAATAGAGGAAACTGTATCACAACAATATTTTAGCACACAATGGCATAAATGGTGCTTAGACAGAAGGACAGATCAGAAATGTATTATCAGAGTAACTCATTTATATTGACCAGCTCCGCTCAGTTAAGTAGCTGGTGGTTTATCCAGATTGTGAGGAGTAGCTTAAGTGTAACTAGAAGCCAAATCAGGGTCTCTCCCAGTGGGACACTGAGAGAAAAAGGCACATCTGAGGCCTGTAATAAAAAGCTTAAATAGTGCAATAATGGGGGTAGTTAAGTTTTTAGGGGTGGGAATCAGCCCACTGATTGATTTATCATCTTCTGCTCAATCAGTCAACAATATATTCACTAGTAAACTCCTCTGAATTTAGCCTAAACACTGTCACCAGAAATCAAAAGGTTGCCATGGCTTACCAAAAACAAACACAATTCAATTCAGTTTTATTTATATAGTGCCAAATCACAAGAAAAATCATCTCGAGGCACTTTACACTGTAAGGTTTAAGACCTTACAGAATATAAGTAAATACAGAATACATTTTTGTGGTACACAATTGCAATTCACTTTACTGCAATGCAAGTAAGGTGCATCTGTTTATATGGGTATATGCAGTGGTTACATGTTTTTTTTTAAATAAATATAATCCATATTTAACTTATTATATTAACATTTGAAACATGGTTTGTGGAAGTGGTGACGTATGCATTTGTTTAGGCTTTAATCACTTAAATATACTTTTTTATGTGTCTTTTTTTCATCCAGGCTTCATATCAAGGTTTCACTTTAAATGACATTCCCACATACATAATTAAATACATCAAGCTTAGGAGTGAAGAGAAACAACTGCTGTAAAAGTATGTGTGTAGCTTACATAAAAAAACAAACACTTTTGACAGAAGAATGACAAATGCAAACTGCTAGAGATCAGCTATGATACTGTAAATGTACAGTCAGTGCTCTATTATTTAGTTTTAAGCAGAGAGTTGCTTCTTACAAGACGCTCGATTTACTACACCTCTAAAATAAAAAGCCCTGAATCAGATTCTGGAAAAATCAAACTACTTTCTATGCTGGCATTTCTGCCATCTAGTTGTAGTATTTTGCCTACTCTGTACATATTACATACCACCTCTTCTCCACCCTCATTGGCATTCTTTTGCCCCCCTGCCAGCACCTAATGAAACATCTTTTGCAGCTTTTCTCCCTTGTTTCCCCAGGCTTAAACCTTGACAGCTGACAATGGAGCTGACATAAAACGTACAGTCAAAGGAAAACAAACTTAAACACATAGTAACAAGAAAACGCACAGCTCCCTTGTAATGTCGTGGTGCTGTGCAGCACAAAGCAATCAGGGTTAAATCTAACAGCATCGCAGGAGGTCCTATAAATAACAATAGTAAGTCACATAAAGACACAGGAGTTTCTTAAGTGAGCCATAACAGAAAGAACTCTCTGGGTCTCCAGGGCTCCACCATGTAAGTTTCGGAGGGCCTGTGCTGACAACTTCATTAGCAACACCCGCTCTCTAGTCTCTCAAGTCATTCAACAACATTATCACAAGAATAAGAATTTGGAGGCCCAGAGTTTCTATCTCCTCCAGGATATAGGAAACACATGCAGACACAGAATGGCAAAGCAGTGATTGAGGCATTTTCTCTGTCGATCCCTATGAGTGGTGAAGGCGTAGGATGAGGAGAGTGGGTTTGCACAGTGCGGTATAGCACAGCGTGGAGCCCAGGATGTTAGGCTGTCCCCATGTCCCTGGCCAGCAGGCTAGCTAGAGAGCCAGCCATTATCGGTCCGCCTCCATAACAGTGAAGGGGGGGGAGGGGGCAAATTTCATTCTTCAGAAATTTAATTATATCAAGATTAACAAGGGAGGTAATTAATTTCTTAAAGATGGATATCTTTTAAGTGCCCGGGGCTCAACTTTGTTGTCAAAACTGTATATTTAACCATATTTCAGGGCAAAGTTTTAAAGGCAGAAATGTGGATCACTACTTTGCCATGTATATGGATATACAGGGAGCTTCTTATCTATAAAGGAAAGTTACAGTCTTAACAATACTGTGTACATTTATGGACATATATAAATCTAAGTATTGCAGCATATATAAATCTAATGTCTATTTTTAAATTACTCAAACATGATCTTGTGTTTAATAGTGTTTATTATATACCACTCACTATAACCTCAATATTAACATTTTACTATTAACATTAGATTAGAACATTAGTAGATTTTTAATTTTTGACAGTTTCAAGAAAAAATGAGAAATGATAACCTTGTATAAATAATGGCAGAGCTGCTGTATTGGATTGTATTAGATTGCACAGGTGTACTTAATAAAGTGGCCAGTGAATGTATATATTACACAAAGATAAGCCAAGTAAATACAAAATGCAGTTTTTAAAAGATAATTTCATCAAACCTAATAACTGGTTGTGCCACACACAACCACTACAATCAAGCATTTTCGATAACTTCACATCACTGTGAAGGAATATTGGGCCACTGTTCTTTGCGGAATTGTTTTAATTCAGCCACATTGGATGGTTTTCGAGCATGAACGACCTGTTTCAAGTCAATTCAACTGAATTCAATTTAACTTTATTTACAGGGCGCCAATTCACAATAGAAACACAAAGACTTTATACAATATAAATATACTGTATACAGAATAATGTAGAAAACCCAACAGTCCAATTTAAGCAAGCACTAGGCAACAGTGGAGAGGAAAAACTCCCTTTAACGAAAAAAACCTCCAGCAGAACCAGGCTCAGGGTGGGCGGTCATCTGCCTCGACCAGTTGGGATGAGTGGAAAGAGAAGAGACAAAAGAACAGCAGGCAACAGGTCATGCCACAGCATCTCAGTCTGGTTTAAGTCTAGACTTTGACTAGGCCACTCCAAAACCTTCATTTTGTGTTTTTGAGCCATTCAAATGTGGACTTGGTGATGTGTTTTGGATCATTGCCCTGCTGCATAACCCAAGTGCAATTAAAACTTTGGTCATTGGTCCACAGAATATTTGCCCAAAGGTCTTGGGGATAATCAAGATGTTTTTTTGGCTATTTTGAGATGAGCCTTTGTGTTCTTTTTGTCAACAGTGGTTTGAACCTTGGAAATCTCCCATGCGTGTAATTTTTGTCCAGTCTCTTTTTTCTTGTTGAATCATGAACACTGACCTAAACTGAGGCAAGTGAGACCTGCCCTTCTTTAGATGCTGTTCTGACTTTTTTATGATCTCCTAGTTGAGTCGTAGTTGTGCTCTTGGAGTAATGTTTGGTAGTTTTCTACATTTGTGGATAATGGCTCTCACGGATTTGCTGAAGTCCCAAAGTCTTAAAAATGGCTTTGTAACCCTTTCCAGACTGATACATGTCAATTATTTTGTTTTTCATCTGTTCTTAAATTTTTTTAGATTGCAGCATGACGTGTTGTTTTTGGATCTTGTAGCGTGCTTCACTTTGTCTGACAGCTTCTATTTAAGTGATTTCTTGATTCAGCAGGTCTGGCAGTAATCAGGCCTAGGTGTGGCAAGTGAAACTGAACTAAGTTTTCCAAAATATGTGGTTAATCGCAGTTCATTCATTAACTTTTATCAAAAATGGTTCTAGCCACATAGTGTATTTAGCTTTACTATAAATGAGCTGAGATTTATTGCAGTGATGCAGATTGATACGTTAGTAAGTAGAGTTCATCAACAGCCACCTGTAAGATGCAGGAATGTTCTCTACTCTCCTTCACTGTGAATGTTTAACTAATGTATTATTTCTTTAAGTATGACTCACTAGACACTTTAACCTGAATGACCGAGGTGGTGGAACATGGACAGCCCATGTGTGTGTTTGTGATCTTGGAAGCCCTTTCAGTCCCTTTCCATCAATGAAGGGGGTAAAGCCAAAGATGCTGAGTTAAGTTGACAGCTACCATTTACAATTTAACAGACTAAAATGGCTGCTACAGTGCTTTTTAATCTACCAATAATCTACAGTCAAAATTTAGCTTAATCCAATATTCCATCAGCCTCAATTGTACTTTAGAACTAATTAGTACTATATGACTTTAGTAAAGATTCATAGTCTTATTTACACTTACTATTTATGTAAACATTTAATTAGAAGGTATTGTTATATGCAGTTTGTGCTTTGATTGACATGCGTAATGAATTGATATTTGCCATATGAGGTATGTTTTAATAAAAGTTGCTGAACCTTATTAAAGGTTTTCACTATAACCATATGTCAATGTTGATAAGGGTAGTAGTTTAACATTTGTAACAATGTTTGTTACATTGTGCACTGTAGCTGTCAAAATGTCACAGTGAGTACTTGATGTGATATTTTTTGCAGTACTTGATTGTAACTCAATATATTTACGTTCACGTACTGTACATACAATACAATAGCATTTTAATGTGATGCATTTTGGACGTACTGGGTGTGGATCTATATTTATGGCATATATGTTTCATATTATGCACAGTGCATTTCAATATAGAACTTAACAAAAGTCAATAAATATTTTCCACATAATTGAAGGGAAAAAAAGAAACGTATTTATCATTTCATGCTAATGTTATAGCTACATTTTAAATGCTTTAACCCATAGTCCATAGTGCACTAACCACTGGTGGGTACCACTGTGCTCTGCATTGTGCAGGGGAAGGGAAAGTTGGCAAAGTGCACTGTGTTAAAGCTCTAAGAACGCATGGCATCCAGCCAATAAGCCCCTGTAACCATTCTGAAGACTCGACTCTGTCTCCTTTGTGTCCTCGCTGAAAATACACAATTGCCTTGAGACGTAAAGTCAAACTAATATTACAGTCTTCTTGGCATTATGATACTAATAGCAGCCTTCCTGTGCCCTCTTTAATCCTATTTATGTAGTATGTAGAGAAGGTGAACCCACACAGGAATCCTTTTTGCTTCATTACAGCCTGATATAAGTCATGTTAAAGTCACTGCATTTCACTTCATATCCCATCCTGTATTACTTATAATAAAATAAATAAATGTACAGCTAATCAGGGGTTAATGTCAGCGTACCCAGTGGATTTAACAGAAGCTTCCATATAGTTTAGAGCAAAAATGGAGCTCCACATATTTATAAAAACTCAAAAAAGAAGGTTAACTTAGCTGTCTTTCCCACTAAAAGTGCCCAGTATGTGTATGGTTTGGACATGGAGGGGCATAAGAGCAAAGTGATAGGAATGTCATGGTAGTAAAAACAGGAGGGGGCGGTAGCACTGTAAGTACTGTGTACTAGCACGTTGCTACCACAGTACCAAGAACATTCTAACCAAATACTATCCCTAACGGACTCTGGGCAGAGAAGGGAAAAAGACAGAAAGGAAGAAGAGACAGGGAAAGAGGAGCAAGTTTATTCCTGTCCATTCTACTGGCATTCAGTGGGCCTGTCTCCTTCTTAACCAAACAGCCTGGTTAGTCCTAGTCCTCTAAGCATTTATACCCCCCCTCCAGCTCCGGAACCCTCATGTTCTGTGAGTTTCCTGTTTGTCTGGTTGAAGACCTGGCCGTTTTACTCCCAGGCGGCACATCGAGAGGGACGCAGGAGGAGGCGGAGAAGGAGAAAAGAACAAGAAAGAAGGACAGAGGGAAGGTTGGTGGGTAAAAGGCAAAGGGAGAGACACTGAACACTCCCAAGTTGGGATTGATTTACTTCATTAACCAAGATTACAAGTTTAACTTACAAACCAGAGGTCAAAATTTCTCATTAACAAGGGGACCGTGGAGAACCTCAGGGCTTAGAGACCACTCTTATTACTGACTACACATTTCAATCTGTCTTTGATGTTCCATGTCTGCCTTTCTACCCCCTCTTTCCCCCTCCTATTTTTTGGCAGCGAGGTTGATTTTAATTGTAGCTATAGAACAGAGCATAGTTTGCCTGTAAGCCAGCCTCCACATCTGTAGTGAGTGCAGCTTTAGTGATATTGGGTGCAGTCCATAGCTTGAGGCTAATTTTAATGGTCGCCCCCCCTCCCCTTCATTGGAGACTCAGATTGTTTTCCACGTGATTCCTGTTAATTTAGCTTGAGGAAAGGGCATCAGTTTTCCTTGTGCTTTTCCCCCTCTCTCCCCATGCCTCTCACTCTATTGCCTCACTCCTTCTTTCTGATCTACAGCCTCAAAGAAAGAAGGTGAAATGAATTCAAATGGAAAAATAGACTGTGCTCACTATTAAATGGCTCACCTACCTTTGTCCCTTGCATTGCGCCTGGTCGAAACAGATAGGAGAAAGGCAGTATGGCTGTACAAACCGGGGCAATTTAGCTGCTATCGCCGCTTTTACGACAACAAACAAAGCTCTTCCTTTAATGTGATAAATGGCCTAAATGTCTGGATGATAACTCTGTGCTCATAAATGTGTCAAGGATGTTTCAAAGCTCTGAGCTTGTTTAATACTG
Organism: Ctenopoma kingsleyae; assembly: GCA_032353495.1. Taxonomy (NCBI): domain Eukaryota; kingdom Metazoa; phylum Chordata; class Actinopteri; order Anabantiformes; family Anabantidae; genus Ctenopoma; species Ctenopoma kingsleyae. The sequence goes on along the minus strand of JAUBNQ010000017.1, from coordinate 22,517,272 downwards.
CAGGACATTGTGCGTCAAGGCACATTTTACATCGCAGAACCTTTAATTCTAACCTTAGATGTACTGAAGAGTTTCTGTCTTTTATAAGCTAGCAACACATTTATTCAAGATGCACCAAATATGAAGAGAGGAGATCATAACATACAAAAATCAATGGGTGGAAATGAAACAGTGGAGTGTTGAAATCATGTTGAAAGTGTGAAAGAACTGAGTATAGAGGGTGTGATGGAATAATCATTGAAAATAAAGCTCTGTTTGACTGCTTCCTATCCATGATTCACACAGCTAAAATCCATCTTCATCTGTCCTACATACAATATACAAAAACCGATGTCGCCAGAGAGGTGTGGACAACAAAACAGTGATTTGACTTTATCTGTTACTGTTACCACTTTATCAAAAGTACTGTTAAGATGCTGTTGAGCTGAAAAATACATCTAAATATTTTTTATTTTCTGTGTTTGTTTATAGATGTGTACATGTATGTGTTTTTGACAACCAACAGAACAATATACACCAGTAAATAAGATTTCCTTTGTCAATAGTACAAAACTATTAAATCAGAGATTATAGCGCCTGCATCTTCAGGTTAATATCTTCAGGGCTAAGGTCATTTGTGTCTTGTTCACATTTCCATCCACCTTCAGCTGCCCTTTGTTGACTGCACTTCATCCCTCCACCTTCTTCAGGATAGCTCACTCTTCACTTTTGTGCGGAACTTCAAAAGTGTTTGTGCTTGTGCGGCCCCTGCCTGTGCAGTGATCCACCACTGGGGCAACAGCAGGCCCTCTTCCAGCAAGCCAGCTACAAGCCCCAGCCATTGGCTCCTTAGAACTAATCCACCCTGCAGAGCCCTGTAAGGCCCCCTTTGTTCCCTCCTGCAGACTAGATCAGACTGGAGACAGACACTCCTTCTTGACCGGCTATCAGTTTCACAGCCTGTGGCGGTCAACATCCAGGCACAGAACCAAGCCCAACCAAACCACCATCAAATTAAAGGTGGGTGAACAGGGGCAGGAGGTCGGAGGGGACGGAGTGACATTGTGTCACCTGAATTCCATCACAGTCCAAAAATGGTAGTAAGGTGGTCTAAGGATGTAAAGAACACGCAGGATAGAAAGAATATTGATGAGAAGGATTTCAATGGGAGCTCTGCCTCTCGGTAAGGAGAGCAGGATCTCAACAAGGCCATTATCTGGCTCCTAATTTGAGCTCTGGCACAGCACTGAAGGGCTGCCTTTGTCTGGGATTAATGCGGAAAGCTCAGGATGCGATGTCAGAGGGAAATAATCAGCGTGGGCCCTTCATAACGTTGGCTGCTTGTGCTCCTGGCCAGGGCCCCCGGCTCATTTCTGTGGAGATGAAATCTATGACAAGCCCCTCAGTGAAGCTAAGAGCAGGCAACAGTCCAGTAACACCCACAGGCCTCCAGGCATCCTGTGACCCCCTTAGAAAAGTCACATTCACTTTGCTCTGGAGAAGGGAAAGAGAATGCCGCGGGCGCTTCCAGCCCATGTGAAATGAAGAAATGTGAGGAGGTGAAAACGAAGTGAAAATAAGTTAAGATTCCTCCTCCGCCCCCTCTGCAATCACTCCAGAGTAGAGGCGCACTGTGACTTCACTTCATTATTCCCCTCTAATTAAACATGAACAGGACATTAAAAAAGGGGGGAAAACTACAAGTCTAGCATAATGTATATTCATGCTTATGTTGTATAACTGCATTTGGGAAAGCAGCTTCTTTCTCTTTTTTTGAAGCAGCAGAAGGTCGCGGGCTAATACCCATCAGGGTAAAACATTCTGAAAGAGTTTGGCACTGAACTCAAGGACCAGAAGTAATGCTTTTATTTTGTTATTTATGCTTTTTACCGAGTGCATTACTATGCTCCTCAGCAGCATATTGCTGCTAAGCGAAGGATATGAAGATGCAACTCGATAAGCAGGTTATTAAAATGACCAATTGACATTCAAAATTCAGACTTCTTTTAGATTCATCATATTTACAGATGAATATTTGGAATATAAATGTTTCCCTTTTTGCCTAAAGAAAAATGTGACTGTACAGTCACTGTGCGTGACTTCATGTATGACACTGTGCCGGAGATATATGATACTCAAGCCACTGCTTATGGAATCTCAAACAGGACGTTTTTTATAATAACACAATTCAGCTTAATTAAGAACAGACTAGGCAAGTCACATTGGAGTATGTCACCATGCTCCCTGTTACATATTTCCTGCCATCTTTAGCACGTTTGCTAATGTCCACAGTTGTGGAGAGAAGGTTATTAGACACATTTCTAAACTTGGTTAATGCTTAATAGGTTAAACATGAAGAGGATGTGAACTACGTATTAAGAATACAATGACTCTAAAACTAAAGACATGGGGGAAGGGAAAGCGAAAAGGAACCCTTTTTACAAAGGAAAGGTATTGGCTCACAAATCTAATCTGAGATCCACTCTGCAGATGAATAAACACAAGAACATAGCTCAGTGGGCTGTACGCTGTGTCACCAACACACCAGTGCATTTCACATCTCCCTCACAACCTCAGCTGTGTATAAACACAATCAGCTGGGTTCTGTGGGAACAAGGATGCCAAACTGGAGCTAAATTCAATTCAATCAGGGATCCTGGACAACTACAAATCTAGCATAGAACAGATATGAGAACAGATATGAGAAAATAAATATACAAATAAACAGAAATAAAACAAAGCTAAAGCATCTGGTTCATGTCATTTGAGTTAACATTAATTTTATTAATTTCATTCACTTGGTCCTTTAAATATTTTTAATAGGGATGTCGAATATTATCGGTCTACCGATTTTAATGACACAACTTCTACATACCATGCACATTTTATACATCAAACTCTTCAGCTACTTCTCCTCTCTCTCAAAATGAAGAAATATGACAAATCTGAGGTATAGTTTTTGAGATATTTTTGTTTGTTTGGCACATGTTGCAATAATGTTTAAAGTTTAAGTATGCATGATAAGAGATATGTGATGTTAGTTACCTAAAATGATTTAGTTTTTCTTTTTTCTATGAAGGGGGGACCCCGCATAAATTGGTATCGGTTTATATCGGTACCAGAAATCAAGAGTTAGAAAATATCAGTATATCGGATATCGGTAGAAAAGCCAATATCAAACATCCCTAATTTTTAATGATGGTAATCCAATGGTCAGCCCATGCAAATGTCAGACATCCACCACAATGAAGTAACGCTTAAAGCATAACTAACCCTTCTAATCATGCAAGCTAATGTCATCTTTTTCTTTCCCGATCTGATCTGATCTCTAATAGTGCTTATTCTATATTTTATTTAGGTGATAAAAGTGAGGGCGGCACGGTGGTGTAGTGGTTAGCACTGTCGCCTCACAGCTAGAAGGACCCGGGTGCCTTTCTCCCCTGTCCAGTGCTATAACCAGTACCATGTCCATTCTCTAGCTAGTGATTTTAATTCATTTGCTATTCTTTAAGTTTTTTAAGTAGAGATTACTATTACATGTAAAAGATACAATAACTCTGTGACAGACTTATCATTGTAATTGTGATCAGATTACAAAAAAGAAGGTTGAACCAAACATACAGTATTGGGATGGTCTAATATTCCACAAAAGAAAAAAATTTAAAATATATCATTGTGTAGTTACAGTTTATCATTTTTATCATCTCACATTCGGCTCACCTCAGGCAACCAACATCAGGGTCTATAATACATGTATGTCAAACTCTCAGTGTTTTCCACATGACAACTGAACAGCCAGCCAAAGAGAACATTGTTAGAGAGGTTAGGGTCATACTCCCTCTGGGGGTTTTATTTTTATTTCCAGTCTCCATTTTTATTCCTTATTATGCATTTTAACATCTTGATTTCATTTTAAATAAATTACATAAGTTGAAAAAAATGAGCACTTAAAATATGTGTTCAGCTCTAAAAAAAATTACGCCTGTTTTTACTGCCATATAAAAACTTGGACAGGCAACCAAATGTAATTTTGGGTTTATGAAAGGGCAGAGTTTTGCTGAAGTACTTAAAGGGGGTCGTATTATACTTTTTCTTTTTTTTTTTCACTGTTGTGATGACAGGTGAGGTAAAACGAACCATTTCACACAGAGGCTGAAAAAAGTAACTACATAAAGACATATTACAACAAAAATAAACTATTTTCAGCCCCAAATTATGCTTAATAAGATCGATATGGAAGCATATTTGTAGAAAGAAAGTCCCATGAGTGGACTGTGATCACATTTGTTTGTTTAGAAATAAACAGTGTAACAGTCAAATCTGAACATTTCTGGAAGTGTTCTGTAACCAGAGTATGAGTTGAGTAATTCTGATACTGTATATGCACCAGGATCAGAAAAGTACTGGAATGAAAGTGGTTGTTGATTTGGCTGTGTGAACAAAGTGTAACAAGATCTGCTGGTCAACACACTAATACAAAAGTAGGCTTGACTAGGTGAACAAACATTTTGCCTAATCTTAATTTACTATACCACAGCCAACTGAAGTTTACTGATTAACTGTCCTAAGAACAATATTGGTTAATTCACTTATGCTAAGAATACCAGGAAACTCCTACAACTGTCAGGTTTATGACAACTACACATCCAGACACATGACACGTTTGGTGCATTGTGTGGCCAGTGATGTACAATCTGAAGTGAGACTATGCAAGAGAATGATAATTAGATTCCGGTGAATAGTCTACATTAAAACAAAAACCTCTCTTTGAATATTTTGCTTAAGAGGTCTTCCAACTTTCTAACCAGAAGCTTGTATTGGAAACCACTGCATTACCTGCAGTTATGCATTTCTATTTCATACTCACTGTACTGCAGATGGATATGCAGTGACTCATTTCTTGCATACTATTTAACAACCCTATATGTTAGTCAGGGATGATAAGACCATGAAAATTACCACTGAAAGCTGCCTACACAAAAAAAATAAATCAAGAAAATTCTTTAAAAAAAAATGTTACAGCATTTTTCCTGCTCTGCTTGTCCTTGAAACTCTCAAGAATGGTAAAATATATTTTTCTTATTCAAGTATTGTGGTTGCTAGACAAACACAGAATAAGAAAATAAAAACTAGTATATATACTCAAGTTCTTCTTATTTAGTTACCGGTGTTGTTGAAGCACAAGCAATTAGATAAGGAAAGACATAAAATGTTAGAATATGGCCATTAAGAGAGTCTTACCTCGGTCCCTGATTGGGTGGCCCCTGGTGAATCCACCTTGCGTTTCTTGCGGGGTCCAATAGCAGCTAGTGCTGTAAGGTTGGCATCTCGCTGTCTCATCTGGGCCAGTTCCTGTTGTTGCATCTGGTGAAGACACAAGAATGCAAAGATGAGACAACAACCTTAGCCTCTACATTATAGCAGGTCTTTTCTTCCCAAAATCACTAGCATCCCAAAATTTCTATTTTTATGAGCAATTGCAATAAAACAGTCACACTTCAGATGCCAATGACACAAAAGGAGGTCTAAATGTAGACCTGAAAATACATAAGGGTAAAAAAAAAAGAAAGATATCCCTCTTTATAATTCTGTCTGTTCATCTGTGTATTGTATAAGCTCTTCCAAAATGGAAGCTTGTTGTCAGCCATTAACACAGCTCCTGTCAAAGATTGTGTGTGTGTAGTCACATGATCCCACTGTGATTTCTTCAGTTTGTGATGTATAAGGGGGAGGTTGTGAGGAGGCACTGCCCAAGGTAATGTCATGTCTAGCCGCAGGGCTGAGGGGGAACCCAGCGTCGCTGAGAGCTGCCCTTTCTATTGAGTAGACGTGTGAGGGCCTCAGGCCATGGCATAGAGGGTGTCAGCACTCCATCCAACATGCAAACACAGTATACACACACACACACGTGCCTATCAATCTTGGCCACAGCACAGGGAATGCCTACCCACCAGCTTGCCTGTGTGCCTGCCCACTGGGGGAGAGAGGCCTGGGTTAAAGCGAACAGGGACAATCAATGTGTGCTTTTATGTCTTTCATGTTCTTTTATGTTACCTCTCAGCATGTGTTGGCTGGGTGCTGGTGTTTGTGTGAGGCATGTATGTTGTCTGATCAGGGGAAAATTTCATGTTACTTTCAGATGGCGCTTTGTAAAAGGTTGCTTTGGTGTACAAAGTCTAATCTAAAATGTGCATGCAGTTGCCTCTGATTTTTTCCTAAAACCCCGCTGGCAAGACATGCCCTTTAGGGTGTTGCCACTTCACATTTAGCACGGCGGAACTGTTGAAAGATTCAAACACGCTGACAACACAAAGTAGGGGAAATAATAGCAGCAGTGCCAACCAGCTGAATATCTAAACTGCATTTACTTTTAAAAAAGGATGGTAGTGAAAATTGACATACTGTAGGTAAAATAGTAAAATCAAACACTAACTAACAGCAATGGAATAGGTCGTGAAGTGAATTCGGGGAGTGTTAACACTATGTAAATTAAGTCAGAAACTGGGGATCATGACTGAATGAGGCAAAAAGGGTGGAAACAATTATTGCCGCAGTCCACATGGCAAATGTAGCATTAATATTATCAATGCTAACCTTATTAGGCTTTGCCACAAACAACACACAAATCTCTCCAGGCCTGACCTTAAAGAATCCCACTGCAAAGTGAGCTGGCAGAGAACTATGTTGCAGAAGAGAGAGAGAGAGAGAGAGAAAGAGAGAAAGAGAGAAAGAGAGGGAGAGAGAGAGATGGGGTCCGCTATCTCACTGATGGCACCAGGATGCCGGCATCTCTGCCTGGCAGTTGGCACCAGGCATGGGCTCCCGGCGCCCACAGCAACTCTCTGCATTTTCAGATTTATGACTGTATGATAAATGGAGACTTCATTTTACCATCTGCAACCCTGCAGTCTGCGTTTCCCGTCAGTAAAGGGGACGCCATGACACAAAGACACACAATGTAGAGTCTACCTTCCTGATACAACTGATACAAAGCTAGAGATGGGCCAAGTTTTTGTAGATTTGTTTTTCCCTAGGAGTTTATAGGACTAATATTTAATTCAAATGTTTAAATTAAGTGTGTTCTTCTAGACATATACAGGTATTGAAATGTAAAGAAACAGTAATAGCAGTATGAAGGCATGTGTATGAACATTATCCTTCAAAATGGTCCTTAGATTGCTGACATCAATGCTCAATTGTTACATAGGTTTGGAGACATTGTCTGGTCTGTCATGGATTTACAAGTGGTGTAAAACCAAGGCTACATTAAATATTTAGTTGTGTCAACCACTAGTGACAAGTCCTTTTGACATGTTTGGGTATTGTGGACATGCAAAAGAAAAACAAAACTAGTACAATTGAAGACTCTCTCTGTGCCTACTGGACAACCCTGTCAGAAATGTTAAGCCATAGGTACAATCACCACCAAATACTGTAAAGGTCAACACAGAGATTCATCCCAGACTGGAAGAATAATCCAGTGGCAGTACGCATACATTTGCCAGGTCCGATCAATGGCACAGCCTAAACATCTGCTGTACTAAAGTCACTTAAATACCAGTGCTTCCAGTCTATGTATGCCCTTTTGAAACAGGGAACTGGGACTTGTAAAGTCAAATTATTAGCAAAGGTCATAAGATGTAGAACATTTTCAGGATACCTAACCAGAATCAATCCATAGCTCTGTTAGAAAGACATTTTAGTCTTGATACAAACGGCACAACATAAGGTAATTATGTTGTAGCGTAGCCAATTCGGGAATAGAAGATGTATATGGAACTACAAATGTTATAATATACATTTATAGGGAAACACTTGCAGTTGCACAAGGCTTTCTTATACTAGTAGATGCTGAGCACCCTGCTAAATGCATATCAAATGACACTATGATGACATCATGTTTTATGCCTTTGTTTCATTAGAAAAAACAAACCGCTGGTCTGTGAATGTATTTATTTTCTTATGTTTAATTGTAATATATTGTTATGCATTACACACATTTAAGCGAGCGTGCATGTGAAAATAATAAGATGCATTTGGCTGTCATGCTATTGTTTTTAGTCAACTGTTTCCCACACTTTATACGGATTATTTGCAAGTCTAACTTCAAGCTCTATATCCTCAACAGATTGGTAAAATTGTCAGTCAAGATCTAAATAAGAAATTAGATGGCTTTTTCTCAGCACAATAGAAAGAGCAGTATGTTCTCTTATGATGCAAAAATGTCCAAAATACGGAAAGACCTTCGAGCGGTCTGATATGCTTGGAGTAAAGACGGGGATGAGCTGCAGAAGCCATGATGGCTAACCTGCCGTTCTCCATCTCTGCTCTTTTTGACAAAGGCTTTTCTCTCCATCCTCCTTCCTCCTGGCCTGAGGGGCTGCTCGTGGCCCCCCAGACGCTTACAGACAGATGTCCTTGGTAGAGCAGAACACGCTCTGCTTGACGTCACAAGCAGCTACGGGGCTGTGAAGGAAGCTAAAGGGCTCTCTGCTCTGCAAAGACCACAGCATAAAAGCCAGACCATGCGTTTTTGACTTGGTCTGTCTCTTACCCTCCCCCAAGCCAACTCTGTCCAACAGGACACAGCAGGGAACTTCTCAGTATATAGACATAACATATGTCACTTTTAGTGACTGCTACTATTTCACCAAAGAGGCTTGGTAGCATATATACATTTTAAACAAGGGTTTGTACCCCCAGCAGGAATTAAATCACTTTTTATGACTCTAACCTTTGCATTGCAGACCTATGGGATGAGCTAAAAAATATAGAATGAAGCGTTTATTTGAGTTTGTATGTTTTCAAGAAAGATACTGCATCCATGTGCATTTTATAATACCTTACTGCATAATGGTTTGTGGGCAGATATTAGTTTAGATACATCAAAAGATTTTGATACGATAAACTGCAATGTACTAGAATAAAAACTCATCGGTTCTTAGCAACAGCACTCCAGAGTATTGCTCTGCCATGATTTTGTTTTTGCTCTGGTGGTGTGGACAATGTTCACACTAGCACAGTGTTAAATTAACACCAATAATAATGATATTCAGCGTCAACAGTGTAAGTGAAATGCTTGAAGGAGATCACTCACACTGTATAAACTCAATACTTCACACATGAAATATAAAAATCACCTTGATTTACAACCAGAAACCTAAAAATGTTTTAGTCTGTTCTCAGGTATATCAGGACCACGTGAGGAGAAAATGCAGTTCTGCCATCAAAGGACACTGGCATGCAACCAGCTCCACAGAAGCCGGCATCAGTGTCAGATACAATGATTTCTGTTATGTACTGTTAATCTTAGAGGTGTTCTGATGGACTAGAACCGTTTTACTTTGTAATCACGACAAAACTGGTTCGAGTTCAGTTGCATCTCTGTTTCTGTCTCGATAAGATATCACCTAATATAAAAAACAGAGACAAAGACTGATAAAGATAATGAATCACTTTTGACACGTTTGTTGGTGCATTGGCCCACACCGCTGTTTAAGAAAACTTTTTTTAGCTTTTGGCCATACAACCATGCATGCAGAAACAGTAAATGTTGCGCTAATTTGCAAATGCTAGTGTGCTAACACACAAAACTATGACGTTAACCACGGTAAACATTAAACCTACTTAGCTTCCGAATGTTAGCTGCAACAGTTAGTACGCTATGATAACTGCAGCTGTGCTTCAGAGGGCTGCAGGCATCGCTGCAAAGGTCATTATTTGATGAATTTGAAAAAAACATACATGGGTTATTATTGGTCATAACGTAGCATAGAACAACGCTGATGTATGTCAAAAAAAAGTTCTTAGGTTGGGTGTACAGGTGAATTAAGATTTGTGTGCACAAATGTTTCCCAGTGGAGCCACCAGAGAATGTGTCTCTTGATGAAAGGGAAGATTTTTTTTGGATGAAATATAAATTAGTATAAAACAATTTAGCATTTCAAAAAGCAGCTTCAAATGGAGGTATCTGTTAACACTACATGCTCCTCTGTAAGTGTTTCCAACTTCTTAACATGAGCGTGTGTTGACGCATTACGTATGTGTTTTTTACATGTCTGTAATCCATGGATCTCATTCACCTGACACCCACATGGCCGACATTACGTGAACATCTGCGAGCTGCATCTTGAGGCCTTTCTTCATGTGAAGTGCCTGGCAGTTAGTTTGCTGCGGGGAAAAGGGCCATTTGCAGTAACCAATCAGGTTTCACTTCTCCATCTGCACTCAGACACTACAAAGAAATGAGTTCAGCTTTGACCTGCTAATGTAGGCAAGTTAAAACTGGATATAAACAACAGAATTCAAGTACTAACAAGTACTAGAGCTGAACTGAAATAAGTACTTATAGCAGCATTTGTCAAAATAAAATACTGAATACAACATTCATGTCTAATTGTAGATACAGTATACAGACAGATACATATAGAGGGTCACATGCATAAACTCTCTACATATCACCCAGTACAGCGTGTTCCTTTTATGTCACACACACCAGTGTCTCTGCACATTTATATAGTTATCCGTCTTCTTGAATAAGATATAATATAGTTGAGATTAAAAACATGTATTGAATGTTTCACTGTCTTTTCCAGCATGCATTCATAACCATAAATACTCCAGTAACTGTTTGTGATTAGATTATTTCACCTATGGAGAATAATTCAAAATACATGCATGAGCTAATAGTCTTGGCTCAGAGTGCTCCATTTTCTCTGAAGCTGAGTATGTCAGAAGTGTTTCCAGGGCCAAGGACCAATTATTCAGAGCCTTCAGCTATTCCTGGAGCTAAGGTCATTATGTGAGTGTCACTATCATGACCCTATGGTTCCTCTTCATCTGCAACTTATTTGCAGGAATTAAACCATCTAGCGGGAGGCTGTGCGAAATATGTGGATAAATTGAATGAGTCTAAAAGATCTGATGCTTTTCTTTCAAAGTATTATTTTTCTAAAATAACATTTGTGCTGCACATTTTGCCTAGGAATAGTGTTCAATGGAGGAGTCAGAAATCAATGTTAAGCAGATTCTGACGGCCTTACACCAGAGTGACGAGGGAACAGTGGTGATCATTAAAAATACTGCTTATCTAAGGGAAAATTTCCTACCTTAAATGTTATCTCGCTTTGTCTCATTCTGCGCTGCCGTGCTTCGTCTAGCAGTCTTCTTTTTCCATGTCTCTCTCTTTTTTTAACATTTAGATTTGCCGCTCGTCACCTTCTATTGATCACGGCTAATTTGCATCCAGGAAAAGATGAGAACTCAGATATTCACACTCCGAGAAAGGACGCTCTCAATGATTTATTCATTTCCAAATCAAAAAAAATGAAGTGAAAGGAAGGTAGATGAGAAGGGGAATCTTCATAGGCAGCAGGCGACTAGCAGCCTCTGAGGCTGGGTTCCTCTTCCCCACACCGCCCCCAGGCACATGGTGTGCAAGTCCTCCTAATTAACAAGGTGAATCATGCTGCCGCTCTCTAATTAGCCAACATGACAATCTAATGGAAGCATGCAGGCCGAGCTGGCACACTTCACATCACCTCACAAAGACCCCCGTTACTGTCCTTCCCATATGAATAACACAAAAATGACACCTCACATTTTCAATGAAAAAGAAGAGAAAGGTGAAGCAGAGCGGTTCAGCAAAGTGTGTTTTTGGGAGAGGTCAGAATGGAGAAGTGGTAAGGGTGAGGTGTTTTTTTTTCTCCTCTAATATCCTCTGTGTGTGTGTGTACACAGTGTTTGTTGCCTAATTGAAACGTGTCCTGCCTCCTGCCTCCCTCTCACTTATATCCCAGGCACATAAGGCTGGCACCTCGCTACCAGCATAGCTCAGTATGCCCAATTCCCCTGTCGCTTGAGTCCCAAGGAGTGCTCCGGCACACAAAGAGAAAAGTGAACCTACAGGCTTGTACAGCAAGGAGACGAGTCGCTATCTCCCTCTTAGGCAAAAATCTTCTTTTTTGTTGTTTTCCTTCTCATTACAGCACTTTGTAATATTCGAAAACACAGGAACACCAAAGGTACTTTCAACGCCTTTTTTTCTTGTAATATGTCTTGAGGAGAAGAAAAAAACTTAAGCTGAGACTGCCAACAAAGCAACAAATAAAAACAGGGTTACAGTGTACTACTCAGTATCCCGCACATCTTGAGGGGCTACAAAACAAACCCTTCTTAAGTGATAATTAAATTATCAACATCAACTCCTTATGTGATCTTTCAAAAAAAAAAAAACACTGAAGTCTATTTGGAATTGCATTAAATTCAAGGACACCTGCTAAACTAACCTTCAGCGTAAAAAAGAAACACTGAGCAGAACAAGAGGTTATATATAACGTTCTTCTGCGCACAACCCTGAGTGTTGACCACGAATACTGCTGCTCTACCCATGTAAGGTATTGTGTATTTGTGAGGCCAGAAGAAAAGAATATAACAACTATGAATTGGGACACACAAAACAGCAGGAATTCTCTTTGAAAGTCAGCATAGAAAGGGAGAGAACATGGAGGAGGGTAGCAGGCTTGTGCCTTGGGGCCTGCCTAATGGGGGAGAGCGCCTCTTTGAACAGAGCAGTTTGTGGAGGGCCAGAGGACAAGAGCCTATGAACTTGCAGATATAATGGGTCTAATAAAAACTAAGGGGCTGCTATACTGTCCTCTCACACACAAGAGCATCTCCTCTTCAGAGACGTTTGAGGCTGACGGTGCTAACAGTGTAGGTGGATTTCAGTCTGTGTGTGACCTGGTCACTTGTGGAGGATGCGAGGCCAATCACAAAACATGTACGTGTGCTTTAAGGCCTGATGCACACTGGCTGAGAGGTTTTCATTTAAACAACACACAACGCTAATCTGATCAATACAGTGGAATGTGAGCAATGAGGCTAAATATGCTAAATTTCACCATGGTAGCCTATAGAGTACGTGACATATAAGAGTATACATATAATTTGACTCATAGATTCTAACATATATGTTCACACAGAAAGGATGGACATATAACTGCAGGCTTTTAATTGGAGCCATGAAAGGTTCAAAGTTGAGCTAGGGCAGAATTAATTTGGTAGAGGTTCAAGACATTTCAAGCAATGCTGCTGCGTCAAAATGGGCAAAAGAATCTCTCAATGCCTGAAGAAGAAAAATATTTGAGGAAAATTATTCTAACAAAAAACCTCGGAGAATCCCATTGGACAGCTCTCGGTTTCACACAAATCTTCTGGAATCACTCTAAGCAAGAAGTGGAGTGTAGCTGCAAGGGCATGAGAGGAGAGGAGAGGAGAGGAGAGGAGAGGAGAGGAGAGGAGAGGAGAGGAGAGGAGAGGAGAGGAGAGGA
>JAUBNQ010000017.1:22475025-22487728 GCA_032353495.1 Ctenopoma kingsleyae | reverse complement strand
CATCATTATCACAAGATAAATGTTATGGACCAAGTGGGAGCATGTTGGCAGGGCCAGTCAGGGAAACATGCACACATACAGTAGGATCTACAACCACAAAGCAAACATGGAAATTAGAAGCATGTGTGGGAAGATGACTTTCAGGAACAGCTTCTCTGTAACACAGAGATTCCCACCACTACAACTGATGGATCATAAAGAGTTCAGGAGCCTCAACTTGATATAACAACTGATGGTGCAGCCATCTCAGCAGCTAAAGATATGGTGCTAGTGCTGCACAAAAAAGGCATAATAATGTGGCTGTAGAGCTGTTTATTTAAAATTTTAGGCAACCACAGTTTCTTCTTACAGTTACTTTATTACATTTTTATAACACGTTATACTGTAGATGCACTTTACCTGTTTCCAGAATTCGTCGATGTAGCAGTCCCGGATGAAGAAAGGCCTCGTCTTTACACGAGCGAATCTGCGTCCCCACCAGCTCCGAGTTGGTGGCGAGTATTCTTGCGCTCTCCTCGTTGAGGTTTACCCCGGCCATGGAAGCCACATCGTTGATGTCATCATCATCCCTTCAAAATGACAGATGGTTCAGTATATTAGCAAAACACATACAATGGAAAACATCGCTTCCCATCTTAAAATACGTCACAAGTCCTCTTATACAGAGATCAATATAAGTGTTTTGTTAGTGTTTAGGAGCCAATGACGTCTGCAGTTGTTATAACACATCTGGATCATGTAACAACGTATTTATGAATATTACACATACATGGTAGTGTTTGTGAAAATTTGTACCAGTTTACCAGTGAACTGAAAATATAGTTACTACAGTCTCTGAAGGTCGTACACTGATAGGACGCCCTGATACACAGGGGAAAAAAAAAAAAGTCAAAGCGTGGAGGTGGGAATATTTTTCCACTACTGAACAAGGATTTAGTTTAGACATAGAGACAAAGTATTGTACATAAATTCTTCTCCCTGTCAGAATTTATGTCCTAACATTATCAACAATCATTATTTGAAAATGTATTGATATTGCTTTGTTTTCATGAATATTATACTTTGGCCATAATGGCACAGAATTCCCATTCCAGGGTCTATTTGTGTCAGCAGTAGAGGAGGCAGGGAGATGAAGAGCATTTGGATGCAGTTTAGCTCGGTAAGGATGCTCCTGAGGATTGGCACTGAGCTGTGATGAATCTAGCTATATACTAATGTCAACAAACATCATTAACACAGCGCTTTGCCACACTTATTTGTATTTTTTATGATGTGCTGGTCATTTCTCACAGGCATACTGTTGACTTCACATTATTTACATTTTATTACATATTAGGAAAGGCATAGAAGAGGATAAACTTGCAGAAATTGTATCTGGGTCACTGGCATTTGACACTCAGAAAGGTCCACAGTAACTTTCTTTGTGAGTTGTTACAAAGACAAATTCCTGCACAATTATTGTACTTGGCAAGCAATGATTCTGACTCTGGCCTGAATTAAGCGAGTGGTGACGTGTTGTGCTTACAGGATTGGCCCTGAGCGACCACTGAATTTTCTGAGTGTCTGTGACGGAGGGAACAAAAACCACAGAACACACACAGAGTGGCCTCTCGCCACTCACTGGCTCATCTCCACAGTCATTTACGTTCATGCCACCGTTGTTGGTTGCGACAGAGCTTGTGCGTGTGACGCTGTGCTTTTGTGTATGCATGTGTGCAGCGCAGGGCGCAAGTTCTTTCGGGCGCCTAACTGTGGGCACACACCGTCAGCCAACTCCACCCCACCGAGGCCTCCCCGCTACTTGGTGTGGCAACAGAGAGCCGATATGAAACCTGACATCACGGTGGGAGGCTGACAAAGACAATTAGAGCAGCTCCCTGAACCTCACACACCTCTACCTTCCCTCTTTTCTTCCTCTCCTCTAGCACACAGTCTAATTATGCTGTCACAGAGAGAACCTACACAACAACACGAGCACGGATACATAGGATTATACCCTGTGCTGCACCTCAGGCTGCGCACCTTCCTTCATCGCGTCCTCATGGATAACTTGACCTGTCCTATAAGGAAACATGCCTGAGGACATGTTCACTCAAAAAGAAAATAGATCACGCTGTTACTTTAACAGTTTAAAACTGACTATGAGACTAATGCACGACTGAAACGTGATTACACAAGATCACTCAAATCCAAACCACAGTAAACACTCTACTGACAACAAGCTGTGTAAATAAGAGAAAATCTGAGCATTTCTATTTCTGTGAAGCCAATGCCACAGCGCATTGTTTGGCCTTGATGAAGTACACTATTGTCTATGCAGTGAATGTTAGATGATTATGTATCTGTCCCTATGACAACATGAATTTATATTTGTGTGGACTCTAATGATCTTGTCATTTAGAAATAGCACACCTACAGAAACTCAGTCAAGCCAAATTATAACAATAGGTTTAGCTTAGATGAAGCCAGAGAAATAGTGCCAGTCCTCATTTTACAAATAGAAGTAGTGTTGTAGAATTATAAACTGCACTGAATCTGTTAGGCAATACAGTAAAAAAACATTGGCACATAAAACATCAATCAGAATCCAAGAACACTGGTAATATTATGAGTAATGTTTCTTTGTCTTGGAAGGTGTGATTTCTTGGGTTATTTGGGATCGCCAGGACTCAAATCAAATGAGAATGCCAAAGACAGGTCTGACATTAAACGGAGGGAACCAACTATGAAATGCAAAATATTCTCGACTATATCTCTGCACTAATAAAGCAGATATGTAATTAGCTTCCACACAAGCTACAGAGCAGCCTCTCAGTTATTGCTTTGGGTTTGCTCGGGGATATGGAGCCAGCAGTCACATGAATACATATGCATGTCTTTTCCATATCAAGCTTGTGTTTCAGCGGGGGCATGCCATAGGTGGTGGGAGGACTGCACTTGCCATTTAAAGGTTGTGCATGTGTAGATAGATGGGGGTGTATTCAGATCTCCTACTCCCCCCACGCTCCCCTCACCCTTTGACCACTCCATGCCTGTGGACAAAGGTCTCTATACCCAGGCAGGGGGCCTTGATTAATCCCTGTGACTAACACCCAGCCCATGCAGGCGTAGTGCACCCACACGGAGAATCATGGACCACTGGAGTATTTTCACAAAGCGTGCTGGGGTTCACAGGGCAGCTGGTGGGATATGTGTTCATGGCACAAACGGATGACAGCACTGGTGTCAGTGGTGGCACAAGACAGTCAGAAAAAGCCAGCAACAACCTGAATACTGCTAGAAATGTAATAAGTAACTTATTAATTCAACACTCACTTTCACTCACGTAATTATTCACAGAAATTTAGGTGTAATGTAGATGACATCCTGATGAAGGCTCATGCCAAAATACCTTGGTTTGATCGGGCCTTTAACAAAATTAAATTAGTATTCCAGACTTTTTCCAGACTTATTTTTCCTTAAGCCTTTTTGGCGTGCCACTATTTTCTTCATGAATTTTTGTACCATCTATATTCTGGCACAGCACCCAATCAGAAGATAATCTAATCTTGTGGCTGCTGTGTATCCAAGTCTTTGCATCAACAATTTTTGGGAGGTCACTTTCAAGTCCTAATTGAGTCAAATGTGTTTGTAAAGCCTTTTCGACCACAAAGACAGAATGAGCTCATTTTGTCAGCACATTATGGAAAAGGGCCTTTAGATTTTGACATCTACATATCCACTATATGTCCAAGCAGAAAGGACACACATAGATGCATGCATATCTGTGTGTGTCTTTTTCACTTGTACAAGTATGTACAAGTCTTTGTGTGTCTGTCTGTACAGATGTGTGTCCACTGCTAGGACAGCATTGGATTTAAGAGGCTGAGGCTGAGCTTGGATGTTGGCAGAGGGCTGAAGGCCTCAGTTAGCTCGCCTGTGATTGCAGCGGATGTTGAGTGTTTACAGAGAGATGAGCATGGGAGGAGGGGGGCACAGAGACAGCTGCTTTCACTCTGCGTTCTAAATTACACACACAAACACACACACATGCACACTCCGACACAAGCACTTACACAGAAGGCTGTAGCTGTACTGGAAACCCTACAAGCCCTGCAGTGTGTATGTGTGTATTTATGCTACAGCTGGACCGCTGGGACCAGTGGCTCCGAGTGACAGCTGAACACAAAACAGGCTGGGTGGGTGGGACTCTGAGTGACCAGTCCGGCCGTTGGATATTTTAGTAATTTATGTGATATTTTCTCCCTTAGTATAATAAACATGTGCTGCAAGTACGTCCTAATAATATGTCAAAAAGAAAACACACTTACATTGTGTCAAGGTGACAAGAATTTGGCAGCGGCTACATACTGGCCTCTCACTGACCGTGTTTACATGCACCAGGTTACTCAGAGAAACTGCATAACCATGGAATGAATTTACATGTATTTACAGTAAGTAACCTGGCTACTAAAAATCTGCTACTGAGTAATTCCTCCTCTCCCCCAGACTTATTTTAGAAGCATGTCTCAGGCTCATAGGTTTTCACTGCATAGTGACAGAATAAGAAGTTGTTTTTTTTTGGTTTTGCTCTGCATATGTCAGTACTTTTTTTTCCACATCATAAAATGTTCAAATTAAAATGAAATACATGGTGGAAAGCGATTTATTTAGACTTCTACAGAGGACTTCGTGTTTAGCTTCTGGGCTTCATCATGAAGGCAATGTGGGCATGTAGCATTTAATACAAGCAGTAACATAACAAGTATTGGACTGATAAGGACGAAGAAGATGAATTCGGCTTACTGGAGAAAGCCAACTGTAACCAGGTTACTTATGTGCACACACACAGAATTGTATGCTGTTTCTACTGTTTCCTTCTTTCTACCTTTGTTGCTATGTGCACTTTGATGGTCTGATCAGTTAAGTTAAAGATATGTTGTAAGTGTTAAAGATCAGAAACTAATAGGGAACTTTTGACAACTTGTAGAACATACATTACTGCTATTCTTTTCTAGTGTTATTTAGAGAATAAACATGCGGCCACCTCTAATTCAGACAGTGAGAGGCCAGTATATAGCTACATAGTGACACAATGGCATCAAGCAAATCACCATGTTACACTAGACTCTGTTTTCATGTTTATATCCTCAAGTAAAAAAAGTCGCAAACAACAAAAAACGCAATGAACTGCAGAACTGAGAGTTTTCAGACCCTGTTTCAGACCATTCGAAAACCTTGACAAAAGTTGCAGTGTTTCAGTGTTTACACTATAAATAAAATTAGTTAAAAACAGTAAAATTAGTTTGTGTAGTAGTAATGTTTAACTCTGATTGCAGAAGCTTGAAAAGACAGAACACCAATTGAGAGATGAAGATAACTTCAACAGAGGCATTAAACACTAAAATCAGGTTCAGCAACATCTCATTTGACTTGACAAATATAAGTAATGAAAGTTCTGCAAATGCATATTGTTGGGAGGAAAACTACCTGCATGTTGAGACAAACATACGAATGGATGGAACAGTGTTAGAGGACCACACATTGTGCAGCTTGTGTAACACACAAGTGCAGAGCAGGTAAGCCAGAAGGAAAATACACAGAAAAATATCAGTGACATGCTTCTTCCGTGACAGTGATGCCGTGCATTATTGGGCATATGTTGAAACCAGTGTGTTTGTGTGTAGAGGGCCACTGTGATCACCGCCGGGGGGAAAAGGGTTGTCAGTAACAAGCGAGCCTGACAGCTTAATTACCAACGCAGCTAAAGATTTATTGGTTTATCAATCAGAGCCCTGGGCACTGCCTTTCCCCCCAGGAGACAGGAGCCATTACCATGAACCCATTGGCCCATGTGACCCAGACTCTTCTTGCACCAGCCCGGTCACACCGGGGCAATCCTAAACCCCTGCTCCTGTCAATACACACATAACTGCACATTTGGTACACACACATAAACAAACAGAAATATTCGTAGACTCTTGGGATATACACATATGTTCATGTGCGCCCAAGCAGGGACACAAACAGAGGCATACATGCAAACATATACATGCACACACGAACGTACGTGCTGTACACACAGAAACAAAAATACACAAAGACTCACACAAAACATGGACCACAAAGGCCAGCATGTGGGCGATGAACCTTTTATGTTTTGAGACAAAAGCCCAGCTGAAGCAAAGACAAGACCAGAGAGACAGAGCAAAGCTGCGGGCTAAATACCGTATGTTTGACTAAACTAAAAGGTATTTTCAGAACCGCATCCAGAAATTCCAACCATCTGGACGCAATTACCTTATTTCTAAATCGAGGTTTAGCTAATTTCTAATCCTGTCAATGAGTTGTGACACTGACACAAGGAGGGCAATGGTGAGGGTGATCTATTGGCTGGTACTGCAGTTGCTATGTGGTGGGCGCTGAGAGAAAAGACCACCAATCAACCAGTCGGGCAGGCAGGCAGCCAGGTGGCCAGGCAAGCAACTGGGATAAACACTCATAGTCTTCGCTGAGAGTGTAGCCTGTAGTCATGCAGAGGCATCTTAGTGAAATGCTGCCCCCATGTGATGGCAGCCAAGAACAACAGGCACTCCAGAGTCCATCTCCTGCAGAGAGGACTGTACCTGAAAGAACCTCCTCCAGGGTCATTGAGCTTGTTTTTCTGATTCCCGGAGATCTGAACAGCCAAGCCCATGGGACTTTTGCCTGATTGGATGATGGCTCCCTTCCCCATTGTTCCTGTAAAGGAAAGAAAGAAAAACACAGAAGAAACACTAAACAAAACAGTAAAGGAGTAATGTTATCATTGAAGTGTCCCTTTCTATCTGTGTCAAATATCCTCCTGTCTAACGACTACCTTCATCTGTCCCTGTCTTCCTCGCAGGGGTAGATGGAGAGGGGGTCGGGGAGCGGTACTGTCGGTCTCCCCAGGTTGGTGCAGAGAGCGTCGCTCTGTCAATATCACTGCACTTCACCGGTTCTCCTTACACTCCTAAACCGCATCCTGCTCCGAGACACGTTTTCCAGAGAGGCACAACGACTGCCAGAGTGAATTTAAACTTGATTTTAACAGGCATGTTCCTAGCCAAGAGGCACAGAAAAGTATTTTTAGAACTATCCCTGCATTCCAATTTATGGGCATAAAACAACCTACAGATCTTTCACTGCGGGCAATCTCGGGGAAGGGGGCAGATCAAATTTGTATGCACCTCCGATCGTACCCAAGCAAAAACAGGTACAAACACGTACACACATTACACACACCACCTGAGAGCATACAGCTCTCTTAGGGGAGCGTTACGCCCGGTTGGTGTTGGGGCAATATTTGTGGGCATCTGTGGGAAGAGTGTTTGTGAATCAGTGTGAGTAAGCAGCAACTCAAATATTGAGAAGGCTTTATAACCAGATAGGAAAAAAACACCTGTTCTCTCTCTGTGGCTTCTGCCTGTTTACACATCTTAGAGCCTGCTGAGAGAACATTTAGAGTTTCACTAATGGCTATCTTATGTTTAACCTAATTTGCCGGCTCTTTATTTAACCAGCAGATCAGGCTGAGTTTGAAAATCTTGCATTCACTGAAAGATGTAAAAATTGCAGTCCACAAACAGAAGAACAGGGTGAGTCAGAGAAACTTCAATCATAAGCAGTTCTGAAAGGGGTTCAGACTTCCTACCTTGCGCTCTGACAGAATGTGTGATCACCACGGGCATTCGGACCTGGCCACCAACAGCACCTGGTGTCTTTATACCCTGAGGAAGCCAAAAAAACAAACAAGGTACTTACTGTACTTTACTGTAGCATTTCAAAGAATCAAACACCTTGAATGTAAGAGGGAGAATAAACAGTACGAATCCACACGCCTGCTGCACCGCTGCTCCAACATTGCACCATCCCCAACAGAAAATGTTTGTGGGAAAGAAACTTTAGCACAATTCAGCCGTAGTTAGTAGCAAGAAATGATCCAGAGACAAGCTAGCCAAGAGCCACTTGAGTTTACAGATTTTTACAGTAAAATATTAAAATGTCAGGACAGATGCAGAACAAATACAAGGAAGATGAATTCTATAGGCTCTCTACACAATGTACTGAGAATGTGGAGAACAATTTAAATGCATGAGGAGGATGGATTTCTGTCACTGTACATGACCTACATTTGCTTGTGTTTCCAGATAAGACAAAGGCAATAAGAAGTCAAGATCACAGTGAAAAAGTAGTTCAGATGAAGAAGAAGTGGTAGGAGACGAAGAAGGAGCAAGGGGGTGGTGGGGTTGGGCTATTAGAGTCACTTCCTTCCTTGGTAACAGCCACAGGCAGGGCCTCAGGCTCAGTCATCCATTCCTACCAGTTTGCTTCTTGCTGCATATTTTTTAGCCTTGTTTTCCATTCCCTGACACATGCTATATTACTGTTCAAGCTACTGAAAAAAGACAGAGGCCATTTTTCCCAGAGATCCACTGCAGGGGCCTTTGAGAATGGGAGGGTCGGGGAAAAAAATGCATTCAACACAGGCAGAGATAGCTATCACCTCTGGTCAGCCAGCGACACAGTTAAAAGAGGAGAAAAAATAAAGGTATAAAGGTATAAGGCATAAAGTTAGGGAACAAGCATAAAAGAAAACAGACTACAGACAGACTTACTGCTCGTCCATTGTGTTTAAAATTATTTTTCCTGCTTTTAAACGTCATTTGTCAGAGCAATATTTATAATAATAGATGGTAGTTTGTGTTCTTTTACAAAATACAATTGAGAAAAACTGCTCACAGATCTCTGCTGCTCAAAAACGTTTGTGTTTTTATAATTGGAATTAACTAATCGTGTAATGGGGGAGTTTCAGAAAAAAGTCTACTTGTTTAGCATGAAGCAAAGAAAAATGTATTGATTGGAAAAAATAATCTTGATTTCTAGATAGTACATAATTAAACTTGGGCTATTACCAACATAAACCTTGGGTAACTGCAACTGTAATTTGTAATTGATTGCTGCTTAGTTTCCCAGGAAGCACCCAATTATGTCTGAGTTATCATCAAATTAAACTGGTCAAAACTACAAGGTACTTATTTGAGGTGATAATAGTTTCTCTGTATGTACCAAATATTACACGTGGTGGTAAAACATTACATTACATTACTACTAAGTTCCCATATATTTACCAGGTAAATGCTTAGTAATTAGGGGACTGTAAATAGAACAGTTACTCATACCTTAAAACTGAATAATGTAGCTGTCACATTTTTGGACTTAGAGCTAATTTTTCCCTTCAACATATTCAACAGTCTCAGTGTGATTTGGGTTTCAATTCATTTAGGGCTGCATTTAGTTCTCGTGTGTCCATTTCTTTCTTTAATCTTTACCACATGGCATGGAATGAACTGATTGTTTTGTAAGATAATGCCATTGCCTTGCACATTCAAGAAGTTTTTTTAATACATAGCGGAGATTATGCAAATTATAGCAAAGTAAACTACTTGAAATATACATACAGTACTTAACCAATATTAAACTTACTTAAAATACATAAAGAAAATCTACTTTTTTACAGTAACGAGAGTAAATGTAATTCATTACTTCCATCTATGATTGTAGTAGTACTAATATTATTAATACTAAGACTCTAAATGTGCAATTTCAGGTATCTCACAACAAATGTAACTCGACAAGGGGCATCTTGAGCAACTTGGGGGCAATAACTGTACCAGGGAGGCTTTCACTCGCTGCATCCAGACTGCAGAAAACATGTAGATTCACATATGGTCATTTTGGAGCAATGATAATGCTGTTGAACTGTATAGCATCACACTAACAGGTGTTTATACAATTTTAGTCCACCTAATATATATTAATAGTGGCAAGCTAAAAGCTCAAAAACAATCACCTGTTTGTATGAGCAAGCATATGTCAACATTATAACCATCATGAAGGAAGAAAACAGGGCATACCTATTATACAGGAGCAGCAATTGAACAATGTGAACACAGTAGGTCAATTTTTATCATTCTGGTTCTGTACATCACCACAGTGAAACGAGCAAGAAGTGTAGACCGTCAGCTTTAATTGAAGAGTTTGTCAAAACACTGAATGAACAGTGCATGAATTGCATCTATTTTTATACACAGACCCACAAGGGTATTTGGTCAAGCCAGACCTCAAAAGACACTACAGCAGTCCTGGCTCCCGGCACATTCAGAGAGAGAGAGTGTCCACATCTAAAGATTAAAAATCTACAATCATACTGGAACATGCATTCGTGTCCAGGCTGCACAGTTCCAGGGAGTGAAGCAGTGGTTTTCAGGTCCTCACCTATATGTGCAACAAACATAAACAATGCAGAAAATACATGAACATTCATTATAAACCACAAACGAAGACTTAAAAGAACATAGTTTTCACGTGGGAAGAAAATAACAACATTGATCTAATACATATAAATAACAGGCAGATGTGTCATGTAAGTAAGATGTGTTATCTAAACCTAATGCTAAACTATATGCACTGAAATCTAGATTGTGTTTAGGTAAGCAATGCTCTTAGCATAGCAGGCCTCTTCTGGCCACTGTTCTAGTGTCAACTTCAATAGATAAAAATACTATTTTAATAAATAAATAAGCCTGTGTGTCATGTTGTCACAGTGCATTTTAGCTGTAGCCCAGTTTACTGATAAAACTTTACATTACTCTCTGTTGTGTTGTATTCTCTGTTAGCCATGATGCTAATATAAAAACAAATACAACATAATGTTACTAACCTCCTTTATAGCAGGTTGTGCAACTCAGGGAAGGTCAAAACAGCAGCCATGAGCTTCTTCTAAGGGTTCACAGATTGTAGATAAACAGCACAATGCTACAATGCTTCATGCTAAAGACTGATCTTGCATAAGCGCCTTCCTTCTAAACGCTCATCCATTACACGGCTGGTCAATTCCAGGTTGAATTGTATTGGTTGGTGAATTTTGACAGGGTTGTCTGAGTTAATTTAATTAAAAAAATCCAAGCGAGCAGAGCAGAGATTCGTGAGCAGAACTGTTGTGAGCACGCAGCAGCATCCTGAGTGCAAGGAGAAAGGTTGGAGCCAGCGAACAGCAAATCTGTACAAGTAACGGTAAATCTGAGAGCACGAACAGAGTTTTGAACAAAAGCTGAACAAAAGCTGAGCAAATCTGAGCGCGAGCAGGAACATTTTAAGTGTGAGGGAAGAGTTTTGAGGAAAAGAATCACAGAGTCTGACCACAAAACTAAAATTAAAATTTAATTATGCTCTTAAATTAAAAAAATACAGTCTTGAATTAAGATAGTAATTAAATCCCATACTTTCGAACCATTTTACAAATCACTAAGCACCATGTATGCCATTGTATGCCAAGTGTATAGAATAAACCTTTTTAACCTTTTTTAATTTAACTCCACATCTACATACAGTTATACTACTCCAAGTTTCCCATACTGCTGTAGTTATCCTAATTCAACTAGCTGAATAGTTTCAGATTGTTGATGTGCCAGCTGCAATCATTGACTAATGTTTTCATGATAGCTTATGTTAGTGTACGTTTGTATGTGTGTGTGTGTGTGTGTGTGTGTGCGTGCGTGTGTGTCTGTGTGTGTGTGTGTGTGAAAGAGGGAGACAGAGAGTGAGAAAGACCAGAGGCATGTTCTGGACATAGACTGCGGCCGCCACATTGCTTTAAAATTGACCCAGGGGCTGACCTAGTTACCGCGCTTCACCCTTCAACGGTTAACGGGTAGAGAGAGGGAGAGAGAGATAAGAGAGTGATGCAGGGCTGGATACAGTGAGTGAGAAAAACTGTTGGAAAGACATGGGAAAAGAACACGGGGGGGGGACAGAAGGCAAGTTGGAGAAAAAGCTAGGAAGAATACAGAAATAAAAAAAGAGGAAAGAAGTGGAGGAAAAGTGAGAGAAAGACAGAGAGAATGTGAAAGAGAAAGAGAAGCCTCTAGCTTCCCCACCCCTCTGCCTGGACCACAACAATCTGAGTATGACCTCGCTTGACCCGTCCATAGACGCCTATGCTCTGTGCAATTGCATGATTTTCGGTGTTTGTGTGTATACAGTATACCCACGCACAAATGGTAATGTGCCACAGCTGTGAGTTGAGTGAGCCCATTGGTGTCCAGGGCTGGACCCTGCAGGTTACCTGGCCTAGCTTCAGCTGTACAGTGTATCACTGGCTCACAATCTGTGGATGCCATTAGCCAACACAGTCACTGTACAATAATGTATGACAAAAATATGTAAGACAAATGGCATACCATTAAATGCAGCTCGACGTTGAAGACTTGATGTTGTTGTAAGACTTATTATTAGTCTAACACTATATATTTTTGTTTGCAGAAATAGACAGTCTATGTGTTAAGTTTGGCTCATTCATCTTAATGGATCAAATCTGTGGCACAGTCAGCAGCAAAATTTCCATTCGATTTCCCTTTATAGAAAATTACGCTGCACTGTATTACAAAAGGTGACTGATCTTTTTTTTTGTAAAGTAATAATGAAAAATCATAATAATGTGTTTGTGTTAGTAACAAGAGCATGTTTAAAACTAACAAACCTTGTTTATAAATCAGCTGGCATACATGAATGTAGCATTTATGAAATGAGCTTGGTTTGCAACCTTAAAGTGTCTATGAGCCCACATCAGCTCCACTGATCAGAGATCAGTAGTACAGCTTTGTCAAACTGAGCATCTTAAGTGTGTGAATATGTGGGTCTA
>JAUBNQ010000017.1:22453923-22467305 GCA_032353495.1 Ctenopoma kingsleyae | reverse complement strand
GTCTCAAACAGTTAATTCTTCTTGTTACATTCACAGACACTGTTTACAATAATCATAATAGTAGCACAAAGTAGGATGAATACAACTAACTGTAGCCCTTGAGTACAACATGCTACAAGAACAGCAAAGCGTTTAGTTCATAAATGAAAGAAGCTGAAATATAGTCCAACCAAACTGAAAAAGACAATGAAATGCTGCCCTCTAGTGTCAGTTTTCTGACCTTGCAGTTAGATGAACAAGTGCCAAAGATCTTTAGAGGGCCTCTTTACTGCAGCCAAGAGAGCCCATAACAAAGCTCTATGCTGGAAGGCATTGATGTTTAAGCTCTTGTTGAGCACTTAGCCCTGAATGAATAACATGAACCAGTTATTACTGTTTCTTGCAGACCATAATCTGACCAGATGACTATAATCACACGTTATTTAGAAGCCACTTGTTTTGTAATACTGTACATTGTGCTGTATTATTTTCCTGTTCCTGTCAAATGTGGTCTGAGTTGTAAGCAAAGCAAAATAAGTTCCACACAGTAGATCATGTGCTAAAGAGATTAGATCATGACAGGACAATATTTTAAAGTCTTCACAACATGCCCCCCACCCCCACCCTCAAAGATTTGCTTTCCACTTCTGGTGTAGTTGTATTTTACACCATAAAGACATATTTAAAAGATATTGAATAGTATATCATACCAGACATGTACTGAATGCTTTGTTGCTAGTTAACAAAGCACTGTTCTTTTTTTTAATTTAGTTTTTAATTGTAATCATAGGATTTTCCTATTAACTGTGATTTTTTTAATATTATAAAAAAGTATGAATCCTATAAATATAGAGTGAACAAATCACCTTTTGCCATATGTTGTCTCATTTAAGCAGAATAAATATTTAGCTGTGCACAACTGGCAGGTTTATTAGTGCTCTGCTGTCACTGTAATATAAGTGCTATTTCACCTGCCATCCTTGATTTACAAAGAAACCGTGGGGCGATGAACTATGTCGTAACCTAATTACTAAAAGCAATTATGTTCCAAAGGTGTGGACCCACTGGCAGAAGTTCAAGTTTTTACATGAATGATGTATCCACAGGTGATAATAAGTAAATTCCAATTAAAGATTCAGTAGCTTGTTAAATTTTGATGAGAGCACCCCATGGAGTCATTAAGAAGCCCTGAGTCATTAAGTCACCTATTAATCTCAGTTTAAACTATACATAAAAAAATCTAGATTTTTCAGTCATTATAATTACACATTCACACATATTAATCAGATCCCAATTAGGTTCTAAAACTAAGATGTTCGCTTAATGAGGTGGTGCCCACACTGTGTGAATCCACAGACAATCAGATCAAAGGTCCTCCTTTTTAATCAGATTAGTTTTGACAAAGGTTACCAGTTGTGACATTAACATTGATAGAAATTGACAGACACACTCCCAGTCATGGTCACTCCAGTAAGAGGCTGAGGTCTAAGGTTGGTGTCCTCTGCACTGCTAAAAATAAAAATTATAAGATCAGGGAATATCTGTGCCTCAAGCTAAATATATAATTACACAGTAATACATGCCGGTCTAACAATTCTGGCTGATTAAATTTTATTCAACTTTATTTACTCCAGAGGAGGCAATGTCAGGATGACCAACATATTTACATTTACATGTGCACTAACATGTGGAGATAGAAGACCAAATATTCATGATTCTCTTATCGTATCATTTTACAGTTATGAAACTGTTACAAAAGATGTGTATATTATTTGTCCAGTACCAAAACACTGTTTTTGTAATAAAGTGGTTGTAAGAAAAAACATCATCATTCAAATCTATTTTAAATATTATTAATACTGATAAATTAAATGTGATTGGTCTGAAGAAAATGTGTAGCTACCAACAAATGACGTCCCTTTGAATCTTTTATTCATCAGGTTGGTGTTTTAGATGTCATTTCAGCACCAGGAACTGTCCATAGTTCTATCTGTGATCAAGCATCCTTCTGTTCATTCATGCTCTGCTTCAAACCTTAAATATGGTGTCCCCCCAAGAGTACACAATACTGTACTTAAAACAACTCTATTGCAACCTAAAATCACTTATCCCATTTAATCTCTATGTAATGATCTAGGTCCCACTCACAACCTTTGACCACAAATGTTTAGCTCTACCTTTAGCTTCCCTGTATGACATTAAACGTTTCCTGCAGCAACACCTGAACAAGGTGCAGATATGTGTACTTGCTTATCTTCAAAAACGGTGTTTGTTGGGCTGTTTCTGCTATCTTAATATGCTGTCAAATGCCAAATTTACACATGCCTGCGGGTTCAGGTTTAGATATTCTCTGCCCAACACAAAATGCATATATGTATTCATGTATTGAGGAGCAGTGAGCTGCCAGGAACCAACTCCAGTTCCTTTTTAAGGGCATTGACAATAGTCTATTTCTAATACTTACAGCCATGTCTTTTGGTATAGGAGACATAATCGAACATGGAGAAAACACGCAAAGCTCACACAAAACAGACCAGAGTCGAGATTCACACTGAACACCTTATTGCGAGGAGACACTGGTGACAACTGTGTTGCCTAAATAATAAAAATCACTGATGAGGAGGGATACTAAGATTGTAAGATTTCTATTATTTTAGTGGCTCAAAAACAGTGCCAAGATTTTGAGCCAATCCACACATCTGAGATAACAATTTAAATGTTTGACACGTTTTTCCAGATGGACTTATGTGGCTGATGCTTTGAGTTGTACATATGATACACTTATTTATATATCTTTTTCACTATTGACAACAAATTCATAGAAAATGAAAAAAAGTGTTTTTCACAATAAAGATAGGTGATGGTGACAGATTATTGCTGTGAGGGGTCTGAACTGTGATGAACATGTATGAGTGAATTTCTTTTTCCATTTTAAATTCACTTTACAACACAGTGAAATGTGCAAAAAATGAAGGGGTGTGAGCAGTGAGCAATGTGAAAGCCTACAGGTGGCAGCTACCATGCATCTTCTGTAGCAGAGTCTCACCTGTGGAGTTGTTACTCTGAAAGATGCTCCTGTGGTGGGGGTGGCAGGTCGTGGAGAGATGTTGTTCTGCGCCTGAGCCTGAGCTTGAGCCTGGGCTTGCGCCAAAGCCTGCTGAGGAACCATCACCAGCTGGCCCAACTCTGTCCGCACCAGCACCATTCCTTAAGAACCAGGGGGAACATTAATTA
The DNA here is from genome assembly GCA_032353495.1 of Ctenopoma kingsleyae. Lineage (NCBI taxonomy): Eukaryota > Metazoa > Chordata > Actinopteri > Anabantiformes > Anabantidae > Ctenopoma > Ctenopoma kingsleyae. The sequence goes on along the minus strand of JAUBNQ010000017.1, from coordinate 22,464,092 downwards.
AAGAGGTGACTACAGAATATAATATAATCATAATCACTGAATAGTGGGTAAATCAACAACTGAATTTAAGAGCTTAGGAAAGAGGAGTAGGAATTAATAAACTGCATTGCAATTAATAAACTACAATTTTGGAAGTAGTCATAGTATAGCCTTGGTGTGAGAAAACAATCTAGGTAACCAAGTGTGGAAAATTTCCCCACCTATTATTTACCATCTTGGCTCAAATGTACTGTTTCATTTTATATTCTATTGCACCACAACTGCTTAATTTATAAAATGTGTAAAATGTGTAATTTTCTAAAATGAAAATTAACAAAAAAGATCCAGACCTTGCTGGATATCAGAGTAAAGTACAAATGACGGCCTGATGTTTAGGAATTTAACTTAAGGAGTGATCATGAACTAATTATATGAGGTCTTCTCTCCATCTAAAAGGCACAGCTTCCAGGTACTACAGTGCCACATTTGTGAAGCCCATGTCACAAGATGTGAAGATCACAAGTGTTTTATTACACATTTGTTTATCTTTGCCCAATTTCCATAAAGTGAGCAAGACACAAGGTCAACAGAAAGGTTAATAGCATATTCTGATAATTCTCTTGGCTATCTGACGGAGCAATTATTCCTGAGGTGAGATGACTCAGAACAACATTCAAGACAAAACAGCCGGGTAGCAGTAGTTATAACTACTGTCCACAGCAATTACCAGCAATCTTTACTACGCAACAGCACAACAGCTCCTTGGAAGGCACTACCTGTGAAATACGATAATAAGATTGACTCTATAATGAAAAAAAAACTCTCTCAAGGTGTCTAGAAATAAAGTGATGTACACGACAAAAATCTATTCACAATATTTTATGACAAGATGCTCCAATGTAATGAAAGCAACAGTTGCTTCCTATCAAAGCTCTGCAAAACATTCAGCTGTGCAGCCCCAAATTTAATCACAGTAAGACACAACAAAACAAAAACTATTTTAAGGTTGACTCTATGTGGAGGTTAACGATTACTAGCTTAGTAAATTGCAATACAACGCTAAATGTAAAGGAAATTGTGTTTTAAGTGAGCACCACTTTCGAGAAAGTAGTTCCACTTACCTGTGGTCATGAAATATCTAATCAAATGCAACCTTGTATAGTCTTCTGATACTGGTACTGTTTGCTACCAACAATATACGTTTTGAACATTTCAAGTTGTTGATGTGTTTGACATAGAAACATTGTGCTGTATATTTATCTGGCAAAGAAAAAGACTTGAATTATGAGTCTTGGAAATTATAAAAACTCAATTTCCAGAAAAGTTGGGACTTTTTCTGAAAAGCAATACAAACTAAATTCTATGATTTGTCAGTTTGCTTAAACCTTTATTTATCTGACAACAGTAAAAAGAAAACAATTTCACTGACCCAACTTTTACAAAATGATTTGTACAAAATTATATTTCGTAAAAACCAAATTACACTCAAAAGAAGTTGGGACAAAAGTGTGTTTAATAATAATACTTTCAACTAAACTGTTGTTAGACAGCTGGCAGACTGCGCATGTTTTGTCCAAGGTCACCTCAACATGTAGCCAGGAGTAACTGGGAATTGAACCACTGACCCTGGGGTTTGTAGACGACTGCTCTGCCAACTGATCAACTGCCAAGTTACCCACTGTGTTACATCGCCTTTCCTTTTAATTAAACTTTTTAATCGTTTGGGAACTGAGGATATTAATTGTTCCAGCTTTGCCTGTTCTTGCTAGATTCATAACAGTCCGCACTCGCTGGTTCTCTTGTTCATCACGCACCATACGTTTTTAACAGGAGACAGACCTGGACTGCAGGCAGGCCAGACGAAGCCCAGCTGTCCTGCAGAAATAGCCACTAACTTCCAGGAAAAGATGTTTTGATGGCGGCATATGTCTTTCGAAAATCCCAATTTAACCATGTGCATTGATGGTACCTTCACACAGCTGAAAGTCACCCATGCCACGGGCACTGATGCAGCTCTATACCATCTTCAGGTCGTTTTTTATCTCTGGTAGAGAGAAGATTACCTTCATTTTCCCAAAAACTGCCTAAAACATAGATTCTAACCATGTTTAAAAGGGCCCAGAGAGCTTGGTGGTGTTTCTGCACAGAATTGATATAGGACTTCTTACTTGCGTAACAGAGTTTCAGGTTGTATTTCTAAATACACTGGGACTGTGCAAAGTGACAACAGCTTTCCAAACTACTCCTGAGCCCATGTGGCCAAAGAAGTCAAGACACATATTTTCTGTTAAAGACTGCGCCGTTGGTGGATGCTTCTTTTAAACTCCTTTATGATACCTTTTAGCTGCTACTTTAACTTTCAGACTCTTATTTGGCTTAAACCCATATTTTTGCCTCTGTCCCAACTTTGTTGCGTATGTTGCAGCCATTACAGTCTAAATGTGCTAATATTTACAAAATTCTGGTTTGTCAGTGAAAACCCTTAAATGTCTTATCTGGTTCAAATCACTGATAGTTTAGTTTTCATTGCACAAAGTCCCAACTTTTCTGGAAGCATGCTATGAAACTATCACATGATGAAGACAGTGAAGAAAAGCTGACAACCAAACCCTTGAGCCTCAGGTAATGTTATTATAACACAGGTGTAAGCAGCTCATTCTTGCTCCTGCAAACCTTACCCGGTGGGATGGTAAACCCGGAGGGCAGCTGAATGGTCGTCTGTTGTTGCGGTGGTCTGACAATCAGCTGGGGGGTTACTATCCGTTGAGGTGTGGAAAGTCCAGGACGGACTTGAGACTGTGCGGAAGTGGCCACAGCAGGTGTTGGAGAGGGAGCTGTGGGCCTGACCATGCTGATGGTGGTAGTCACTGATGTAGTCTGACCAGCTCCACACACAGAGCTAGTTGCCACCCCTGTAACACAAGCAGCAGCTGTGGCAGAGGTGAGGGGCTGGGTTATTGTTGTGGTCGTTGTAGCTGCCGCTGTAGTAGTTGTTGGTGTGACAACAGAAGAAGCAGAGGAAACAGTGTTTATTACGGAATTGACACCACCAGACTGATTTGACATTACAATTTTGGACTGACAATCGACTGTTTTGGAAGCCCCAGTGTCTGTGACCGTTTTGCTGTGGTTGTCCTGTGCAGCTGTGGAGGGGACAGGTCCTATGCGAGCGCCTTGCTGGACCAAGGCCGAAACACTGGTCCCGTTGCCGTTCTGGGCAATACTGGCTACGATGTGACTCGGTAGTCTATGCAAAGCAATGGTAGGGGTGCCCCGGTCTAGAGCAATAGCCGACTGACCCACGGGCAGGTTAGCGTTAGACACGGTGAAAGTCGAGGTGTTAATAGAGGATGTCACCGGTCGAGTAGAGTTTGGTGTAGTTGCACTGGTGTCCACAGAGCTAGCGTTTTCGACCACAGCTGTGTTGCTATTCCTCCTCGTTGTTACAGCAGCGCCGTTCAAACTCTTTATCCGAGCCGAGGCGCTCCTCCGCGGCGTGCTTATGCGTTTCCTCGCCTCTGTCGACGTCTCTGCGGAGCCGGGGGTGATCTTAGAGCCCCGGCTGGACGCGGTGCTGATGATGCTGGCTGACGGTGATGCCAAAGTTGACACACCAGATGTAGTCAGTGTTGTGATGGATGCTCCATGTGATTGCGAACCGCTGCTAGTGGCATTCACACAGGCAGCCGAAGTGGTGGAAGGGTCGCCAAAAGAAGGAGTACAACCAAGAGAAGGAGATGTGACAGTTTTGTCCGGGCTAGCATCTTTACAATTCAGCTCCTGGCGCATCTCAGGTTTATTACGCCGTCCTTGTTGTTGTTCTACTGTTGTGGTGCCAACTGGAGCTGGTATCGTTTTTCCTAAGTGATGGTTAGCGGGGGCCACTGAGACAGCGCCTCCGTTTTCGTCTGTTTTACCTGCCGGGTTGCTTTGGCCAGCAAGCTGTGACTCCAATGAGCCCACTAGGTCACTCACAGCCTTTTCATCCACCTCTGAAAAGAGCATATCTTCCAGGGGGTCGGAGGCGCCCGCCATCTCTGATCATAGATAGCTGTCTTATTTTTTTTTTTTTTTTTTTTTAACATTGCGCCTGCGTGTTACTAGGCATTGTGGGAATGAATCTGACGTCATTAGATGAGGGGGGGGGGGGGCATCCTAGTTGTATTTTTCAGGTTTTCTCTTCAGGTCCAAAAGGATAAAGAAGAACTGTTGTAATACAATAAATACCAGGTAGTTACATGAACATCCGAAACCACGATATGTGGCACATCTACAACACAATTTGTAGGTGGCTAAATTTCAGAGTTTATGATTAAAATGCAATTCGCTGTGGGTCAGATTCAAATTATGCATGTATCAGTATTTCTGTATATAATTTTTCTACATGTAAAAATGGATTCTCTGGCAATATGGGGGCAGGGTGGACATAGGGGGATCCCGTGCGATGTCGCGATATGATAGGATGGTTATATCTCAAACCTCTTCTAACTATCCTGTGGTTTATTAAATTATTTTCCTTCATTCCAAAAATACTAAAAGTATTGTCAATTACACCAAAGCTGCGTGGAAAGTCCTCATGCTACAATATCCATCGTGTTTTTCGAAACTAAACACGTTTCATTAATGAGAACAAGAGGTGGTGAAAGAATAACTTAGAGAAATGAGCCGCAGCCTTTTTCCCAACATCCTTAGCGGCGGAAAAGCGAAGGAAAATGAAAACGGCCATGTCGTGTTAGACACCAGTTTAAAGACGAGCTGCTGTGACTCCCAGCCTGACTTATTCATTCATCTAATGTAGCGCGAAAAACTACAACTCTGTAAAGAAGTCGGTAAATCCCTCGTTTATAAAAAGACCGATTCAGGGCAAGTAAGTGCATTAAAACCACAGGGCAAACATGAGTGGAGGGGGAACGCCGTATATTGGCAGCAAAATTAGCCTCATCTCCAAGGCCGAGATTCGCTATGAAGGAATTTTGTACACCATTGACACGGAGAACTCGACAGTAGCTCTTGCTAAAGGTAAGTTAAGTAACAAAGTGAACTAGAGTGCTCCCAAAAGTTGTGAACGCATTTCAGAAAAGTGCCGTGCGATGGAAAACTGAGATAAATTTCAGCGTAGTTAGCCACGTTAGCTTGCTAGCGTTTTAGCCAACTGATCGCTAAGTGGTGCTGTCGTTAACTTTGTGCCCTTTGTTTACGTTGTGTTTGGGCAAACATGAAATATGTAGCCCTTACTGCTACTGAAGTGGCTTGGAATACAAAATGAATTTCATGTCGGTGTCAAATACTTGCTATTAAACTTTAAATTACCAGTATGGGATAACATTAAGTCTTTGTTGTGAACGTGGGGTTACTGATCTTACATAACTATTGTGACACACATGTTAATATCCCATAACATTAAGCTTATAGCCTTATCATACAAACGTGCCAGTTTGTTTTGTTAAGTAACGTTACTAGTTCATGGCTCAAAAGTCAATCTGGAGAGGGGAAGGAGCTATTACAGTGCATTGAATGATACATTTTGAACACCTGAACTGGGAAAAGTTAGTCTCATTTACTGTTGTTTTTCTTTTTAACTGTATAATGCACTTCAACAGTAACCCTTTTATATTAGATTTTTTTTTTTAAATGATTGTGTGAATTTCTCCTCAACAGTTCGCTCTTTTGGCACTGAAGATCGCCCCACTGACAGGCCTATTCCACCTCGGGAGGAAGTGTTTGAGTACATCATCTTCAGAGGAAGTGATATAAAAGATCTAACAGTTTGTGAACCACCTAAAGCTCCTAGCACCCTCCCTCAGGACCCTGCCATAGTTCAAGTAAGTTCATTTGTATGCAGGCTTGCACTATAAAATGACATATAATGCTATTCTGTTATTTAAAAAACATTTAAAAATTATTATCACATATTATAAGCTTATTTGAACCCAGGCTTATGTCTGGTCACATTCCTGGTGTTATTTATAATGTATGCTGAAGACCTTCATTACACAAGAAAGTCTGACATGTCACATGTAAATGATTCATTTAGTGGTTGCTGAATTCTGTGAAGGCACTTCAGGGTCCTATTGTGCACATTAGCTCACTGTTGCACTGTCATTGCTCAATTGGGCAGTTAACTAGAGCCGAGCCTTCATTAATGCCATTAGTAACACCTGCGTTTCACCTCCTGTGAAAATTCAAGATGTCTCCTGTGAAGGACAAACACTATTTTACTTGTCTTCTTCATGGTGTACTTTTTGATTTGTCCCAATAGGTAAAGCCCAGGTGTATCCAATAACATTAATCATGGTTCCAGTTCATTCGTGTCCAGTAAGAAATAGACCAAAACACTAATATGGATAAATAGTGTTAAATTACGTCCCTGACTTTGCAGCTTGTTCTTTTATAGATGTTTTTGTGGTTTGAATCATAAACTTTTAGTGAGGTTCACTGAACACACTTTACACTTACATTTTTGTAAAAATTGATGAATAGCAGTATAGATGGTGTATGGTGGCCTTGAGCAACATTTGCAATCATGATAGCAACAGTAATGCACATGTTCTTTGCACATCAATGTCTTTTGGGGTTTGGTGTCAGATGAAGAGATCAAACATATTATTTTATCCCACATGTGCCACAGTGGTCTGTTTTATTATGTTGTGTTGTGTTTTTCTTTAGTCATCAATTGCATCTACCAATGCTGCAGCAGCACCATTCCAGTCTACTGGGTCATATGCTCCATTCAGCAGAGCCCCTGTCGCACCTTACAGCCAGTTTGGTGTTGCCCCCCTTGCAGCTCAGCAGTTTGGACCAGGAGGTAGGAGCACTTCCTGTTCAAGAGTATTCTCTATTCACTGTATGGATTGATAGGACAAACCTCACATGAGCTCTGATCTCATGTGATCATTCCTTGCCACACACAATAACAGTCACTTTTGACATGAATAGATTGTACATGTTTATATAAGTGTGCTTATTTCAAGTGCGAAGAGACTGAACCCTGAACTTTTGGCACTTTACAGAATTTTCCTACAGGGATTAATAATAAGTTCAGTCCCCCTGAAGCTACATGTCATGATGTCCTTGGACAAGACACCGAAACCCCATAGTAGCACTGACACAGGTCTACCAGCTGTCCAAACAACAATTTCCGTAAGGGGATCAATAAAGTATCAATCATTATTATCATTATTAAATTAGATTCATTAGGTCTTGCTGTGCCTTCCTTGATATTCGATGACAGTGATGTCTAATACCAGTAAAGAACCTTCCTGGCCATAGTTACTTTTTTTCCAGGTACTGACATTTACGTCATGTTGTATCGTTTCACTCAGCTTCAGGTATATGACTAATCTCTTTTGAATCTCTTTGAGTCTCCACAGAAAACTGTGGTGACTTTCTAAAGACTTCTGAACGAAAATCTGAACGTTTGAAACTCACTTTGCTGTTTTCTACAGGACAAACTAGTCCACAACTGGATTCTTTAACAAAAGACAAGAGGTCCACTCTGGAGCAGGCGGTGCAGGCCCCACCATCAGCCGCCCCAGCTCTACCTCCACCTGTAGGACAGAGGAGTCAAACAGGGGCGGCAGCTTCCAGAGCCGCCAGCACCGCCACTGGCAGCCAGAAGCCCCCCGATCTACTGGAGCAGAAAAAAGGTGAAGACACGTGGCCGGCTTGTGTTGATAAACTGTCACACTGAGATTAAATTAAATACTATTAAACTGATTCTGATGTCATATTATGCTCTTCAGGTCCTGAGGTTCAGAAAGTGCCACAGCCAGGTCATGAACAAGGTGCTGCTGAATACAAGGACTCCAATAAGCATCAAGCTGGTGAGTAATTTGCACCTTCTAATAATTGGTCTTTAATTTCTTTCACTGAAATATTTATTTGTGTTTTAGTAGCTGTTAAGTTTTCATGCATTGTAGCACTTAAGTTTTACTTTCTCAAACTAAGTTGTTTCTTCTGAGTCATAGATGAAATTTTCTATCAGCTGGAGGTCTTAACATTAACACAGTGAATGTTTAACTGTGAAATGATTTGTGCAGTCTTCACTAGATGTGTAACTAAACAAGCTTGACTGAAAATAATAATAATAAAATATAAAATAAAATAATCAGCACTTAAATTTCATGGTAAATACATTCTGTAATACATATACCCAATACTTTGATGTACGCATAGAGGTCACCAACAGGCGGGCAGCGGTCCAGATCCAGACCCAGACTCTGACCTGTCCGGAGCCAGAGCCGGAATCGACTTGTCTTATTCAGTTTTGGTGGAGATTATATTTTGACTCTTTTCTGACCATGTTCCTACTCCGCTACTCAGCTAAAGGCTCATCCTACCTGTCTCTGATTGGCCAGTACTTGCTGCCTTTGTGGTTTTAGATTGGTTGGGTTTAAGCATGAGGACTGAGATTGGTCCAGGTGAGGGCAAGAATCAGCCAATCACAGACAGAGTAGGGCAGGCCTTCACTGAACAGAGACGCGGACAGTAAACGGCGGCAGTGACAGATAAACAAATAAAGGAGAGAGAAAAGCAGCGACATTGTGAGTCACTGTGACACGACGTGTGCTAAACGGTGGAAGGTTGACACTGAAATCCAGACTTTTAATCCCAAATGGACCGAGGTGTTTATCTTCATCCTTACCGTCGGAAGCTTGAAACTGCTCCTCTGCTCTGAGATCTGCTCTCAGTGGGTAAAAGTGGGAATGTGAAACACCACGATATAACTAAACACAGAATTACATCTGAGAAATGTTTCCCACTAAATTTGGCAGTTAGGTTACAGAAGATAAGTGATCTTAAAGTCAACTGCGATCAGTCAACAACGATTTTAACACATTCTTTTACTAGCCAACGACGAGTGTCCCCCACAAAAAAAAACAATCAGTGATGGAGTCAAAGACAGTCTGAGTGCAGGAGCTCAAACCCTTTCGAAAACAAAGAGTGAAAAATACAAAACAAATACCTGTATCTGCATTAACAGCCAATAAAGAAAGAAGATATTAACCTGCATGAAGCCATGTATAAGGCTTCATTATATGAGCTGTACTGTAGACACGGTGTCCGCGGGGTTTTAAAAAGTATTAAAAGGTAGTAAATCACATAAGCAAAAATTAAGGCCATTAAAAGATATTAGAACGTATTAATTATGGTGTTCATGTGTTTCTTTAATGACTGCAGTCAATAGAACAACTGAACTGTTATTTGAAGGTGATTGACACAACTTTTTTTCCAAGGCACGCTCTGACCGCTGGTTTGTGTGCACACGTGTGCCACTCCAGTGGCGGAACTCCATCACACGTGACGCAAAGGTCAGAGAATAGTAAACAGAAGACAGAAATGACATAAGATAAATAACAAGAGGCCGGTTTAGTTAGTTTAAAAAAAGGACATGATATAGACCTGCTCTATAGGAAATGGATAAATTACTTCTGTTGTGATCAGGTGCTGTATAGAAAATAAAATAAAATACAATTAATTGACTTTCAAGGGGGGTCGGGGAACCTTCCTAACATAATGGTAGGGGAAACATTGGAAACACAAGACATACACTTTGATTATTTCTCTGTCAGATTTTTAGACTGTCAGGGCTGAAACATCAGTGCAGATGTTATTTTAGTGATGTGAAAGAAATCTGTAACTAAACAGTTTAGTTAAATACTGCTGCAACTTTTCTGATAAGTCACATCATTTATTCTGTAAAATAATCTTCATAGTGAAAACTCTGACTCCTGTTGTTAGATCAGGTGAGAGCCAGGCATTTCCCATCATGCCCTGAGGCCTTACAGTCGGTGGAGATCAGCTGCAGCACCTGAATAATTATTTTAACTGACTCCAAAATCTGCGACAGTCTTGGTCTCATGAGATTATTGTTGATTGAATCTGCGCAGAACTTGGTCATCTATAATGAGCCTCATCTGTGCTTTCTGTGCTGCTGCCACCATTACACTCCAAACCAAACACCACAGCTGCATCGATGGCAGATCTCTAGGTGACCATGCAGTCCCTCCAGGAAGTTGCAGTTGCATGTTTGATATTTTTAGGCAGTTGCATCTTTTTCATTATTCATTTATTGAGAATAAACCTCACTGTACTGACTGGATGAACTTGAGCTTGCAACATCGTGCCACAACAACACTGCGTGTGGAGGTTCTGTGGTGTCTAGACACTAAAAGCGGGTACATCATCAG
>JAUBNQ010000017.1:22435377-22453823 GCA_032353495.1 Ctenopoma kingsleyae | reverse complement strand
TTTATTTATTTATTGTATGTACCCTCGAGAGGCCACAGTTAATATTGTTGAAATGGCATTGAGTTGTAGCTTAATGACAAGTTACTTCAATTTATATATAAACCCGGACATGAGGAAAGTTTCTCTATCCAGACCTTCTTAAATCATACTTGATTACCTGTCATGTAGACTGTCTGAGTGTTGCTGAATTAAATATTTCCTGCCATTTCTCAGCAGGTGTTCAGTTGAACCGCCGCGGCCGAGGAAGAGGGAACCGCAGCAGAGGCAAAGTAAATGTGCGCAGGGATGGAGCCATGAAATTTGAAGAAGATTTTGACTTTGAGACTGCCAATGCCCAGTTTCACAAAGATGAGATTGACAAAGAGCTGCAGAACAAGCTCAAACTGAAAGGTATGGCTTCAACATATTTGAATCTTAAAATTAGGATGTATCATCCTAAATCTGGGAGTGAATCATAACTGTGATATATCTAAATATCACAGTTTTTATATATTTTTACAAGCCAACATGGTTTTAATTTTGTTTGTCCTGTCACTATTTCTGAGATATGACTAAAAACCATCAGCAACCAGAAACAAGACTGACTGACAGAAGTTGATATTAAATCAGTAATGTCTCATTAATTTTAAGCCATATATACTGAGATTTTGGCATCTTCAGGTCATTCTGAGATTGTGTTTAAATGTGATACGAATCCCAGCATCATTCTGATGTCTTTGCTCAGTGCTGATGGCCACTTCACTGTTAGTAGGTGATTCTGAGAACAACTTAGCTGCAATTAAAATTTTTACCAAATTTCTTTCAACAAAACAGATGATAAGACTGAAAAGGTGCTGAATGGAGAGCAAACTGCAGACTCTGAACCTCTGGCCACTGAGGGAACCGCCGTGGTGGAGGAGGCCGTGATAAACACTTACTACGACAAGTCCAAATCTTTCTTTGACAACTTGTCCTGTGATGACCCAAGGTACCTGTTCTGTTTTTTTTTTTTTTCTTCCTGTCTCAACGCCATCAAGTAGTATTTATACATTGTTTGCTGTTGGGGATTATTCTGCAAGGTCAGACATTTGCACATGTAATTAGCCAGCAGTGTTTTTCCGGACAATGTAGGACTGCAACAAAATCTGAGTCACGGTCAACTTTCCCCAGGCTACCCAGAATTTTAATGCTAAAGTCTTTGTGAGACCCTTGTTGGAAAAAATTGTGGGCTTTGTTAGTTTTGTCAGTGTGAATGGTATCTGCGTGTTTAATTTATTTAAATGTGTGAATTGTACTTAACACTGAAAGACTTTTGTTTTTTATCTCTTCTAGTAAAGCAGGCGAAAGAGTATTTTCAAAGTAAGTTACATCTTCTACAGATGTTACAGCAGCAACACATGTTGACTTGTTTGTTTTTGAGTATGTAAATTACTGATTTATAGTTTATAGTCTCTGATTTTTATTTTGTGCCTTCAGTGCTGAAATAAACTGCTGCAGGATATGTAAAGGTTGGGAGATGAAACTGCCGTTTTATCGAGTGGTGCCTCCCTTTTTATGTCTTGTTTTTTGTTGGTGCATTTCTTTTACCCAAAAATCGATGAATGCTGATCTGTGTTTATGTGTCAGGGAGCGAAGGTCAACCTGGGCAGAGGAGAGACGAATGAATGCCGAGACGTTCGGCATCCCTCTGAGGTACAATCGCGGAAGAGGTGGTTTCCGGGGCAGAGGCTTCATGGGGCCCCGTGGAGGCCGAGGGCGGCCAGTGAGCAGAGGTTCCTTCGGGCCACCTAGGGGTGCTCCACCTGGTTTCAGAGGTGGCAGAGGAGGACGTGACTTCTCTGATTTTGAATACAGGGTAAATCTGTCAGCCTTGTGAATTGAAGTGCACTGGGCAGTTTGCAGTGTAGAAGTAGCTGTTCTAACCTGTGATTGCCTTTTTTCCCCAGAAGGACAACAAGGTGGCTGCGTAGTGCTGCAGCAGTGGATCCAGAAAGAATTGTAGCCCATCATCATTAAATTATTCCAGTTCAAGAAATTTTCTTTGGTCTCCACATTTGGCAGAAGATGACATCATCTCGGTCACCAGCACCGGGTTGACTGTTGACATCGGTGGTGAGAGTGCAGCTCTCTTTCTCCATTTTGAGAATTATGGTATTTTTGTTTGTTTTTTGACCCAGAGGTTTTGTTTAATTAACAGTCGCCAGATGGGCAAGAACATGTAAAGAATCTGTGCTTTGGAGTAATTCTGTATTTTTGCATCAATCAAGTTCATTTCTTACTGAAGTTGTCTTTGATATTGAAAGCTGTATGCAGGAAGCCCACTGATACTGTGAGTGGATCACAGTTCATGTGATCGATTAATTTTTTTTCTTTTCAGTTTTTCATTCTACCACGTTGCTCCAAAATATTCAGTATTTTTACCCAGTTTGCAGGACGTTGTATTTTTTTACCATCCTCTATTGAAGTAACGAGGTCAAAGCCAGCTGAAAGAACCTGAACTGAATATTGTAATGAATGAATGTATATCTAGCTCATATTCTTAGTGCCCCCCAGCAAATTACTGCTCAACAGCCTGACTCACTTCTAGTTTTTAGAAGAACTTATTCAGTAGTTAGAATCATTGCATCAGAATTTGATCCCCCCCCAGGCCTCCTCTGTGAGATGAATTGTTTCTGCATTGGGTTTGTAGCTTGTTAATGACAACAACCTAACGCAGGCAGTCATTTGATTCATGTGTGGCATTTACAACCTTAGCTTTAGAAATATTTGTTGACTGTAGGTTTTTGAGCAGGTCTGACAGCAAAGAATATTCCTATCATTTGTGTCTCTGAACAAGGAACATCCATAATTATTACAGCCTTTAGGGTTGTGCAGGGTTTAATTTCAAACCTGCAGTCATCATGACAGAAGTTAGAATTTGAATATTAAAAAAATGTTCTGCTATTTTGCCAAAAAAAAGTATGTGAGCATTTGATTGAGCTAAAATAATTGTCAGACTCTAAAGACATTATTTTGTAATTTTGTACCTTTTTGAATTTGCATTTGTCTCCAGAACATACTGAGCCGTCTGTTAAAGCATGTTCTTTTCCGTTAATTGTCTTAACTGTGTGTCATTTTTCATCAGTCTCTACAGTCAACTGTTTCCGCTGCAAAGCTTGATGCTTGCAGTTTTGTGAGGATTGTATACTGAAATGTGGATAAATTGTAAATGGATTGAATGATGTCTCGCAGCACAAATGATGGCATTTCTAACATCAGCCCTGGTTTGTAGCTCCACTTGTTGCATTGTTGTCAATGTGATTGTTCTCTGGAGTGACTTTTTTTTTTTTTTTACTGAGTTGTGAACAAAGGGACAAGAACTGGATGCAGTGCCAGTGTATTGGAGGGATTGGTGGGATTTCTTTTCTGATTTGTTAGTACTTGAGGGAGTGCCTTCAAAGTGTTTTATAGCTCTCCCTTTAACTTTTTTCAAAAGTATTGATAGCACTACAAGGCAAAACTAGATCTTCTCAAAAGCTGTGGAAACGAGCCCGGTTAAAGATGTGCTGTTTAACTGGTTATTGCATAAACCGCTGATCACTGCAATGGTAGCTATAGGAAACATCACTTTATATGGACGAAAACCAGCAATATTGAAATTGAGATAAAAATGTATTACTGAGCTGTTCAAACTGACACGTTTTTAGACGTTTGTTACTCCTTCCATTCACTGGAATTGTAAACCAGGAATTGTTTTCTTGAATATCAGTAAAATTTAGTTTTTACGTCAAATAAAGAGTTGTACAAAAACAGTTTCTGTTTTTTTTAATGTAAAAAGTAATGAGTTATTCAAACTTACTTACTTATTACTTTCAGCCTCACCAACTTTAAACTATACACTTGTTTTTGTAGAATTTACACAAGGAGAAACACAATTGGGAGAGGACAAAGATGACAAATACAGGATACTCTCAGGGCATCAAATTAGCATTAAATATGAACCTGAACTTTGAGAGGCAACAGCTGATCCTGCCTCAACATTTACAGTCTGGCCTGAGGGGGGCACAAGTGAACATTCTATGTGAATGAAAACTGTTCTCTGGGGACAGAGAGAGCTGATAAACATATTTGGCCTGAGTGTGATGTTTGATGACAGGTTAGGATTAATCCTCTGGAACAGAAGAAAGGACATAATAGTTTCAATACGATGATCCCATAAGTAAAACAAGCGGTTCCTTCACTAAAGTGAGCAAATTCATATTATTAGAGACAAGGGCAGATTTGATAAACTGTAAATCTGGAATCAAATGCCTTTTTGGGAAGTGAAAGTGGCATAAAAAAGCTTTGCAATAGTAATGAACCAGTACAAGTAGATTATAGTAAAGAAGAAGGGAAGTATTATATGATTACATGATTATAGCAGTCATGTCTAAAAAATAATAGAAACGATAGGATTTAAAGATCACACAAACATCAGGCCTGCTGTAAAAAAGAGAAATCTGTTAAAAGGCAGTGTTCACCCAGTTTGCATGTTTAAGATCAACACTATATTTAATAGAAAAACATCCTTCGACTTGTTGTTGGTCACTTTGGAAGATGTCAGATACATTATCATGCACTGTTTTTATAATTTAGACAGGAATATGAGGTAAATAATGGAATAACAGAATTTAAAAATCACACTGATTAATGGTTTATGTTACTGAGACAAGATTATTATTATTATTCAGGTAATTTCAGTTTTAATGCAATAAATTAAACACTCCTGTACAGTAGGTGGCGGGATGCATTTTGTTCGTTCATTTCTGAGTCCGCATTACATGCAAAGAAGAAGAAAAGACCCGCCGAAGAAGAAGACGTAAACAAGCGGTAAACTAGCTGTGACTACACAAAAAATGTCGATTGTATTTGTTCCAAAGAAACTAAGAGGAAAGGCGAAAATCAACCAAGAAACGATACAGAGGGTGAGACGCCACACATGCTATTTACCAGAGCAGTTAAGTAGCTGTTAGCTCGTATTCCTGTACATTAGCATGTGGTGTAGGCGTTAGCTGTTAGCTACCAGTTAACGCTCTGTGTACCGTCATTCATGTAGCATACCAACATTTGGTGTTATCTACTGTAACTTTACTTTTTCTGGTAGATAATTAAAGTGTGTCAGAGTTTCAGGATTTCCCTTTGCTAGCCAGGTATGTCAGCTACGGTGTTTGACGCGATTTGTCTTTTGTTTTGTCTGTCCCAGCTGCTTGATGAAAACGACCAGTTAATAAGATGCATCACTGAATACATGCAGAAAGGACGAGCTGTTGAGTGTGTGCAGTAAGTCAAAACGTTAGCTTACTACTCTTCATGATTTACGAAGGGTTAGCACAGTAATATGCTGATATATATGTTGTACTTGAATTGTTCAGCTGCTGTTTTTTTTTTATTTTCCACCAGATACCAACAGATCCTGCACCGCAACATCGTCTACCTGGCTACAATAGCCGATGCCAGCCCCGACAGCATGCCCCCCTCCTCAAATGTAAAGGCAAACCACACAATACATGAGTAACTAGTGCTGTAATGATACAAGTGACCGGTAGAAGTTTTCTTAGCTAGTGACTTACACCTAATCCTGTGTTGTATCTGTTTTCCAGTCTGCAGCCGGTGAAACAGCGTCCATATCAACCGTGAATGGCCATGGAGGGACGTGATGGTGGCAGCTTTTGTTAGGAGTGTGGCTGTTTAATTTACATTTGTTAGATGACAATTTTATATTACAGGGAAATATTGATTTTTATGTTCTGAACTGTTATATTTATTCCAGTGTCAGTAATGCTGCATTAAATGTGTAGTGTGCAAAGAAATCTCAGTTGAGTGCTTTTTGACATCCTCTGAAATAAGTAATTGTCTTTTTTTAGATTGATTTTTGCAGAAAACAGTTTGGATCATTGCACAAGAAGCCTGGTTATGTTTTAAGTATCAAGCAGGAGCTGAGGACATCTTAAAATTTAAGTAAAATTACTTTTCAGCAGAAAAAAAAACTACAAAGACATTTTCAATTGCTAGTCATTTTTATTCATTTTTTGCATTGCTGGTACACTTGGAAAGATTCAGTTGCCAGCTCAAGAGAACATTAAGCAACATAAGCCAAGCAGTCCCTTTTTATATCTTCTATCAGGGCAACATGTTTTTATTATTATTTTTTAAATTTTTTGTAGAAGCCACTAGTAAACCATTTGACACAGCTGAGAAGCTAACAGTTACAGTCCAAGGTCTGTAATGATGTCTTTAAAAAAGGCTGCAACAGTTAGGGAGATAACACAGACAAAAAGCAACAAACTCTATCTTGATTGTGCAAAGCACATTAACTATAAAAAGATATATATTTATATGTATATACAGCAAACAGTTCTCTGTAAACATGTTAAGTATGTTAGTTTTCTGAAAACATGGTGTCATTTCATAAATACAGGCAACATTGGCATCCGCAAACATCACAAAAAGATAACATTCTGGGCTTTTAAATACAGCCCATTGCCATAGAAACCAAAGAAACAAGGGCTAAAAAACACCCTCATCACACAATGTTTTAGTGTTTAGCATGGCATATTTGGTAACCTTTATAGATAGATGGTGTATTTCAGCTCTGTAGGAAAAAAATGTGCTTTTTCACATATTGGGAGGTGAAAAATAATGTTTTATGTAATATGCCTACAAGAATACTAACATACAGTAATGGTATAACATGTAAGAAAATACAAAAATAAGATTAATACTGTCAATAATTGTACAAGAAAAATATTGTATTATTAAACAGAAGAAAAGTTAGGTTAATGGGAGTTAGTGTCAAGAAACAAACAACTGCCAATTAGAGAGAAGGAAATGAATGCGCTTCTGGGTGTGAAGATGTTCCCTAATACTCTCAACCAATAGGGTGTAACTTCACTGTTTGTCAATAATCTCAGACCTATCTCTTCAGCACCATTCATCTTCTGCACAACGCTTTGGTTGGAAATTAAATTCTGCAAGTGCTTCAATACCAACATGGCACATAGTTACTGCTATAATCCATGACTCTGGTCAGTTGTTGAAAAAGTAGTGTATTTCTCTCAAATTACACCTCTGCAGTGACTTACTATATTTATGCTGAGCCAGCTCAAAGCCTCTTAATAAAAAGAACTAAATATTTATATTTCAACTTCAGTATTTTACAAGCTATGAAACATTAGATGGTAGCTGTATTCTGAGTCATCTTGCATGAGATCTGGCAGTTACAGCTATGTAGACACAGTATATTTTATCAATGGGCAAAATGAGAGCCCCGCTTTAGTCCTGTCCTTTACACACGTGTGCAGCTGCAGAAGCAAGTGGGTGACGGCCGTGCACGTCTCCAGCTCTTGTCTGAGAAGACATCAGCTCAACAGACAGAGAAACGACCACTAGACTAACTGCTGCTAGCATGACACATGCATGTTTTGTAGTTAAAACATACTGGTTCAAAAAACTTCAAAATACACCTTTTTCAAATGGGGGATGTTTGACATGGAAAAATATAGATACAAAAAGCCAGTGTACACAAAATCTAGCCTCTGAGGCTTTGAAAGCTTCCAATTCAGTGGGTGAGGACTCTAATTGGTGCAGTTTGGCCCGCTCAGTGGCTCATCTAACTGCTACAGGTTCTGCACTTCACCGTGGTCTCTTTACACTGGCTGATCAGTACTGGTGAAGGTAGGAGGGCCTGTGCTCGTGCTTGAGGGGGAAGGATTTGAAGCCCTTTGTCATGGGTTTGTGTTGCTGCTGTTGCTGCTGCTGCTGCTGCTGGGTGAAAGGAAAACCAGAGGAGATGCCAGTGGAGGGGGAGCAGTCGCTGGCAGTAGACCACACAGGAGACTGCAGCATCTGCATGGAGTCGCTCCACTGAGAGGAAGGAGGGATGTTCATCTGGTACAAGGAAGAGCTGGGATTGGGCATGGTGTTGGTGTGGGTGGAGTGCTGCCACGGTGCTTTGGGAGGCCAGGTTTTAGTTTTGCTGTCCTGTGTAGCACAACCAACAGTGATCAGTTAAATCTGAAAGTCAACATGCAGTTAGAAGTCATGCTTAAAAAAAATCTCAATACCAAATTTCTGACTGATACCATAAAACAGATGCAAAAGAGCTCATAAGAAATTTGTGTTTTTCACATGTTCTACAGTTTGTCTATACTTTTAAAATTCTTAATTGGTCTAATGTATAAGGTAAAAACAAAAAAAAAAACAAAGGCCTCATACTTCACCTGGTTATCGTCACTGATGTGATGGAGTGGTGGTGAGGGCAGGGTGCACACTTCTGGCTCACCACAGCTGTGTTTTCTTAGGACAGAGAAATTTACATTGAACCATATCAGTGCTCACATATAGTACAATAGGTACAATGTGCTACCAATCTTAAATACACTGAAATGCATTTAATGCAGTAACAATCAACAAGTGTAAAAAAAATTGAATAACATCACAATTTGTGTGATTACATATGAAATATCATCCAAAGAATTTCAGCTATGGACTTACCTCCTTTGTTTAACAGCCGCTACAAGGTCTGGTCCAGAAAACATGGAGAACAGACTGTCGCCATTGGCTGAAGAGGTCTCATCGCTGGAGCTGGCAGAGTCGCCCTGATTGGCTGACCAGCTGCTGTTCACTGCCTCACTGAGGACACAACCAGAGCACTGTGTCCATTATACTCTTAACACACCAACATGCTCATATTTATTTGACGATATCCAAACATCTTGATGACATAACATTTGAGACATTTAGGCATCAATTAAAAGTGAAATTTGGTTCAAAAGTCTTCGACATCTTTGTTATACAGTATGTTAATGCTGTATAACTAATAAAATGTATGTGTTGTTTTACAGCTGAGCTCTTTCCACAGTAACAACTGCTTGTTTACTTGTGCCTGCTTTCTCATGTTAGTCTAAAATTCAGATGTCTCACACTTGTGAGAAGAATTAAATGACAACAGTCATGATCAACATGTTGAATGCCTCACATATCGGTGATGTCTGCCACCTTAAAAATTCAATCAAATCATCGCCCAACTTATTGTGCACTCTGATGCAACAAAGCTTTAAATAACCCTCCAACAGTTCAGCACTATACAGCTGCCAAACATCCTGAAACATGGCATCAGGGATTTCACACGTGTCTCTGCATGCATCTTGTTTTTCCACAGCTAAGGCGAAGTGTAGTGTACAGATACCTACCCTTCACTGTAGTACTCTGGATGGGACCATGTCCTGTGCTGCTCATCAGGCATTGGCCAGTTACTGCGTGTGTTGCTGGGCCGACGGATGTGCTGCACCTGCCGTTTCTGCTGCATGGCCTGACTGACGCCAGCAACGTAACGTGCAAACTCCGGGTCAGAGCCAACTGCGTGTGGGGAGGATAAACACAACTATGAGTTTCTGACAGACTCAGCTTTTCTCTTTGGCTCCCTGGAGCTCAATCCGTTTAGCCAGACTGTCTACCACAGCAGAAAAATCACAATAGCTGTAAGTCAACTCTGCACAATAGGCCTCATCTGCTATCAAAAGAGTCTGCTGCACTGTAAAAAATAGAAACTGACACGGGCTAAATTCAGCATAAATCCTCACCTTACAGTCACAGTGAGAGAAAGCTGGTCCTACTATCTGACCTACATTAAGCCACTCATAGTGGGGTCCAAAGTCATCTGGAATACGCTTGAATGGTTGTGAGATTGTATATAAATAGCAGCAGATCGATTATTTTTATTATAAGCTGTCTGGTAGCTTGACATGACATTTGTATTGTATAATAATGGCATTAAATGCTTTTTAACAACACATCTGCCATACTAAAAGTATGGCCTTATGAAGCCTAATAAACATTTTCTGTATGTAGTCTGACTCTCTGACCAGTCTGGTTGTTTATTTGCAGTTTTAAAGCTTCAGAGTATTTAAAAAAATCAGCAGGGACATCATTTTTAATGATGCTGTATTTTGTGCATGATAATCTTTGTGCAGTAGTACTTTGTGCACAAAGTGATGTCTGTAAACAAATTTGCTTTCATTGAACAATTAAGATTGAATTTTAGATGAGTAATGTTTTATTACCACAGCTAACCTCTAATGATTTCAGTTCGACTATCTGTGGAGACCATCCACAGACCTGTTATGAATATTAGCCTCCTGGTATAATAAACATCTACCTAATTACTGCACTGCAAAACTGCCTATCTGATGTTTGGTTTTTTTCTATCAGCAGTGCTGGGCTATGTCTTGATGATAAATGAGAGAACAGGCAACCTTCACATCTTTCATGGAATTAGATTTTATCTTCAATTTATTTTTCTATTTTTAATGCAATTTTAATAATATTAACCAACAAAAATACATCTCTAGATTTTTGGGGAGGAAAATAATGTTGATTACTTTGATCTCATTCTCTGCTCACTAACCTCTACATAAATGGGTTGTAAAAGGTGGATTACTTTCCTTTTTTTTTTTAATTACCCTGTTCCATCTTAGTGATGTGTGTGTGATCCACATATAGTAGCGTGACTATATAGAAAGAAGGAGTATCTCACCTGCTGGGTCGAAAGGCAGCGTGTCTCCCAGGACTCCAAACACGCCTTCGCTCTGGTCCCTGTTGGGCCACGTGTTGTTGCGGGGCCCCTGTGGCTTCTGACCCAGCATCTCTGACACGACACTATCCATGTAGGTGCTGACCAGGCCCAGGCTGTACAGGTCTGAGCTCAGATCAGGCAGTCCAGGTGACCCCCACTGCCCAATGGGACCCAGGGGTGACAGTCCTGCTGGGGGGCCTTGTGGTGGAGGCTGCTGCCCAGAGGTGCCAAGCCACTTGTTTGCCACTCTCTGCTGTGGCATGACCTGTGGTGGGGTCTGTTGAGGAGGAAGCTGAGGAGGCGGCTGTTGCTGATTGATGGGCTGCAGGAGGTGCTGGTAGTACTGCAGGGTCTGCGGGGAGGGCTGCTGAGGTGCAGGAGGCGGGGGCTGCTGCTGGGGCTGTTGCTGCTGCTGAGTAGGTGGCTGTGGTTGTGACTGAGGTTGCTGCTTCTGCACTGATGGAGGCTGGGGTTGAGGCTGAGATTGGGGCAGGTTTGGAGCTGGGGGCTGCAGGGCACTGTGAGAGATAGACTGGGATGTTGGCGGAGGTCCACTGGGTGGCTTCAGCTCAGCGGGGTTTGCAGATGCGACAGAGTTCCTCCTCTTGACCAGGGGCGAGGCCTGCTGGGACTTACCCATGTTGAATCCTGAGAGAAAGTCAATGACATCCTGCATCTCTTGGTCAGTCGGCAGGTTCATCCCCTGTTCCTCGGACACGGAGCCGTTGGCCAGCTGGCCTTGCTGGGTAGAGTCAGGAGTGCCGGACAGGCTCCCCATGTGGAGGATATTCTGTAACCTTCCATCACTGTGACCCAGGCTTTTGGCCTTATCCTCAGAGCCACTGGTCATAAGCATGCTGCGAGATGGGGTGCTAGGGATGGAGTAACTGCCTCCACTATTAGAACTGGATGAGACTTTCTTGGTGAACTTGGAAGTCAGCTTGGATATTGTTTTGGGCAGTCCGCTGGAGGTCTTGGAGCTGGAGCCTGGATGCAGGTCTGCCGGGCCACCATACTCAGGGCTCTCCCGCTGCAGCTGTATCTGAATAGTGGGCAAAGCTTGCTCCCTTTTGAAGGGAAGAAAAACAAGTGTTTAACTATTTAGTACTAACAAGTCCAACAATCTGAATTCAATTGACTAAAACTGTTATCACACCTGTAGTTTGCTTCATTTGGTTTGGACTAAAGATCCAATGTTGCATTTTAGTTCTGGTCTGATTTATGTTCATGTTGGCTTTTTAGAAACAAGTCACAACAAGGTAAGAATGAAGTCATACAGACTGACTGGTAACTTCCTGATGGGACAGTTTTGACAAATTTTCATCCTGTGTGTTTAAAGCCAACTAAACAGGTCAGGAGTAAAATCACCCTAAATCTCAGTATATACATAACTGTACAGACAGCTATGTGGTAAAGATATCTGATAGTAAATTAAATGTTTTTTGATTATTTAAGATCCACTCACTTCCTTTCCTTCCACTTGTTGATATCAAACACAGCTGTGTAGAGCACGTCTACTAGACCAAGTGTCTTCTCTGGGTCCAAGCTTCGCTGGAGCAGGGACATGGTTGCTGGGTCCTCCTTGAGACACCTAATGATGTGTACATACACGCAAAAATGCACAACAGGGCAAGACATGAACTACAAATCCAACACAATATCTTAAAAACAAAAGCCCAGGTGCACTGGCTGAACAACAAATACTTGACATCTGATATGTGTAAACAAGAAAAGAAGAGCTCAAAAAACCCAAAAGGGTTTTTCAGCTCACAGACTGGTTTTGTATATTCATACTGCAGTGATGAAAATCAGACATACTTGTCTACACCAACTTTCTGATTGCTTTACAGGCTAGTCTGGGATTGATTCAATACATAAACACACCAAAACAGGATCGAGATGGGTTTATTTTATCAATGCATTAAATGTAAGCCCTAAGAGAAGTTCACTTTCCCCACAACATAAGAAACCTGAAACCTGAATTCAAAACCACAGATACCATCCAACATGGTCCAAACCTCAGTGTCATCTGGAGTTGAAGTTTAGAGTTGTAAGAAAGTACTGAGCACACTGACTGAAATCCAGCACAGAGCAAGGTTAATACATACTGTGGGTGTTGTCTGCAGCTATTATTGCATACATTGTCAAATAAATCCAGTATATTAATCTGATCAACATCCTGTAATTTTGTTCCATAATGTCTATTCTCACATCTCTCTGTACATACACTCACTGGCCACATTAGAAACACCTCTGTGGATTATACAGGAGTACCTAATAAAGTGACCAATGAATGTTATCTAACCAGTCTCTTCACTCTGCCATAGTTTCTGATGTGTGTAATTATCCAATTCTTGCTCACATAATAATTCACAATCATTTTGGTATTTTCTGATGGGACAAAAGACTTAAAAGTGATCAACTTTCACAGGTTTTGAAGCACAGAGTTTTCTCTATATGCACTGAGCAGCAGCGTGCCACAATTTCTGACTTATAAGCACTGTTGCTGAAATTCCATGTGAAAATTTAACCGCTGACATGCATTGATACAGGTCTGGTGTTGCACAGTCATGGCCAGCCTCGGGGAAACAAACCCTGGGTGAAACACTGAATTTTGTATTAAAAACAAAGTTTCTTGATGCACTCACCATGTAGAAGGAACCTGGACCACCACCCTGGATCCCTCCAAAGTGATCTGGGGAGCATAGGCCTCTTTGTTCTCAATCTGAGCTGTGTCAACTACCACCTGTTGGGACATACAAACACACCTGCATTAGTGTACCTTGACAGAAAAAAATTCTTCATTTCTTACTGAAAGTTCCGCTTGTGGTCAAAAAGGCTTTTTATTTTCACCTGGCATCAATTTCCCACCAACAAGAGGAGGTTCAAGGTGAGGGAGCCAAACATTTTCATCAGACAGTGATAACAAACAGTCTTCCTGCCTGCTGCTAGTCAAATATATTTGCAAATTCTTTGAAAGTGGCCTTGGCTCCTCGAGACCCGCGCAGCTGGGTCATAAAGACGGAGGGAAGGAGGGAGTAGTCTATTTCCTGTATTGCAGGAAGTTACCCTATTGTTGTAAAACAGTGTATCCTCGGAAACCCCGGGCTGACCATGCGAAAGAGCTACACATACACACCAAATGTCTATCAGCTATGTTGAAACACCTACGACAAGATCATCAGAGCAGGAAGGAAGGAAGGTCAACTTCATTGCTAGGCTCAAAAAGTCATGACTAGTAGGAAAAAGGGAGTTGCTGGTCAGTAATGTTGCCAGAACAAATATGGTGATCCTCATGTATATGTGGGTGTGTATGTTACATGACAGTAAGTGTACAAATATGTATATGCAAGTGCAAGGAAGATAGTGTGTGTGTGTGTGTGTGCGTGCACACGTAGCACAATGCTATGTGATCTATTTTGGAGTTGACTGGCGATAGGCTTAGATAAGGTGCTAATGCAAAGTGCTCATCCATCATCCAGAGATTGTTTAACAGTTAGCACAGGGATGACAGGAGTGGACGGGAACACTCCCTCAAAGTCTGACACTCAAAACAGAGCAGACCACACAGAGGAAATAAACACCAGAACATAAACACAGTGGTGTTAGTCTGATGAGAGAGTCCTGCCGCTGACCCTCCCTCCCAGCAACTGACTGTCCTTTTCAGCAGACAGAGGGGGTAATGGTGTTTGCAGACCCGCCCAGGCGAGCCCATCGTTCGCCCAGATGCTGCAGAAATGTTTCTTTTCTTTTGTGTCTCTCCTGTGTTTGTTTACACTTCTCAGTTGCCTTAAAGCAAGAGGACAGATCTCATCTCCATTACAAATCTGACAAACAATGGAATGCAAGTTGCCAAACCCACAACCACACAAAGGGAGAGGACTCAGTAACTTCAGCAGAAGTGTCAGTGAAGCACAACAGGCCTGTTCA
This sequence comes from Ctenopoma kingsleyae, assembly GCA_032353495.1. Classification (NCBI taxonomy): domain Eukaryota; kingdom Metazoa; phylum Chordata; class Actinopteri; order Anabantiformes; family Anabantidae; genus Ctenopoma; species Ctenopoma kingsleyae. The sequence continues at coordinate 22,439,323 of JAUBNQ010000017.1, read as the reverse complement.
CGTCAGCATGCCATCTCCTTTCCACTTCTCCTTAATATCTACTGTGGTGGCGAATGTTAACGTGACAAAATATTAACATATTTTGTACAAACAAAGACGTACTGCTTTATAAGAGACTGTGGGGAAGAGTGTTTCTGATGACACTACTTCAAAGAGCATTAGGTCTTTTAAAGTACAAAAAAATTTAGTAATTAAGTGTGTACTGTATGGGTTTTAACACAAATTTTACACAAATACAACTTATTGCTAGCTGGTCAATGGAACCATATTATTGTTTCCCTAAAATGTTGCTGGGATACAGCAGCACCTGTGGCTCATGCTACCGTTTGGCTCAGTTGAAGCTGTTGTGGTTGATAGAGTATTGCTGGAAAAATAAGCTTTAATACAACATCAGCGTATCCAGCCTGGTTCAATGCAATGCACTCTCTATAATCCAAGTTATATTTTGGGACATGGTAGCGAATGCTAATAACTAGGGAACTGTAGCAACTCTGGTTCTTAACATGTCCACTTACTAGACCAGCCTGGGCAAACAGCAGCTGGACAGCTGTTTTGCAGGCTCCTCTCCAACTAGATGGGCAGACTTGGTTGAGGACCTCAGTGACAGGAGAGTCATCCCTGGGGGTCACTCCATTCTGGCCCAGTGCCTCCTTAATGAGCTGCAGCATTGTGTGCTGAGAAGACAAAATACACTGGGCCATGAACATAACAGTGAAAGCAAATTAAACTTAAATCCTTTTTATAACGAACAACATAATTTTTATAGAGAATAAAGAAGTTATAAGAAGTCTGAAGCTGGCCAAGGGTTGAGGGCTGTACCGTTTTCAGTTTGAGGTTTTCAGCCGCTGACTCGTTGAAGGACACTCCTTTAAGGAAATGTGAGCCAATCTGCACAGGGATGGTGGGCAACTCACACTGGATGGGCTGGGAGGTGGTGTGCATCCTCCCTGCCTGCTGGGCCTCTGCCTCACTGCAGCAGCCCTGAACACACACATCAAAGTTATATCAGTCACAGTTGATTTATATTGTCCAATTATATGTGCATTACCCTTCCCTAGTCATTTTATTATTCAAGAATGTTTGAGAGTGAACTCACCTGTAAGGCTGCCTCTATAGCTTTGGGGTTAAGGTGAAAGCCAGCCTTTAGTGCATACTCACTATGGCCCAGACTCTCTAGTGCTGCTTTATATGCCTGAAAATAAAGATGAAACACGACAAGTTATCAGTCCAACGTTGCTTTCATCCTCAGTAACTATAGGTTTTAATGTTACACCTCCTCTAGTATTGTAATTACATTGATAACTCTACTTCCATGATAATATTTAATTAATATCACTACATTTGATCTTATAGGTAATATTTCCAAGGAAAAGCTACAAGCTACACGATTAACAATGACTATAGTTCCCTGACCTGGTCTTTAGCGTGGTATTGTACCTGTAAAGCATTGTCAATCTTCATGTTGAGCTCCTTCAGCTGGTGCTCAGGGATGGTGGTGTTGTTGGTGCAGAAAAGCTGCTGAACCTGGATGCCTGCCAGGCAGCCGTCCCGGCCCCTCTCTCTCAGCCTTGCTGTAGCCTGAGGGCATAGCAGCAGCAAAAGTAGATGACCAACGGTTTAAAAACACTGATTGTTTATAAGGATTGATAGAATACAAGTTACAATAAAGTGTGTTGTTAAAAAAAATTGGGTTTTACAGACAAATCCCCTCTGATACAGGAAATCACTTCTAAAAATATGTAGCTTCTAAATTACGTCGTAGTACGCACTGCTCTCTGCCTAAACCCCCACCCCCGGCACATTCTACCACCATTTATCCAGGCCTATCCCCCCCAGGGCTAACACTGCAGGCCAGGATTTGACAGATCAATCAACCCACTATTCTCCTCTTTCCCTCACTGTATACAATAAAGCTCAAAATGGGCCAGAGGGACTGATTAGCCTGGGGATTATTTAGGACTTACAAAACAGTCTCCCTTACAACGGTGCACAGACTAACTGCAGCCCAAAAAAAGAGAAAATAGGAAATTGAGCCTGGAAATCATGAGCAGCTCGCATTTCTGAGCAATGTGTAACAAGTCGGTCTTTCACCTCAGACAGACAGAACCCATGTATCCAAGGCAAAAGTCCTGGGGTGCCCTGTGGCTGCATACCTCAGCTACGCCTTTCCATGAGTGGGAGGCTTCCTCCAGCTCTGTGAGGGGTCCGAGGTCAGAGCTTTGAGAGCGGGCACTGGCACAACGCTCCTGGGCCTGGGCAAGAGCATCTGCCAGGCAGGACTGAGCTACAGGTTGGACCTTCTGCAAAGCCTGTGACAGAAACTGGAAATGGACCTGCATCACCGTGAGGAAGCACCGACCCAGTACCTGTAAAGAGACAACAGATTACTGTGATAACATATCTCATTCTGAGAAACATCCATTCCTAGCATGCTAGAGTGTGTCAGTCCGGATGTTTGAGACAGTAAATATGAATACCTTCAGGGTAGGAAGCCAACATGTATGTCCACATGCCTCAGTTATTGGCTAACATCAAGTTCTACCACTTTACCAACAAATACTGTTTTCTAGTAAAACAAGCTGTCTAAATAATAACTGTCTCACCAAGAAGGCATCCGGACCCTTTATATTTATAGTCCAGTGAAACCAAAAAGATCCAGGAAATAACTAACTAAAATACTAAATTTAACATTTAAATCTGTATGAATTTCAGAAAATCATGTTTTAAACATGATAATACATTACTATATATTTACTTTAACATGAGTTGCAGCGTACTAATATAATGAATAAAATTATGTCACACTACTAACAGTTTGTAATGGACTACATGAGCACAGGCGATTTCTTTTGATTATAATGAAAAAATAATTAAAAACAAACTTCAAAATGATGAGGACACTTAGGACAATTATCTTTCTCAAACACAATGTGGTCTTTTCAACAGCCTAAAATATAAACATATGTTCTCAAGACAACATTTGTCAACCTTGTTTCCCTATTGTTTGCCACAGTACATACAGTCCCATAACAGGAATGCCACTTTTGAACTAAAAATCTGAGAGCCAAGGCTGTGTCATGAAGCACAAAAAAGAAAATACACACTCTTTCAAAATAAAATGCCCTGCCTGGGCAGATTTCACTTCAACTGATGCATATGTCTGCACTTGTGGTGAATAGTGTGCAAGAACGAGTACAATGTGTGTTTTGTATTTACAAGAAAAAGACAGACGGAGAACATATTGAACCGAATATGTGCGTCAGTGAGTATGCTTGTTAAAGTGAGGCAGCGAAAGAGAGAGATCTAGTTTGTCCAGTTACACTCAAAGACTTGAAAATGCCAACAGAAATAAACAAAAAGATATCGAAATGTTGCTACAGATGTGTTTAGTTCTGTTTATTAGTCCCTGCATTGCTTTTAATGTTTAATTTATCAAACATTTTTACCTTCATACATTTATTTCCCTAATCACAACAGCCCTGCTGTCCAAATATGAAATGTTTCAAGTTGACATATTGTACATGGCCTCAGATCTACTCAGCTGAATGTGTGTTTGTTTGGAGAGAGAATTGTTCAGTTTTGAGGCTGTTTGTTGTCCAGTAAGCAAAATTAGAGAAACAGGACACCGCATGGTGTGCCTTGGTTTTCTTTTTCAGGTACCTGCTGAAAATATCTCGAGGGGGAGGCTGAGTTGTAAAGACAGAAATATGCTGCTGCTTTCTGGTGGGAGACAGGACACAGCCACGTTTCATGAAAATCAAAACTGTATAAATGAGTGAGGACATGAAACTTCCACCTGTTGGAAGTCTCTTTGTTTTGATAACAACTACAAAACAGGACAAGGCGGCAAATCAGTCGTCCTCTTTGGAATGTTTGAGCTGTGGAATCTTCAGTGTTGTTTTATTCCATCTGTTGGACCTGATTTCTTCTGGATACCTGTTATAAC
>JAUBNQ010000017.1:22403207-22435277 GCA_032353495.1 Ctenopoma kingsleyae | reverse complement strand
ATGTTTGAGCTGTGGAATCTTCAGTGTTGTTTTATTCCATCTGTTGGACCTGATTTCTTCTGGATACCTGTTATAACAAAGCAGCAACTAACCGATGTCAGTTCATCATAGTGGCCTGGTGGTTAAGACCTACATATAGTGCAAGTAATGACATTTGCTGCTCGTCAATTCCTGTCGAATGTCTACTGTCCACCATCAACAATGCAAAATGCCCAAAACAATACAAAAAATACATCTACAACAACAACAACCAGAGGAGTCAGTCTTCCCATACCCACCTACATATAGTAATATACATACTATACTTCTTGTGTTTTTTTCCCCCACTGTAGCTCAGCATTTCACCTGCCCCAACTAGCTCAGTCTATCCAAATGTGGAAAGAGAAAGAGTTAAAAAACAAACACACACAAGCCTCCTCAGTGATTCTGAGTGAGTATCCTGGACATAATAGATGAACTCCAAATATCATGTGATTTTTATTTAATCAATTCTTTGTTATGAAACCTCAATGATAAGGGTTTGCGTGTCAAATTCAAAAGAAAGATGTCAGAGCCTACAACCATAACAGTGGCTTTGTGAAGCTGTGTTTAGACACAGAGACAGTGTCATTTTGAGCTTGATATAGCATGAGGAAACTATGTATTTGAAGCCATAGCATAGAATAGCATTAAAAGTTTGACCTGATGATGGCGCTACAGAAAACAGAGTAATTTATATCAGTATTTGATTTTCAGCAACTAATAATAATGTAATGGTGACTGAGAAATTTGTCCCCTGGAGACCACGCATGTCAGTACAAAATGTCATAACAATACTGCAGATCCAATAGTAGTAGCAGTAGAGATATTTCAGACTGGACCAAAGTGGTGGACCAGCTGCTAGGATGCCTACTAAAAACAACAACTGTAAAATGCCAGTCTTAAAACTGAGAGCCGTTTGAACTTATTTTGCCTACTACAAGCTTACTCAGGGAGATTTAAAAAAAAAAAAAAAAAAAACACAGGCTCAGCTCCAGTGTGCACAAGATGAGAAATTTCTGTGCTGCTGTTGATGTTGGACTACTAATCAGAACTCAATCAGTCAATGGGGATTCAGTGGCTGTGCAAAATAGACATAGAATAGATAACAGAAGACACACAGAGTCTGATAATGGAGCTGATATCGCCATACTGAGTGTATCTTAATGAAGAGTACAGAAGAGCATGGACATAATTTACAAAATGTAGGACATAGCTACAGCACAAGATAATGGATAACACATGTGATTGGCTGTGCAGTATCCCACACAGTCATGGAAAATATGAGAAATAAGAGTGCAGCAGAGCCGAGCTGACAGTGTGGCCCTCTCAGGCCCAAACAAGGAAAATCATGAATCAATCCAAATTTATACTTACATTTTCTAACAACACCTGCACTATCAGTGCTCTGGATCAAGGGGAGTACTGTTCTTCAGATCTAGATCTTTTTCCTACACAAAGGGAGTCTGAGGCTGTCATAATAACCACGTCATGTTGCACCACTGTCTGAGCTATGAAAAAAGTGGTCTAACCAACTTGTTTAACGTTAGTCTTTGTCTATCCATGAATCTTGGTTTCCATTATTTTTCCCTTCAACCAAACTAGTGAAACACTAGGATCACTATTGTATTGAGCCCTGGATGTCTTAGAGCTAATCACTGATTTTACTTGGTCTATCATTCCCGATTCGACAAATTTTTTTAGTATTTGAATTCCTGCACACACTGCCTGGCCGAAAAACAATCACTACCTGGATTTCACTAAGCAAATAGGCAAGAGCCTTCCACTGGATCAATATGTTTCAGGCAACAACACAATGAGGTAAGCAGACTACCTGAATGTACTGAATGACCACATTTTTCCATTGATAGATTTTTCTTCTCTGACGGCATGAACATGCCAAGATGACAAAGACAGGATTCATCAGGCTTGAATTGTGAAGAATGGTTCAAGGAGCATAAAACATTATTTTCACACATGGATTGGCCACCCGAGTCCAGACCTTAATCCCACAGTGAATATTTGGGATGTGTTGGAGATGACACAATGGTCCAATCCCATCATCAATACAAAATCTTAAGACATTAATGCAGCTCTAGATGAAAATAAATGTGAAAGTTTAAAAGAGAAAGTATAGAGAGAGAGTATAAAAGAGAAAGTTTTTTTTAGTTGTCATGCTTTGTCTAGAGTTTATGTAGACAATTAAAATCACCAACTGTTCAGAACAATCACACATCAGAAAAATAAATTTCCTGGGCCACATCGCCCAACCTTTATTTCATTAAAAGTCAACTTTATATGCCTTCAACAGACTACCTAGCGTAAAATGCAGAACTGTTTGTTTTCACTGAAATGTGGCTACATTCCAGACATGGCCATGGAGCTAGATGGGCTAATTTGCTTCTGAGCAAACAGGGAATCATCAATTTCCAGTTCTAACATCCCTCCAGCCACAGCCTTCTCACCCTGGTATCATCTGGCCAGAGGTATCAATGTACTGTATCACTTCTTCTGCCAGGTTGTACAGACCTCCCTTCCTCACAATGCAAAGCTTCCTTAACAGCTTTAGCGCTAAATTAAAAAAAAGTTTTTTCTGTAATTCCACCACCATATCAAGTTTGCTTCAAATTGAGAAAATATATCCAAGTGTTTTTCCACCACATGGTATGACTTAACTTGGCTCTGCTCAACTCTACTCGTATTTGGTACCAGGTACTACGTTTTCCAATGCAAATAGTATCCCCTAAGTGTAGCTGGCTGTCATGGCAACACCACATTAAAGTGCCATGAACTGCCATGAACTCCCGCGAAACTGCCAACACACACAGAAACAATGGAGGACATCGAAGGAATGCCGACTCTGCGGTTGTCACTGGCTAATCAGTGGTCCGCAGTGTTTTTATGTCACCTTTTGGTAACAACTCACCTCACTTGAAATCTCTAAGGAAGGAGATACCAAAAAAATTTAAATAAAAAAAGAATGGACAGGGGGAATAGAAAAACCAGGTACTAGCCACAACATTTGCCCAGTGTTAAAAAAACAAAATGAAAAGGTAAGGAGACTGCAGATGAGCTAATAGCATGCGATGGAAAAGTGCTATGAGAGTGCTCACACTTTCACTGTCTTTTCAATTTTACAGTTTAGCCAATTTATTATTATACATCCGTCCTTATGTCTGTTCTATCTTCTATCATTCATGTTCATATGTAAAAAAAAAAAAAAAAAAAAAAAAAGTTGTAAAGAGTTTTTTTAACAGATGAGCATTTAGGGGTTATTTTTCCAGTGCATTTCCAGTGTACACTGAGGCAGTCTAGGCAAGCTTTTCCAGTTGTCCGGCTAGAGAAGCCATGAAGATGCCTCCAGTTGTAGGGACTGCTCTGTCTTTGCTCTGTGGTTTAAACTTACAAGCTCGGCAAACAGCCTCTAAACAAACCATGACATTTTCATGCATATTTGGCAGTAGAGTCACTCTAAGCAGCCAAGGAGCCGGGCGCTGATTTGGGGGGGAAAAAAAACGTGGTTTATTTTGCAGACTGCACTAACCTGAACTTTTGGGGGCACATGGTTTTAAAAAAAAAAAAGAAGAGAAGGAAAGGGGGACAAAAAAGGAGTAGGGGATGTGAGCAAAGAAGGAAAAAAGGGGGAAAAAGCTTCACATACCACAACTCCCTGAACTCAGAAATGCATTTGGTTCTTTCTGAAGACCTCATAATACACCCAGCTGCCAAACAACATTCCTCGACTCATACAGACAAAGGAAAATCCCTTTTTAAAGTTATAAAATCATCACATTGTAAGAGGCAAGCTAAATTAGCAGCAATTATCACAACCTACGTCTAAACGTTCTTCAAGAGTAAACCCAGTAGACTGCAGTCTAGATATTTATTCAAAACCCATGTTGCCTTTAAGTGTCACAAACTAGGCCATAGACGAGTCATCACATTGTTGCAGGTTACATAAATTATAGGTGCATGTAAATGTTTTAATCACTTTATCATCATCAGCCTCAACAACTATTTTCCCATTTTTGTTATTGTCAATACACTTACTCTGTCCAACACTCTACCCACATACTATTATTGTGTTGTGCACCATTTTCTCACAGGCTAATACAACTAACATACTGGGATAATGCCACTGTAAAGTATTAGCATGGTTCCTTCACTGCTATAACAAATGTACCTTTCATGCCCAGGCCCAGACAGCAAATGTGAGCGGCAAGCCATGCGGTCTAAACTTTCACAGACTTGGGTCTCCTCTAATATTCATCTATGCATTTCCAAGACCACAGACAGTCAGATTTACCGACTGCGGTGCAAAAGTGTTTCCTGTTTTGGGCTCAGCCACATCCACTAAGGTCCTACAGTCCTCCAGTGTCTTGGGTTGGCTGTAGTAATGTACCCGCTCCCTGCTACATGCTTAGGGATTATGAAACACTCATATTTATTATATTTATCATTATTTTTGCTGTATGTGCTACTAGATTTCATCTCTCTCTATTTACTTTTTCCTTCTTTCAAGTGCTATTACTGAATTAAAATACCAGAAACTACTTAAGTCACAAATCTTATTATACTCAAGTCATAATTAATTGTAAGCCTCTTATTTTCTGCCAAGAAAACAAGTACTGTGGGAAGGGTTGGATAGCTTTATGGAGTGGTCCACAGCTTCACAACTGTTCATTAAAAATTGGATAAATCAGATGTACTAATCATAAGGAAATATGGGGTTGATGCTGCAGGGTTCCTTGGGTGTGGCACACAGGTGAAAAGACAGCTACTGGATGCTGATGGCACTGCATTACACTGCATTTATGTATCATGGCAGCACAATTACAGCAAAACAGCTGAAAACATTCTAATAAATATCATTACTGAGTGTTTCCATCACAATTAGTAACTCATGATTGTTACTTCTTGAAGCCAACCAACTGCTAGGTCTCTTCATTTTGGACTCAATGTGTCCAGGTCTTTTGTAAGCACTGTAACATGAAATAAACCTACAGTGTGCCTGAGATCTGACAGTGTTAACATGACTTATTCAACCTGGAAACATGAACCTCCGAACCTGGGTTTAACATGGGTGTGACAGAGCCTAGATTTAGTCAAAAAGGGTGAGCGGGTGTCTCTGTACTGGTGTACCCAACTACTGGAGCACATTCATTATAATTTCTCTCAGTCATAATTTCTCTCAACATACTGTTCATGTTCTTCCCCCTTTAACAGCGCCCTTAACTTTGTTGAGCAAAGACACTGTATGTTCACAAGTCAAGATGTAACACAAATCAGATACAGACCTGGATCTTGTGTGAACTGTGACCACCACACTGACCTGTCAGTTATAAAAAATGAAACTCAAACCAGGTTTGATAAAAGGCAAACTGACCAAAAAAACAACAGAACACGGGAGAGAAAGTCATAAAAAAGGAAGAAAGAGACAGAAAGAGAAAATGACATCACAGCTGAGCCTTTTGGTTATTTACTATATCAATGTCCGAACCTCACCCCACCCCCTCAGTATGTTTCACACCTTTCCCTCAGATCCTGACACCAGCTTAACAGTGGACATGAGAATCCTATTTGAGCCAGGAAACACTGATTCATGGAGCAACCCTCCTGACAGAGACCAGCTAAGCATCTTAGCACCACTGCTAGAGGACAAGTCATGGGTAAACGAATATGATAAAGTATGTAGCGCAAGTATAATGCCTCAGGTTGTGAGCTTAAGTAATACTTTCCAGGAGAGCAAACAGCAGACTTTGAATGTCAATATTTTTTTGTTTCCTGGCTGACATAAAACAGAGTAAATTTTTTAAGTCAACACAATGTGACACACTCCAGCATGTAAACTTAGCAAGTGTTTATACTGAAATGATGTGCAAGCCGCTGCGTGAGCACGTACCTCAACATCCTGCAGGCTGAAGTCATTCTGGTCTTTGAAGTTGGCTGCTCCGGCACTCAGCTCCATCAGCATCTTGGCGATCTCAGGCTTTATTGCTGCAGTCAGCCTGCTGGCCGCCTCCATGACGTATTCCTGCACGTCCTTCAGTTGCATAGCTGCTTTGGAATAGTGAGAGTTCCTGAACACACTGCTGAACAGTTCTGTGAGGAAGGCGCTGGCCCGGCAGAACACATTGAGGGCATCCAAATATTTGGAGATGCCTTGCTGGATGTCAGCAACCGCTGTAGTGGCAGCAGAAGGAGGTGGGTGGCAGCTGCCAGACATGCCCACCCCGGTGCCCATGGGAGAAGAGGCCGAGCAAGAGGAGGCCAGAGAGGCGCTCAGGGTCCGGCTCAGTTCAGGCATCTGGTACTGCTGGTGCTGTTGCACTTTCTGCTTGGACCCGCCAAGCAAAAAGCGACGCTTGTAGTCCATTTTACTTTCCTGCACACTACAACAATACATAAGTGGTGCCACAGCACCGGAAGCTCCTGTTTTTACTTTGTTTGCCCCACAAAGTGCTTGTGTCCTCTTTAGGAAAACACCAAACCCAACAGTCTTGAAACTCTTCAAGTTACGTAAAAAGACAGCTCAAGGATTTCACCTGCCAGAGGCTCATCTCAGTGTGCCTTGCAAAGAGGCAGCAGGAGAAGTGGGTGAGGTCAGAGAGCAATCAGAAAGACTGTCAGGGTGAGTGAAATGCTTACATGCAGCCCTGCTGCAGATATGTCAGGCCCAGCTTAAAAACAGCACAGTCACGCCTCCAGATTCACTGTTTCCAGCTTCAAACAAAATTATCATAATCAGGGAGGAAAAGACAAAACTACTCCTTAACTTACTTAAAGTGATAATACAGCCAAGTTTTAAAGTGCATTAACTTTCCTTCAGAATGGGAAAAATTATTTTCCCTACAGTATATGAAGTATATACACTTCTGTATGTACATATATAAACCTATACCAGCCTAGTATGGGTTTATTACGTAGAAAATCCTTTTAAAAGCTGAAAACAAAAATGAAAAATGAACCCAACAAATATGAGACATTGGTCAACAGCACAAAGAGAAAATAACTAATAATAATAACAACAAAAGAAAAACAAGTGAGTAAATGCTGGAATCAGAGTATGTGTCTTCATATTTTCTCGTGCACTGGCTGGTAGGAGCAGTGGGAGGCGAAGGGCAGACAGATCCAGTCCGTCTCAAATCCTCTTTACAAAGCAGGATTTTGTAGGCAGTGAGCGAGTGGCCACCTGATTGCTCCGTCTGCTTGTATGAAGTCTCCAGCAGCTTCCTGGTTTCTCCCCTATCTGCTGGCTGAGGTAGATATTACTCACCGCGGAAACAAGTGTGCTTCCAGATCTTGCTGTTCTCCGCGGATGCAGATTAGAGTGACAAAAGCACAAATGTATCTGTAAGGCCTCTAGGTCATTTCCTAAGGGAGAACAGAGCAGAGACACAGAAGAAGAGGTTAACATCATGGTCCAAGAGGAAGGATGAGCTTTGTTTCCACAGTTTTACTGTTACACTCCAAAAAATAAACCAGACTGCCCAACAGATATGCATGCATTTCACAGGATTAGATATTAAATATAATACTATATGTATGGGTAGTGCAGTTTCAGTGAGGAGTTTTTACATAGTGAGACTGAAACAAAATATGCATTGGGCATCCAACAGCAGCTTTACTATTACTGCTGACAAACAGATGCAGATACATTGTCATTTCAATCAAAATTAAATGACCACTCAATTCATCCCCTATGCCTTAAGTACACTACACACTGTACACAAAGTGTTATAGCAGAGCCTTCTAAGTAGTAGTAACATACTACAGCCAAGGTCAATCTTATTAAATTTTAACACACTTTAAATGTAATTTACCAAACTACATAGTCTCTATGTACTGCATGTCTTGGTTCTGTTTTCACCCAAGAAGTATATAGGTGTTCAATTACATCAAAAAGCTTTATTCCAATTTTAATCCATACTCACTTATTATACTTCCATGCAGCTAAGTATTAGAAGTTGTGTAGTTTGCATGTTTTAAGTACTTAAGATGAGCAATCTTGTTGCTTGTTGTCGTGACGTGAATGTTATTTTTCTGATCTGATTGGAAGATCAGCCACATAGGTTCAAACGTGGTGGTAATATTATATTGCAATTTGGTAAAGAGCTGTGGTTTAATGTTGTACATTTCTAGACGATTACTAAAGCCATACCTCACACAGAGCGTCTCTCAAAAGAATCTCTGGCAGAGTCTGGTTTAGCAGAACACAGCTGCAGAGCGAAATTCCTGCAAGAAGCCATTGTTGGAAGACAGTGCAGAGTCTGTTGAGCTACTCATAGTAGGAGTCACAATACTCTGATTCAATACCCAAGTGTTACATGATTTATTCTTTTCCCTTTGGCCTTTTCATTTCATTATGAATATAATATTTTACAGTGTCATGATGAAGGCGAAGTTGGCCTCACATCTCACATCTCCAAAACCAGTACTCAAAGGCAGACACAGTCCAGTAGTAGCAGTTCAGTGCAGATTTCAGAAAGACATACACACATACCTGACACACACGACTCAACACAGGTTAAGGACTTTTCTCACTATGGCTAAAAAAAAAACAACAATATTAAACCTGATCTGCTATACTGTACTGCTATACTGCTTGTATTCTTTACAAAAATTGCCTGTATTGGTGACACAGAGCAGAGACTTGAAAAATAACTAATTTGTAAGTCTTTTCATTACTTTCTAAAAGAGGTTTAGAAAACATTGTATTTACCAGAATGGACGAATCAATGCTGTAATTTTGTTATTTTACTTCTAGTAATAGGTGTAGCCTTCAAAGAACACAGTCCGGCACTAAACTTGTTCCATTGACATGTACAGTCAGACTCGTGATAGTATCACAATCAATGGGACACCAAACATCAACATGATGTACTAATCTGCTAGATACACAACTCCCTACAGAGCAGGGTTCTCATTCTGTGGAACATTTAAGCTGTTATCTTGCAGCACCATGGAAAAAAATTCTACGTTTTGGGATGAGTCAGGAAAAGCAGCTTGTGGAAATAAACACCATCCCCTACTAGATAACACCATCCAGCCTGCTGTGATTGTATGCTAAGCAGCTGTGTAATGGATTTACAAGCGTAGCTTCATTACGTATCCCGGCCAACATGCTCCTGACCTTCAAACCTCACTTCCTTTCACAAACAGAGGGGTATGCACGGCAAAAATCAGTCCATCCTCATCAGTCCAGTAGCGAGTGTGTGAAAAGAAAGTGAAATTAATCACCTTCTCATAGAAGATCAACAGAGACTGGCTTCATACTTTTTAACTCTTACACAACACCTGTGTGCTAGCTAGTATCATTATAAATGACATCTATTGGCTTGACTGTAAAAATCTTTTATAAGATGGGTCTATCAAACTACTAATTTGTTGTAGTAGTTCACAGTACCCCTGCGGATTACAGCCACAGTAAGAACCTACTGGGTCCCACAAAGTACACCACATCACCACTGTCATCAACACAGACATTTTTAAGTGCATCGGGTATCGGTTATGACAGATACATATAATTAATTAACATTATAAGATTCAAATTAGATTCATTCAGTCACAGCAGACAGGTCTGATTCTTTCCTTTTTGTTTTTCCACATAAGAACTAGTGGTGTTCCGATCGATCGGCCACCGATCATTATCGGCCGATTTCCGTGAAAAGGTATGTGATCGGGGTATCCCAATCAATGCCTTTCATTGCCGATCACAAAAGCCGATCACCTGTAGCTCATAGTTTGCAGCCTGCAGAGGCCCTGTGTTAGTGCTGGGCGGTATACCGGTTCATACTGAAAACCGGTATTTATTTTTGTTATGGTATGGATTTTCCTTATACCGTAATACCGGTTTAAATAACCTAAACAAGGGGGAGACCTCTTTCACTGCTACACCGCTAAACACGCATGTAACGAAGTACCTGATTAGTGGAGGTACTGAGCGGTGAAAATGAACAGAGAAGCTGTAGCAGACAATGAATTTGAACATGATGACATGAACTTGACTGAAAAAGAGCCGTGTCTGGAGATTCTTTGGTTTAAACAACTGCGCCTCACCTGGAATAGAGACGAGAGCAGGCAGCTGTAGCATGGGAAGTGGTCAAAAGTCCGCTATGAAGTCAGACAGTTTTCAGCAGCATTCAAGCCCCCGTTTGTACTGTGTGTCGCAAAAACACACATCCTGTGGGATCGGATGCAGATTAAATCAAATTGTATTTTCCACTAACTGTTGTTTGTTGTTAAAATGCTCTACAGAAGATTGTGTGTTTATGGTTTAGCCTCTATATGACTCATGTATTTCACATGAAACACGGTGAAATTGTGAAGAAATGCTGTCATCATGTCAGTTTGCTGTATAAACTATAAATACAAACACTAATCAGTCAATAGAAACACAAGACAGGCATTTCGATTAGTGATCTGTCACATATTTACACTGTCAGGACTGAAAAATCTGTGCAGATGTTATTTTAGTAATCTGAAAGTAATCTGTGATTTCATAAGTCTACAATCTGCTTTTGTGATAAATCACAGCATTTATTCTTTAATAGAATCGATCTTCACAGAGAAAACTCGACTAATGAATCAAAATATTTCAAAGTAAATAAAAGAAGAAACGTTTCCACTAAACATCCTGTTCTGGATCCAACACCTGAACCAATCAGATCTTAGATCAGGTGAGCAGGCGTTTCCCGTCATGGTAAATAAGATAAATAATAATAATAACCTGTTCTTTAGGAAAGGCAAACTGAAATGACTTCAGTTGTGATCTGGCACTCTTCTCTCAATCAGTGGAAAATATGATTAACACCCACTCATGCATGTGGAATAAATACCGTTAAATACCGTGAAACTGTCAATAATTTTGAATACTGTGATATAGAATTTTGGTCATACCGCCCAGCTCTACCCTGTGTGCAGTGTAGTGTCCCCCCTCCCCCTTTCCTTCATACTGCATAGGCGCGCAGCGGCAAATCATAAACAAACATGTCTGCCATGTGGAACTTTTGCACCGTCTGTGAGAGTGTAAAGTTTGCATCCTGCAACACATACAACGAAAAAATACCTCGCGGGGGAAGCTCATTAAAATGCTTCAACACAACACATTCAATACAACATTTAAAGACCAAACACTTGGCGGAGTACGGTATGTTTAAGTGTTTTTCAGTTGTCCTTTTGACTGAATAGTTTACTGAAAAGTTTTTTGTATTTTTTTTTCTTGAAGAGGTAAGTAAAAGATGTTTTTGTCTAAATTAAGGTGATTTTATGGTTCCTTTTTTCCAGATCACGTAGCCGGTAGCACTCATCATAACTAGATTGAAAAATTTACAGCCAATCCATGTGATCGTATGGGTGATCGGGACTCATTGGTGATCGGAATCGGCAGCAAAAAGCCTGATCGGATCATCCCTAATAAGAACTTACACATGCATTTGTTGTGCTACCAAACCTCATTGAAGCTGTACTTCAAAGTCCTCAACCAAATATTACATCACAGATCTACATCTAACCAGCTCCCAGTCTTTTGGCTACACTAAGGACATAAACAAAAGATTTTCAGCACTGTACAGACCACCAACCAACAAACCAGGGAGATTTCCAGGTACAGTACATGGCAAGCTCTTCAAGAGATTAAGATTTCCCTAATGCAAACTGTCTCCTTCTTACTCAGTGTTTGGGAGCAGCTAACTAGTGCAGCAGACCTCTAAATCCCACGGATTACAGCTACAGTAAGGACACACAGTGCCTGCTAGTTGACATAGTTAACAGAATTTTAGCTTCTGTGATGTAAACAGGAAACCTGAGCTTTGCTAGCCTGGAGTTATCTAGTCATCTAGATCTCACACAGTAGGAGTAAATAAAATTGAGGAGTACAGAAATACAGTGTGTCAAGGTGTGTGACAGAAGGCTAAACAGAGAACAAAACTGGCAAATTCTTAATGTGTGCATTTGATATCATGATTTTGGTGGTAGCCCTTCAAATTAATAAGGATGTCAAATTCTTTTCATTTAATTTCTAAGCAATATATTTAAATAGTTCTTTACAATGCCACAGTCACATGCAATGCTGAATGAAATGAAGAGGCTGCTTGCAGCTGCAAATACCTAAAACTAATTGTGTGGACAGTGGTGAGACAGCTCTAGAAAGGTGGCTAGGAAAACCAAAAGTTAAATATTTAATCTCTGAGAAAATATTTTCCTTTTTTTCTTAGGTTTTGTCAGCAGTGGTATTTTGGGGTTGAAGCACTAAAATGAGCCAAATTACACTGATGTTTTATATAAAAAGTGCAAAAACTTGCAAACGTGATGCTGTATGTATGTAGTGTGGTACAGTATTCAGTCTTTAACTAGTTATGTAGATTATTACTTTTCCAAGGGTAAAAATCTAGACGTAGTCATTTATAGCACCAATCTCTTAAAGTGAATAACAAAAGTAGGAACTGAATAAGTGCAATGAGTCACAGTCCATTCAGCCTGAAAAACAAAGCCTGATTTTTTTTTTGTTTTTTTTTTTGACAAAACTGTGGGCTACTGGCTTTATTACATGGTTGCTCAAGGCACATATCATTTATCTACATAATGTTATTAGAGAGTGTTAGTGGTCTGCTTTTGCTTCCTGGCTATAAAACTCTGTAAGCAAAGGTTATCCCTATAGAAGCAGACATGGCATCAATATTAATGAGCCCTGTTGGGTTTTCGGAGTAGCTTTATTGGCTACCAGCCTGCTGTCGCAGGGTACACTGTATAAGAGGTTGCACCCAAACAAACACGTGATAGGAGCGTCCCTCCGGCCGTACTGGACTTGCGCCAGCCCACTTTAATGCCCTTCCTCCAGTAGGAGCTGTTTAGGGCTAATGTTAGATCTACTTCCCCGCTCACCGTACATGTCAGCTGCTCAGCTTCAACAGGAAGGGGGTTAAGGTTTCCTGGAGCAAGTTCCCTGTCGCCAGTAACAAAAATGTCAATCCAAGTATGCCATGGGTAAGGGTATGTAATAAATAACCAAGTATTATTTACCTGTCTGTAAATCTTCAGGCAAACAACTGCAGCTATAAACTACATGTGGGAGTGTGTTTTTAAAGCATTAATGTTCTCACAACAAGCTGATCAGACAACAAGAGGATCTAATAGTCTTCAAAAATAATTCAAAATTTTCTTTGTTATTGGAAATCTTGGAAAACTTTAGTAAACATGTCATAGATACTAGATAATTTCTCCTCAACAACCAGCTTTGCATTTATGCTGTGAGAGACATTCACACCTGGGAGGGGGCTCGGTATATCGTCACCCTTCTTCTACTGGCCACTGAGCATCCTCACTCAAGCAAACTGGTACCATAGCTCAAAGGCACTTTCACACCAGTTGTTGAAAAGCTGTATTTTATTTTATTCACCTTATCTGCACAGATTTCCCAAAAGATTTGACTAAATGAACCAGCCTACCCTCGAGGCACAAGACTGCCTCTGTAACCTTCAGGATATTCCCATTCATGGTACCAATAGTAGTTACTTTGGGATCCAATATATTTCTGTGGCTGTCACATCACAACTAAGTAGCTTAATAGCTGTGGATAGGGCAGCTGTTACCCATGCTGACAGCTCCTTATCCATCTGCCACTATGAAGCAAACACAGGCCCCCTGACGTTCCAGCCATAGGCCTGACATTAGCTCTCTCGTGAAGTCTATTTCAGCCTCTATGGGCAAAACAGCTGCCCTACAGTCCACACCGCACTGTTTATAGACACTCCAAAATGTTCAGCTCAAAGAAAAAAATGTTCTCCCCTACATCTGTTGCCAATGAAGCAAAGGAATGCATTTCCCCAGAACTCTCTTAATGTGGTTTTAAACCAACGGGAAAAAGCAGGTCGGGAAACCCAACCGTACATTGCAAAACATCTCTTCAAAATATTGTGTGTAGTTTGTGGTTTTTGAAACATGTTACGCTGACAAGTGTTTCCATTTTTTGTCCGCCCCATTTATAACAAGATAGACTAAAAATCAGAAACACCCTTCTGTATAACCACAGTAATATCACCTCCAACATGATCACACAGTTCAATCAACACCTGTGTAAAACAGTTTCAACAAAAATGAATATTACGACCTTCATGTTGGGATGGTGTATTGCAGGCCTGCTGCTTTAGTTTTAGCTCAGTGTACCTAATAATCTGCCAACTGAAGCTTCACTGGAGACATTCCATCGAGCAGATAAGCTGCAGTGTCTGAGAATCAGCAGACAGGTCGAGGAGGTCAGTCCAAATGACAGGACAAGTGCCGTGAGCAACTGTGTGACAGGAGCTGAGCCAGGCTCCTCTTGCCCATGGAACACAAGGGCAGTATTGTGGATAGACCCTGGTCTCGTCATACCAGCACATAGAAAAAAAAACACACTCTTGCACATGCAGCTGCATGACTTTGCGAGTGAAACAGAAAAATAAAGGCCTTGGCTATGATTTAATATTAACCCCAAAAATAGATCGTCTGTCATCAATAGAGTGGTTTCTCCTGGAATTATTTTGTTAGCAGCTGCAGGTTTTGGTGGTTTGGTCTTGTTCCCACAGTTGATCCTGTTTTGGGTACATTTTTGTTCTGGGGGTTTGGGAACTAAAAATAGATTTACTTTAACACTCAGTTATCATTAAAAAAAACTATCCATATACACTTCTCTGTGAAAAACAGTCAATTCTGCAAGATTGTATGTTTTGGCAGATTCTGGATTTTCTAAAGCAGTAGTGAAACTTTTCCTGATGCTGATACAGACCACTGTTGAGTAAGTTAGGACAAAAACTCATATTCCTATCAATCAAGAGACTGATAGAGTTGGTAAACAGGCTGGATAACATTAGGCTAACCTGTAATGTCATAACACACTAAGCAGCTTGTGGCGCCAATAAAAATAGCAGACAGGCCACCCTAACAAAAGTCATACTTGAGGGCCCCACAGATCTATGTTGCATGCTGGAACACACATTGAAGCCTCCCTAATGCCCCTAAAACACCATAAAAAAGAATAAAATGCAAGAATTAATTTGGGTCTCACCAAATCCATTGAGATGACAATGGACTCCTGAATGGAGATATGAATTACTAAAAGAAAATTCCATCTGACTGGATGTAATCAGAGCCTTTGCACAAAGCATACATGCCTTTCAGTATTCAGCTGTAAGCAAACACAGTTAACCCAGATATCTCCAGATTATCGGTGCACAATAGACTGTGTTTAGTGTGGCTGTTTCAACTACTGAGAGTGGTGATGAAAGGCTCTGACGTCAGTCCCATTCATGAAAGGCTGGTGACATCTTGCGTGGATGAAAATTCTTCCCTGAGCCTATATTGAGTAGGCTGCAGTTTACAGTATACTCAGGTTGTAGGTTGTGCTGCATGCCAGCCACCAGGGCGCTGTATTTTTAGCCAGGACAAAAGTAAGAATTTATCCTTCCAATTTAGACACAATGAGGGAGAATAAGGAGCTGCCACAAAATTCAGAAATTCTGGTTTGGTCACACAAAAAGCTAAATTGTGTCTTTGTATTTTACCACTAAGAAATCAACCAAATAAACCAAAAAGTACCTTCAAGTTATTATGAGTCAGAGAAATCAACAACGTTCTGTCTCATTTACAGCTTGAAGAGGGTTATGTGTACTATGTGAACAATGGGCTAAGCATAGTGGCAGACCAGGGAACCAAACGTTTAAACGGAGTACCCTAGCTCAAACTACTGCTGTAGTGCCCCATGATCAACATATCAAATCCCTATTAGCTCCATTATTCACTGTTTGGTAGGTGACCCCAACTTCTGACCTGCTCGTGAAATAGCACAAGAAAAATATTTCCTGGAGATGAATAAAGACAAGTATCACATTACTTAAGGACTCTGTGGTAGCCTTGATTCTTGTTTTATGTGATCATCTCTACTACGTAGGCATTTGTGCATCTCACTGGGAACATTTGACTGAGGGGCAAATAGCTGACCACAAACTAAGACAGGTTTCCCTGGTGACAAGGGTGAGATTTCCCATGCTACAAGCCGTCTCCCGTCATCTATACACCACTAGCTGCTATGCTCTAGATACTATCCTATCCTAAACTATCCTATTCAGCTTAGGTGTAGAAAAAAGGCTGTGCTAGCTATGCAGCAGATGAAACAGCAATGGACTAGATGTAGACTCAAACATCCCCTGTTTGAGAAACCCCCCCCAACATCCCCTGACACACACACACCAGTGCAAACAGTGTTGTTAGTTTTGTGCATCCAAATGAAAATCCTGTCACAAGCTCAAAACCACATGGCCATCAAACGTATTGTATTTAGATGTGATCTAACAATATAACAATACAAAAAGCATAACCCCACAGTACTGGATTTGTTCAATATGCTTCATTAATCTTTGCCCCATTTATGAATAATTGTTTTAATTTACATTTACTGGATGGAAACAGTCTGTAGATTATATGATGTTAATCACCATCATTACATAATACACAGCCTCAGAGTTTAAAAATCAGATTCATTAACAGTGCATTACAACAGTTTCCTTTAGTAATAAAATATCACATTGTGGTATTAAATGTTTAGAAAAATGTAAAAAAAACACACACACAGACATGTTAATGCCAAATAACATAACACCTGAACATAGTTAATTTTTGCAGTTACTACAACGCTTGTGCTTGTGTAGCACAGAACTGTACCACAGCAGAAAAAAGAGGTATGCACTGTAAGTATGCTATAACTAAGTGCATATCTCTAAGGATATGCTGGTGGAAGGTACATCCTAAAGGTAATATTTAAAATCCTTCCTGTAACACCTGATGTTCCCTTGATACCATCTACATGAAGACAACTTTGTTAAAAGCTGTAGAGATGAGATAGTTAGTTGCCATAGGTACATATTTTAAGAAAAACAAAAAGCTAAATCTTAGTTTAAGCAAGTCTAATTTCAGAGAAGAAATTAAAAACCAGCACACAAAATATATGAATTCCTACGTTCTAATAATACCATGGGCTGGGTTAACTCATCCCTTCCCCCTCGTAAAGACTCCACTGCATCTTCTAAAACTGCACAGCAAGAGAAACACTAGAAACACTCATCTACTGAAGGAATTATCATTCAGTTCTGTGGAAACAGTGCCTGTAGAGCACAAGCCTGTACTCCACCCGAGGCAAGCGCAAACAGTAATCTTGTGACTTGTGACTTCCTCACACATGCATCCGGATTCAATGTTAGACTAAAGACTGTCACTCCTGGTCATATCACATGTTGACAAATACTGACAACAAAAAAGACAGAAAAACAACTAGAGCCTTAATACTAGTCAACCAACTGTGGCAATCATTCAGGCACACAGTTGAATAAGCTATGGAAGAGACTGCGGTTTAAACAGAGACAGGAATTTTGCAGAGCACTGCATTCATATTCAGTGTCACACCTGTGGTAGATGTCAACACATAGGTTTAGGGCCATTTCTATGAAAGCTGTTGGAGCTGACCTTAACCTGAATGCCTGTTTACAGCTGAAATGACACTCGATTCAGAGTTCAGTGCAAGTCAGAGATATAGTGAGGCACCATTCAACATCATCAACACCCATAAGGTCCTACAACTGGAAAAAAGCACAGATTACCATGTGAGGTTAAGTTTAAAAGTCCAAAACTTTTTACTGTGCTATTTCTCTACGCTGTCAACAACGTTTTGCTGTATGAGGCAGCGAGAACAAATCAATCTCTTCTACCACAGTAAAATAAAATGAAATATTAAGGCCAACAAGCCCACAAGCTATTTTTCTTTCCCCAGTTCTGTTTGTAACAAGCATTTTCCACAATAAAATATGGACAATATAATGACAATGGTTGCTGACATTCAGATTTCACTGGCAAGCAGATTGGCTGCTTATGACAAATCTTACAGCCCTGGATTATTTTTTCCTGCATTCAGTGCACAAACACTGTCAACCACTGTGACTGTGGTCATGAGCAATCTTCTCGTTGTATACGATCAGCTCCTATAGACTACAAAACTGTCTACTTTAATTTCTACACTCCAGCAACCAAAAACAGGGAACATGTTCCACATGATGCCAAACAGACTGATCTCTGACTACACTGTAGATGCCTACACCACACCAGAAAAGTGGGGCAACGTTATTTATTAATGCAATTCCAGATATCTCTTGTCTGTACTGTGGAGACTATATAAAGCCACATTACCAACATAAATGAGGTTGCGCAAGTGACTCCTCTTATGCTTTCAATGTACGGTTATTCATAATCAATGTACACAAACGGATCGAGGAAATACTTCCTAGATAATGCGGCGCATAAGACAAGCGTTCAGTTCCCATATTTACACAATGTGATGTGAAATGCGTGGCGTGATTAGATTACACCACAACACTGTCGAGTGATTGTCCTTCAGTAGCAAGAGTGAAAAACTGTTAGCTACACAACCTGGCAACTTGAACGGGTCTGGAAACCGACCAGTTGCTCAGTTTGGTGCTTGCTTAGGATTATTTTAAAAAGCCGATCACTATTTCGCAGGAAGGTGTAACAGAATTCCCGCAAGCGCAGTTATTGCCGGTTTCATCGAAACTCTCCGGGATGATATGGCTCTAGTCGTGGGAACACTATGTCGCAGATATTAATACGGCCTCTTAACGCCCTAAAAGCGGTGTCGCCGGAAAAGGCTTCCACGGCATCCGTGCATCAAACACGCCAAATGTTAGAAAGGCGACGCGAAAACGCCAAAGCGGCCGCGGTCCGTGGAGAGTCTGGCCCCGCTCCAGTACAGACTCCGACACTCGCCCACCGGCCACACAGAACCAGACACTGGCCTCATATCTAGCGAGCAAGAGCACTTTCTCCGGTTCGTACCAATAATATCAATCTAACGTCAGCCACAGGTTTAGCTTACTCTGCCACCGGAGCTGTACATCGTGTATCTGTCGCCGGTTTGTCCAACGTTAACCCACATTACATATTAACGCTACTAGCGCGGCGGCGATTACCAACTGCAGCGCATAACTAAAGCCACGAACGCCCAAGTCCGTTATCGGACACGCAGTCAAACCACGTCGCGGAGCTGCAGTTTATCAACGCTGTCTCCTCTTTTCACTGCACTGCCGCGGCGATTCGTCGCCAACACATGGAACATCATCCACAGACTCAAGCCAGTGACAGTGAAAACAGAAATAACCGATACCGCCAATCAGTCCTGCTTCGCTAGTCAAAGCGGATGCGCTTCATTAGCAGACACAAGATTGGGTTTATATGCCAAGATATGAGTGTACAGTTGAACAAAAAGACACATTCGTTTGTATTCCTCTCTGAAAACATACGTCCGACTGCCTATTAGTGTGTAAGACATACATTTTGAATGGTGTGTTAGGTGTGTCCGATAATGGACGCATCAGTGTTTCATCGGCTCAAGGCAGGCTAGCTACATAGCTACGGGAGCTAACGTTAGCTATTCAGCTAGCTCTCTGCGACACGATTGTAAGCACTGGCGGGTAGCGCAGGCGGCCCAGTTACACTATAATCCAGACCAACAACAGTCAGCGGCACCGCAATCAAGAAAAAAAACTGTAAAACACAAGAAAAATCTTAGTACTCGTTAAGTTAATCACCGCATCGCTCACCAGCTCTAGGCATCCACCCTCTTGACAGCGAATCCCCTGTCTGTGTGACCACCGTCAACACCACGGCAATAAAAACAAACACTTCCGACACAACTTTCACAATAAAACCCCGACGGAGCTATGTAAACAGTAAAAACGGATCCAAATATTCTAACAAGAATCAGGACCTCAGCGAAAACCTCAGTTAAATAAAATTAATATGCCAGCAGGGATTTTAAACCTGGTCTTAAATATTGTTAAATATTTCCTTGTTCTAAATAATTAACAATTGCACAATACAGATATTAAAAGAAAAGTGATATTTTAATAACAAGAAACATTAGGACAGGATTATTAGGATAACACAGGACATTCAAATGGTAGTGGAACCATAAATATATCAAATGTATTTTTACTGTGTATTATATTATATTATTATTATATTATATTATATATTATTGGTGTACCTCAGAGTAGCAGCAGTTTGTAACCATATAAAAGACAAAAACAAAACTATTACAACACATTGTTGTGACCATTTTTCTTTATATACTTTATTCCTTACCTAGAATAGCCTACTGTTTTTATCTGAGATATTTAGTTCCAACGAAATAACAAAAAACAGTGCAATATGTATTTGTGTTTTAATTAATTTAGTGTCATAAAGTACATTCAGAAACTAGGTCCTAATGCTCGTAACCAACTAATCCTCCTTTGTAACCAGATATCATAAGTCATTAGAAGTCTACTACTTTTCATATCTCAGTAATGTTCATTTCAACGACTCCTTGTCCAAGCCACAGGGTTTTCTCGCCCTCTAATGTTTGAAAAAAAATATTACATCCTGCACTAAGTAATGTAAAAACTGGTCACTTGGGGGGGTTAAAGTGTTTCTCTTGCACAGCCTACACTTTAAAAGACAAAGTTACGGACAGAATTACTGTATATTAATCTGCAACACTTGAAAATACAGCTTGGTGTTACAATACAAATTACAATACCATATCTCACAATACAATTATTGTATATAAATCAAAGACAAAGGTTTTGGTCCTTACAAACTAATGAAACAACTCAATGACTGAGCACATTAATATGTACATATATACATATATTTGAACACAGAAACAGAAGGTGCTCTCAGTCTTTTATGCCTTCAATTATACAAATACACAACTTTATATGTATGAAAAGTTTTCTTTTTTACCTCCATGTGCCCAAGTGTTAATGTGTAGTCAACAAGACAATATATTATTTAAGATATTACAGTTTGAGAAATGTTTACTCTCTAGCTTGCAATCTTCTTTTTTCAGTCATAATTAAAGAAATATATAATTTATTGTTGACAACATAATGATACCACACAATAATGACTATTTGAAAAGTAGTATAAAACTGAAAAAAACTACTTAAAGAATGAATTATGGCTCAGATTTCTCTGTTTCTTAGGGTTAGTATAAGCTACTTATTGTTTATTACCTTGCTCTTTTTTTTCTTTTTTTTTTTTTGAAGATTGAGTCTTTTATTCCAGTGAATTCAAATGCAAATTTAGTTAGTATTTCAAAAGCATTTACAATGAGTTCAAATGCATTTAATGCTCATAACCCCCTGCAGGAGAGCATGGAGGTGTGACAGGCACAAGCCCTGAGTATAGTGTGTCGCCCGTGGGAGGGGCAGCGGTCCATCTGGATAGTCCTTCAAAAGGCTTTTCCACTGACCTGTTCAGTCCCACTCAGCCAGGGTAGTAGAGCACAGCGGAGTACAGCAAGCCCACTCTGAACAACATGGGACTCACACAGGACCCCAACTTCCAAAAGCTCCAGGACTGGTACACAGCCCATGCCCTGAACCTCAACCTGAGGCACATGTTTGACGCTGACAAGGAGAGGTTTAACAAATTGAGGTATATGGCGTGTCCTGTTAAAACTATTTTATTGTGTAAAAACACAGTATGCACAGCAGCACTGAGCAGGATGTAGATGATTTAAATGATGTACATCATTTATTCAATTTATTGGTTGTTTTAAAGTCTGTTAACAAACAAATTCATGTGACAATGCTCTGATGTATTCCAGCTATTCAACTGTACAGCTTCATTATGTAACAATGAAAACTAGATTACAAACCTCCGCTTGACCACAGAATCATACTGTACGTTTGACTGCATGTTTTCACTCAGGAAATACCAATACAGTCTTCTTCTTTCTGTGTTTGGACAGCCTCGTACTGAAAACCGAGGATGGAGACATTCTTCTGGATTACTCTAAGAATCTCATCACAGATGAAGTCATGAAGCTGCTGGTTGATCTGGTAAATCAACGGTTTTTATTTCTGATCTGTATGTTTTTAAATACCACTGTAATTTTACTTTGATTGTGAGAGTTGTAATGGGCAGCAGTTGACTAGAATCTCTCTAAATCTGTTAATTAGAAAGATGGGTCAGCAACATCTAGTAAATGTACTTTTTTTATGTGCTATCATAACGTACGTGCATACATTTGAGGTACGTCTCTGATTCTATAAGGAACTAACATTTATTATCTTACTCAGGCCAAGTCAAGAGGTATTGAAGGCGGCAGAGAAAAGATGTTCACTGGAGAGAAGATCAACTTCACTGAGGTGCTCACTGTTGACCATGTGACAGCTATAATTTGACTTTTGGCAGTATTTACCTCTCAACATCATTCCCGGAGTAGAAATTGCTGCCAAGTCTTCATTTACACTGCATGACACAAAAAACAAAGCTTGAACGTAAACTTTTGCGACTGCTGAATAATCCTTAACTCCACTCATTGCCAACAGTATAAGGTCCGTACAGTAAAGTGTGTTTCTGTGGGTTTTGTTTCCTGATGCCGTGCATATGAAGAGCCGTGCTGTGCTCCATGTGGCTCTGAGGAACCGCTCCAACACGCCCATCATGGTGGATGGTAAGGATGTGATGCCAGATGTCAACAAGGTTCTGGAGAAAATGAAGGGGTTCTGTCACGTGAGTGAAACATGACGCACTAAGATAGTGATCTTGCTCATGTTTATCAAAATGTGTTGAAACATTTAGATAATGTTTATGATGATTGTGTTTGTCTGTTGCTTCTTTTTGTGACATGCAGAGAGTTCGCAGCGGTGAGTGGAAGGGCTACACAGGAAAGGCCATCACTGATGTTGTCAATGTTGGCATTGGAGGATCTGACCTTGTGAGAGCATTTTATGCTTTATTGCATAAGATTACCTGTTTTTAATGGTTTAGACTTTTAAAGTCGCACACATTTACTAGAATTAGCTGCGCAAGCACAATCTTATCCTAACACTGTAAAATTACTTTGTGAATAGATGAACTCATTTTGATTTGTACTGCAGGGCCCCCTGATGGTGACTGAGGCCCTGAAGCCTTACTCAAAGGGTGGACCGCGTGTGTGGTTTGTGTCTAATATTGATGGAACGCACATTGCCAAAACCCTAGACCAGCTTAATGCTGAGACAACCCTCTTCATCATTGCATCCAAGGTTTACACAAAGTAGTTTTCTTCTGAAATTGCACTGCTGCAAGAAAAGTGTCTTCCTAATCATAACTATGTTTAAGCAATCCCTTTGTATATGTCAAAGACTGACCTCTTGAAAATTAAATTTGCATTGAGTTACATGAATCTGGTTTTGGTGAGATGCTTTTCCCAGGCAAGTCAGTTTTATGTCAAACTACTCAGACACTTAATGTTGAGGTAGTAATGAGTCAGTAACAGCTACAAGAAAATATTCCAAAGCACCAGCTGTGCATCCATTTAGAAAAATTATTGTGACTTCAAAATAATAGTCTAAGCTCGATGATGTTTCCTTTCAGACAGAAATTCTATCATTTCTGTTCTACATGAAAATCTCAAGCAGTTGTGCTGATATTAGTACTTGCTTGTCTGTGTCTGTTTGAATGCCCTTTCACAGACGTTCACCACCCAAGAGACCATTACCAACGCTGAGTCAGCCAAAGCATGGTTCCTTGAACATGCCAAAGATGTGAGTATGCAGTGGCACAAGAAACCCTCAAAGTATATGCTTAGTTGACTTATTTGATATTTCGCATCATTAATTATGTTTTCTTTATGTTTCCCCAGAAAGCTGCTGTTGCCAAGCACTTTGTAGCCCTGTCCACAAATGGAGTAAGTCACAGCACAGTATGAGAGGCTAAAGCTGCCCCCTCTGTCTGGATATCTGATCCTAACTGTTCTGCTTCCTCCTATCTTTCCTCAGCCCAAAGTGAAGGACTTTGGCATCGACACAGAGAACATGTTTGAGTTCTGGGATGTGAGTGCTCTTTAAACCTGAAAGCAGACTGTGTGGAGCAGGTCTTGTCTTCATCCCCAGACTGTGATGGGGCTGTAGGCTGCAGCTATAAATAAGTTAGACTCCTGACCTGTGAAGTAGGTGGGATGGACGCTCTGGCCAACAGCTGCTGGGAAATCAGAAGCCTCTCTCTTCAGACTCAGTTATTATTGGTAGCGACCTTCTCTTGCAGAGGTTACTGTAAAGGCTGGGTTGCATCAAAGTTCAGGGAGCATTTAGTTACATTGTTGGTATTTAAAGGGCAACAGTTATGACATGGCCAGTGTTTTACAGTAGAATATTCTCTACCTATAACAGAGAGAGAAAACTTGATCAAAACAGGAAAGATCGAAAGCTACATGAAGGACTGCATTGCCCATGTTATTGCTTATTAAATAGTGTATAAAAAGATGTTCAAGTAGCAGCACATGTTTTTGTTATTTCTGTTTCTGTTGTCAGCAACTTTTGTTGTGTGCAAAGCCAGTTTCTTCCATTAAAAACTGACTTTTTGCATGGATGGATATATTTCATCTTCTCTTTCAGTGGGTTGGTGGTCGTTTCTCCTTGTGGTCTGCCATTGGAATGGCCATCGCCTTGCACATTGGTATGTAAGATAATAACAACATTTTATAATTTTTATAAACACAACACTTTGACTCTGGAAAACTGTATTGTAAAGTCTGACAGATGCCGGTAAGAATGACCTGCGGTAGCGCTCCTTCCTACACTGTGGGTGTAAAAGTCTACTGCTGAACAAGCTGCTCAGTGCTCGTACAGTCTCATGCAGGGGGTGGGAGGTGTTGTCCATGATGGATGTCAGCTTGGACAACACCCTCTCTTCCCCAACCTGCTCGATTCAGCTTCCCCCTCAGCACTGAGAGCTGGATAGTGTTGAAGGCACTGGGTCAAAAAAATTACTCTCACAGTGCTCCTGGTCTCTCCAGGTGAGAGAAGGCCTGATGCAGCAGGTCGATGACAGCATCATCCACCCCGATGTCATTAGGATTTTTCCAGTATCTGTAATGCATGAAAAAACAAGCATGACTGCTGTCCACTCAGCAATGCCATCCCTAGAGCCATGCTGCTAGCACACTTAAAAATTATACACTGTGGGTTTAGTAAATATGCAATAATCCAACCAGTGAACTTTCCTGTTTCATCTCCTCTCCTCATCAGGTTTCGACAACTATGAGAAGCTTCTTTCTGGAGCTCACTGGATGGTAGGTAAACCAGGATGAGCTAGCAGCTTTAGTTCCAGTGTAGAAAAACTAATCACATGAGACTCCCTGAAGAGAACATCCAGAATACATGAATGTAAATTCCTGGCTCCTTTTCAGGACAACCATTTCCGCACCGCCCCTCTGGAAAAGAACGCTCCAGTCCTGCTGGCTCTGCTGGGCATCTGGTACATCAACTTCTTCCACGCTGAGACTCACTCCATGCTGCCCTATGATCAGTACATGCACCGCTTCACTGCCTACTTCCAACAGGTCTGCCCAAACACTGCCGCATGCATCACAGATCAGATCAAGAATCATTTTATTTAAGTGTTTAAAAGATGAGTTTGAATGAGGCTGTTTGTTAGGAGACATCCTCCACGCTGAAAAACGAGAGAAAAACAAATCATAGACATGACATAACATAATAAACTATTCTATACTAAAAGATGTTTGTTTTCTAGGGTGACATGGAGTCCAATGGAAAGTACATCACCAACCATGGAGCGCGTGTAAACTACCACACTGGGCCAATAGTCTGGGGAGAGCCAGGAACCAATGGACAGCATGCCTTCTACCAGCTCATCCACCAAGGTATCATCACTATTCATTATGATCATCCTGTTGTATTTTAGTGATATCAACTCCTAGTTTTACTGATAGCATTGGTGGCTCCTTAGCCTCATGGTATGAGTCTGTGGATGACTTAAATGTGTAACTGATGTGGTCCAACTGTGTTCAACTCAGGAACACGCATGGTGCCTTGTGACTTCCTGATCCCAGCTCAGTCCCACCATCCCATCAGAGACAACCTGCACCACAAGGTATTGGCTGAGCACTGTAGCATGGTCACCAGTATGTATGAATGTCTTATATTTATACTCAACAGTGGCAACAGCAGTAAATACAGCATAGAGGAGACATTTTCGACTTTGCAAGTACAAAAACAAACTCTGACATCAGATATTAATGCAGCAAACATATGAAAGTTTTATAATACATATTCACAGTATCAGTTCAAGATGTTCTTAACATTTCCTAAATTATCTCGCAGACTGTTGACGTCTTCTTGTGACCTCTAAAGAATTTTGATCCCAAAGTTGCTACTGCTCCAGCATGGGCGGCTCTACAGGGGGGCAATGGGGGGGGACTCCAGCTGCCCCCCCAACTTTTATGTCCTTAAAAGTACTTGTGAAAACTAATCGCTTGTTTGTCCAAAAGCCTCTTATAGCCTTCAAATTAAATATGAATTCATTAAAAATATATAATTGTAAATATAATCTTAGGTCCCTGAAAAACTTAGTTATGGCCCTGCATCAAACACCGCCTGCCTCCCGCTCTGCTGGTCGCACACTCTGGTGTGTCACAGGTACATTTACAAGACAGTGAGCACTGAGCCGCCCAACTTTCTCCAGGTGATGTTTTAACTCTAAGGTAACGTCAAATGGAATGTCAGCTGAAGGTGATGGAGGGTCACGGTTTAATAACTCAATTAATCGCTTGCTGACAGTGACTCACTCGCGTGTGATTTTTTGGAGCATTAGTTAGTTTTGCTTAGTTTTGCCAGTTTATGAAGAGTTTAGACATGAAAAAATGTTTGGGGTCGCTGTTTCAGGGGCTGAAGTTACACTGACGGCTCTGTATGATCAATATCACAGCAATGAGGCCCCACAATTAAACCACATTACATCCTTACTGACAGACTGGGACAATAACAAATAGGCTACAATGAGAATAAGACGTCTAAATGTAACTGCTTGTGCGATTAGTGTGAATGTGAGTTTTTAAATCTTGATGCTTGCAAATTGCAAATTGAAAAGGAAATTTAAAAGTGGAGACATTTGCAGTTTTTTTTTTGGCAAAAAATTGAGGGATGAGAAGGAAGAAGAGTGGGCGAGAATTAAGGAAGGAAGAATGACAGTGAGACCAGGAGGGTCACAGTTGAAGAAGGCCACTGAAAGAGCGACAGGTGAAGAAACGAGTGAAGATGAGGAAATTGATGTTAGCGCAAGGGGTGAAGATGAGAAGGTTTCGGAGTCAGAGAGAGAGACAGAAGATCATGAAGGAGTAAAGGAAGGCACAGAGTCAGGCAAACCAAATAACTGAAGTTATTTTTCTGTATTTGTTTTCTGTATTTATTTTATATTTATTCTGGGGAAACCTTTTTTCTCATTTATACCTAACTTGTGGATATTTTGTTGACCCCATTTACACATAGAGGATTTTCACATGCAAATATAATATAGTATATAATATAATGTAATCTATTATCATACACTCACCAGCCAATCTGATCTGAAAGGCTAATGTCAACATCACAGATTAACACCTTGCAGGACTGATAAATATGTCACTATAAAAAAAATGTTTGATTTGGCTGTAGATCCTCTTGGCTAACTTCCTGGCTCAGACAGAAGCTCTGATGAAGGGTAAGACCACAGAGGAGGCCAGAAAAGAGCTGGAAGCCAGTGGTTTAAGTGGAGAAGCTCTGGAGAAAATCCTGCCACACAAAGTAAGTTAAAAAAAAAAAATTCTGCAGCTCTTATAATAATGCCAATAAACCTAAGTTAAGGTAATGACAAAGAAAAACAGAACTTGAAATAAGACATCTATGATATGTAATGTTAAAAAGAGCCATATTTATCCAGTGACCATGAATAAACATAGTAATGCAAACTTTGTCGGGAGAATTTGTGATGATTGCGCAAAATGAAACAAAAGCAAAAAAAATGACCTCTGTAATTAAATTTTTATCTTTGTTTATCACAGGTTTTCCAAGGAAACAGGCCAACCAGCTCAATCATTTTCAAAAAGCTGACACCATACACACTTGGAGCACTTATAGGTTAGAATATCAAATATTTTTATTTATACTGAGACAAAAATCACCTTATATTACTGATATTGACTTTAGGTTTACGTTGCACTAGCGACAGCATGTTAACGCTGTGATGCTGACATTTACAGTAAATAGTGCAAAATAATGCATAGTAACAGTCACTTTGTTTGTACCTGTCAGGTCAGGTAAGAGTACAGGTTGTGTTATGTGTAGGACCATTTGTTTCATCAGAGCTGCCTGTAGTTCTGATGATGTTGTAATTATGGTTATTATGTGTTTCTACATAGCAATGTATGAGCACAAGATCTTCGTCCAAGGTTTAATGTGGGAGATCAACAGTTTTGACCAGTGGGGGTGAGTCAGTTTTTACTACACTCATCTTTTTACAGGTGAAAATCTTCCCAGTTTTCGTTCTTTTTTGGCACAGCCTTGCACCCCAACTTCCAAATGAATGTTTGAAAAAAAATGGGACATACAGTTAAAAACTATGGTTTTAATGTGACTGACAGAACGTTGCATATGTGCAAGCATCCACGTCACAAACCTGTGCCCTCTCTTCTGTCTGTGTCTGTTCTTCTTCCTCCTCCACGCCATCAGAGTTGAACTGGGCAAACAGCTCGCAAAGAAGATCGAGCCAGAGCTTAAGGACGGCGCAGAGGTCCACTCCCATGACTCCTCCACCAATGGGCTCATTAACTTCCTGAAGAAGAACTTTGCCTGAATAGAGTCACTGCAACAACCTGCACTTTATTACACAATGTTACCCTCCTCATCAGCTTGTGTGCTGCAAGGACGGGAGACTTTCAGAGGCAGCTGATCACTCCCACGCAGTGAAGCTGAAGCACTCTATATGCTGTACTCTGATTAGGATTTTCGTGACTGTCTACGGTGCTGTCGTTTCCATATTTGTTACAGTGCATCCAAGGTAGTTTTTTCTTCACTCAGAGAGGAGAAAACTTTTTGTATCAGAGTGCCACAGAAATGTAGTTTCTGGAATAAATATCTTCACCCAATTTCATGTTTTATATGTTTAATGAGAAATACATATATAAATACACAAACACAATAGCTCGTCAGTGTCCACCTATATATAAATGATAGTTATATTGTGCATGGAAGAGCTGCTAAAACATTTATCCTCCCAACCTCACAAGCCCATATAAGTAACACGTCACTAGGTGTCACCAGAGTGCCAGATTTATCTACTGGGAGCAAATCAGCCACCCATTAAGCTGCCATTTATTCAGTGGAACAAAGAGTCAAAGGTCAGTCCATCTGCACTGTTCCTCCCCACAAATCCCCAGACTCCACAGCCACGTCCATTTAGACAGAAAAACAAACAGCTGGACTGAACGACTCCTGCGCTCTGAGCCACTCCTCACCGCCACTATATTTAAACACAATTAAACTCAATTTGCTTAATGTTTCAGCACTGTGTGCCAGAATTTGCTTGTGAATTTCCCCCGTAAAGATAAAATCACATGTAATGATGGTATGAGAGACAAGAGGAGACAGAAAATATCACGCACTAAAGACGGTGGACCTAAAATATGTGGATTTATTTTCATGTTTTATTTTCCTCAAACACTGCTGGGTTCAATTACACAAAATGCATGAGGACAAACAGAGAGTTAAAAAAAAAAATCCTAGACCTTCAGACACGGCTGGGTTTCCAATGCTGTTGCCAGGCAACAATACTTTACTTCAAATCTAACTTGTTCTTTTTATCTCAGGCTCTGAAACGACATGCAGAAGAAAGCGAGTTTGACTGAGGACAGAAACCCTCCTCACAGTCAGTTTTAAGACAGTAGATAAGAATTATTATTAAAAATGTCCAAACAAAAATTTGTTGTCTCCACAGAAATTTTATAGATTTTTTTGAAGATAGATTAAAATCATCTATAGGAAGACAGTCAGCTAGGTCATACATTCACCCACAACTATTTATTTTAACAAGAACCCACATCTGAATGATGACTCAAATGAACAAGCAGCAAATCAGCATGAGGAAAGAAGTGTTCTGGACCCTGCCTTAGGTCAGTGAGGAGCAGAACCAAATCAAAGATTACGCGTGTGTTCCCAAAATGTTTGCTGAACAATGGAGCTGCGCACCCTCACATTCCACGTCATGCTTTATTGGTTGAGCCTGTCAGTCATTTTTTCCCCTTCTTTGGCCTGTTCAAGAACTTGCCCCCCCCCCGGCTCGATCAGGGTCCCAACCTGCCCCAGCGCAGCGGTTGCCATAGCGACGTCACCCGCCGCCACTTTTGGACTGTGCAGTCCCAAATTCACTGCAGCGTCAGACAGAGTCGGAGCAGGAGCTGAAGTGACTACACCTCGTCGTTTGGAAAGATGCACGTTTTCTTCCTCCACGCATTTGTATTCATCGTGAACTGCAGCGCTGGAAACAGTTTGAGGGTCAGCATCCTTGCATGTAAACAAGCTTGGCCTCAGAGGAGAAGCTTGGCCTGCAGGTCTGCAGCCAGTTTAAATTCTCACTGAAACTTCATTTTATTACTTCAATATCATTTTTCAATGTGCATTAGTTCAGCACAATTTCCATATTTCCTAATATCAAACCCAGTGGATGGTTCCTCTCAATCTGTGGTCTGAGGTTGCCATTGAATGCAGTGACACAGAAACCCTGCATGCTGTAAAAAAAAAAAAACAACTAGCCATTAAGTCAAGCCCAGCTTCATTTTTTCCCACGACTACTGAAGTTAGAGCTTGACAAACTGCAGCATAGTTAGCTAGCAGCACTCCCATGAGGCTGCAGGGGGCTCCAGCTGACCCCTGGTTGCTCAGGCTCCATGCCTGCTCTGAGTTTCTACAGATCCCCATCAGCTATATCTAGCTTGAAAAACACTGTTGTTGGGGTCCAAATGGAAAACATAACACACCAAATCTCCAGCAATTAGACCTTATAGTTCTTATGTTCATCCACTTCTTTCACTGCCTGTGTGAAACAATACAGCTCTTCACACGCTGAATACTTTTTCTGAGATATCCCTGACTTCACAGAGCGGTCAGAGGCCAGGCATGTTTGTCTTCATGGGACAGTTATATGGTTATCTGTGTGGGATGTTGAATACTGAGCACTCATTATAAGATTTGTTGTATTCACTGCCTTTTCCTGAATCCACAGTATTACTGATATACTGACCAGCATCTGGCTCCTATTTAGCACCACAGTGTGAGAGATGGAAAAACAAACCCTCCCACACCGATTTCAGCCTCTGTTGGACTGCTGTTGATACAGTATATGGTAAAATTCCCTGTGAGAATGACAGATGGCATCTCACGTTTTTTTTTTTGTTTTTTTTTTTTAGATCAAGGCTGTTACTGATTCTAATAGCATATTTTGTGCCAAGGCACAACTGCTGAGATTTTTTCACCAGCAGTGGAGGCAGGATCAAAGTTTGAAACCTGTACAATTGACTAAGGCTGTCTCTCTCATGGGGGTGACTCAGTTCAGCAATAATGAAAAATAGTTTATTTAGTCATCAAACCAAGTGAATCACTCACCTCTGCACTGTTTCTTTTGACATAAAAAGGATGATTGGTGTAGTTTATACAGCACTTAAATGGCTTGTTGTGGGTGTTTTGCATATTAACCCTGGTGTAGCAACAAAACCAAATCCTGCTGCACAGTACATATGGAAATATCTTCACTTTTAGCTCCCAGCAATGGAAGTCAACACCCAGAAATGCTGATTCTTATTCTGGTCTGTAGTATTAGACCCTCCATGACTGGTTTCTTTCAAACTCTTACAATCTGTGTAAAACAGATTTGCATTAAAACCTTTAAGTAATGCAAAGCATTTTAGGTGATCAGGTTTATTTTCTCAGCTCTGAGCCACGCAAACATTAAACAACTCTCTGCACACCGCCTATGACAAAGTCTCTTTGGAGGCTCAGTTCCCCCAAAATGCAGAACACGTTTGTCACTAGTAATATCCAGCTTCGCTGACAGCGTCAGATTCAGTTTCCAGGGTCCTGAGGTAACTGCCTCTAAGATGTCTGTCATCACCCAAAAGCAAGGCAGGTTATTGGTGTTTTTTTTTTTTATGGC
>JAUBNQ010000017.1:22330853-22367648 GCA_032353495.1 Ctenopoma kingsleyae | reverse complement strand
ACACTCTGAAAAACAACATATATCATTTCCACATTTTGAGCCTCAAAATTATGTTATAACCTGTGATGATTTGTATGACAAACAGAAAAGAAGATCTAATATTGTTAATTAATCATTAGGTTCCAAAATTAAGAGTGCTTTAAATTTTTGTACATTAAAGATGTCATTTTAAAATGGCAGCATGGACTAAATACCCTGTAATGTCATTTCATACATTGCCACGTTTGCAGGTCCAGGTCCTTGGAGACGCTATGGAGTATTATATATTTAAATAAAGTTCTCACATATATCTCAACACCATAAAAATCTGGTTGATGTTGGTAGACAGTTAAAGAACTCTGTAGTAAAATATTAGACAGATGAGATTAAGATGAATCTACACCTAGAGTTACTGAAAATTGAAAACAAAAAAAGTAAAGTAAAACCAAATCTGTATTTAATTATTGCCTATTCTATCACAGTTGCTCAATATTGAGACACCATGACTCTACATAAATAAAATAAATAAAAAAATAGACTATGTCTCACTGAATGAATATATTAACAATTTAGCCAAATGTCACTTTTGAAATGTTACTTTCAAGGCAAGGCTGACATATTTAAAACTGTACCTGCAGTTTTATTTTAAGTAGCCTACTGCTTATTATTGCCCTATTTTCTTTCAAATAATGTGGGTTGTTATTATTATTATTTAATTTGTTCTATATATTTTGTAAAAACAAGTTGCAAAGTCTTTCTGGAAGCATGCATTATAGTAGGAAAGGACTCGACGGGCTGTTAGTCTGCTAGTTTTCCAACTATCCCTGTCCTGCCCACTACTGATAACCTGGGTCGGGTGTGTTCAGGCTATCAGAAGCTGGAAGTGGAGTGGAGTGAGGGAAGACAAAGTCAACTGGTATTTTCCAGCTCCGATACAGGTAACCATTCTTGGAAAGGGCAGGGATAGTCGAGGAATAAGAAGCTCAGCATAAGTTTGCACAACCTCAGAATAGCACTTTGGAAATACCGCCATCTAGAGTCAAGAGACTAGTCTGGGCGTGTTAGCAGACCAGTGAGCAGGGTGCTGGACCCTGGCTCTTTGTCCCGTCCTATCTGTGGTGTTCCACCAATCACGTGAGAGCTGAGCGCACAGGCCGCTCGGATTGGTCCGTACGCGCTGTCCTTCAGCTCAGAGGAAGCGGTGGAACAGCCAACCGCAGGCTGCTGGGACTAGCAGACATGAATTCTCTGGAACAGGCCGAAGGTAATGAACACACAAATCACCTTTAATTACTTATGTTTTAATTATTCGCCAAATTGTTGTAGTGTAATAGCTATATTGACCAACAGATATCAACACGGGCGTCTTAAGACGTGGTTGTAGAGTGCGCCGTTAAGTTAGCGGGCTCGTCTGTTTACCACACTTAGCCTGTTTGCTAGCTTAACTTCCAGACGCTTGTAACTATGGTTATTATCTAACACATATTCAGCTGTTTAGTTTATTATTTTCCACTGTCTGAGAAGTAGCTAGTGACAGCCAAGTTTTAGCAACAGTCAGTGTGCTGGTGCTTGTTGTTTTATGGTGTATGGTATCGTTTGTAAGTTGTGTTTTGTGGTGATTTGTGTATTTCCCTGCAATTTCTTGTTGACACTTTTATTTTATAATTTAATCTAATTATCACAGTTGAGTTTTGGCTTGTGACCAGTCTCGTATGGATATTTAGATTAGTTTTAAGCATTTAAAGACCCATTCAGTGACGGGCATTGCAATGTAGTTTAAATTATAACATTACATGCTGTGTAATGTTGTGGCAACAGTGAAATTAAATTAAAAAGTGACATAATTGGTCATCAAGTTAAATTATAACAACAGCTGCCTGTAGCCACGTTATGCCTGTTTGGTTTAAAGAATCTGAGTAACAGCATAGACACAAATTCACAAAAGCTGAGCTTTAAAATTTACATTGACGTCGGTGAAGATTGTTTATAAATCCCACAACATAAGCTCTCACTGGATTGATAACATGGAGTTGCCAGGTCATTGCAGATATTATTCTAGGTCAACATAAACAGTGTATTAATGAGCCCGTTCTCATTTTAGATCTGAAGGCCTTTGAGAGGAGATTGACAGAGTATGTCTCCTGTTTGCAACCTGCGACTGGCCGATGGAGAAGTAAGTAAACATTAGTGGTGATTATCATTGCCCTTAATATCTGTCATTTGATAAATTGTGTTTATTTCTGTTTATTGACTTCAAACCTATGTTAGATGACTTTCAAACAGAAGAGCTGTGAGAAGCACTCACTCATAGTAAAAGTATAAGTTCCTGCAGATAAGATCACAGGTTAAAGACTTGTAACCTGGGTTCTGTAATACGTAGCTACTGTGGTAACTTTTGCTGCACAGATATTCTCTTTGATACACAGATATTGTTATTTTCACTGGATCACATCAAAACCTGTTAAAAAAACACTAGCCAATCAGATGACTGATGAGAAACTGAGCCATCATTCACAGAGGATCCTGACACGGACGTGAGAAGAGATAATTATTTTTTATTTTAAAAAATAATCCATATAGTTAGGTTAAATAGGCTTTTTCACATGATTAGAATTAACAAACCAGTGATATTGACTTAGGAGTAAATGCTCTTGGCGTACTCCAAGTTCAGAATAAGTTTAATGCGCTTCATTGGCACAGGCCCCTGATTCCACCAGTACTTAGTCTACAATGTGTTGACATTTCATTTTGCTGCTGTCCTGTTTCAGTGATTCTGATTGTGGTGTCTGTCTGTACGGCTACTGGGGCTTGGAACTGGTTAATAGATCCCGACACACAGAAGGTATGTATTAGTAGAAAAGTGCATCTAGGTGTGCCTTTGTGTTCTTCATATTGAAAAATATGGCCAAGAGACATTACAACTGTGTTTGTAAAGTGACAACACAGCTGAGACAGTAAATGATGAGGTGACTATTTTTCGGTTTGTTCATTGATGCAAAGTGTTCTTACTTTTAGAGTATTTTGTATGACTATGAAAAATGAAAATTTAAGTGTGGTCTTGCACTCAAAATTTACACTAAACTTTAGCTTTTATTATAATTCTTACGACTGATGTTGCATTCATCTTCTCCCTATGCAGGTCTCTTTCTTTTCATCACTGTGGAATCACCCCTTCTTCACCATCAGCTGCATCACTCTAATAGCTCTCTTCTTTGCTGGGATACACAAACGAGTTGTGGCACCATCAATGTATCCTTTGTCTATTGCAGTTAATATGAAGTAACATGTTTTGTTGACTTTTATTTAGCAAAAATCAGTTTTGTTCACGTTTGGCTTACTGGTTGACATCTTTGACCTTTTACCTCAGTATCGCTGCCCGCTGTCGGACAGTTTTAGCAGAATACAACATGTCCTGTGACGACGTGAGTAACATTGGGACTTGTAGTTTTTTTCAGACAGCTTGTATTTGTGTGACATTGTTAAAATCTTTAATTTTATTTGTGGCTTTTCACAGACGGGAAAACTTATCCTGAAACCACGACCGAACATCCAATAACTACAAGCTTGTGCAGGCTGCCACTGATGATCAGTGACTTGACTTCTTTGGGCCGTCTGTACAGTAACTAGAGGAACAGCAGGAAGAAAGAGTTTGTCGTCATAGTGGAAATATATGTGGGAGAAAGAAGCAATGAACTTATAGGGCCTTTTAACAATGTCACCGTGTTGATGTCACCATTGAAGCTGCTGATCTGCTCACATAGTCTTTGATATGTTTTACTCATTCAGTGTGAGTTGAGATGTTTATTTCCTTTTCTGATGTTGAGCATGTATTTTATCTAAATGTTTCTATTTTAAAAGTTATTTACCTAATAAATACTTAAGGTGTGAAAATGTGCCTCGTTTTCCTTTGATTCATGCCTTAAATAAAAGCCTCTCCGTGTGATTTCTTTGTGGGATACTAAAATCTCTGTGCGTACTACATTCGTGTGGTTACGTTCCCTTTGGTTTTGCGACAGCGCCTCTCTGCTTTCTGTTAGCAACGCACACTTTACGGCAAAGAACAATCTTCCACATGGCCCTTACCAGCACGACTGGACCTGCGGTGTGTTTTGAGGCTTGAAGCTAAGCCGGACTGTGAAAGAGGAAAATAACGCATTACATGCGCCGCTCGCACTTTAATAAGAAACAAAATGGGTAAAAGTAAAACCGCTAAATTTCGACGTCCGCAGTTCAACGCGGTTGGATTACCGGTGAATGCTGTGAAGGAAGTGGACGCTGAAGAGGACGACGGTGATGATGGTTGTCCAGCTGCGGAGTTGCTGGAGAAAGTAGGAACAACGTGTAGTTGTGTTTTCTCACCAAAACAACTTTGTCCTAACTTGTTATTTTTATGTCATATCCTTGATTAGAGGATAGACATTTAAACATTAATGAGAGAAGGTGTCATTTGCGGGTAATTTCGAATTCCCTTAGTCCAGTGATGAGGGTTAACGTTGGCTTTTTAATACGAGGTTTCACTCTTAACACTGCAATACTTCACTGTGTCTGTAACACTGTCATAATATGACAACAGTACGTTAAGAATGAGGACAGGTTCACTGTGATGGACGAGTACACTGCAGGAGGTCTGAACTTTGTGTCATGATTTTTTATTTGTATTTTTTTGTATTTCTATAGTTGCAGAGTGCCAGTGCAGACATGCGAGAGTTTGCATGTGCCAGCATTTCTCGTGTGGTGCAGCAGAGCCAGACCATCCCAGGTTTCCTACAGAGGGATGCTGTGAGGCGCCTCGGGCCCATGCTGCTGGACAGCAGCCTGGCAGTCAGGGAGACTGCTACAGGGGCACTCAGGTGAACCAATAACAAACATAGATTGTTGTCCTTTCAGTCAGACCCTCACTATGTTTCCCAAAAGATGAGATACTATAGTCTTAGTTCCACTGCTGAGATAAATTAATCACTGTAATGGGTCCTGACAAATCACAAATTTGTGGCTGCTGCACAGAAGAATGAGAGACAGGTTATTCTCAACAGGTCAGCCTGTGAATGAGAATATACAAAATCTTAATCTTACAAATCTTAATGAAGTGTCGAAGAAGCTCTTAAACATTTTGACTTATCACAGCAGATGATGTCAAAGTGGAAATAATAACATTAACAATGGCTCAGCTTCATTTAAGCCTCTCAGGAAGCTAAAAAAGGGATGTAGCAATAATTAATGACATTAATTACATGAGCTTATGCTGCTGCTGTGTTGTCCCGTTTTGTATGTACAACATAATGTACAACAGGTTGCAATGCTGTCAAAGAAATATCATTCATTCAGATATTGTTGTTTTTAGAAGTTGATGATACCTCTGACTGTAATTTTCCCCACTCCGCTGCTCATGATTAAACAATATGACAGGGACACAGCATGAGCTATTGTTAATGATATTAGTTTTACCTGTGTTGGACGTCCTTTGAAAAAACGGTTTCTAGCCAGATATTTGCCAATGAATGTTTTATTTACACCTGTGCTTTTCCTACGGCGATATGTCAACATGATATGTGGAGTTTGTTGATAACATTTAAGCACCAGGGTGGGATTCGCTGCACGCTCCTGCTGCCAGTTTAAGCTAGTCAAGGCAAACATCGCAATTTATTACCAAGAGCAGAGCATGTGGACCACGAATGTGTTTCTTCTATTAGTCAGACAAAATTTGATCTCTAATACTGACCACACACAACACTTGCAAGTGCTGAAAAGGAAATGTTACATAAAGATCATCTTTGGTTCGTACATTTGTTTTGTCTTATGTGGCAGTTTTTTTTTATTACACGCTTTTAGTACCTCACAGCATTATGTGTTGTACTAAAGTGTGTGTTGTGATGCTTCCACAGGGGGCAGCATTCTACAATACAAGGCTTTGGTGTAAGAACAGAGAAAGTTAGGTTTTCATGATTTAATGGCTTGTGTTATTGTTGTAATGATATAATATTCAGCTTAGCGCTTGATTCTTTATGTAATATGTGTGTAAAATACAGATCACATTTGCATGTTACATTGCTTTTCTAACTCATCTTTAAACATACTTAACCTTTGTCAGTTAAAACAGTGATAGCTGTATACTCAGTATCACAATAAGACTCACAGCGTATCTTCAGGCTCTCCCACACACATGCACAAACACAAACAGCACCGCTGACAGCGGATCTCCTCCGACTCACTGAGTGTGCGTCTGGGACTGTTTCTGCCTGACAGGAATCTGAGTGCATGCGGCGGTCAGGAGGTATGCGAGGACATGGTGAAGCACGACGTCATGACTCCTCTGACAGCGCTGCTTAGAGAGGTGAGGCTCCTCCGGTGCTTTTAGCTCACCGCATCACTTCAGTTTCTCGTCATCAGCAGCTGTTACAGCAGGCTGAGATATCCTCAGCAATTAGGTTTCATTCCAGAGCAAAGATATTTAAAAATGAGTGCCCCCACGCTGAGTCACATTGACTCCTGAGAACAAATTCAAGCTTAATGTTGACTTAATGTTGAATGTTGTTGGTGATGTTAATGTGTCCTGAGACAAAAATCTTAAGAAATATATCATCATTTGATTTCATATACTGTATTCTGCTGCTTGACTGTCTTAGAGGGTGGTATGTAATGTAACAATCACAGGCCGTGTGGCTATTGTCATGTAAAGTACGTACTTGTGGTTTGTTGTCATCTACAACACAGTGTTGTTTTCTTCCCAGTGCTGTGCTGGCTTTGAGATTGCTGTCATGCCAATGAAAGACCAGAAGAATGTGGTGGAAGATGTGGCCAACGAGGCTGTGAATTTACTGTGGAATCTATGGTAAGAAAGATGACAAAGATTAACCCTTTTATTTATCGGAGGATTACTGAGCATGATTATTGATTGAATACGTTTTATGCTTCTGGCTATTTAGCAGCTTAGGAGGCTAGTAGATATCTAGCACCTATGTAAAGACCTATTAGTGAAAGAAGCAGAGAAACAATCTTATATACTTCCCAATACTTCTTAGTTTGGAATGTCTCAAGCACATTTTCAACTGTTGCTGACACTGTAACTATTAACTCACAATGTTTTACATCATTCTCCTGCCAGTGAGAGCAGCAGCCAGGCACTTTCTGTGTTCAACAAAGCGGGTCTCCTTGATGTGGTCGTCCAGTGTCTGGAGAGACACCCACACAACGTGGAGCTGGCCATATCTGCTGGTAGGACTAATACACAGTGAAATGGTTGTGATAATTGATTTCACCCTTGATGTTTTTGTCCAGATATCAGGACACATAGTTCCATTATTGCTAGTCCATGAAAAACGTAATAGCTTCATACAGTGCTGACGTCCCAAACACTGTGTATGACCAATAGGTTTACTGCTTATTGGTTATACAGGTAGTATGTTGGCTGGTCCTGTACATGTAAACAAAATAAAAGAGTGTTTTTACTCTACTTTAAAAATTGAAAATACTCAGCTCAAGTCAAATCTTTATCAGCTGACTAGGAAAAACTGTATCCCAGTGGCCCTAGTTAAGCATCTTAAGCAATAATAGTCCAATGTAAAATGGAAATTTGTGTAAATTTTATGCATTTTCTTGTGGGAAAGCAACATTTCAGCTCATTTCCTGATTTAATTTTATTTTTTAACATGGGGACACACAAGGAAACTCTTGGCTCTGTACTCTGTAAGGAATAGTTTGACCTTTTTGGAAATACACTTGTTCTTTTTTCCTGTTTCGGCATTCTTCTTTTACTTGATAATGTAGAGAGAGACTGGAAGTAAGGACAGAGAGAGAAGGTATTGCATGCAACGATGGTTACCTGACCTGGAAACAGAGGATCAAAGAAAATGTTTTCAGGGAATCTAAAATGCTTCCTATACTATATGTGCATTGTTTTTTTAGCTTTGGGTAAATTTTTCAGTTTGTCCAAATTGAGGTTTTTGAGAGTAAAAATCTGACATCCAATTACAACATTGTTAGTGATTACAATATTTTTATACTTTATTGTAGTAGTGCTTCTAATACATTTGTTTGCTTTAGTCAGATCTAATCTCTAATTAGTTTAGTTTCTCCGGTGTAGGAAGCCCAGTTTAATAACGTCTCTCCTCTTTGTGTTCTCTCAGCCCACTGTTTGCACACTGTTACTGAGGATAACC
Organism: Ctenopoma kingsleyae; assembly: GCA_032353495.1. NCBI lineage: Eukaryota > Metazoa > Chordata > Actinopteri > Anabantiformes > Anabantidae > Ctenopoma > Ctenopoma kingsleyae. The sequence continues at coordinate 22,359,513 of JAUBNQ010000017.1, read as the reverse complement.
CAGAACTGCTATGTAGCATGAACACTGCTGTGCTTGGAGCCCTGGAGAATGTGCTGCTGTCATCTCAGCCAGACATGGCATACACTCTCCTCAGGACACTGGCTGCAGGTACAGTTTGTCACTTGTCGCCTTTTTGTGGTTCTAAATTGTTCAAAACTTCCACCATTACATAAGTTGAAAGTGACATTAAAAAGTCTGTGGGCAGATGCTGCTTACTAATTTAAGTGACAAACACTGCAATTGGCTAAAATTAAGACCATGATGTATTTAATTTCCCTCAAAGTCTCAACTCTGCTTACTGTGTCACTCAGGGACACTGTGGAACACAAAGGCCAGTCTGCCTGCTGCCCGTCAGGCCCAGACCCTCAATGCTGTGGTGGCCACCCTGTCACAGTGCCTGGCTCTAGACGCAGGTACCCTAATACCTGAGCTAAGACAAGCAGAAGAGGCTCGTCACAGAAACACACCGGCTGTGTCAGACGCAGAAGACCAGGCTGCAGGAGAGCTCGCCGTGGAGGAGATGGATGAAGAGGAGGAAGCACCTAAACAGAAGAGGAATGGAAAATCTGTGAAGGCTGATAACGACTTCTCTGACCTCCTGCCTGTCAGTGGATTATCTCATATAGTCTCTGTTGCAGTTTCTCCTGATATATTGAGTAGGAATATTAGTAACTGTGTATATTTCGGATGGTAAATAAGACGTTGCAGTGCAGAAATGTCAAAGCCACCAGAGAGCACGGACAAGTTTATTTCTCCCCTGTAAAATGTACACATCTTTAAAAATATTCATTCAACTTATTCCTTATCAAAATATATGTTTATATAATGTGTTCTCTTTCAAATATTTACATTATTATTACCCTCAAATTCCAATATTTTTCCTAAATTTTACTCTATAATTTAAGTTTGGACGGCAACAATAACATTGCTTACACATTTTCCCATATCAACACAACAGTGTACATCATCATACATAATTACCCAAAATGTGTTGTCAAAGCTCTTTTAGATGACGTGATATGTGTACTCTCACTTTTAAAGGAATTAGGATGCAATGTGTGCTGCAGTCTGTGTTTATGGCAAGGAAGCAGTCCACGTTTGTGTTTTGGATGCACATGTTAATGCCAGGTGAAAAGGTGGTATCACGAGTCATCCTGGAGTGTGAGCCAGACTGACAGGGCAGACGAACTGTCTGGTTCAGGGGCGCAGACTAGGGAGACTCAGCAAGGTTCAACTGGGGACCAGCTTTGAGCCTCCTAAATGCTGACAGTCCCCAGAACTGACCTCTATGTGACAGAGCTGTCCCTCTTAGCTCACTCGCAGCCAGAGCCCCAGTATTGTAGGTGACATTCATAGTGATGTTCCAAAACCCCTCCAATAGTGTGGGTAATTATCAGCTAAGCTTTTTTTAATTTTATGTCAACACACACAGATGTAGTTGTCATAACTGAATTGATAGCTCCACGCAAAGCTCACTTTTCATTCAGAAATGACACAGTTGAAGCAGGGTTTCATCAGCAGTGGTAGTGGACGTCTTTGAATACAACTGTTGAAAGCGATCTCCCGATTATGGCGGTCAGCTAAACTCAGACTTGGTGCTAACAGTGCTAACAGTCATGGTTTTGATAGGCTGTTGACTCACATGGCTGCTTGTTTTTGTCCAGAGGGGCAAGGAGGAGCTGAGGGAGGCAACGGCCTTGCTGACAGCCCAGCAAACGTCCTTAGAGATCATCGTCAACATGTGCTGCTCCGACGGTGAGTGTTGTGGGCATGGACAGCAGTGCTGACCCCAGGCTCTTTTCATCAACATTATTTCCTGTGACATGACCACCCAGTATTTGTGTTTGTCTATTGGAAAACCTGTTATAACAACAAATACGTGAAATTAGTTCATTTGAGTGGCGAAAGATACCTTTTGTTGTTGTTGAGTATATGTGTGTGTGTCTGTGTGTCTGTGAAGACCCGTCTGACGATGAGTGGGAGGAGTCGTCGAGCAGCGATGAGAGCGACATGGGTCCAGACGGTCTTTGTGACGGAGTTTCCAATCTGATGTCTCCGTTGTGTTTGTCAGCGGAGGTTCACGGGGCCTTAATCAATCACAGCATCCCTGCAAAGGCAAATACCTGCCTGCTATATCAATAACACCTCACCTCAGTCGATCGCTATAAGACACCATCACAGTGTCAGAGAGTTAAGACAAGCATGTGAACATAATTAAATTGTCATTGTAACCAGATTTGAGTATGGTTTTAATGATACAGTTAAACTCATCTGTCTTCTGCCTCTGTCTGAACACATTTAATTACTTTACCTGTGTTTAACATAGATCTGTCTTTCACTAAAAACCACATTAAATGATTTTTTTTTTCTTTATTGAAGGTCCTCCAAAAGACAGAGTTTCCTAGAAAGGAAGCCATGGATGTGTGTCATCAGAATTCCTCCTGGAGAAGCCTCATAAAAAAGTAATTTGCTTACTCCTCATCTTCTCTTGCTCTGCTGTATGGTCAACATTTGTTTAAGGCGCTTTATGTTGTCTTTCTCTTCACTCTTCTTGAATGATATGTCCTACTGCCTTATAATGGAAGTAATCTTTTCTTTAGGATGCAACGTGTGCAGTCCCGGTCTCTGACATGTCTCCACAGCATCCTCTCCAGCATGGATGCAGAGTCTTTGGGAGGACCGGCAGCCCTGCAGGACACAGCGCAGCATCTGTCTGCTCTGGTCTTTGGTGCAGCAGGTCTCACATTGATGATTCTTGTTTTGCTTTATTCTAGGTCTAGGTTTTTGACTGGAAAGTCCAAACCTTAATACTATCATAGTAGACACGTGATTGTATTTGATGCAACATCTCATATGTCTGCTAAATAATGATGATTTTCCTTCTTTTGTTATCAGAGATACCCAAAGATGAGGAGTTCCTTGAGGCCGTCATCAGCGCCATGAGGTCTCTCTTACAGATGATTGCCTCCAAAAATATCCCCCAGGTACAGAATGCATCACAGCCTCAGCTTTTCATTCGTTGATTTTAAACGTTTGCATTTATGGGTAGTTCCATTGATTTAGCAGTCTTAGCAGTCAAAAGGATTTGTCAGTCTATGCAGCTGAGGCTGAGACTTTTAGTCCCTGATGAGCCAATCTAAAAAAAAATGCAGGATTTTTCACATAGCAGTATCGTGTTATTTTATTTCAAACTTTAGAAAGCTTCCTCCAGAAACATAGGAGACGTCATACAAATGTTTTCACACGCTGAAGAGCTTTTCAAATTGGTGACGTGCCACTTTAACTTGGGTTTCACATTTGTTGACAGTGTTGACTGATTAAATAAAGTGCTGAATAAACATAACACAGTGTAGACTTTGTATTCCTGTCAAAACTCCACTGCCAGTTCACACTAAACACCGTGGACCGTGTTTATTTTTGGCAGCTCACTATCTGTGTTTTGTTTTTCTCAGTGTATGACCCCCCAGCAGCTGATGAGCCTGAGCGAAGCGGCCACCCGCTGCGATGTTGTCAGTGTGAGGGTCAACGCTGTCGCCATTCTGGGCATCACTGGCAGCACATTAGCCAAAGAGAAGGGCACTGCTGAAACCCTTCAGGTATAATCTGTCTCTCTTTTCTTCAAGTGGTGTATTTGTTCTGCCTCTAAGAAAAGTCTGCTCCCACAGATGATTGGAAACGCCTTACTTGCAGTTGCCACAAGGGATGCCGACCTGGTTGTGAACGGTGAAGCCCTCGACGCCTTGTTTGATGTTTTTGCTGACGGAGATGAGGCAGAAACAGCTGCTAAGAACATCCAGTTATTACCTGCACTGAAGGCACTTCAACCTGTGTTTAAGGCCAAGGTTAATGCTAAAACTTTGCTGAACACATTTTTCTGCCATTGTACTTCACACTTTCCAAGTTCATTATTAACCCATCCCTGGCAATTTCCATCAAGTCTGAGATTTTTATAATAACAATATATTTTCTTTTGCTACTAGATTCGGAAAGAAGGAAGAGGAAAGTATAGCCCTCAGCAGCTATGTGTGCTGGACAACGTCAAAGTCAACCTGAGAAGATTCATTGGTTATCTGGAGAAGATGGTGAAAAAATGAGGACTTAAGTGATTCACACTGTGATCAGTTGAATGAGTATGATTTGGGATATTGTATGCTGGCAGGAGCATAGAATACAGAATATGGTTATTATACCATGAAGTATTTATTGTGTTGGTAGTAAACCATTTGTTATTTCTTGCTTTCAGTGTTTATATTCTCTAAACAATGATTTACTATTTTACTTAGAGATGTGAATGTTGTGAAGAAAAAAAGAGTGGAAATTAATCATTTTTAGTTACTGTATTTTGCAGTAAAGTTCCCCCCCTACAATTTCTGGACTTTGACATGGGTACTTTTACTTTAGCCTCATATTTCAGTGGGCTGAGTGATGTTTGCAGTACTGCTGGTCCTGATGAGGTGTAGAAGGCAGAGCTAATAATAATGCTCATTGTAGGCAAGGATAAGAGTTAATTTGATTTAATTTACTATATGAAAAATAATATTTTGCAATTGTCTTGACTGATGAGAAACAAAATTGAGTTATTTTATTAACGTTTTAAGCTCACCGGCTTTGGCACGCTCACTGCCATGGTTGTGATAAGATTAGAGTCTATTGAGACCTTTTAGCTTTTAGAAATGAGCACATATTCTCTACCTCTGCCTCTCTGTCCACCAGCTGCCTCCCATGTGTTAACATTAATTGCACACTCTGTGAGGCACTACTCTCATACATAGAATGGTAGCTGCTGGGTGGCCTTTTCTGTGTGCAAGTCACCACAGCAGCAAACTTCCTGACGAAAGCATTCTTGTCAGTACAATTAAAAATGTGTTTAAGTACATGTTAAAATTTGATTTGTATTAATTTCAATATACACAAGAACTCATCATACAAACTTTCTGTTTAAATGACAATAATAATAATAATAAATGACAATGTCGTTGTTCAACACAGGTTTGAGATATGTAAATATAAGATATAGTTTTTCCATCTGATGCACGGTTTATCAAGCTTTGAGTAACTGGTAGGAATTCCCAAAAGGTTTTCAGAAAAATAGTGGTAAAACTGTATTTCATTGATAAAAACTAATCAAAGATAAGTTAGAGGGAGAATATGTCATCAATATGAGAGAATGCTTTTTTTTAAAATAAATCTTGAATTCTTCAAGTGTTTTTCTTTTGTATTGTATGAACAATTACTGTCCTACTCAGTTAAAAGGTAGCTGGACTATGAGTCTTGGCATTGAAACCTAAACCAGCAGTCTTAACATAAAGTGGATATTGCCCTTTTCATTTTATTGAGTTCAAACAGTATGTTTGAAAAAATATATATACCGGTATATATATATTGACCAACATCACACAGTCTGTTATCACATAATACAAGTACTAAAATGTCAAGAGTGTTATATCCCTGGAATTAGTGTTGAGATTGTTAAAGCATTTATCAATAAGTCAATAAAAAGAAATGTAAAAGCTTCAAGCTAAAGTTCTGAAATAATTTTGTAGTTCCAGTGTGCTGTAAATTAAATATCTTTGTTTTGTTTTAGAGGGTTTGTCAGACAAAAGCCAAATTTATAGATATGGCATTTTGCAGTTATTGATAGCTTCATGAACGGTTATATTTTTGACATTGTGTAATCTAAATGATTGATTACCCGAAAAATTATTATTAAATGGACTCATAATCGAAATAGTAATTTCATAGTTTTTATTTAGGAATTTGTACTACCCATTGTAATCTCCAAACATTTCAGAGGTGGTGCTTTTAATACTAGTTATTATATATTATATATATTATATTATAATAGTCTATTTACATTTGGATTATGTGATTTCTGTGTATTCCAACCTCGGTCAAATGGTAAAAAAGTTTAAAGAGTAGTATGGGGCACAGTTGTAGACAATAAATTGACCATTTTACTTTAATGGTAAATAATAAATCAGACATTATGTAAGAAAAGGCAGTAGTCTGTTGTGTAACGACTTTCTCCGCCCCTTGTCGCTTGCTCCGCGCATGCGCGTCAGCACCGTATACGCCGCCATTGAGGACCCACGATCAGGAGGAAAGGGTCAGAGAGGCATTTCGACAGGCACCAGCTGCACGTTTCTACGGTCTTCAACCTGAACTTTGCCTTGAGCTACCATTTTTAACACTTGACTCACACTCTTGTCTTATTACTTTGGATGATTTTGGTTGACAACGGCGTATCGTCACTACTAAGGAACGTGTTTTTACCTGATTCTAGAAGTAACGGGAAGCCGAGACGCTCGGCTAGCAGCAGCTACAACGAGGCTACACAGGCAAGCTAACGTTAGCTAGCGACCTGGCTAGCTGCACACGAGCTGAGCGTTGCTCGGTGGTGGGGTGGGAGGGCGGATTGCCTACAGAGTCGTTTGATGGATCCGAGAATCGCCTGGTTTCAACCAGAACAACGTGGACCCGCTAACAACCTGTGGATGCAGATTTGGGAGACGACACAAGGGCTCAGCTACTTGCACGTAAATAACAGCTACACGACTGGTTCTCAGAGCACATCGAGCCTGAAGGCGAGCATCAACGGGGCGTCGGGAGCCGTCCTCACCAGCAGAAACGGGGCAACTGACTCAAACACAGGTAACGGCGAAGTCAGGACTCAGGGGATGTCGACCTCAGTGGGGGACAGAGAGATAACGGAACAGCGGGACTTTATACCACTGGAAACTAATAGCAACCACAACAACCGAGCCCCTGGCAGGGGCGGTGTCAGCGGAGGTGGGCAGCAGCAGGGCAGTGGGGTCGCAGTGCTTTGGAGGGGGCTGTCGGACGGACACCCCAACAAAAGGAAAAGAGACAACAAAGCTAGCACTTTCGGATTTAATTCCAGCCTCTTGAACAGTGGCATTGGCTCCAACACAGGAAGCTACGATGGGTTTACAGGCACGCCGTGGAAAGTCAGGAACTACTCGGAGGGAATCGTAGGGTAAGACAGAAATGATTACAGTAGATCAGATTGTCTTTGTCATTTTGGAAAACCTGTCGATTGTATCGATTAACTCTCACAGAGCAAGCCCTCATAAATCACGTTTTACTTTACACAGTGCGGGAGGGGGTGAACCCCATGAGTGTGAGGCTGTTAACGTTTCAGGGCTTCTCATGTCAGCCAGGAGCTCATTAATCCTTATTTAACATTTGTTAAACACTGAGGTGACACAGAGCACTAACTTAAAGTTAGGGGGCTCTGTGTCGTGTATTAACTAACTTTAAGTTGTACATAATTTTAATTCAAACACACATCTAATGCAGTGAGTGTGCTTTTAGGGAATTCCCACTTAAAAGGGTGTAGAAAAGTAAGTCGGAGAGTTACTACTGAGTGATTACTTCATTTACTGTTTCAAGAACGGTATAATAGATTTCAACGAACTAACAATGAATGAATAGTTTAGCCAATGTTTATTCTTGGTGACTTTTTAACCTTGCATGAAGAAGTACATGTTAAAGTAGGTCTTTCAAATGTTTTACTGAATTTTGAATAATTGAATCTATTCAGAGATTGACAACCAAAAACTAAATGAAGGAATATGTAGGCACAAATAACAAATGGTCTAAATTGTATGGAGAGATCCATGGGAGCACATTTAAGAGTTAACAGTGCTATCCCAAACAACAGTGTCACATGGACTAGATGTGGAGGGTGACCATGACTCAGTTAGTAGGGCAGTTGCCTATAAACCCTAGAGTTAGTGTTTCTACTCCCAGTTCCTCCTGATTCCTGGCCACATGTGGAGGTATCCCCTGACAAGACCCTGAACCCTGAAGCCTGTGACTGCCTGTCCACACATATTTTCCCCCCTTCAGCCTCCTCAAACCCAAAGATATTAGACGGTCACATTTCAGTGGGAATCACACTTTCATCTGTTTGCCAAAGTTGTCAAAGTGCTTTTTACGTTTTGTTGGCAGCAAACGTCTGTAATGCTCACTACAACCTAAAGTTTACTTTTAATGGATGTACAAGCAAGATGTTGGGTGCTGTAAGCATTCAGTTCAAATGACTCTAGTAATGAATACAGTCATGACACTGTTGGCAAATAATAATGGGAAAGATGCTGTAGGATGGTAAATAAGTTTTACCAGGTTGGCTAAGCTAGAGTATTGTGTGGTGCCAAATGAGTCTTAGGCCCTTTGCATGCTAACATGTCCTTATGTACTAGCCCCTGCATAATATCAACAGGTATTCTCCTTATTTCTTGACTAAATCCAAAAAGGCAGACAGATGAAACATGATTGTGAAAGATGCAGTGAAGTGTTGTGTACTTGAGTGATATTCTGGTTTATGCTTCATTAATTTCTGACCCCGGCTGTTCATGGATCACACTTACACTTTATCCAGTGGACGATTCATTGAATTGTTCACTAACCAGAGGCTCCTGCTTTATTCACTGAGTGTGAGATTTGATTCCGTACTGGATATGTAAATATAACCATAGAGCCATTTAGCTAAATTGTTGCTTATAACCAGATCCAGACCTTAAATGTTAGGCAGCAGTATCAAGTTACATGACGTTTGTTAACTAATAACTATGTCCTTTCCTCAGCTTTGGTTTTAGATATGATAGCTGGGGAAAAATATTTTGGTGGGTGGGGTTCAGTTTTAAAGGCCTTTTAGGTGCAGAGATTTGTCTCTTCCCCACCCCTTTCTGTCAGACATGTATAGACAAGCAGAACACCAGAGAGTGGAGCTCTCTCTTTGGCTGATCCTCATTTATAGTAATATGGGAGCTCTGTGTTTGCATAAGGACATTCCTTACTGATTAGATCTGCTAATACCAGAACCTGAACCTCAGAGCCTTGATCACACTCACCACCCCTAAGAGCTTTCTGTCTAACCACACTGTGGTCATTCACAATGCCAGGGTGTTCTATGGCATTACAGGATATTTACTTCAAAATGTACATGTATACAATTACAGTATTTGTGTAGATAAAAAGCTATTGGCTTGTGTTCAGTCCAGGGCTAAATGAGTACTCGTAATACACATTTTGCTGCAGTCTGAGTGTGAGATGTGCCGAAGAGCAATAAACATTCGGTTGCATGAAAAATAGTTCTGGTGGTTTTGGTCACTTGATTTAAAGGTTTATAGCCTTTTTTTGCACAAAGAAAAGTCAAACGGAAACTAACTACATAGTCATGTGACAGGGCTGCTGTTGGTGTTGTTTATACTGCATGAGTGACTTTAGGGCCAGACAAACATAAACTCAGGAATCATACTTGCAAATATCAAAAATGGTGAACATAGGTCTAAGTTCAGTATCATTTTACATAAGACAGTCTGTGCACTATATTTGACAGTTTGCTAGAGAGACGGAGGCGTGTGCTTATTTGTGTTTCATACTCTTCCAATCTCCTTGGATCTGAGTAGGCCCAAGTGTTTACATGCACCACACTACCTCACTGGTACAAAACAAAGCCAGCCCTCTGAGAGAAACCTGATCCCCCTCTGTGTCACTCCAATCAGAATGAGGGTTCAAAGGGAGTGTTTCCACTTCATTTTCTGAAATAAAGAATTATTTAGAGTCTTTACATGGGCATAGGAAGTAAGCTCAGCCTGGGAGAGCAGTAGTCCATTTCTGTCCTGCTACTGATTTTTTTTGTGTAGGCAAGATGCAATGCTCCAAAGTTGCAGTCATTTTAAAACGGAGAAAAGCATTGTGAAAGAATGAATTCAGAGTGATAGGTGGATTTACTGGATGGGAGAGTGATGATCTAAATGACTCTTCTGAAGCTGACATGTTAATCAAATGTTGTGTGAAATTAACAGTAGTTGTGAGAGTTATTTAGAGACGTGTTCTTCACAGCTCAGATTACTGATATTTCCAAGTAGACGAGACACAATCCCAATTAAACACTGAAATAGCATAGCTACACTAAAGGCTACAGGTAATTTGTGTTGATATTATGACCAATTCAAGTAGTCTGAACACCCAGTCACATGAGCATTTATGTAAAGTGAGTTTAATTGCTGCTTTCACTGGAGTCCCCGAGGGCAGCAAAGTAAACCTTACACCAATAGCAAACTGGCTTCACAAGGTTGAAAGGGGTCATTACAAAGCAGCTCCCAATACAAAGGAAGGTAGTGTTTTAGTAAATGTAGTTGCAAACACTAGTTCAGAAATATGAGGGCAGAAACTCAGAGGTGTGGTTTTCAATCATGTTAGCTAAACTGTTACCACTGTTACAACATGTATGTAGTGAAATTCCTTTTGTGAGGAAAGTTGGTGAGAAACTGACGTCTGAGAAGATAGCAGAATTAGAGTGGGAGCAAAGCTAATGTTAATGTAACTTACTGTTTGCTTCTGCATGGCCAGCCTCTCTGCTGCCCTTGTTTGCTGAAAGACTGAGCAGGCACCGTCTTTTTATAACTAATTATTTATCTTGAGTTGGTGTTTTATAGCCATGTAAATATTTGGTGAGTCTATACTGTCTGGTACAGTATTCAATATTTTGGAAGCTTTCAGATGGTATTGAAGAATAAAGCTTTTTGTTGCTAGTCCATAGACCTCCATCACAAAATTCTCTTTATGGGAAAGTTTACTTTTTTACATTTATCGTCGTGCTATTACTTCATAACTGCCTAGTAGCTCTGTTAAAGAATGAGAACTTCTTTTATTGCTTCTTTATTTATGCTGTCCTGACTGTGAATGCAAAGATTTGCACTTCTGTTAGTTTCTTCTGATGTCTTCATTTTAACCTCCAGGTCTTATTTCTGCAAAGCAGTTTGCAGAGCAACTGCACCTTATTAATTTAAGTCCAACCTGGTGCTGGCAGCTACTTTTGAGTGGTGAAGCACCTGCAGTCCAGTGAAATGTGTGGTTAATCACTCGCTGATGAGTAGCCCTGGCTCGTGATTTTTTTTGTCGCTGCCTTTTGGAGATTTATGAAGTTCCATTATTAGAACTGTGCTTCATCCAGCTTCTAGTGGCTTTGACATCTATGTCACGCTCTCCTCTCTCCTTCTCTGCTCACTGGCTGGCTCTCAGCCAAAGCATGTAATCCTTTGGAGAGGGAAGACTGCTTGCTGGGCTGTGGGACTGGAGGTGAAATGGGCCCCCTCTGAACAGCACGTGCAGGCAGCTCTCCATAACTCAGCCTTTTCCATGTGTAGTGAGGAATGTGTGCCCCCTCCCTCTTCCTTTACAGTGGAAACCCTTCCCATGCTCCAGCCTGATGTGTGTGTATGGAGATTCTAGGATTTGACAGTTTTGACAGAGATGTTGTGTTAGTGTGGTCACAAAAGTTTTCATTCTAAAATGTTTAATTGACTTGATTGCTTCATTAACAGTTATTATGTAGTATATTTGTTTTAGGTTATTTTCCTAATTTGTATTGACATTTAAAAGAAATGACCACACCAGTTGGCAGTGGTCAAACTACAACAATACAGACTTTGTTTGTCACACTAGAAGCTACTCAAACTGAGAAACTTATCACCTTGAAGCTGTTTCCTGTCAAGAACGACAATAAACAAAAGGAATGAATATGGATCAAAACACGTTATTTTTGATGATGGTGATACACTTACATTATGTTTGTACTATCATATTTTTTGTCCAATTGTTTTTGTTTTTGACTTCAGCACCCCGCTGCATCACTCAAACATGGCCAAGCCTATCACTGGCAGCCAGCATTGTTTCTGTGTAACCAGAGCAGTTTTGTTCCAGTGGCCAACACTTAGCAGCCCAGATCAGCTTATTGATGAAACATTAATGAATTTGCCATCTGCGAGACATCGACACCTCCACTTGTGTTTGTGATGTCCTCATTTTGAAAAAGCAGTGTGTGAGGCCACATGTTTGCAATCCTGTCAACCTGAAGCGGCCCTCAGTTGATGTAGAGCTTCTGTGTCGTGGTGTCACATAACAAACACTATCCTCTTTTGTTGCAAAGGTTGTTAATGTCCACACTTTCATACCCTTGTAAAATTAGAATCATGATGTTGGAACATGTTTTGGGACAATATAGTTTCATCACCAACAATCTGTTGTAATGCACAAACAGTGTTTAAGGCTTTGAACACATTAGTAAGCTCATGTTTCAGGCAGGTGTTTTTTGACACTTACATTAAGTACTTTTTTTAAGTATTAAATTCTATAATATAGGCATTTGACAGACATCTTTGTACTGCAGTGCAAAAACAGTGAGTCAATGAGTGGTGTTCAGTGTGATGTGACTATAACCTATTTTTCCTTCATCCTACCCAACTTAACAGATGGCTCTTGTTCACATGAAGGCATTTCAGCACCACACCCTCTTTCTCTCTGGGTGTTTCTGTTTCACCTTAACCATGTCTGACTCTGTGCCTGGTCATTTCCTTCTTGTTCATCTTTTTCCTAGTCTTCTCTCACTCTTTCTTCTTTGTATACACTTAATGTATCACATTTTCTCTTTTTTTATTCACCTGCCCCTTCCGCCGTCTTTCAGCTGCGAATAGTGTTAGTAATACTGTTTTGTAACACAAAGACGAGGGATAACACAGTTGCAGGTTATCTTGCAGAGTATGTGGCAAGATAACCCAAAACTAAGGGTAGAAATTATTTATTTATTCATTTCAGAGTATCTTTCCAAGTAATGACAAGCATAACCTTTTAAATTACAACAAAGAGCTGATGGTGTTTTTCCCCTCTAGCTAGGGTGTACTGTCTGATGTGCACTACACATTCATGTAGCCTTGGCTACAGTGGTACAGCAGCTCAATTATTAATCAAACGGTATGTTTCTGGCCTGCTGTCAGAAGAGAGTTTAGCACTTATTTTGCCCTGCATCTCCTTACCCAGATGTAGCTTTAACTGTGACAGCACTAACATTACAAGGCAACCAGCTAGAACATTTCAGTGACACTGGAGAGGAAAACGGAGAGAGAATTTTTTCTTTTCCTCTGAGAACCTCAGCTCTCTAGAAACCTGTTCCACGAGATTACATAACATTGCTATCATACAGGCAAGTGGAATAATCAGATAAGCAGTGCCAAGGGTCCATGTGCTTTCTAGGCGGGAGCAAGACTGAGATGTAATTTGATCCTAAGAGGTGAATTCTATGGTTGCTCTGACCACGTGACGATAAGGGAGCAGTAGTAGCCTGTTTGCTGTGAAATGAAACCTACTCCTGCTGTTGTGGAGTGGAAATTATCTCATCTAAGTGACGGCAGCTTTGCCCAAAGTGTTCTTTAGTTGAATTTATTTCACAGTAATAGCGAATGTCAACAAAAAGCATTAGAAAAAATCCCTTTGTGTACATTTGTGTTCAGATATACACCAGATTTTGAAGCCAATGTCCAAAACATCTAACCTATAAAATCCTTCTGTTCAATGAAAATGCAGCAAATTACCTTGAACTGGTGTCAGACTTTGGGCTGAAAGCTGTGTTCTATTAACCATCATATCAAAACTAATTTTGTATTTAAATGCAGACTGTAGCTGCAGAGTTTCATTTACTCCTAAATGAAACCTGATGCTTCTGCTATGGATGCTGCGTTGTGCACAGGGAAAAGAGATTAGTCATTAAAATTTAGAAGGGTTGTCAGCTGCCATGTTGGATGATGGGAGACTAATGGAAACAGACTTACATACTGGAGCTATGGCTTGAGCATTTGGTGACATAACAAACATATAATCATAGCCATAGCAAATAGAAAATTGATTTACACAGGCCTTTTTCACTAGTCTGGACAAAGGATGTCAATGAAGTGGAATTGTGCCATTCAGTTCACTTATGTATTTATCTGTGGTCAGATCACTGAAGATTTCCCCAAGATAAAAAGCACTATTTCAGTTAATGGATGTGCCTGCGTGACAGATGGGTTTGTGAGAAAAGAGAACTTGCTTGTGTGTGGAAAAAAGAAAACGGAGGACTGCTTAGGTCCTCTAATTGTACCCTGTATCCAGCCTGTATGTTTATTCACTACGAGCAAAATAGTTCATTGAGCAGTTGACCTTTTTGCCAGTTTTCTGATGTAATCTATTAGTAGACTGCACTGGCCAATAAAACAAACACACTTTTCCATGTAGAATAATAATTGACATGAACTTAAGTATTTATGATGACTGGAGCTGAAACGATTAGTTTATTAATTGATTAGTCGAATGACAAATAATTAAACTATTTTGGTAGCTGCTCATTCGTTCCTCTGGATTTTTAAGCTAAATGGCAAGCATGAACAATTTCCAGCCTTTCTAATGTTAGATTTGCACTTTGTCTGAAGACAATGAACTAAATATTTTTAGTTTTTTATTATTTATTTATTTTTAGAGTTTTTAGACTGTTAGTGAAACTTAAGTCTTTTCTCTAGAGGGTTAGTGCAAGAGCAACCTGGTAGTGCTGCTTCTATATTCAGGGCCTCTTCTAGGCTAGCTGTGCACATGCACACACTGCATGTTTGTGTTCTTATTTGTCAGCCCAAAGTGTGTATGTAGACAAAGCTGGTCAGTGGAAAGGTCGGAGCGTGTGGGCAGAGCGACCTGTTCCAAGGACAACTGTGGTCCCCTTGCCTAGCCTGCCTTTACTGAACAACTGTGTTTTCACTGACATTATGCTGGTTTCACAGTAGGAGTTCCTATTTAGCTTTAACTCTGCCCTACAGTTTACCAAAAAAAGAAATAGTTTGGGGAAACTCTGTTACTTCTCTTTCGGAAGATAGACTTTTGCTTTCTCTGCCGGTGTTCGTAGTTTGAACCGTACAAGTCAAGAAACATGACTGCCCGTGGATAACAAAACATTTCAACCTTACAAGAAAGAAGTCCAGTTGCCACAACTCAACTCCCAGACAACTTCACCTGGATGACTGAGAGTCTTCACAGGCATATGACTGCCCATGTGCTGGCAAAGACACTTTACATTCATAAATTCACATTATTGGGACAGAACGCATCAGTCAAACTATGTGTTGTGTCCCGATATATACATACTGCATAAAACTATAAATCTACAGCGAAACTGCCTTTCAGCTGACATTTGATACAGTGTGTGTAACCAAAAGAGGCAGTTGTAGCAACCCAGACCTACTGGCACATACATATAAGCACATCAGTATTGTAAGACTGCCTTCAATCATCCCAAACTATTTCTTTCATATACATAAAAGGAAATTATGTTAGACATTTAATTCATAGGATTTCAACAAATTAAAAACCCGTAAGGTTATTATCAAGCATACGTAGTCTTTTGTGGTACAGCTGCTCTGTGACTGTGACATTGCAGAATGTGTTTTCCTCTTTTGTATGTCTGTTTATTTCCACATTCTCTAGCTCTTTTCACAATTTTCTGTTCTGTGCGCTGTGCAGGTTACACGAGGAGATCAATGACTTCTATGAATACATCTCCCCACGTCCAGAGGAGGAGAAGATGAGGCTGGAAGTGGTGGACAGAATAAAGGGAGTCATCCAGGACCTGTGGCCCAGTGCTGAGGTACACATCACCCATGAAATTTGGCTTGTACAGTGTGACAGACCAGATCTTTTCTAGTTACACTCATAATCATGATCAGAATTATCCCCAGCTATTCGTTAGAAAACTTTCCCTGTAATCCGAAAGCTACTTTAGAGGGACGCCATGCATCACTAGATTTGATAGATTTGTATGATGGTTAAAATTGTTTGGTGCACTGGCTCAGTTACAATGTTTAGTTTTAGAACCAGGCTGTAAGCTAATGGCTATCAGCTGCGATCTTTCATAAAAGATCCTTTTGTTTTCTTTTATCTCCCCGCTGCACAGCGCCCTGCTTGGGTCATGTTAATCAGCACCACTTCAGGCATTATTGAATCCGCTGACTTTTATCCTGCTGATAGGATAGGAAGGTGTGTCTGCGTGGAGCTTAGTGGCTCCTAAATTAAAGGACACAGTACTGACCCAAGCCTGCTTAGTTTTGCTCCCTGTTCACTGTGGAGTGAGCAGGGGCAACTTGGTCATCTCGGTCATCTGTTTAGGTCAAGTGTTAAACCTACCAGTTATTGAGCATGCTTATTCCATAAATAAAAGATTTGAATGGAGAGTGCCAGGATGAGATAAAACACAGCTCACCTTTGTGACTAGCATTCATGCATTCATTCACAAAAACGGCTCTGCAATCAGCTTAGCCCTGAACATGTGACGAGGCTGTAAACCAGAGTTTATACTACTGGATAATGTGGGTTGTGGGCAGGAGGTTTAAGATCAAGGCTTAAGTCTATTTTTGTTTAGACACCACTTTGTGTGTGCTCAGTGGGATGTCAGAAGGTGCAAGATAGAACAAAAATGAGTCTCTTCGGTAGTAGTTAAGACTCAGAGATCAGTGGCTAAAAGTGCTGTATTGTATGCAAACATTTTTCCAGTTTTGATTTCCACCGTAGCCAATCTCCAACTCAACAACAATGAAATAAAAAAACAAAGAATATCTCCTTATTTCATTGAGGCCATTCTTGTTTAATCTCTCGCTTCAAATGAAACTGAAGTAGTTTAACTACACACTGTTCTGTTTTCACCCTGATCAGTAGTTTTTGTACCACACCTGTGCTTTTTGTTTGGGCTTGTCATTCAAACACAGTGTCAAGGTCAGGTGTAGAATAAAGTTGTATGTGCAGCTTGGAGAACAGGTTTTTGTCGCAGTGAAGCACAGCGTGGGAATATCAAAGAATTCATAAAACACAAATACATGCGTGTAAGCTTGTGCATCTCCTCTCTTTTCAGGTTCAGGTGTTCGGGAGCTTCAGCACAGGTCTCTATCTGCCAACAAGGTGAGACACTTGGTTTTCCTAAACCAACCCAGAGATTTACTTTTTTAAATTTATTTTTAGCCAAACTGGCACACTACGAAAAATACTTAACTCTGTCAAGGTCAATGTGCCCTGTCTATCCAGCTTTTGTTTTGAGGATCAAGGATCAAGTCATTTTTAGCACTGTTTATCTTGATTCTGAGAGAGACGTGTGATCAATGAGCACACACCTATCTACACACACAACAAATAATGGGCTAATGAAACACACAGACTTGTCACCTGGATTAGTGGCCTCTTTACGCTATACTGAGCACTTTAATAGGGCTAAGCAGTTTGAGAAGGTTGTGGATGCATATGTGTGACTGGGTGATGTGCGTCTGTTTGTCTGCGTCTTTTTTCTTCTGGAAACTTATGTAACTCAGCTACAAGATAGTAAGTGTGTTTGCATGTGTTCATGTGTGTAGTAAACATAAGGCACACTCACTGCTTAGTTGATCTTTGTTTTGCCACAAGAGGGAGGCAAAGCCATCTGTCTGTAGTGATCCACCATGTGGAGGATCTTTAAAAATGGCCTTTTGACTCTATATAATCCCAAACCCCCCCTGCTGGAAGAAACAAATAGAAAATGCAAATAATATTGTGACTTGTTTGTCACATTACAGAGATGTGTGAGAAAATAGTCTGGCTTGATTTTGTGTGGGCTGCTCTGATATGTACCAGATTGGACCTAAGTCGTGTCATTTTTTTTCCGCCAGTGACATTGACTTGGTAGTGTTTGGGAAATGGGAGACACTCCCTCTCTGGACGCTGGAAGAGGCTCTCCGTAAGAGACACGTTGCCGATGAGAACTCCATCAAGGTTTTGGACAAGGCCACGGTAAGACTGTACTCAAGCTCATGCGTGCTTTGGGTTGTTAGTTAGATTTCATTCGTTTTTGTAGGAGTTCAACAGAGAGTGAGTTTGATTTAAATTCACGTAAAAACATTTTTTTTTTTAAGCATGTAATTTTTTTGACTGGGGATTTTCAGACTTCTTTCCAGTGCATGTCAGTATTTCCACTTCTCAACTATTCACCCATGTGTAACGTTTTTGAAAAGGTTAAGTTTTCTGTGATATGGAGTTGGCAACAACCTTAAATTTAATCAAAACTAAGTCGCTATGTTTTATATCACACATTGTCATAGACACAGTATTGGTTGCGTAGTGTGTTATTTTGTGTTTGTCTTGTTTCAGGACTTAAAGGATTTAACTAAAGCTTTTCTTTTGTATTTCAGGTTTCACTTTTGTTAGGGATTTTAAAGAGCTGATTAGCACCATAAATCTTTGCTCAAGGATTTAGTTCAGGATTACACCAAACAGGGGTTTGTGTATGATCTAGTGTATGTTATTTTTAGACTTCCAAATGCTTTAAAGTACAGTTATGGATGCAGGTTTATTTTCCAAGAGTCTTTCAGCACCAGTTGAGGAGTTGTGAATGGGCTGCTTGATCCTAAACTATTCCTCTCTGACTGTATTTTACGTTCAAAGGTTCCCATCATCAAACTGACCGACTCCATCACTGAGGTCAAAGTGGACATCAGCTTCAATGTGAAGAGTGGCGTTAAAGCTGCTCGGCTCATCAAGGAATTCAAAGAGGTATGGATTGGAGATTCAGGGCTTTGGATGGCACCTGTCAGATTCGGCAGGGTGTGGTAGACATCAAAATTAATTTCATACTTTGCCCTTACTGTGTCTCTGTTTTGCCCTTTAGAAATATCCTGTGCTGCCTTACCTGGTCCTGGTGCTGAAACAGTTCCTACTGCAGAGGGACCTCAATGAGGTTTTTACTGGTGGAATAGGTTCCTACAGTCTCTTTCTCATGGCTGTCAGCTTCCTGCAGGTCAGATACAGTTTGTCATAAACAAGGGGTATTTAGTTAGTTAGAGCATACAGTGTAAAGATTATCAAGTAAGACTGTCATGTTAACATTATATTAATATTTAAATGTCTGGAATTGGTCAATAGACAGTGAAATTCCTGCTCTGCAATAATTCTGACATCCAATTATGTTGCGTTATGTTCCAGCTTCACTACAGGGAGGATGTGTGCAGTCCCAACATCAACATCGGTGTTCTTCTCATTGAATTCTTTGAGCTCTACGGTCGCCATTTTAACTACCTGAAGACAGGCATCAGGATAAAAGATGGAGGTTGCTACGTTGCCAAAGACGAGGTTCAGAAGAACATGATGGACGGTTACAGGCCCTCCATGCTCTATATTGAGGACCCACTGCAGCCAGGTAGGAACAGTTTGTCTTCAAAAGATACAAAATTCAAATTCCCTTTAAAGATATTTACATGGCACACATTAGCACATTGTTGCATTTATCCATCTTTTGTCTGATAGACAACGATGTTGGGCGGAGCTCATATGGTGCCATGCAAGTGAAGCAGGCATTTGACTATGCCTATGTGGTGCTCAGCCACGCTGTGTCACCCATCGCCAATTGCTATCCCAATAATGAGAGTGAGAGGTAAGGAGCTCATTGAGGTAACTGTCACTTACATCCTATTCTTCTTTCAGCTGCTCCCTTTAGGGGTTACTGCAGCGGATCATCTGCCTCCATTTCACCCTATCATTATCATCCTCTGAGGTCTTCTTCTTTTCTTCCTGCCTGGCAGCTCCATACTCAACATCCTTTGTACAATATATTCACTGTCCCTCCTCTGCACATGTCCAAACCATCTCAACCTTGCCTCTCTAACTTTGTCTCCAAACTGCTCAACATGTGCTGTCCCTCTGATGTACTCATTTCTAATGAAAATCTTAACATCCGGATAATGAGTCATTTCTAATGCAGATCATCTAATTTGCATTAGTTCTTGGTCCTTCAGGCCTTTATTGAAAGTATACTTTCTTCTGTATCTCATCACAGCATACTCGGCAGAATAATCCGGGTGACACAGGAAGTGGATGAATACAGGCAATGGATCCAAAAGAACTGGGGGAACCCGTCTCAGAATGATCTGCCACTCAACAGTACGTTCCTACAATTTAATGTATTTAATATAATATTTCTTGAAGTACTTTATTGATGCACACGTCCTCCCAGTCGCAGAGCTCTTAAAGCTCATCTGACCGTGTTCGCTTTTGTCCCTTCCCCCACTTCTGTAGGAAATGACATCAAACTGTTTGAGTCCCAGCAGCTTGACGAGTGCAACAACAATGTTCCCGATGATGACAATGTAGTACCGTCAGCTCCCCGCAGCAAAACCTCCTCCAACTCCTCATCTCCATCCCCTTCACAGCGCTCCTCTCCTTCTTCATCTCCACTGTTGCCTTCCTCCACCTCCGCCAGCTCCAGCGACGCAGTCAGTCCTACAGCTACACACACACACACACACACCCTTACAATATTGTATGGTTTGCATTCTTTTGTTGCATGTGAAACCTAATGAGGAAAACCTGCGGTCATTTTTAACCCCAGGACTCTGATGGCACGCCGTGTAAGACAGCCAAGCAGCAGTCTTGCCAGGTCTCCAGCGAACACAGAGAAAAGTCTGCTGTAGTTACTAATAATCGGTCACAGACCAACACTACCAGCACTCCATCTGGAAGAAGCAAAGGAGGAAAGGTACCCACAGCATTACCTTATTCATATACCACATTATACATCACAAGATGTACAGAACAATCTGAGAGAGAATCTGTTTATCACTTCAACATTTAGGAAATTTTGTGGTTATCTAGTTCTTTTCCCTGTACTGTTTTTCCCAGGGGAAATCAAGCAGAAACACTTATGTTGTGTTTGTGTTCTGACCACAGGCCAGAATGTCTCGTAACAACCATAAGAGTGGCCACCACGGGCAGCAGGGCTCCTCCTCCAGCAACAAAAGTCATCAGAACAACAAGCCACACCACCAGGGCAACAGCAAGAAGAGGAAAAATGTGCGAGACTCTACACAAGAGGACCTCTGCAGATAGGGGTGACCTCGCCTGCCCCCTTTTCCCCCCGTCCCTGTCTGCAACTGACTGACTGTCAAGTCCCACTTCTGCTGCCAGCCTCTGGAGGTTGTTAGTAGTAACAAAACATCTAAAGTATCTGTCTCTCTGTCAAACATGTCAGAGTGACAACAATTTCTAGCAGAAAAAAAGAACAAAAAAAGAAGAGAATTGTTATAGGAAATGGGGTTTAATTTCTTGGACCTGAACTGAAATCACAAAGGATAAATGCTCATTTGCTTCCCAACAGCTTCTTTTATGGAGCAGTGTTTTTTCTTCCCAGCGCCAGCATCAACACCACATGCCTATTGCGCCTCCTGCTGTACAGGAGTAGACAGGTCAGGTGTCTGGGATCTACTCTGGAGCAATACCTGGAGCTGCTCGCTGGAAAAGAGGATCAAAAATTTTATCAAAAAACAAAATGAAACAAAAAAAGCATATTGCTTAAAATGTACAAAAACAAATATGTTATGTTGAAGAAGAGACAGATATGTACACTGAATTTTTTTTTTTTAAGATGGTAACTTACAAATGCAATCGGTAAGAGTGGGACATAACTTATGCATGAGATTTCTTTTTGTTTGATTCTTCTCTTGGTTTAATCTGTTTTGTTATGTCTGAACAGATGATACAGATATTTGTACAAAAACGCATCAGAAAAAAGTCAAAAATACAAATAAGAGATTGTTTCATATTACCTTTTTACAAGATTGAAGTCATGTAAACGTGCACATCTCGTGCCCCCCAGCTTTTCGGCCAGAGCCAAGAGCTGGTTTGGGTCCCATTGCCAACATAAATCATCAGCATCTACTTTTACTCCTGGTTGCTCTCTGTGAGTGTGCTACAGTGTTAATATTTAGCCTTGAGTGAGCCGATGCTCACGTACAGCCCTATAGATGTCTGGGTGGAGTTTGATCTCTCCCAGCTGAATAGCACAGCCACACCAGTGTAGAGCCTTTAGATTACAGGTTTAAATTAATAAGGGGAGATAATGATTTTATTGAAAAATCCTACACTTGAAAAAATGTGTTAACAATACTGTTCCTTTGGTAATTTGCATACTACAAAATCATTTGTATGTGTTAAATGTATTTATTTTTTTATTAATTATATGAACATAGTATGGATAAATGTATAATTAACATTAGAGCCCATATGTTTGAGTCCTATATTTGAGATGGGATATGTTGCGGGAGGTGGGGTGGGAACAGGTATATTCAGGTACAGTAAAATACCACCTTTACTATTTAATTGGATCGTTTTCTTTTCAGTGACAGTTGTGTGACCAAGTTACTTTGGAAAATTTGAGACCATTTTACAAGTCATATGGGAATAATCTTGTTTTAATATGTGGCTGGTCTACTTAGTTTAAAAGGGAGTTTTTTTTTTTTTTTTTAGAAACTATCAGCAACAAACACTTCTTCAATATGTCAATACCCCTCTGTCATTGCAGTACAACACCTAACCTGTAGATGGAATCATTGCTCTAAGTCTTAATCCACACAGAGTCCGGGCTTGTATACTGCATTTAGATGGTTCATCGCTGTAATTTTTGTGATTTCATAGTATGCAGATATCTCAACTGAATGGACAGCTGCACATAGAGAACCCAGTTAAGCTGAGTGCTTGCTGCCAGGGAGTAACACAAGAAAGCACAGTGCAATCCGCCGATTGTCAACTTCAAATGTGTGAAGAATCACCCACAGTAAAGCAAAACAAGTAGCCAGCAATAACTACCACCTTATATCTACTGTGCGATCATTTCCGCATCTGCAGGGTGTCCTGATCACCCACAAGCACGTCGAGACAGTGAAGCACACGTGATCCGTGTTCTAACTTTCAGCTCATTATATTTGATGTTTAAAAAAAACAGTACGCTTCCATGCCCCTCTCATCCGTCATATGTACGGTTGTGGTTTAAATGCAGTATAGAAGCGTTAGTCGTGTGGTAGACGGACAAGGAGAAAGGTAAATAAAGTAAGCTACGCCATCTGAATGTCCACTGACCATCTTTCTTAACTGCAGAAGGCTTCAAACCCAACTGTACTCATAATGAAACGTTGTTTCTCTGCAGCTACAATTCATGCAATAAAAACAGTACAACAACACCACGTGTTGAGGCGACTCCTTGTTTTGTTTTATCCTGACTTCTTATTCCTCTGTGGTACCATGTTCAGACTCACTATAAAGTCCACATCCTGCGACGTACTTTAGTAAAGAAAGTTACGGACAAGAAACGTACACGAGACTGGTTGACGGCCGCGTGGGTGTGTATGACAGAGGTGGAGGAGGGGCGTCGACGCTCAGAGCAGCGCGCGCGCGCGCTAACGGTTGGCTAAGAGGAGCACGGGGACCTCAGCACGCGCTCCCGCTCTGCGCCTCCAGGTCATCAGTGTGGGTTTGTCTTCGGGCTGTTATTGAAAGCTGTCAGGTAAGACACTGAAACTTAATTTAAGGTTAAACAATGGCTCCTGGTGGAACCGTTTCAACCCGAAACCCTTCTACTTGTTGCCTCAGTGCTCAGTGGAAGGTAAATTGTTTCTGCGCTAAAGTAAAAACAATTAAAAAGGATTTCATTCTTAGAATACGTTTCATCTCTGTCAGTATCTTCGGATTGGGTCGGAAGTCATACAAAGACGTGTAACAGTTAAAAGTGGAAATGTGTTTGAAAAGGTTTTTTTGGGGGGGGGTTGGCTCGCTGCTTCACCTGGTTGCTCTGGTCCATCCCGAGTCTTCATGTTGAGTTTGCAGCATTTCGGCTGAACTGCTTGAGTTAGTTAGCGACGCTGCTTCCTTCGTCTGAGCTGAGTGAGAAGTTCAGCTTGAAAAGCCGCGTTACCTCACTGTGAATGTAACGACGAACTCGTCGTTGATGTTGAAGCTCATACATAACCTCAGCCAGCGAGCATCTTCGACACACGTCCAGTTAATATGAACCTGAAATCAGTAAATGTGTTATTTCTCTCCTTTTAATCACGTTTTGTATCGTCACGTGTTAAGCAGAAACTATTATGCTAATGTACCTTGCGGTCATGACAGTTTTCTTACACGTTGTTTCACTGCATCCGTCTAGTTTTTTTTTCTGTGACATTGCAGTGAAATGAAATCTAAACAAGTCTTCCAGTGCTCTTGTGTTGTCTTGTCTGTGACTCTGTGTTCTCCCAACTAAGCCTGACCCCAAAATATTTAGGGCAGGAAATGTTTGTTTTTTTTACAACTATGCGAGCGTGCTGCCTCCATGTCTACTGTCCAATTCTGAGTTGAAAGAGTTTATCTCTTCATATCTCTTCCCAGAACATTATTCTCATGGGCTTCACTGGACTAGCACCCCTGCCACCCTGCCAGTACCTTCTTAATTTCAAAGTCAGAAACAACTTTAGAGTCCTTGTAAAAAGAGACACATAAAACAAGACTTACTGAACAGAATAGAAATGACATAAGGCTATTTAAATTGCTTGCTTTCATTGCAGCTGATCTTTTACTGGCCTTCACTTGAATCCTTGCTTCACAAATCCCTTAATGTTAACTTAAACCAGCGATCTATAGTATAACAGTAGTTTCTAAAATGTTATCAGCCACATTTTCTTTATCTTTAAGATTAATAATAGAGCTGTACTTTACACCATGGGGCTGTGCTGTCAGTCCCTTTTAATAAAATCAGTGGAATGGTTGTGGTGGTTGTTTAATCCCTTTCAGGTTGGAAAAAAAAAATCCAACTTGCAGATATGCAGATAGATTTACTTTTGTCTTCCTGGGGTTTGAGATGTCCACCTCACAGATTTCAGCAATCCCTGTAACATCTGTTGGCATGAACTTTGTTGATGATGTTCATAGCACTGACAAATTAGTCTGAATAACCCGTTACTATTAAAGACACGTCCTGAATTGGTTGAAATGTTGTTTGTAGTTTGTGTCTGTGCACCACAGTGGCTACAGAGAGCCATAGTTTTATGGCTACCTCGAACATAAATACATTCAGGGCTAAATGTGTTGTTTTGCGGTTGACAGCTGTCAACTAAACTGGCAGCTGAGATCAGTGTGAGCCTCACATTGTTAACCCTTGTTTTTTTTTAACATTTTGCATACTTGTAGTTTTACAGGCCAATTAATGCGACCACTGTGTATTGTGTATGTGGCCATGCAAACATATATTCCACCTATTACTAACTACTGATTTTATTCTGTTTAGGGGAATGCATAAATTATGTAGCTCACATGCTCATAGTGCTTAAATAATCTGTGAGATAATTTTATCTTGTCACATTAATGTGAGTATTTCGCAATACATGTGCAGCTTCTTGGCTGTACCATTTCCTGAAATATAGTTTAAAGTGAAACTTTTTCCTGGCATTATCATGCAGTTTAAACACAGCTCTGAGGTTTCTCCAAAGGTCAAAATAAGATTGTGAACCTGTACAAAATGTTTTGGCTTTCTGTTTCTAGAAAATTAGAGTGTAGTTCTGCTGATTAAAGCTGTTTACTAAAACGAATTACATTTGCAGTGCTGTTTGCACTGTAAACTGAAATTCTTGTTTCAAGTTTGCAAACAAGGAGAGTATGAAAACTGTATAAACCCTGAGATTGGATGGTAAGTATTCCTGACGCTGTAATTCCACATAGATTATAGGATTGCAGTAATGAATTATAGTATTCCTGATGCTATAATTCATTACAATTGGCCTCATGTTTTTGTCCATGTGGAGCACACATAGCTTCACCATCTGCATAAGGATGACAGGCATGTGTTTTGGGTTACATCACTAATCCCTTTGTCAGTTCTGCCATTGTAAATGGAAGTAGCATACGAGGCTAGAGATAGTTTTCTGTGGTAAGGACAGAGCTTAATCACTTTTTGAATTTAACAGTTATACTGTATAAAATTGCATGTAATTGTTGGTCATGGATCAGTGAGTCAATGCACTGCTGCAATGCATAAGCCCTTTAATACAAAGCTGTCACAATCTATAATTGTGACACATTTATATCATTTGCTATTGGTGTGCAGTTATCCATTGTGATGCTGTGATGTATCTCATTCTGCCATGATGGGAAGCTTGTTGTGATTGCACATGTTATTAGACTAATTTTCTTGTTCAATCTGGACAGGGACTGTCTGTTGAGGGTTGTGCAGCGCTGACATACATGCACACATACAGACAAAAAACTCAGGAGCAGATCGGCACTGTTTAGAGTGACGACAGTGTACTATTTTCATCGTTGTCTCTTAATAACCAGTGGTAGAGTTGTTTTGTGTTTCTGTTTCCCCTCTCATGCAGCCTCTGCTGAACATATAGACAGCATAAGCAGTGGTTCCTGAAATGATATTTAAGTACTTTCAGTGTCCTTTAGTGTGCTGTTTATGTGGTCATTCTTTTGCCAAATTTTGTGAGGGCGTTTTTCTCTTTTAAAAGAAGTGTTTGATTTGTTTGCTTAGTCGCCTGAGTTTTATTGCTCTGTTCATACTAAACAAACTCATCAGTGGTCAGATTTGTTTTCCACATCATCACTTGTGCTAAAGAGAAGAATGCTGAATACTGCTGGCTCATTTCACTTGGGTTACTTAAACACACACATATACAGATCGGCTAATGTACATGGATTCAGCAGATGCATTTTCTCGATTCGTGTTTGACAGCGACAGTGATAGTGACCTTGACAGGAAATATGGGGAACCTCCACAGGAAATGTGAATGGTTTTCTTAAGAAGTAGGGTTGACACCATCTGTCAGGTAGAATGACACACGCTATCAGTATCCTTTTTGATCTGTAGCTTAACTATCTTCTCTAAGTGAGAAAATGGTTTTTCTACATAGTTATTCTGTGTGATTATAGGAAAATATAAAATAATATCTGATTTGTTGCATTAATACTGCAGTAAATTGTACACATCACCCAAACAGCATTATTTTTAAGAACGTGTAATCTGCCTTTTAAAGTGTTAGGAAGGGATGATTGTCAGAAAGACCTACTATTCATCTCTCTACTGTTGAATACTTCCTTCCTATCTCTGCCGTAGTAGACAAATGTCACCCAGGTTTGTCTATTATACATGCCTCTTGTGTGAGGATTGCTCACATGATGGGCATCCTCTGTTTTCATTAAACCCCCTAATGTTTTCCAAATGCTTCCATCTAGCCATAACATTGATGACTTCACTAATGTCTCCCCTCTCACTTATAATTTCTGTTTTTCTCTCATCTTTTATACTCATTTTTTCTCATCCATTTTGGGTTTCTGCTTTCTGTCTCCCTCTCTTTTTCACTGTCTCTCTTCCCCATCAGGCTTGAAATAAAGAGGGTTTCTCTTGGTGGACAGTGTGCTAGTCCTAGAGTGCACACTGGGGACTAATTGCAATCATTAACTCTGACTCTGGTGCTTTCAGTTTTTGCACTCATCCTAAATGTTTGTAATGTGAAATTGTTTTCTGTTTATAAATGCTATGCATATATGTGGAAAAGGAAATAGACCTGAACCCAAATTCAGGTGTGTGCGCGTGCACGCACAAATTAGAAGA
Source organism: Ctenopoma kingsleyae (assembly GCA_032353495.1). Classification (NCBI taxonomy): domain Eukaryota; kingdom Metazoa; phylum Chordata; class Actinopteri; order Anabantiformes; family Anabantidae; genus Ctenopoma; species Ctenopoma kingsleyae. Next base: position 22,332,260 of record JAUBNQ010000017.1, on the reverse strand, counting down.
CCTCAAACAAAAGAAAAAGCATATGACATTCACAAAGTAATTTTGTGGCGCTGTAGTTAGGGCATTTAAGTAGACACAGTGGCCTACTTTTAGCTTCAAACATCACCTCAAAATTATTTCTGACACAATGTATTCATAATACACTTTTGACAACCCGTCAGATGATGTAAATATGGGCACAAAACACTGGTCATCAGATCATCATCAGTGATTCAACCCACTTGCCGCCATGCAGACTGGAACCAACAACACTCTGGATTGTTTTTAGGCTGCTTAAGCTGGTTTGATCTATTTAAAGTGAACCCAACCTCATGTCAATACGTGTTGGTCCAGTATGTGAGAGTGTTGGGTGGAGATGACCTTTACTTGGTTGATGCCTCTCTCCATTTTTCACTCCCAGGATTTCCCTCCATATTGTGCTGTGAAACCATAGGAAGCTTCCCCACTGTAGAAAAACACATGAACAGGATGCCACTGGGACCAGGTTCTTTAAAGTCACTCAAGGCTCAAAGGCCTCTGTCATTGACGTCATCAAATCTGTGGGAGACTCAGTCTCAGTGTCCAGTGGAATCTGTGTGCTAGTGCTTTTATTTTTCTTAATGGTGAACATTTATTTTTCTTACTTTAACCTTTGGACAGTTTGAAAGACAAGACTCTGTCAGTTTGCAGCCACACAAAGTCAAGCTGCAAAAATCAGTAATTTAAAATTGATAAAACCATCAGTGATTGTGGTGATACTAAGCACCACACTTTTTAATGTCATTGCTACAGTTGGTCCCATACTGAAGCCTTGCAAACTTGATTGATAACATGTGATCTGCCCTTTATTGGCAACCTCAAAGTCATTTTAGATCTCTACAAGTAGATTGAAATCAGGTACAAATTTAAAATGAACAACTCATTTCAGATATTGTCCCCCATGTACACTATGTTTTGATTTATATTTTGTGTTAGTCATGTACAAAGTGGGAATTTGCCAAGGGCATACCCTTTCTCTTGTCCTAGGCATTAGCCTGAAACTGTGTGAGGCACAGTTGTAAAACTATCAAAGCTAGTGTGGAAGGTGGAAACTCAGAATGTGAAGGTGGCAGGTGTTTGTTCAGCTGCAGTCTCTAGCTAGTCTTAGAGATGCTGAGATCATCAGTATACAGTGGACATGAGCAGTTCATTCAGTTCCTAGAAAAATAATGACAAATTAAATTTTTTTTTCTGTCCCCATTGTGGGACTAAAACATCCATTTACACCAGTTTACCCATACTAGGTAACTGAGGCAGCAGATGACAAAAGTAACTACAGTCAGGGAAAAAATTATTTGAACCCCTGCTGATTTTGTAAGTTTGCCCATTAACAAAGAAATGATCAGTCTATAATTTCAATGGTAGGTTTATTTGAACAGTGAGAGACAG